>HG992251.1:3805000-5055000 GCA_905220585.2 Nymphalis polychloros
ATTAAATCAATACTACAATATAGAATCAATTTAATTTATCATACAATTTGCTTTATTAATTTTTAGATAAAAAAATAACATTTTCACATTGATATTTAACTTAAAAATTAAAATCAAGCTGTATAAAGCGATCATGATATTTAATAAGTAACGAAGTAATCTATAGTTATCAAAAGCCGAGACTTATCCGCCTTGCGTTCACCTCGTGCGCCCAGCCGGTCAGGGGGGGACATTACAAATTAATAGCACAAAGACCGGCCGCAGATCGCCTGCGAAAATTTACAGGCACCAGACACTTATAGTGCACTGCAGACGATAAAGGCCATGTACACGTATTATATATTAAGGTGTCGGATATTTTGGCACTGGGTTATGTGTGTAAATTTGTGATGCCCAACACTTTGTGACTTAATCTTGACGACACGCTGGTCACGAAATATTTCTTATTAAATTTCAAACTTTTTTACATTTAATTATCATGATTATTACACAAATGTACTAGTAATATCGAAATCTGTATAAAATACAGGGTATGATATTTAAGCTTAACGAAGGTATTATCTTAAATGTTAAATGATTATTTATTTTGTTTATACAACAAATTAATAACATAATCATGATAAAAGCATTTGAAACGATATCTGTGGCTGTGAGGAGAAAGTTATAAGTCTAGTATGTTATGGATCCCTTAATCCTATTCGCGGTATTACGCAGCTTACTAGAGATGTGAATAGCCACGCGGATAGTGAAAATGATTTTCATGTAAAATGAAGAATTTGACATTAGCTTAGAAAGTTTGTCCGTAAATACAAGTATAAAGTAAAGTAACAGCCGTTTAATCTACCACTGTGGAGCAAAGCCTCCTCTCTCGTTGAGGGTAAGGTTTGGCTCATTCCACGACACTGTGTAATTATTATGCTATTTGGCGTTAGAATATCTGATGAGCAGGTGGCTCTAACCCAGGTGGGCTTGCACAAAGCCCTACCACCAAGAAGAACTACTGAGTTTAATATACTGTCTCTCAACGTGTTAAATATAACATCTTGTGACTGTTGTATTTATTACAGAAAGTATCATAAAACCTTCTTTGAAATAAAAAGCTCTCACATACTACATATTCGTATTTCATAAAACGTGCTAGTATTCTAACTTGGGTTTTACGGGCATTTCGAACGCGAATTGAACTCGTAATAGCCACGTATAGGTATCAAACAAACGGAATAACGACAATCCATTAGTAAAGATTGCTGAATACTTAACCGAGATTATTTTAACAGTATACACTTTTCGCTTAATGCTTTTTTCTGTTCGACTCGAATATCATTTGTCGAAGCTTTAACGAATGCCTCTCTACAAAAGTAAGCGGACAAATTGCTTCTAAAACAACAAAAGCCGACCGGAAAAATTCACAATCGTACCGAATCATTAATCTCAGAAACAAATGGAAATCGGCCGACATCTGCTATACTGCTCGAAAAAAAAAATATGCCCGCCATAGTCGACAGTTGTCACGTTATTCTCGACGGGATTAATTAGAAATGCGATTAAAAGCAAACAAAACAGGGAATGGTGAACTTAAATTAATGAAAAATTACCACCCTCCGCGAGCACTCGTCAACTCTTTTTTTTTAACGGGGTCGCTCCCGCGCATTAAGCGGCTTTAATTTGAATTCGAAATTAGAATTACGCGCGCTTTATAATTATTGTTTTTTTTTTCGGCCAACAACGGTTGATGTCTAATTCTAAAAACAGTTGATTATACAGCCATTATGTGTTTTTAATGCTATATACTTACGCGGCTTCCACGAATTTGAAATCATCAAAAGTCGAACGTAATTTAAACGACTTCAATGTTTAATGACGGTTCTATTAATGTAAGGCGGTACACTTTTTAATGTTCTTCGTTATTAGTGCTTACGATTTTAATACACTAAAACATACATACAACATCAATTTATAATTCTATCCAAGCTTGTGAAAGATAGTTTGGACCTTGCCACATGTAAATTGAAGTAGAATTAGTTCCTATTTCAAAAAGTACGCACTATATCATTCTGCAATAATTTTAATCGCCATTGTCTTTTTTTCTAATGTGAGCATTATAATAAAAATATACCTAAACAGGCATAATGAAAAAAAACATAATGACGCACACGCACAATTTTACCGCGCAATTTAAATTTAGAACAATGCCGTACGGAAATAATAAGTGATCGGGACACCCGAAGGGCAATGATGAGTGCTTTTGTACGTCGAGTGCGACGAGGGCTCTCTACGTACGCGCTTCGAGGAATCCAGGGAGTTTTTTTTTTTAATTTTATATTTTTTCAGCGCAGTTACAATGTTTCGTAAAAAGATTCAATTATTAATAAGGTTTAAATGAAGTGTGTTTTAATGTGAGTCAATTAGTCTTCAATAAAATATACTTTCTGTATTATTTCAGATCGTATAGGGCTACTTTATATGAGATGCAATTACAATTGTTATGAAGTATGAAAAATGTAGCTGTTTTAATGTAATTTTATTTATAAATACAAAAATTTTAATACATTTATAATAGCACTGCGTTTCTTTAGATTATATTTTTTTAACTATTTCACTTTGAAGTAAGAGATAATTATGTAACATTATAGGAATTATTATTTGTTACGTATGCCCGGTTAGTACCGTGTCATAGCTTCTATATAAACTTTTTCTTAATATAGCAATATATATCATAATAAATGTCATGTGGACCTTTATTAGTATTTGCTCTGAAACATCAAGTCGTGAATTAAGCCAATAGACTTGTGTGTGTGTATGTTTTTGTAAATATACTGAAATTAATAATAAAAAAAAAAATGCATAAAACTCGCTGATCAAATATAAGTTTATCAACTTGTATTTCTAATCTTAATAGGCATTTAAATACTTAGAAAGATATTGAAGCTCAACACGTATTCATCGTTGCCAAAAAAATCGATGTGACTCAACTGTCAAAATATTTCTATGATATCGTATTCACGATAACATTAGATCCTTCCAAATGGTTATGCACAAAAAGAAAAACGGCAACTTTCATGTTGTCACGCGTTGTAAAAATGTTTGGTGATTAGTTTAACTCGGTAAAATGTTAGACTATTGTGTAATTGTTGGTATCTTTTTGAAGAATAACAAGGAGTTAAGCCTTTTTATCCGTCGCATTGAAAATAAATAGTAATAAAATTTATTTTTTTAAATAATTATTAGTCTCTTTAATTAAAAAAAAAAAATTAAAATACCTTTTCGAATATAGAATCCACATTCCTAACGCGTAATTTCTCTCTATCTTTGTCTATATTACTCATGAGTAAAAAGGACAAAACTATGTCCTTTGTTCATCTATTATCATAATAAACATCACTGTCACGTTCCTTTGAACTGTTTTAATAATAGTAATATAATAATAGTTTTGTAGCTGAAACAAAACTTTATTGCGAGAACATCAAGAGAACTAAATCGTAATGAAGGAAACGTGGTGTAAAATGTCCTAATGCGTGATTTATGACCGTATTACACGTTGCAGTGGTACGTTCACGGAACGGGCACTGGAGTGTGGGGTAGGTACACTAGTGGCTGAGTTGACTAAGTGTAACATAAATACTAAAAATTTCACTGTCAAACCTGGTTGATAAAATAAATATATATTATTTCTGAGACATCCTGTAATGTTGTACATGCTAGGTGTAAGTCTTATACATAAGATATACGAGTTGTCATTAGCTTTTATTTATAAAGATATGTAGCGAATTCTATTTATATATAAATTGAACAACACAGCAAATTTTTATTAATTATCTATTTTTGATCGCTTTTTAACATCGATTCATAAGCGACCACGATACCATCTACGATATTGAAGTGTCTGTGTGTTTCTAAGTTAATATGGCTATTTGCGAATTACCAAAACCAAAAGAACCATCCTTTTTATTTTATCGCTAGACTCATTAATAATTTAAACATTGAACACGCTTACTTCAAAAAGGAATTATTTACGTTCAAATGGTAGATTTTGAATTATCGTCAGAAAAAGTATTCTACGCTAACGTAGCTCCAGGTTTTGCTAACATTGACTAATAATAACACAATGGTTATTGTTAGTGTATAAACAATTTATTTTTTAAACAAATTTTGTTCCAGCAATCTTTATACTGTTACATGTTAGTTTATTTTATTTTATATGTAGGCGGACGAGCATATGGGCCACCCGACGGTAAGTGGGCTCCAACGCCCATAGACAATGGCATTGTAAGAAATATAACAATCGCTTACACCGCTAATGCGTCACCAGGCTTGGGAACTAAGATGTTATGTCCCCTGTGCCTGTAATTACACTGGCTCACTACCCTTCAAACCGGAACACAACAATACAAAGTACTGCTGTTTTGCGGTAGAATATCTGATGAGTGGGTGGTACCCAGACGAGCTTGCGCAAAGCCCTACCAGCGAGTATTCATTACTGTAAACCTATTCGACATAAAGATATAAACAATCGTCTATATAATTTTATTAATGTTTTTAGTTATTATGTCGATGTAAGTAATATTACAACAAAATTCTATGTTATCTCTGTTCATAAAGAAACACCTTAATTATATCCGACTCACATAAATTAATTATTTATTTTACGAGTGTATGTAAAACAATCTTCCTTGGCTAGTCTGTTATAGCTGTTTTATTGAAGTGACCATGGCTCGATGAATATAAATTATATGTTTTTAACGCATTTGTTAACATTTATTTCAATCAGTGTTCGCGCGCATGTTAGGTAAGGGGGGGAGGTAATGTTGGCGCTGGGGGGTTGTTATAAAAAAGCTTATATCGTTTTGGGATTCAAACTTGCTTTATATCAAATTTGATCAAAACCGGTTCAGTATTCTAGCCGTAAATGCGTAACAGACTTTACTTTCGTATTTATAATATTAGTATAAATTTAAATTTAAGAGCGCATAGAATAATTTTAGTTTTAAATAACTGTTATTTTACGCGTATGTAACGAATTCATATATAATAGTCCATTTATACATGTATTAAGGGTTTTTTTTAATATGCAATGAAACGAAGACATTGAATTGCAAATATAAGGCGAAATAAAGGAAAGCGTATATACGTATGCGCGACATATTTTTACCAACTAAGGGTGGTCACCCTGTGGCTTACTTCTTTTTATGCTAAGCATGAGTTATCATGAAAGACGGATTCGTATTATAATATATAAGCCTGGTTTGTTTTTCTAGATATAAGACCGCAGATCCCGAGGCCCAAGGTATTGACTCTCAGTAGAAGCTCGGAGTCTGGAAGTTGGATATGTGTATACCCCCGTGCCTCGAAAGGCACGCAAAGACGTTGGTTCAACGCCTGAACTCTTTCCGGTCGTGACGGATTGCCATCCCATCGGATTACGAGAGTGAGGGAATAGAGAGTGAAACTATGTTTGCAAACACGCTTGTGGTCTATAATTTGTTCTGCGCAGTTGACTTGAGACGTGGTATGGCCTGTTAGCCACCGTCGCCGAAATCGGTCAGGAGGATATCATCATCATTATGCATCTTAGTATTTCATACTGGCAATAATACAAAGTCTTATCAAATCTAAGTGACGACTGTTTCGAAATCACCTTTCGTTAACGGCCATACATTTATATTTTCCACTAAACTATGTATGCAACATATTATAATAGTATGCCTCACAGTAGCGCATCGACATTAATAGCTAAAATGTTTTATACGGGACAATTATGAAACTTATTTACTAGTGTAAAATTTACACGAACTGTTACCGGAATCCCCGCATTCCGCTCCATCACAAACGCGCTTTAAACACAAAATTAACCCCGCGAACATTTACAAATATCGGTCAATTAACCGGCGAGTGAGATAACAATTGAAATCGGTTTCACTTTCATCGAGGCCCGGTTAACGCGCTAAATATAATAATAGATCAGTAGATACATCAATGGTCCACCGTGTGTACTCTTTATTTTTGTTGCATAATAGTCTCTATCCTGACGTAGTAAGGGCCACGGTTTCGATTGTATGTCCCGCCACTTTCAATTTCCGAACGTTGAAACAGATTAAATAAATGTTCGTATAGTCTGTTGACGCGCGCTTTGACCACATGTTTTGTTACGGAATACTTACTGATTTTAATAAATAATAGACTAAAAGCACGCTTTGAATTGTTCAGATTCACCTGAATTGTTTGTTTTCTATCATTGTCGAGTTTAATTTTAATTGTTTTATTTAAAATGATCGGTTATTTTGGAAATCGAATTTGTATGATCACTCTAAATTATGTTGTGGATGCGATTGATTGCGAATATTTTACGTAAAGGCATTGGATGAATGAGGAATAATAGTATACACATACAAGTATACTCATAAGAGCACTGCTCAATCGTCATGTTACAGTACTGAATTAAATTCTACGGGAATGTAGAATCTACCAAGAAACTTAGTAACTACAGAGTCAATCAAATACAAATAAATTTAGGCATATCCTGCTTGGAAATCAACAAATAGTAACTCCACAACAACATACTTATTTGTAACCAATTTCGAATCGTAATATAACCGGATTTAATTAAATGTAATGTTACCGGTTCGAATATGGATTCTAACAAGAAGTGACAAAAAAAAATTAGTTAATCTGAAACGAGTTCCATACAATTATTATAATATACTACTAAATCGCCCCGGCTTCGCAGTCGGGGAAGGAGTAACTGAGGACGAATTTCAAGCCAATCGGGCTGATATAATGGATGGATAAGTGATATGTCGCTTATATACATACATAGATTACAATGAACTTTACATGTCTTATATAGAAAACAATATTGTGTTGTGTAATAAACTTATTAATGGTTTTTGATATAGGGTTTTAATTTATTCATTGAAAAAGTTAATATGATCCGCGGAATCTTCTTACAAAAACGAAACATTGTCCGATATAATCTCTCGACATAGCGGAGTCTATTAATTCAATAAAATAATAGTAAGCATATTTATTTAATAACGATAAAACAATACATTTTATTACGTGTTCTTGTAGCAAATCGAATGCATCGTTTTTTGTAACGATTAAAACACATTATTTTATTAAAACCCTTGTTATCGTTGTTATGCTAGGTGTTGGATGTAAAATAGTCTGTCTTTCCTTGGGGCTCAAACTTGCTTCATACAAAATTTAATCAAAATCGGTTAATTTTGCTTAGCCGTGATAACATAACACACAGAGTTACTTTCACATTTTTAATATTAGTACAGATATAAATAATTATATCAAAAAGTGTTCAAGCAACTTCTAAAAATATGATATATAACCGAACGTAACGTATTAAGCAATTGCAGACAATAAATACATTTCCAATATAAAATCATGAATATTCTTAAACGCACTCATCAACAAAATCACGCATAAAACATTTACACGTTGCATTAAGCGTTATTATTTGAAACAATAACGTAATTAATGTTCACAATAAAGCGGCAACACAAACGATATGAAAGCATTCGTGCTCCTCACTACCATCGAAAAGATTTTACGATTTATTTCACTAACATCTGTACATACACTACGTGTACAATCATAAAAATTGCTCATCCATAAAGGTTCCTTATAATAATATGATTTTAAAACCGATCATTCGATAATCAACTGTAAGTATTAATATTAGAGTTCATATTTATATATCGTATTAACGATTCATTAGTGATTTGAATGAAAGGGTTGGCAAATCCAACTTCTATTGTTAATAGTCACGCGTCAATGTATTAAATATAATTATGCGTTATTATATTACGTATATTATTATTGAAACTACTTGGATGTGAATACGAAATAAATCGTTCAACGAATTATTTCAAAGGATTATACTTAAATGATATATTGAATTTATTATTAATAATATAAAGGAGTTATGAATGAGTTTCTTGGCGGTTCTGTAGGATCAACATTTCAAACTGGGATCTTTAAATTTAACTAATATTTTAAATTACGATTCAAGTATTTATTTGTATGAATTGTTGGCATATAGATATCTATATTATTTTTTATGAAACTTATATGTTTTAAAAAGTTAAAGAATATAAATTTATAATTGTTTTTAATATTGGAAATAAATAAATAAAATAAATTATGTTAATAATTTTTTTTTTCATAAAATAATAACTGTTTACTATAAACTCTATGTCATTGTGATTGGTAACACTCTTTTTTCATTATCAAGTCCTTACATATCCATTATAATCTTTGTTTCACCACAATCGGTTCAGTAATTTCTAGAGCACGTTCCTGCCTCCGGCGGATTAGTAATAAATAAAATGATCTTACTCTTATCCCATCGGTGATAACCTGACAACAAAAAATATTATATAGTTCTGACTTTTTATATAATAGCTATATTGTTTATCTTTGCAATACATAACATAATATAATTATATAAAAACAAAATAAAAAAATAAAAAATCGAAATAACTAATAAAATTTATCAGACCAGAGTTTTTTTTTTTAATATTGTGGAATATGATGAAGTAGAATAAGTAGCAGGCGTGATTTTGTTTGTTGAATGTTTTTTTAATTTATTTATACGTATGTATGTGTTAGTTTGAAACTGTATTTTATATTATGATAACCGAGTATTGGGGGGGGGGGGTGGTCGTAACAAAATAAACAACTCGACAGCTTAAAATTTGATTAACAATATACTTGAGTAAATGTCTTAATAATAAACGCAAAACAAATATTAATTTCGAAATGTAAGTATTACGAAACGAGCCATTCCTTAATACAATTATATTTACCATAAAAAGGCGCGAATAGCGGACATCTTGTTATTTCAATTCTAATTATATTTAATGTGGTTGTTATTTTTTTTGAGTTTTAATGCGCGCCCGCTATAAAAAGATAATCACAAAAATAATTGAAACGAAATAATAAAGGGAGTAAGAAAGGGGGGGTGGGGTGGCGATTAATGACAGGGGGAGGCACGGGATAGTCAGCGCATTACGACCTAAATAATCAACATAATTACACTTTTTACCCCGGTTTCCCCTTAACTCTCTAAGTGCTAGTAGAAAGAAGCTATTCATTCACATTGGTTTTTTAAATGACAGTTTTATTTCATGTAGTTATAAAGAAAGGCGCACATTGCAGATTTTCACGTTCAGGATTTGGCATATTTAAATTTTCATACAACAACAATTTCGTACAATATGAATATATTATATTCAAATCAATTTAAGTATCTTATTTTGTTTTAACATAATATCAACTTTAAGTGAGATTTCTTTTTAAACTTTTTTATAAACTTTAAGAAAAATTTAAGTGTTAAACTATCAAAAAAAAAAAAAATCATCTTCGTTTTTACTTACAATATCAAATGTTTAAATATACAATTATTTAGAAATTATTATAAGATATCATTACAATTTTCACGTATGATATTTTGTACATATGTAAATAACACTAAAAATCATTGTACTCTTAACGCGGCACGTACTCATTAGTATTGTTATAGTAAATTCCTATGTCATTATGTATTATTATATATTTATAAATCGCATTATTAATTACAAATTATAAATTCCCAATAGATAGGGATTAACCCACATGACCGCATAAAATTAGCGTTATCAAAACGACGTTTCCCGTATTGCACGTTAGCGCCGAACGAGAAATAAACCACAGCAAACGATCTTCGTGTGAGTATTCTTTTTTTTTTCGCAAGAAGATCAAGGAAACGAAAACTGCGCCAAAAATTTCAAGCAAAAATAATTAGTATGAAATAAATTAATCGACCATATTGAATTATAGAATAATACATTTTTCAAAAATGGATAAAAATATTTCAAAGGTTTTTAAATGTCTTGAGAATGATTACTTTTATAAACAAGTCAGGCTTAAAATTAATATCGAAGATATTTGTTAATCTGTGTTGTGTTTTTATCAATTCCATTTTCAAATTGCTAGACGTGGTCACGATTGTGTTTTGTCCAGTTAATTATAAAAAGTTTTTTGTGCTAATAATTAAAATACAAGTATTATTTAACAGTACTTGCAGGATAAACCAATGCTTGAGAAAGATATATACGATAAAACGGCTTTACGCTTGCTTTCCGAGGCACGGAATCGTACACATTTCCAACTTCCAGGCTCCGGGCTGCTACTGAGAATTTTCTGACAGAATAACCCAATATCATTTGGCCCGACCTGGGAATTGAACCCAGGACCTCCGGGTCTGCGGCCTTTCATATAGCCACTAGACCAAGGAGGCAGTCAATCTGCCGAATAAATTTAGTAAGAATATCTAATATAATGATGAATGGCACCATACATTGTATATCGATATTTTTCAAAGAACAATTTTAGTTAATTATAATTAGTATTTAATTAACTTGATAGAAGAAATAACTGTATCTGCAATTGGGTATGCGAGACTAAAATAGTTAATTAATAAATACAAGGTTTGTTTTTAAATAATTTTTAATTCGTTCTAAGATTTTATAATAATAATAATATCCTGGGACATTATTCACACGGCCATCTGATCCTAAACTAAGCAGAGCTTGTACTATGGAAACCAGACAACAGATATACTTACATATACTACTTTTCTTTTGTAAATAAATACTTACATATCAAATTACACCCAGACTCAGGGCAAACAGATATGTTCATACACACATATGTCTGTCCTGGGTGAGAATCGAACCCACGACCTGCGGCGTGAAAGGCAAGTATCTTACCAACCACGCCAACCGGCTCGTCAAATCATAATACTATGAACTGTATAGCGTGTATAGTTTATATAATTTATAATGTTGTATATCAAGAAGAAATTATGAAGCCGACGAATTGGTATATAATTAGAGATAATGAGACGCCATTCAAGTGTCCGTCTGGGTCCTGAAGAAAACGACGAATGAATATTCGGAGCGTATAAATTTTGCATAATTTTTAGTATGACAATATTAATGTTTTATTTTTAATCGGCTCTATAATAAGAACAGTCAAATCCTATGAATGTAATAAACGGTTTTTCGTATAATATCTCGATTAAAAAAATTACTACATTTTTTTTAAATGTAAAGAAAAATGTAAGTAAATTCATTTGAAACCAATACGGTCCGCCCACGCCCCTCGCTATTAGCTTCTGCTAGACGAAAGTCAGGTACTTATTACTATCACACGGAATTTAAAAAAAAATATATAACTGTATAATTGTATTTGGTTCCGTATACAAAAAATGTTTATTAAATGGTACATTTATCTTATATCACATCATACATATATCTGTTAACTGTTTGTGTAGCAGATGTTCTTGTACAGTTGGAATAGTGCTTTGAGTTAGTTAAAATATAGCTTTTGGTCAGTAATTTTTATTTGTCAGTTAATAGTAAGTGATAGTGACACAAAATAATACCAGTTCCTTTTATACGGGCAGGCTCACCTGATAGAAAGTGACTATCACCGCCCAAATACACCTGCAACACAGCAGGTGCATTGCTGGCCTTTGTTAAAATTCGTCAACTGTTAGTCAGTTCAATAAAATACGATATTTTATAATAGCGTAGCAGTTCTTCGAGCAGTGACAACCCTGCTCTGAGACAAACACGTCGTGATTTGTCAAAACTATGAACTTCCACAAATTAGACGATCGCTTAATATCGACTAAAACATATTCGTTATTGATTCGCTTTCTAATATAATACCTACTCTAATTTCTAATTAAAACATACCCTTAAAAATATTAAACAATTTCAGTTTATCTTCCATTAAATAAAATTATAAATCTATTAAAAAAATTAATAGAAACATTGGGCGCAACAAGAAAGAGTAAATACAACTTTAATTATCGTCTTATACATTTACCGCCTTATTCATAAACTTTATTTGACTGGTGATTAGTTAAACAATGTTTTGTCTTCTTCTTTCGTATGTCAAATCAATAATGACAGAAAGAGACAAATCAGTGTTTAGCTAAACAGTAACTAAGCAACGTTTATAAATAAGGCCGTTAATATGAAAAAGTAATAAAAACGAAACATATACGCCGACCCCGAATTTTTTACTAATTATAACTTATTAAATTAAATTAATATAATTTATAACCTTCTTGTTAAAAACTTCGTAGCTCTACGTCCGTCTCCGACTGACTAAGACAGAGCCGAAATGAATGGGTTTAATTCAGTTAAATTTTATATTAAGAGTCTGTATAATTTATAACTTCTACAATAATTGTATTCGGAGCTTAGGCTTAGTTATTGGAGTTTGTATTATAATATAATTGCCTTATTTCAATGTTTTAATCAATTTAACGCTATGAATAGCTTTCATAATATTCGTTATTGATTATTTTATATAAGACGTAAGATTTTAAATTAAATAAACACGAGTTAATAATTAAAATGTGTTACTAAGGACCTTCACTTCCTTCTGCTAATTATATATATATAAAACAAAAAGCTGCGGCAAGGTTTGCAACATAACGACTAACGTACTTTATACGAAATGTTTTTCGATGACGTCCTTCAATGCTACTGTGTAAGAAATGCTTTTTTTTTTTTTTTATAGCATAGGTTGGCGGACGAGCATATGGGCCACCTGAAGGTAAGTGGTCACCAACTCCCATAGACATTGGCAGTGTAAGACATGCTAACCATCGATTACATTGCCAATGCGCCACCAACCTTGGGAGCTAAGATGTTATGTCCCTTGTGCCTGTAATTACACTGGCTTACTCACCCTTCAAACCGGAACACAACAGTACCAAGTACTGCTGTTTTGCGCTAGAATATCTGATGAGTGGATGGTACCTACCCAGACGAGCTTGCACAAAGCTCTACCACCAAGTAAAGCTTTTTTTAGCTCTGTCGTTCTAAAAAGGTAATAACCGACCCACGGTGATACGCAATTTTGATGTTTATTCTTTAAATAGTCTAATCATTATATGGGGTTTTCCAATAGGGACGCTTGAACTTTGACAGCTGATTGCGGCCATGTTGTTTGAGTGACAGCTGTCAAATGCAGTGTGTTATATTCATTCCGTCCTCCCAAACCACCATGGCAGGTTACAGTGTCGAGCAGCACGTGCAAATCATAAAATTGTTTTATGAAAATGGGTCTTCAGTTCGAGCAACGTTCCGCGCACTTCACCCGTTTTACGGTCGCGATGATCGTCCTGCCGAGTCGACTATCCGTCGATTGGTGGACAAATTCGAGTCAACCGGGTCAGTTAACAATCAGCCGGTTCCCGTGCGTCAACGTAACGCGAGATCTGCCGAGAATATCGCCGCTGTGCGCGACAGTGTCCTCGAAAACCCGCGGCAGTCAATTCCGCGTCGCGCACAGGAACTCGGCCTTTCGCAGACGACAACTTGGCGAATTTTGCGTTGTGGCTTGAGCCTGCACCCGTACAAGATCCAGCTGACCCAAGAGCTCAAGGTTAATGACCATAGACAGCGCCGTGTGTTCGCTGACTGGGCATTAGAGCAGTTGGAAGTTGACGCCGATTTTGGCAAAAAAATCATCTTCAGCGACGAGGCGCATTTTTGGATGAATGGCTATGTCAACAAGCAAAATTGCCGTATTTGGGACGAGACCAATCCACACGAGGTTCACCAAGTGGCAATGCACCCGCAGAAAGTGACTGTTTGGTGCGGCTTTTGGGCCGGAGGCGTGATTGGTCCGTATTTTTTCGAAAACGATAATGGTGTGGCCGTCACCGTCAATGGTGAGCGATACCGGTCGATGATAACCAACTTCTTTTGGCCTGAAATCGAGAATATGGATCTGGACAACATGTGGTTTCAACAGGACGGCGCTACGTGCCACACAGCACACGCTACGATGGAAGTTCTGCACGATCAAGCGCCCTTAATGGAAAACCCTATAGATGTATATTAATTTCTTCTATAACACAATCGTGTTCTGCTGTGATTTTCGCATTAATTTTTTACTAATAATTCTACGTCATTAGTCTAAATTTAGAGCGAAATTGCGAAGCGCAGCTTATGTAATAATGCTATAAACTAAACCTTTGAAACGGGCTGCATCTTCTGGTAGTTTCATGCATATTGGTTTATTAGTATTCTCAGATTCGTATAAATATTAATATGAGAGACTTCAGATTACTAGAATATTAGATTATGATAACTTTTTACAGCGGCAGCTTAACATTAGTAGTACAAACGAATGGGATATACCCAAGGGAACCTCAACTATAATATCAGATATAAGACATAAATACGAATCGTATATATCGCTATGTACCTATTTATTTAACTCGTAAGACGTAACTATACATGCCGATAATAATGTAGATACAAAATAAATGACATAAAGATATAAGTTGAAAAGGAATGCGTACCACTTGAAACAAATTTTTCAAACAAACTTAAAAAAAAAAAAAATTAGACAACTTAATAAGAGGCAGACACGAAAAACGAACGAACAACGAACAGTTACACAGCTGTGTAACTGAGGATACAGTACCTCAGTTACCGCAGCGCGCTCATTTCATATGATATATTTAGTAATTTATTTATATTATAAAATAATAATAACTGAGAATCACTTTGAAAGTAGACACAATACTAAGAAGTTCAGACTAATAATAATAATTTAAATAACGAACGGTAAACGAAAATGATCTCTATTACTTATTAAATAAGTTACCATTTACTTCGCTACTTATACTAATGTACACTCACCGAAACTAATTCTGATATCTTTAGATTTACTTAGGTAACTTTTTAATACAATTATTATACATCGTCGTCTTAGTCAAGGAGTTTATTATTCGTTCTTTACTTAAGAAGCATTGTAATACGTGCATAATGTTTTAAGACGTAATCGTCGCTTCGATAGTACAAGCCCTAGTCTTAACAAAAAAGCGTTACAAACGCAAACGAACGCCAACTTCTAATTAAAATGATTAACTTAATGGTTAAAGTCATTAGCGATTTTAATTTCAAATTGCATGTTTTTTTCATGTCCAAAATTACAACTCTTAAACAGTTTTACGTTTGGCAACATTTATTAAAGGTTCATTTAGTATGGAAAATGTATTTTAATGTTAATAAAATTCCAACGTATAAAATTAATATTAAAACGAAATTAATTTCAGACTTTCTTGTTATTATTTTTTAAGAAAGCTTCGAAGAGGATACGGTTTTGATGTATTGAAAAATATAATCGTAGACTAAGGACAAGCAACTACGTTCAATTATCATTATATTTATTATACTGGCAACATTTTATTTGACAAAATAAAAAAATATTTTAAGCTTTAAATGTATTATTTTGCAATAAGCACCACTGTTTAATAATAAATATATATTAACGCGTTTTCATTTTTGATCCTACAACGTTGATAAGTTGAAGTTCAACATTATCAACGTGAAAAACAAAATGAAGATTTCCCATCAAGTTTTAAACTCACTATATATTATAGTTTAGGCTGTGACAGAGAAAAAAGAAGTAATGGCTCCAGTAAACTTCGTTAATATTAAACTTCATTTCGCCAGCATTCAACAAGAACAAATTAAGAAATATTTAAGAAAATTACGTTACGTCATCAATAAATTAAACGATAAATATTAATGTTTTTATTAATTAAATATGTTTTAATGTTTTAATTTTACTGGTGGTAGGGCTTTGTGCAAGCTCGTCTAGGTAGGTACCACCCACTCATCAGATTTTCTACCTACCGCAAAACAGCAGTACTTGGTATTGTTGTGTTCCGGTTCGAAGGGTGAGTGAGCCAGTGTAATTACAGGCACAAGGGACATAACATCTTAGTTCCCAAGGTTGGTGGCGCATTGGCGATTTAAGCGATGGTTAACATTTCTTACAATGCCAATGTCTATGGGCTTTGAAGACCACTTACCATCAGGTGGCCCATATGCTCGTCCGCCTACCTATTATATAAAAAAAAATCTCATCATAATTGGAATCATCTATTTTCAACAATATGTTGAACATGCTTTTATGGCACTTGAAAAAACATACATCTTAGATCCACTGTGCGCCTGCGCATTGATGTTGAAAAGTATTTTAATAGAAGAATTTTATATTTCTTACAGTTCCAGTATCTATGGGCGTCGGTGACCATCATCAAGCTCATTTTGTTGTCTGCCTTCCTAAAATATATAAAAAAAAAATATGTATAAATAATAAGTAGTTAATACGGGGGAACGCGGGTTTGTGTGCGTGGGATGTTTGTGTATGACGTCACCGTACTAATGCAAAAGGTGCGTATTACCTATAGACTATTCCAAGCACAGGGAGTAAAGACACATAAACAACTTCTACATTGAACTGACGCGATATCATTGGTCGAGAGTTGAATAATCTATGATATCCATTATGGTTTCACGAAAAATTGGCGCGACGAATTTTTCATCGGAAGTAAAATTGAAGTGGAAATAATATAACTGTAGGGCTATTCCGTATGAACAAACTTTTTTTTAAATTATTTTCATATCTATACTACTATATAAAATCTATTGATTCTGTCTGTAATTATTTGTTTTCACCTAATTTTGTGATAATCGTTTTATGATGCAGTGATTCACATTATACAATTTTTTTTCATTTTTGTCTGTCTGTCTGTCTGTCTTCTTATAACTCAAGAACGGCTTGACCGATCTTGATGAAAATTGGTACACACAAAAAACATGTGATGGCGCAAATGATAGGCCATATATAAGATCGGTAAACTCTACGGTATCTTATGAAAATAAATTTCAAAACATTAATTACGTATTTCTTTACCAGTAGCCATATCTGTGTGTGTGTGTGTGTGTGTGTGTGTATGTGTTGGTGTGCGCGCGTGTTTGTTATTATAGTAATAAAATAATTTATTATATTTTTATTAATTACACGCGGGTGAAGCCTTGTGCCACAGCTAGTCTTATTTAAACCTTTGATACTAATTGAAACGACAATACATAGCAACATACATAACTGCACCGATAATATTAAATAACATTTTAATACATATTATGCGTCTGATGTCATCATATATTGTCCGCTAATGAGCTATTAATTACTTAATTAACCCTGTTATTGTAATAAACACATTAATTAGAAGTTAATTTGGTAGCACATCATATACAAGTTTACAGACCATATCGTAATGATCTTAAATTTTCTATACATGTAATTATATTTTTGTACAATTCAACGATGTTCGAATGCCTTATTTTTATTCAAGTGTAGCGCCTCAGTTTATTGACCGTCTGGTTTAGTAATGATTCAATGTAATGACAAACATTAAACTTTACAAAATACTTCATATAATATTCCATCAGGATGTTATTCTTTCAGCGAAACTTGAGTGAGAAATTTGAAAGAAAAATACAGTTTCATTTCCGACACCTGCAATGCTATTCTATAAGAACTCATTTCGTACCTTTTTTATAGGATAAGTGGACGAGCATATGGGCCACCTGATGGTAAGTGGTCATCAGCGCCCTTAGACATTGGCAGTGCAAGAGATGTTAACCATCGCTTACATCGCCAATGCGCCACCAACCTTGGGAACTAAGATATTATATCCCTTGTGCCTGTAATTACACCGAGTCACTCACTCTTCAAACCGGAACACAACAATACCAAGTACTGCTGTTTTGCGGTACAATATCTGATACGTGGGTGGTACCTACCCAGAGGCAAGCTTGCACAAATCTCTACCACCAAGTATCTCACTAGCACTCATTATACGATACTATTGGTACGATATTGGTGTCGATTTTTGATACTTTGAATGTTATAATTATTAGACTCAAAGGCACATTGTCACTTTCTGTTATTTCACGAATGTGTTCTAAGTGTCGAGCTTATTCTTACAAAATCTTAAATGATGGATTTTTCTTAACTCAAAAACACTGGTACTGAATACGCTTTGAACTTGACAGCTTAATGTAATGTTAAAATGTAGCAATTGTAAGCTACTAAATAACGTATTCTCATCTCTATGTTATCGTCAATTTTATATACTCCAAAAGTGTCAAGAATAGCGATTTGTGTAAAGCGTTTCTTTCAACTGCTGTTGTTTTTCAATCGTTTCGCATATTTGCCTAGTCAGGGCTGCAGTTTGTCCTGATGTGCTTTTGTATATTGCTTTGAAAAATTTTCCGCGTTCTCTGCGCTTCTAAATATTGACTTAATTCATATAGTACAAGGACTATATTAGTATTAGTTAGATAAAAAATTTACTTAATATTTTGCATTCTATTACCGAAATCATAATTAAAAAGATCGTTTAAATATTTTATACCAAATAAATTTTTACGCGAATAACATAAACAATACAATATTTACCGTCTAAGATATGAAAGTATATACTGGTCTACTTTAACACTTGCATTTAATCTAGATATATAAATGCATAACCGCTTAGATATCTCATTAAGACTTTAATTGTACTTTCTAATCGTAAAACCAACAAATTAATTAATAATAATATGTATGATATATATTACAGAAATCATTTAATAAACGTAATTTATAATGTTATATATAGACCAATGTAAATATCAAATTACTCTTTATCACAATAAGTTATTGCCTCAGAATAGTTTTACTCAAACGTTACATAAGTATCGTTGCAATCATTTTTTTTACCAATTATTGAATTTATTCTAATTCCTTTCGAGCAGTTAAAAAGAAAAGTTTGCAACTTTTATGTTGTCAACAAATATTCCGGTGAAAATTTCAAAATAAGAACCTAATTTCAAAATAGTGAAAGCAGAAATGAACGTCAATGACCTAGCCCAGTCACGAGTTCCGATCACTTTTTAATCTCTGTATTTATACATTTTAATACGTAATATATGTAACTGACAATAATAAAGTCACAAACAAAAAAAATATCGATTGTGATGCTGGCTTGAAATAAAAAGGAGAAGGCGAATTTTAAAAAGATAAACCAAACGCACAAATCGTCTGTGGAAATTTGTATATATATAGATACATATATGCATAAATAAATAATTACATTAGATATTAATCTAGCAAAACCACAGTGACACATAATTCTCATAAATACTATTTTTCGTATCCATATTATATTCTTAATCAATCCAATGACGCAAATTATTTCAATAATAAAAGCGCTTTGGAAAATAACGCTAAATGCACTGCACGACCTCGCGGCACCTTAATTAGTATGAGATAAAGAAATATTATAATATACTTTATTACTGCTTAATAGCGGTCGTAAAGCATGAAATATTCAAAAGTTGATATGCTCCTTTATTCCACGACTCGGAGATAACAATATTTAATAAATTAGGCATATTTAAATTTAATAATTAGCGTCCGATGGAGCACTTGTGATAAAAGATTCGCATACTTCAAACGTACAACTAAAATTTTGTTTTATTTGTATATATTTTGACAAATGCCCTTGAAGTTAATTATTTTTCTTAACGGATTCGACGGAGAAGAGATCGTATCGTCTACGATGCTCTTGAATGCGTGATATTCATAATGATGATGCTGTCTTTCTTGTCGGTTTCCGCCACGGCAGCCAATCGCAAGACAGATTAGCGAACTGCGCAGGACTTATTATAGTGCAAAGTGCAAAGGTGTGTGCTAACATAGATGCACTCTATATTCTCTCGCACTTATAATCCGATAGGACGGCAATCCGACACGACCGGAGAAGAGTTCAGGTGTAAGACTAACGGCTTTACGTGTTTTTTGAGGCATGGAGTGTACACACTTTCAACTTCCAGACTCCGGGCTGCTACTGAGGAACTTCAATAAAAAATCTCAATGACCTTTACTGGCCGGACCTGGTGCTTGGAACCAGGACCTCAGCGTCTGCAACTGTACTCTTTTGTCAGCCAGTAGTCCAACGATGCAGATATATGTATTGAATTTTTTATTTTTTTTTCATATACTCAGTCAATTATTTTGACTCTTTCACCGGTTTATCTTTATTTTATTTTTTTATGTATGAGCGGGCAAACGACCAGGAGTCTCGCCCGATGGAAAGTGACTACCACCGCCCATGGACATCTGCAACATCCGAGGACTTGCAGGTGCGTTGCCGGCCTTCGAGGAAAGACTATGCCATTATATTATATTTATTACAAGTTTTTGATTTGTAAAATATTAGAAATGCATTTGTTTTTAAGGTTACAGATATATTAATAATGTTTCTTGATTGGTGAAGTCGATTCATTTAAAAAATGTTTCGATAATATTTTAAATTAAATGATACCAATTCTATATATGTAGTATACTTATTTAATATTAGCTGGTATGGTAGACCGCGAATTCGTTCGTGTAAAAGTTTAATGAATGTATTAAACAAATGCATTTTCGTGTTCTGTTTAATCTTTTTATCGAACACAGTTGGTTTTCTTTTGTTTTATTCAATGTATTTTAATAGACACGCGGTTTCTACTGCTTTATTATGCGTGAAAATATATTTGATAAACATTTATATTGTGTATTAGCATTCATCAGCTTTGATTATTTCTTTTGTAAGCATGTATGGGTCCAATTATGTATTTAAATTTTAGGCCAGTTGTATCGAACCGATGCAGCTGAAATTTTGTTAACACTTTTCTTTTAGTGTTGAATTTTAGTACATGTATAAAATATCTGTAGTTGTTTTTAAACAGGTTATTAACACTTTAATTTAAATTTAAAATTGAGACAGACTGTATGACACAATTGAAAAGTGACTTTTTAATCGTCTTCAAAAAGGAGGATGATATGTTTTTGATGTATGTTCGATATGAATTTATAAACCGATTTTAATGTCTCTGTTGCGTTGGGTCCAAGGTTTTTTTATATAACAGGTGATGGTGCACCACCGCTTGTAGACATTGGCACTCGCATTACCAGTGCTAAACCTAACTAAGATGTTACGTTCCTTTGTGCCTGTTCACTGGCTCAAACACCCTTTAAACCGGAACACAACAATTAAATATTGCTGCTGATGGATAGTCTTAACCCAATTTCTCGGGTATTGAGCATTATTACGTTTGAATTTGAAGCTCTACTTAGATACTTTTTAGAATGAAATGTTGAACAAAATATGACGAGTCATATTTTGAACCGCGAATCCGTGGGAAATAAATAGCGCGGCTAACCACTTCATTACCTCTGTTGCTTTATATTATGTAATGATATAAAAGGAAGCAACCTCTTGTAATGATTGTCTAAACCTGCCCCCCGTTTATAGTTGTAAATTTAACCAATTTAAAATCGAGTGCCTCCTTCCGCGTAGTTAGCTAATTGTAACATCGAATTACAATACGTACTAAATTAAAATTACCATGGGGGCATTTTATCCTATTCATCTTAACAAAAAAAGTAATTTTGTTAATTGAACAATATCAAAGATTTTATCTTATGTACCAAATATTTATAATGAATAATCTGTTGCACAGAGCATCGAAGTTTTGAACAATTTTTATAACTCCTAATATTTAAGTAAGTATGGGTAAGTCCTAAAAGGTCCTAAATCTGTATTGTAAGCTGGAGAGAGAGAGTATAGAGTGCACTTGTGTCTACGCACACACTTGTGCCCTAAAATATTTACCAAACATTTGGTTTCGTTGAGAACAGCCGTCGAAATCTGTCTGAAGAGTTGAGTTCTATGCTAGCAAGCATATCATTATAATTAAATATTTCTTAATTTAAAATTCAATATATCTTTTGTAAAATACATATAAGAATAAATTTTCCTTTTCTAGAGAAGAGTTGGACCAATGCACAGTACATGTTGATCTTAACCGAAGATACATATTCGAATACGGGCAAGCACTGAAGAATTTTCATGTTCTTTATTTGTGTTTGTAACTCATCTCGTGATCTACAGCGTAGAGACACACCGTGAGATAGCACTCATGAGTCAAGAAATACTGACTGACAGTGTCCATCAACCATCATCGAAGCGTGTGAAATCAGCTCCAAGCATTATCCATATGACTAGAGAAGTTTACCCAACCTTGGGATATTCATGAGCATTACTTTTCTCAACACTTAGTGAATCAGAAATAATTAGATCAATGCAAAAAAACGTATCATGTCCGTAGTTCGCGCTTACATATAACATTTTGTTAAAACTGTTTAAACTTAGACTAATCGTTAAATAAAGTGAAGTTTAAAAAAGCAAATATTGGCGTAATTAAAAAGCCAATGCACTTAGCTTAATTGAAAATACAAAACACTCTATTACAACCAAGGTCGCTCTGAATGTAGGGATAGCAACAAAATTGTTAATATATATTTTATTTTATTATTATTAAAAAAATAGAAACAATGTGGAAATTAAATATAAGTATGAGACATAACAGTATTTTTAAATAAAAATGTTATTCATCAAAATAATGTTAGCTTATACTGAATTAAAATTTACTTCATGTAGTATATACTTAAGTTATCAAACTATTTTTATTACTTTCTATCTAAAGTATAAGTTATCAATAATGTCAGTTATACAATTTATTACTAAGCCCGCTTCTAGTTTTTATGTCAATTATCGCTCCAGGTGATGGGACGCGATATATGTGAGCCTCGGTTGTGGCTCCAACGCATGTGGTAAGTTAACTAATAATTACTGTGCACTAGTTCGATTAAAATAATTATTTTAATATAAATTATTTATTATGTAATCGTTCATTTTAATGAAAATCTAAGTTAATAACAACTTTGTTTACATATATTAATCATAATAAATGTAATTTGCACATAAGTTAACTTTTATGTTATAATTTTTATTTTTATACATATAAAACTTTTTGTAAAATTTATTATCATTATTAAAATTTTTACCCATTCCTTTTTAATATACAAATTCTCAAATATAAGATAACGTTATATAGTAATGGTGAAAATAGTTAAAATTGCATTTAATAGAAAATTGCATATTAGTTTTTATGCAGACCGTACCGCCCGAGGCGACGTTCAACACTGCGCGGGCCACGTCGGGAAACGAATTAGCAAAAACTGTATGCACTATTACTTGTATTCATTGCAATATTTATTGTTTTACAGGTGAGTTTTTTAAATATTGTTTTTGTATCGTAATTTAGAGTTATTATTGTTCTATTTTCAGAAATTAATTATCACAAATAGCTTTTATTTGTTTTTAATAACAAAATGTGTTACATTTCAATAACACCTATTTCATTTGACTCGACTCAGATGTTTTATTTTTAAGACATTCATATCTTATCTTTTTTTACCATTCCATAATGAAATTAAAATTTATAGATGTCGTTCTATTTTCAAACGTAAGAATTATAACAAGAACTTGATTATTTTTCATAATAGCAATACTGTACAATTACAAAACATTCTAAATTGAACTTTTAATTTTAATTAACACTGACGTGGGTTATGTTTTATTTTAATTGAAGCCAAAAAAAT
Organism: Nymphalis polychloros; assembly: GCA_905220585.2. NCBI lineage: Eukaryota > Metazoa > Arthropoda > Insecta > Lepidoptera > Nymphalidae > Nymphalis > Nymphalis polychloros. Next base: position 3,828,419 of record HG992251.1, read on the forward strand.
TAAGACTGCAATTGGCCACAAGCAAACGACTGAATTATCTAATTTCGAATTAATTAAAAATCCTTGGATTAAAGTTAAATAGGGTTCGTAAAAACATAATTATGCACGCGCTAAATCGATCCCATTCATCAACGTCACCACGTTAATGCTATTTTCATCGAAGTGTAGACTCTGGCGTTTCAAGACGTTTCGCGAGCAGTCCCACCGTCCCTAATAACAGTACCCGAATGAAGGGTTGGGAGAGCGATTCGAATTTTAATGAAATATTTGATTTATACGCGCCGTGAACATCAGGTAGCTTATTATAAGGATATATCATTAAACATTACCTATATAATTAAGTTCCGACTTAGCCTCGAGCTACCCCAATTTAACTGGCATATAATTTTAATAAAATTGCCTGCCGACCGATGATAAAAAAAAAATTTAAAAAAATATATATAACACATCTGATTGATGTATTATTTGGTAATTTATTGTCTGTAATTACATCGTGTAATAGTTGATAATGCGGCGGTGTGGGAACGATTTATTAGTATTTATTAAAGTATGAATTATCGTATAATTACTGGGATGGGAGCTTCCAAACTAAACAGAGCGGTTGTGTTTGGGATTTATGAGCGGTTCTCGGAGGCGATCTAATCGCGTCGGCTTCGATGTAGCGTAGCTGGATACCCTATATAAACAATTATTCTTAACAACTCTGAATTTGGCTAATAGCAATAACTAAACGCTAACGTCATCCAGGGATAACGTGAGTCATTGAGTCTAATTTTCTATTTGAATTTTTAATCTGTTAAGTTTGTCTTTATGTATTCGTTTGGTAAACGATTTTGGTTTCTTGTCCGGTTTTCACTAAATGTTAACGAATTCTCAATTTTTTTACGTTTTTATTTTTTATTTTGCTGTATTTTTGTTATTACATCACACGCTTTGTGGTTTATATTCTGCCGCAAAACAGCAGTACTTGCTATTATTGTTTTCCGGTTTGAAGTGTGAGTGAGCCAGTGTAATTACAGGCACAAGGGACATAACATCTTAATTCCCAAGGTTGGTGGCGCATTGGCGATGTAAGCGATGGTTAACATCTCTTACAATGCCAATGTCTATGTTCGTTGGTGACCACTTACCATATGGGCCCATATGCTCGTCCGCCAGCTTATGCCATAAAAATAAAAAAGATATCGCTAATAAGATTTAAAATTCATATAACAATTTTCTATCTATTTATATTTAATTTTAATTGTAGTTATTGTTGACACGTGGTAATGAAAAATTGACGCACGTTAACGTACAGCGCAGATACAAAACCTTCCTGATTTTAAGTAGGTTAATCGAAAATTGTGTCAAGTGTTCAAGCTATTATCATTGCTTGACATCCAATTATATGGACGCTTAGAGGCATTTTAATTGCATTAGATACTTCGTTCATACTCTTGTGAGGGAACATGTTACCACCCACATGAAACCACATTTTTTGACACTTTTATTTTGAAAACCACGTTAGCATCGCAAACTAGGGCATAAGAAATCTAGGCATGTTAAAATATTATGCTTGTGCTAAATTTAATGGCGGTGCAGTCTGCAAGGCAGTTTGACTTCGAATAATTAATTGGTGTTTTTTTTTTCTTATACAAAACATCTAAATCTTATTTTGTGTCGTCCGTTTGTATTCCCATTGTTCCGCACGAGGTTGTTTGAAATATTTGACGTTTCTTAAAGTGCCCATGGAGGGCCGTTGATTTGACTCGTGGTCAAATAAAATCTGACTGTGGTGGTATATAAAAAAGGGCTAATATATCGTACTTGGAAAACAGAACGACGTGGTGAAATATCCGTATACCTATAATGTCCATATTTCCCTCTTTGCCCTCTGGTGCGATATTTACAACTAAATATCACGATGGAATAAACTCTTATTAAAATTCAATTAAAATCTTACTGATTTCTTTTTTATCAAAATTTATCTGTCTATATAAATATTCCATTCAGCTTTGTATATATAGATTGGAATTGAGGCTCATTTTAATCCCTCAAATTACTCCGTTCAAATTTAATAGTCGGATTGTTTTAACAATAAACACTTCACTCGGCGCGTCATGATTCATGTTTATTATTACATTTTTATGAACAAACAAACTAACATCAATTTTTATAGCTTCAGAGGCCCTTTTAACTATTATAGGAACGTTAACCGGAGATTAAGTTGAAATACTTCACAGATGTTCTACTATCATTATCGTGCGTTTAATTTATGCATTGACAGTATAATCACCGTTAACATGTGTGTTCTTCGAATTTCAAAACCGTCAACAAAAAAATGGAATAATTAAAATATTTTTTATTATAGTTTAACTGTAATTTATTTTTGCTTATGATTACATTTGTCAATAATTTTTACCTTCATACCAAGAATTAATTTGTTCTTACCTAGTCAATATAATACTACAAAATGGAAATTCGTAAAAATGGGGAGAAAATTAATTTTCTGTTACAATTAATTTATACTTATGAATATATTTATAAATAGAATATGTAGTCCTGTCGTCGTCAATTTTATATATTACCAAATAGTTATTTAAGCTGCTGGCATTATTGCTTATATAAATAGCCAGGCTCGAAGAACGTATCGGCTTTTGCTTTTCCAGAAGTGTGACTCTTTTCAATTATTGCCACTATCAAATATTATTTAAATAAAGAAACTTCTTTCCTTATATATGAAATTTTAAGAATATGTATAACCTCTCTAGTTTTAGAAGATAAGTCATTCTAGAAACAGGGTTCGCCAGACACTCGTCACTCGACACAGACATATTTTAATCGCTGAAGTCATAAAATAAACTTACTCAATAATTATGTATTGTTCTATCTCAAAAAAAAAAAATAACTTAAAAAACTAAATTGTACTTTTAATATAAAATAATTTTAGTCAAAAAACATTTAAAATGTAGTATTTCCAAATTTAATCTTATAATGTAATATAAAATGTGTATTATAAATTATTAAAATTACGACTTACCGGAGCCACTGGCAAAAAGGAAGTCCCTTTGTAGGGATGACGTTTTCAGGTAGGGGTAAAACAGCTTGCCGCCGTGCCGGGACTAGCGCCACGACTGCCACAGATAAAAGAAAGAAAATTACATTTATAACAGATTAAAAATGCTTACAATGACAGATTGAACTTTCAATTGACATTTTTCGCATTGAATTTTTCTGTATAGATGTAGTTCAGTACAAGATAATACTTAATTAATTATTATTATTCATTGAATTTTTTTTTAAATAATTTTTAAAATTCATAAGCTGATAGAATTTTCTTATTAAATATATTTTTTTAAATTAATTTCTTCATTATTTTATAAATATTATACAATTTTACCAAAAATTATAAATATTTAAATTAAAAATGTTATTTTGAATTTTTTGATAAAAACCGTTATGAAAATTTGTATCGCATACGAAGTACCATCTATATCTTTTTTTATGGTATAGTAAGGCGGACGAGAATATGAGCCACCTGATGGTAAGTGGTCACCAACGCCCATAGACATTAGCATTGTAAGAGATGTTAACCATCGCTTACACCGCCAATACGCCACCAACCTTGGGAACTAAGATGTTATGTCCCTTATGCCTGTAATTACACTGGCTCACTCACTATTCAAACTGAAACACAACAATAGCAAGTATTGCTGTTTTACGGTAGAATATCTGATGAGTGGGTGGTACCTACCCAGACGAGATTGCACAAAGCCATACCACCAAGTCGGTCAAATATGTCTTATATACATATATATACGATACATATGTACCTAACGGACCTATATACATATTTTTATTTATAATCAAATTACATCAAATTAATAATGTTATTTTAATGTAACGTTAGGTCGGTTTGATCCGTAAAAGGTGACAAAAGCCAGACAACAATCGAAAAATTTTAAAATCTAAATTTTATATTAAATAATGATATATTATATAAAATAAAATACAAACCTCAATTTGATAATCTATATTTTGAATCTAGACAAAAAGGACTATAGAAAAATCTAAAAGTTGAATCATAGAATAAAAAAATCCAACCCGATATATCCTCTATATTTATTGACGTTTTTTATTTTATTATTATTTACTAAAGGTGAGAATAGCTAACACTAAAGTTAGCTCAGCCAGCATTAAATATGTTTTGGAAATACGTAATTTGATTGTAACATGTTTTCCTGGCCTATTCCGTTGATATTGGCTATTTCCAACGGAGATGAGACAACTGCGCAAAAGACAAAGAGTTCCGAATTACTTATCTTGGAATTGCTATCGCATGAATTCTTGACACAATTCTTTTCATGGTTTCCCGGATTTTGAATCCAGAACCTCGAGATCTGCAGCCGTTTAAAATAGCCACAAGACCAATGTAGTAATTAAAATTCTCATATAACATAACCACTCGCCGTAATTGTCTCTGCTTGCTATCCTTAATAGATCTACACTTGAGAAAGAGAAAGCAATATTTTATGTCCTGTTACCTTAAAACTGTGTGTACTTAAAAATGACTGCACTTACTTACTAACTTACTTAATGCAATTACTAACTGTGGAACCTAAGATTTATATAGTCTGTGGCAGCAATTGTAGTTATCCATTACATATTAAATAAATAAAATCCATTGCCGTTTGAAGGAAGGAATTTTTCTCGAATCAACATCCCTATGAAAACAGGATTCAAAATGTTATATAATTAAGAAATTAATTTATTTTTGTGTCAATTACTCAAATTCCCAATAATGTATCTAATGACATTTTCATTTCATTTTTCGTTTATTTTATATTATAAAATATTAATTTCGCAGTTAATTTTTATAATCGGTTAATTATACTCATCCAAAATGTTTTATAGAAACAAATTAATTTTAATATGCGAATCTAATTTGGTAATATCATGAGATTAACTTAATTTAAAATAAACGATTAGCTGGAGGTCAAACAAGAATGTTACTAAGCTTTAATCATTGTATTAAAAATTTAATTTGAAATTTTTTGTTTTTTTCTGATTCATAAATTCTTATAAAACTTTCAAGGTGTTTTGAATTATTTAACGTGTTTATGATTATTTAAATCAAAGTGTACCGAGTTGTTTATAAAATAAATTAATCAGTTAAAAAAATCACAGATCATGCAAAAATGCAAATGATTTTAGCCTCCATGTTATTTGAAATAAACTTCAGAACCTTTTTGTTCACAGCTTAAACGGTTCGAATATTACGTTTCGTTAGATTTCAAACTATTTATAATTAGAATAAATTAATTGCATAATTCATTTTAAAAACATTTTCTAAATTTATACTAGCTTTTATTTTAAATTAAAATTTAATTTATTCAATTCCAAATTCAAACTTCATAAATTGCTTTATAAGCGTAGCTCATGTTCGCAATTCAAACTGGCAATCGCGTATCTTCCCGCGGTTCGTTTAGGAAGTCGAGCGGGGGAGGCGGGCGCGGGGCTGCGCGTTTTTCCCTCGCCACGTGTTATCCACGTGCGTGTAACTTTTCACTTAAGTCGCTTGAAGTTTTTCACGCTCGTACTTATAACGTAGGTGATTTTGCGTAGTGTTCCATTTTAATTTTATTTTACTTTGCTTTAGTTTTATACATTAATTTCAAATCATGGATTTATATAATATTTATTTGTTAGTTTTTTTTTTTAAATATAGACTATTATAATTTAACTAAATTTCGCTATAGATCTGAAGTTTGAAAATCGAATGTGTTTTAATTTATGAAGTGGATGATTCTTATACAAGTAGCTAGTTCTATCTTATTACTTTTTTATTTAAAAATATATATATTTGATTTCAAAACAAATATAATGCTAACTGTTAGCTAACCTTAGCATAAATACGTAAATAATTATATTGGTACTTAATATTCACTTTAGTTAGCGCGTTTAAACTATTATATCGATATAATATCGAGGGTGGAATTTCTAAACGTTTCAAGATATTTTAAGTATATAAAAAAATAAACAATTAGTTCCATATTTCGTATCGATCATTAATATTGATTGATATGAACCGTATCTAATATGTATAATTTATTACTTTAATCTCTATAGGAGATAACCCATAGACAAATTTTCTTGTTATTACCGTAATAACAATAAAATGCCGCTTTCTCAACAATACATCGCTGTGCGTTTGCAATCAACATATTAACTATACCGTGTCTAGAAAATTCTTAATTGAACTAATGAGAAGTAATTACAATTTTTATTGCGGCCATAATGATTACGATGCCTTAAAATAATAAAAGCAATTAGACATTGATGGGCGTAGCGGAGTCGCTCTATCTCTCCCACTCTAGTCTGTTACAGAAAAATGCGAGGAAATGAGAGGAAAGACTGGACTGATTAGATGTAATTGTTCGAACGGTTATAAAACTTGATGTCGAGACGGTGTTCAGTTTGTCGTAAAATGGTAAGATGTTACTGCTCCTTTAAGGTTCTTAAGTTAAAAAATAGGGATGCTGTATACACGCAATCCTTATCGTTCCTACATATTTAACAACAATATCTTGCTTAAAATATATAATTTTATATGGTAAAGATAAATATAGTGAGGCTTTTTTATTGTTGAAATAAATTATTTTTTCTTTCAAGAAACGAATTGAATATTAATTGAGATTTTTTTTTATCCTTACCACTTCAAATTCAGAAAATCTGAAATCTATATCGTCTTATATGCTTTTATTTAATTCAAAAATAAATTATAATACTTCCATAGAAACACCTTTTCCATACTTTTACACTCTCAAATCGAATACTTCATATTTTATATCAAAGCACTAAATTCCAATAACATATATATTTTAATAATAGATTATTGTGAACATCATATGTATAATATACTTGTGTATTCTAAAAGATTAATTTTGCATTAATCTAAGATAATATGAAATATTATATTTTGGTACAATCACCGCGTTAAGAATATGGCGTGGTACAATTAAATGATTCAATGAAGATGAGCCACTGACTCATGAGTGTGATATTAATTAAGCGCAATGAACGAAGAATTTAGAGGAATAGTGATGTGATCAGATAGAAATAGAACGGGATTGTTTGAAAGAATTGCAATTTTTGAATTTCAATCTTTGTTCAGTTGTTTGTTCGAATTTCAAATTGTTTTTATTCATCGTATATAGTATCGTACGTTGTTATTTCTTAATTGAAATATTTGTTAATACCAATTCTATTCTCAAAGTTCAATATTATTTGAACATCATTTCAGTATTTAAATTAAAATTAAACGATTTTGTAAAATAAAATAATAATTTGTAAATTCAGTGGTTATTTAATTACATTAAATGTTCCTCTGAATAAAAATAAATGATAAGATATTTATTAGTTATAGGACGTATCGATTATTTTAATAATTGCGTACTATAATATTAATAATTAAGTACTATATATACATAGATAAACATGTCGATAAGGCAATGAATTGTTTTTTTTTTTTTTTAAAGAATGATTTAGTCATGCAACATAGTTTGAATAGGTACGTTTTTCTACAACATTTAACCATAGACACGAGATCACTTTTTTGCTTGCAATTATATTGCAGTGTTAACTACAGGGTAGGGAATTAAATGGTTGAATAAGAACTTTGAAACCTTTTTTAAATTTTTTTTTTTTTACAATTATTAAAGTTTCTAAAAAAAATTTAGATTTCATTTCTTAAGAATTAAAAATCTTTTAAAAATCGTTTAAATATTTTGCACGTACATTATTATTTCTTAAATTACATTAACATATTATTGTTTTGAATTTAAGTCTTTTCGTGTATTTTAAATATATTTTTCGTTAAACTTTTTATGCATTTTACAATAAACCTTCCAACATATTTATTAGTAAATAAAAATGACAACTCATTAATATAATAAATTTCACGTTAATACAATTTTATAATCTTTTTAACATAATAAAATAAATTAACTTGCCGCCAATAGTACGACAACAATACCTACAACACTAACTTCAGTACATAGCTCTTATATACATCATATTAAAATTTCCACTATAGCGTGGGTTTCACGTGAAAACAAAAACGTATAAAAAATACCTACAGTAAAACTGAACACATGACGGACCGAACCAATCAGCTGTTGCCGCTTCGCCCCGCCCAGATACAAGTTTTCCTCTTTAACGCGAAAAACATCACCTCTCCTTTTTTAAACCGACGAAATTTATCCGAAAACAATTTCTTTTTCTCTACATTGAAAAAAATAAAATAACAAACTTTATACGAGTAAGGTCTCCTTACTTAAATCTTCAACTTGACAATTATATATATTTATTAAAATTAATTAATGATTAAATTATTGCTAATATTTGTCCATGTTTATTTTCTTTATATAATTTGGTTAACTTGTATTTTTTTTCAAGATCTAGATATATTATATTATTTTTTACTTTTGGAGGGTATATTAAAATTTACTAACAAAAGTTTATAACAAAACAATGCTATTATTTCGAAAGGAAATCGAAAATAACTATCAAATAAGTATGTTATTCTATAATATTTTTCGCGTGAAAAACATAAAATTGTATTTAAATGAATAATGAATAAAAAAACTCAGTACTTACAATGTTCAATTATTAAGACGTTGAGGTGCTTGGATTTGTTTTCGTAACAGTGAACAGTTGTTAATTAGCCGGCGTTCGCTGATTCATCACTTTATAGCGTTTCAACGGCCACTCCAAGCCGATAATAATTACACTGCAAATATATCTCCTTGTTCAGAAAATAATAAACCACACTGATACAATATGTCCAATTTTCGAACTCACTAAAAAGTTTTGTATTATCTGTCAAAAGTCGCGCGAAATGTTTTTTTTTCTGTGGCTGTCAAACGGAACAGGCGAACGCGTATACGGCCGTCCACGTCAGTACGCTGACGTTCACTAGTCGCGACTCGGCGTAAGTCGAGGAGAAGAAGGCAGCGGTCTCGGCCAACCCGCCTTTCGTTCGTCTCTTTCTCGCGCGGCTATGCCCGCCCGCACCATTTTTACAGTTTAACCGACTCAATTCAATTCAACTCAACTCAATTGTCGTGGCGCGAATGCCTTCGCACTGGACGCTAGAGTGAGATGTATAGCGTTCGCCTTCTTTCAGACGTTACAGTTTTAATAGTAATACAATAGTTAAATAGTTGCGTACGACGCATAATATCTTGTCTATATTCGAATTAGGTCTCAAAAGCAAATATTGATGTACGATGCGTTTGAAACAAGAATTTATATTCGGAAGAGCGGAATAGAGCCTTAATCTTGGTTTAAGACGCAACAGCGGGCATGAGTCGTGTTGTTTCGTTCGCGCCACTATCGTCCGGCCGGCGTTCTGGCGGCGCGGGAGCGAGAAATCCGAGCGACGATAGGCGTTACCGATTTTGTCGGCTCGCACTTCTGGGTGTGTAAAGTTTTAGGCCGAAACATGTAAAAATGCATCTTGAAAAAAAGTTATGTATTAAAAAAAGAAGCTTAGTGCGCGGTGGGGGGACATTAACGCTAGTGGGGGGGTGGCGAGGACGGTTTTTTCGCATGCTATATTTTCGGGGGTGCTCGCGTAACTGGACAATGCATTATCGGAGCGAGCCGCCGATTCGAGCGCATCACCTTAGTGGGCCATTTCCACTCCAAACTACTCGATTTGAATACACTATTCTGCCATGCACATAGCCTTTATGCGAATAATATTTAGCTAAGGTTTTTTAAAAAATATATCAAGTCCAATAAAATGCATAGAAAAATTTACAACTGGAAAAAATACGATAACTTAAAATAAGAACTTCATAACAATGAGATTACAAAAAGAAAGTTATTACAAGAAACTTCTTTAAAACCAGAGAAATTTAAGAAATAATATACGGGAACGCGACCTTTACAAAATAACTCATAATTGTAACATTTCCATACTTCGTATAAAAGTTAACGATGATCAACGAACAAAAAGTTATAAGAACCGTACATATAAATAATATAGAAAATTCAAATACAACTCGACTTGGATAAATATAAACATAACACAGGTACTCATATTAAGTTTTACAAAAAGAATTACGTAAATTTGTCGAAATAGAACAAAAATATAGCTTTCGTTAGCTATAAATACAATGTATAAAGATTGCATAAAAATATCGTCGGTATGTACTTTTGCAATTACAACTATTATTATTATTGCATTGTTACAATATATGCTTCGTAATGAAACATCATGTTGACTATGTAATATTTTTCGAATTAAATACATGATTCTAGGCAAAACAATATAATAGGTTTTGTTATTTTAAATTTTTTATTGATTTCAAAAATACATAACTGTATATGTATAAATAAATAAAAAATTCAAATCAATATAATTCAGAAAAAAAAAACGGATTTAAATGTATTTGGTGTTAATCAAAATAAAAGCGTTGTACTTTGTGTACAAATTATAAAATGAAAGAAAAAATATTTTAGTCGAGATTCCACGTAATGTAGGCGTATGATTAGTTATCGTTTAAAGAATAGAACTGTAGGGCTATTCTGTAACAACAAACTCAAAACTCATATAAGAAAACGATCTTTAAATGTAGGAAAGTGTTATGCGAAATTGACCATAATAAACGTAACATTTCAAGAATACACGCATCAAAAGCTTTCATAATGTACGATATTCTCAAAAATGTTTAACAAAATAGAACTGTTTACCTCTTCTGCATATAAAAGAAAACAAAATACTCGACAGCAAACGTGACTGTAAATATTATGTTTTAGTCTGTACTAGTCTTACGATTCTTGATTTAAAATTAAAAGATATAATCAACACATGCAGGTAGATCTCCAAGTTCCAGCAAAAGCATTATATTTCTCTTATGATGTTCGTAGTCGAGTTTTGAACTTTTTAAAACTTTTTAATTTCCCTTCAAACGTGTAATTTCCACCAAAAATCTTTCGTCGTGAGGCCGATGACATTATAGATTGAATTACTAAATACTATTATAGAAAACATGCCAAACAAATATAAATAAATACACACATTTACTTAGAACACATAATATTCCTTCTACTATTCCTAAAAGTAAGAATATATATTATACATATGTAACAACTATCATAAAAAAATGTTTTGCCATCGTAAAGTTTTAGACTCGCCTTAACAAACTCGAGGGGCTTATTTATAAGCTATTACAAGGTTCAACAGTTGGATAACCTCTTATCAACATCATTTATCAGCTGAAAGGTAAAATATACTTATATTAGCATCCAAATCTTATAAACTTGCAAAGTTTCGAATAAATATGACAGTAAGATATACGTTGAAATCGACTTCCGAGAACTTACTGATCTTACTATGGGTTATATACAAATGAAGCTTATATAAAGCTTGTAATAACAGGTGAGACGATGAATGAGATGCATATTTAATAAAAAATATAAATTGTGACAACATTTTGTATATTCTGGTTTTTAATAATATCTTGCTAATGTCCTACAGTTGGGTTAAGGGCTCCTCCTTTTGTGGATAAGGTTGTTGAGTTGGTACTCCGATGCGTCCTGGTCTGCTTACTAACCCATCAATTTACATAACCCAAACATTTCGTAATTAGCAAAAGTTGCGTGGGTTATTCGCTTATGAAACAGTAAAGTAACATCTGTAATCACCTCTTACAGAAAAGACCTCGAACTTGTTCAAATATGATATTCCAGTGCGGCATAACATGGGATGTAGAATGTATGTAGAAATGTAAAATTTCATCCGTTTTATGTAGGCTTTCTTACGATATTTTCCTTCGCCGCTAAACGAACATATAAATGTTGTTCTTACCGGTGTATGTGTTTGTGTGCAGGGGGAAAATTCTACTAACAATTTGACACTTCATCGCAATCGAATCGAAGCGTGATGATTACCGTTTATCCGTTTTCCTATTCTTTAATTATCAACTATTGGCATAAAAGTTAACAATAAAGTTTGGTTTTGTCATAACGGTATATATTAACATATTATTGGTTCGTTTCCGATTCGAATAAATAAAGATTAGGCAAAGTTGGATCGGAATCGAATCGGGAACGTATCAGTTATAGATTAGTAGAATTCGGCCCCAGTGTTGCTTACCTGAATTTAATACTACTATCGTCTTTCACGTATTCAACGCTTATCTGCTGGTTCATCTCGGCTAGATATTCAATTTTATTAATTATTGAAAAAGAGTAACTTTTGAGTTTCTTGATGATTCTTCTCAATAGAATCTACCTTCCGATTCTGTGGTTATTACAATTAATTCAACTGTATCTTGACGATGTAAAAGTTATTTTATGAGCCTACGTGAATAAAAAATATTTTGAGTTATCAGACGCAGTCTAATATTAAATAAATAGTTTTCCATATACATTAGAGCATATAGAAGTATCCGTAAATCACAGTCGTTAACTATACGTACCTATGTCATAAAGTTTTTGGAAGTAACTCACTCCCGACACACAGCTAACGCCAGCTTGGCATTCAAGGCTAACATTAAAAGCTATAATCTCTGTTACTTTCAATAATAAAACAAAATAAAACCATCAAAATCAAAATAATGAAAATTCACACAGCTTGTTTTTTTTTATAAAATTATAGGAAATAGATGGTAAGCAATGTTTTAATATAAAGACCGCATAGCCTCCACGGCGACATAGCTTTTATTTTATTTAAGGGACGACAGCATTCCTTATATTTTTTTTTAATAACAAACACTACCTCTATTTAATCTCGTGTGTAACACATAACAGGATTAAAAAGGTGAAGTATTGCTTTAAATTATTTTATTTATAATTTTAAAAAAAACTGCGTGTTAGTGGGTGAGGTATTACTTAAAAAAGTAGCATATGTCTGTCCTTGGAGTTCGAGCTTGCTTCATACCAAATTTTATTAAAATCTGTTCAGTGGTTTAGATTAGTTGTAATCTAGTGTAGATTACATAAATAACTGCACTTATATAAATAATTAAGTCCTATTTTGAAACGGATTTCGATCGCAACAAAATACTTAAAAGTTGTGATAACTTGTTAATGCGGTTCTCTTAACACATATAAACCACAACGTAGTTTTAGTTTTTAGAAAACGCCAAAATCTATTTAAATGATACATGAAATCGATACATCACGTGATCAACAATTGACGTCTTGAATTGAATAATTTAGACGACAGCGAAGTTCGAAATGTTACCGATAACGTTTTAGAATGCATTTTGTTTAACTCTTTAAGTTTGATTGCGGTCAAGCACCAATCAACCCACCTTTTTCATAGTTTAATATTATTTATTCAACAATTCCACCACTCTTCCTTGCTATAAAAACACTATAAAACTAACTATATTTAAATATCTTAAATCACCAAAAGGATTAAGCGATTATCTTATGTGTACTTACCAACCATAGTCACATTATTTATCATCAATAAAACAAGTAATCAATTAAAATAGTCACAATTTACAATAAAACAGCAGTAGGATAAACAATTTAACGGTCACCCAATCGTAAGCCAAGACACCACGATTACAGTCAAGTGTTTACGCTGTTAAACATCACGTCATTCGAATCATGTTGTCCGTCCGTGAAGGCCTCCTGACCGAATTTCAGTCATGGCTGTCAATCTTAAGGACGAGTATGCTGGAAGTATGATTGTGCATAAATGTTTCCGGTACTATATTTGGTAGAAGTTGTTTTGTTCGGTTATTTTCACTAAGTTCAATTGGGGATGGTTAGCTTAAACAATAGCGAAGAGATCAAGCGCATGGGCAAAGGCTTTACATGTGGTGTTTAAAACTGTCAATTGCCACTCTTCTAGTTTAACTTGTAACTGCTATAAACATGAAAACTTACCCGGGTTCGACGCCCCGATCTTTCGTTAAAATGCAAATCTCCTAGCCACTAAGCCGACTCAGCTCTTTTAAATCTATGTAATCTATCTATATCAGTCATATCAAAAACAATCTATTTTCGATATACTGAACAAATGAAACGTTTTAGAAATAGAAGATAATCTCATACAAACTAGACAGTTCCTTGGAAACAAGTCTTGTACCTAAATAACTAAATGACGTCAAAACTTTAAATCCGGCCAAGTTGGAGAGGCCGAAAGTTGCCTTTCGCTAAATAATTGATCACGCGCCTCTATTACGTTCAATGGTATCGATTATGTATCGAATAATATTCTTTCAATTTTAAATATCGTTTCTGTCTAAATGATTAATTAGCCATTTAAAAGGATCGGGTTCTTATTCGAATATTATGATGATTAATTGTTTTGAAATAATTTATTTAATTAATCAATACAGTGTTATTCGTTTTTTATATAAGTTAATCGAATATAAAAGATATGACGAATTTTTGAAATAATTAGAAGTATAAAAAAATATTAAGTAAAGTTTCTGGTATCAGATTATATGAGTGAAATTTCGTTTATTTTATTGAATATCATCTTATAACTCTTCTTAGATAATGTAACTCTTCTTATATATGTACTTCATAATTTTATTTCACCATAAATGTCTTTTATATTTTAAATTATGGAAGGACTTCAACTTCCGGCGACGTCTTATTGTTCAAGGAAATATGTAATCGACGTCATGTTTTACACTGTTGTACACTACAATAATTCGAATAAGGTCAACTCATGGAAATACAAATTCCTATGTAAAATACGTAATAGGCCGCATCGTATTGGGCCGCTCTCTATCTATTTCGTATAGACTAGTCCGCTATTAAAAGAAAAACATCAACAGAATGTAATACTAATTTGTTTTCGCTCTGACTAGAATAACCTTTTATTATATTTATAATAGGTAGGCGAAATATCAAATGCGTCACGTAATAGTAAGTGGTCACCACCGCCCATAGACATAAGCACCACCCATTGGCACAGTTAAAAATATTAGCCATTCCTAATATCACCGATGCGCTGTCAATCTTGGGAAGTAAGAAGTTATATGTCTGTAATTACAGTATGTGCTAGTGTAATTATTCGCCCTCAAAACCTTAACATAAGAATACTAGGTGTTACTGTTTAGCGGTAGAATAAGTAGTAGCAGATAAGACACACACCCACAGCACTCCCACCAAATAACACCAACACTAGTAACACCGCAAAGCGCATAAGCGATACGTCATACCACTTCAAAACATTTATCTTGAGCGGTAATTTATCCTGCGCCCGCAATCTAAACAGTCAGTTGTAATGATCACCGCGCGAACCGTTTCAATATTATAAAACTAGATCAAAATCAATCTATCTTTATACGAAAACCGAAACGAAATCGGTTCAGATTTGTAAAATTTATTTTTGCAGTGAAGTGATAAAAAAATTCAATTTAAAATTTACGGAAATGGAACATGCAAAATTATGGTGATGGTGTGGTTCGTACTTTCAATTAATATAAAAAAAAAATACAATATAAGTAAATAAACAGAAAAAAATACTTGTACAAAAAATATTTGTATAAAATAATATGCATGGCTATGTATGTTTATGAAGTACGATCTTCCTCCACCGTTATACTCACGGTATAATGTCACGGTATAATTTTTTATAGTATATGGGCTACCTGATGGTAAGTGGTCACCAACGCCTATAGACATTGGCATTGTAAGAAATGTTAACCATCGTTTACTTCGCCAATGCGCCACCAACCTTGGGAACTAATATGTTATGTACCTCGTGCTTGTAATTACACTGGCTCGCTCACCCTTCAAACCGGAACAAAACAATACATACTGCTGTTTTATGGTAGAATATCAGATGAATGGGTAGGAACTACCCAGACGAGCTTGCACAAAGCCCTACCTAGCACCAGTAAATGCTGTCTGAATATGGCAAGATACATGAGTTTGAGTCTGTTTATATTGATGCCTCACCGTTTTCAGTATATATTTATTTATTTAATGGTAAAAATCAGTACATAATAAATTTTATAAATATCAAATATTGACAAATCATTACCAAAATAGTTTCCAATGATTAATAACTAACACATAAGAGGCGTAGATGTATTGGATAACGGATGAAATTCTCGATCAATTAGAGATTAGATACTAAAGAGAGAGTGGGAGAAATTAATTCAATCAGTACTACTACTACCATTAGTTTATATTTATGATATAAATCTCAAAAGTTACCCTAAATTGATTGAGTTAACAATTTCTGTTTTTTCTTAAAACCATATCGTTTTACTACCACTGCTTTGATAGAAGGGCGATACGCTTGGACTGCCGATTCTATCATTTTTATATATCGCCACTAAGAACATTTTCGACTTTCATATATATATATATATATATATATAAGGTCCTCCAGACCGATTTCGGCCACGGCGGCCAATCTCAAGAGAGATTAGTAACTGCGCAGGAGATATTATAGTGCACAAGTGTGTGCGCAAACACAAGTGCACTCTCTTTTCCTTAGCTCTCATAATCCGATGGGACGGCAATCCGACACGACCGGAAAGAGTTCAGGCGCAGGACCAACGGCTTAACGTGCTTTCCGAGGCTCGGGAGTGTACACACTTCCACCTTCCAGACTCCGGGCTGCTACTGAGAATTTTCTGACAGAAAAACCCAATAACTATTTATTGGCCCGACCTGGGAATTGAACCCAGGACCACCGGGTCTGCAGCCTAATATCTAGCCACTAGACCAACGAGGCAGTCGTTTTTATATATATATACATTTCTGTTGATAGCTGCGATGACAGATCCCTTACCACCTTACATACCGATACCTTGACAGAATAAAATACCTTTTCAAAGTTCACTAATGGACAGTGGTTTATAATATTCTTATATATGTTATAACTTTTCATAAATTGTGTGGATATGGTATATGGTGACACTTTAAAGACGGCCTCTTTGGGAGATTGTTTTTTTTTCCTATACTCTTGTTGGAGTTTTCAATTGTAGTTTTCAGTGCTGTAATTTTTTTCTTTAGATTTAACTGAAACGTTTTACCAAGGATAATATTATATTCTTTACCAACGTTGTATTTATTCAATGCGTACGTTTAAGCCTGCAGTCGATATCTAGAGGTATTTTTCGCATTCACTGACACGCTATGATGACATCATAAATATATTGTCCACAATTATGGGCATGTGGTGGCGACCAGCCTACGTGCGCAGCTGGGTGGCTCTTTTACCGATGATAAAGTTGCCCGTCACCAGCGTATAGAATAAAGTTTATATATAATAAACACACAAGCCATGACATTCCATCCGTCTAATACATTTTTTTGGTATAGCCATTGCCTAAGTCGACGGTGTTACGTCAAACGTCAACTACTTAATTAACAATCAAGTAATTCGTTCACATAAATATTTGCACAGTCGTTTTATTTATTATTCAAACACTTACAATAAGCTATTAGCTACTTTTTGAATTAGTACCAGAGAAGGCAAACCATCCTTACTAATATTAAGAATGCGAAAGTGAGTTTGTTTGTTATGCTTTCACGTCTTAATTACTCCACCGATCATTATGAAATTTAACAAACAGGTTACAGAAGAAGAAAGGACATAGGCGACCCTCACACAGCGGAGCTGCATACAGAAACTAGCTTATAAACTTGTAATACTTGATTAATTATTATTTATCTGTTATAGTTTGTGTTTTTTTTTTTTTTTTTTTATTATATATGTTGGCGGACGAGCATATGGGCCACCTGATGGAAAGTGGTTACCAATGCCCATAGACAATGGCATTGTAAGAAATGTTAACCATCACTTACATTGCCAATGCGCCACCAACCTTGGGAACTAAGATGTTATGTCCCTTGTGCCTGTAATTACACTGGCTCACTCACCCTTCAAACCGGAACACAACAATACAAAGTACTGCTGTTTTGCGGTAGAATATCTGATGAGTGGGTGGTACCTACCCAGACGAGCTTGCACAAAGCTCTACCACCAAGTAAATGTATGTATGTGATGTATGTACAACAGTATAAGAAAACAAAGACTTTTCGTAAAAAATACAGTGTAACATACTACTAAATTTTATCCACCTCTCACTCCAATGAGCAACGTGAAGAAATAACAGAGGAGGATGCTTTTAGCACATTAATATTCTTTTACTTTATACATCAAAGATAAAAACAATTTTTCTTGAAGTCCAATGCTATTATTACATACCTAATACTATTGAACGGACTTTTGACGGATGAAAAGCCGAGAAACACAGACTTTTCGTGTGCTTAATTTGTGATTATAATTCATCTCGTGCTTGACGGTGAAGGAAAACATCGTGAGGAAACCTGCATGTGTCTAATTTCGCTGAAATTCTGCCA
This sequence comes from Nymphalis polychloros, assembly GCA_905220585.2. Classification (NCBI taxonomy): domain Eukaryota; kingdom Metazoa; phylum Arthropoda; class Insecta; order Lepidoptera; family Nymphalidae; genus Nymphalis; species Nymphalis polychloros. The sequence goes on from HG992251.1 coordinate 3,846,764, forward strand.
CATGTCTGAAATTCCACCAACCAGCATTGGAGCAGCGTGGTGGAATAAGCTCCTTCTCCTCAAAAAGGGAGAGGAGGCCTTAGCCCAGCAGTGGGACATTCACAGGCTATTACTGTAGTGTACTATACTGCAATACCATTACATATTACTTGGACTGCTTCGTTGGTCCAGTGACAAGATAAGGCCACAGATCCTGGAATGGGGTTGGGCCAATAAAAGTGTTTTTTTTTTCCTTTACGTTGTTTTGGATTATGAGAATGAGGGAATAGAGAGTGCACCTGTGTTTGCGCATACACCTTTGCACTGCAATATGTCTTGCGCAGTTATCTTATTACTGTTGAGATTGTTGACCATGGCCGAAATCGTCCAGAACGACATGTCATTTATGCCTTGTCAGAAATAATTATCGACCATCATGACTGTGTCCTATTAATTCGTACGACTTAATTAACAAAAATAAACTACTGATGTAATGTCTCCAAAAATAAATATCAACTGTATTAAAAATTAGGACCGTACATATAGAAATTAGTCTTATAATTAAAAAGTTATTGCTATGGGGCTATATTTAGTATGAACTGCTGTATGTATACAAAGTGGGGAGACAGCTCATATTCCTAGCAGGAATTGAAGGAAACTGTATTTATAAGCAATAACTATATAATTTTTAAAATAGAATAAAATTAAAATCTCAAGCCTTCATCATTCTCACATTTCATATTTCGAACTTAATTCTTAATTAGCATTAAACTACTATAAATACTATTACTCTAGATTCAGTCGTTCGTTCATTCGTTCGTTGACAAAATAAACGAGAAGTTTGAAACTTGAGGCGCGAATAATAAATGAGATTGTGAAATAAGACTAACAACATTAATATAATTAATCTTTTGTTTCTCTATATTTGTAACAGCTTTTACAGAGCTATCTAGTGAACTAATTGTCGACGGTTTGTATACGATGAAATAAGTAATACAGCCATGGATTAAATCGTTTTCCAATTTGTATTAGACACTTTGATGGATAAATTAAAAAACAAATCTCATGTAATTTTTTTCAAAACAGATTTAAATTAATTTTGGCCTTTGTTTAACAAAAACAGTGAAGAAAAGATGAGACATTAAGTTAAATGTGTGGATCTGTGTAACTGTGTATCTGTCTGTTGCACCATCGCTCCCAATCGAATGGACAGATTTTAATGCGTATTTTTCTGTTTGTAACCTGTAATGGTTCTTAGCTATAAATTATAAAAATCTGTTCAGGTATTTGAAGATCATCAATTCATTTCCTACTTGACAAATAAGTCTTACGAATACAAGTTGGAAACTGCGGTCTTCCGACGCGACGACTTGGTTTGTAAAAAATAACATCTTATTATGTTTACTGCATAGGAGATATCATAGTGCTCAAGAGTGTGTACAGATATAGGTTCAATTTCTACGCCATACGGATGTGGACCAAAGACCAAAGAAAGTAAGTTTTGATGTACCGTGAATATTTATTCATTATAATGGGTATTTAACTGTTTTTTTTTAATAATATTATCTTTCAACCATTACATATTCATTGCTTTCGATAAGTAAAATACTAAAAAAGGGAAAGATTAAAAAAAGTAATACCAAGAAACATTAAAACGATCGTATTTTGTTGGTATTACGTGAGAATCGTATATAAATTAATATCTTACCATTGAATTACATAAATATTATACAATTGTTATTACTGTAAGAGTATACAGTCGAGATCGATATAAAATCTTCAATTCATCTACTTTTGCAACTCTAAAACACAAAAGCAATGGCAATCAGATAAAAGTTGATTAATCTACGAACGGAGTTCCGCTTCTTATTATAATAAACTAATTAATGATGGAGCCGAACAATTCATTATAGAAGCAAAACTGCCTTCCGAACAATAATGATAATGAGTGTAATTAATTATAGGAAGTTCGTTCAAGACGTACTGAGGAGGACGGAGAACGGGAGGTGTGGAGGAAGATTTAATGATGGACAGGGCATGATATTTTAGTATTAATTATACATACACATTGCCATCTAATTTTATTGTCTAAGCTATTTATGTAAACTAGCTGTATTGGCAGTAAAAATCCGCAAAAACTTAGCCAAAGAAAAATTTGGTCAAGTGTCAAACAATCTTAACACTTTTTTTTCATTAGTAGTTAAAAAATAAATACTGCTATATATATTTTGGGCAATAGGCAAATTAAAAACCGTAGAATAGGAAAGCGATCATTTACCATTTTATTCGGATTACGAATCACATTTACCTACTCCTCTGTCTACTTATTATGAGCAATAAAAATTGCTTGTAATGTGCCGCCACGGTACTTACCACTATCTCCATTGCTGCTTTTATTGAGCACTCTGGAATTATTTGGGATGATGGCAAAAGATCTGACGTACTAACACTGGTTTCTTTGAAAGGAGGACTGGCCCTAGTGTAAAAAGCTACATGATTTGATACATTTGCCTCATCTCATATGAAGAAACAAATATTAAAGGCCGAAAACGCAAGTGAAAAACGAGCGCAAATATTCGTTTTGAATAACAAATGATATATCTGTGCCCTTTTTCAATGGAAACACTTTCACCTTAAAAAAAAACATTTAAAGCCCAGTATCACTGGCAACTGGGGGGCTGGTTCGGATTCGAAATTCAAATTCGGAACGAAAAAGCTGCTAACATTCTTGCCAGCATTCCACGCGGTCTTGATTTGTACACTAATCGCTCGTATTTTTATTTAAGAACTTAACATGAACAATAATTATTTAAATATTTTTTTTATATCGAATTATGCATAATAATACTGACATCGTTCAATATTTTTAATTACAGATGAACATTTAATTTCCTTCGACGTACTTAGTTTCTATTGGACAAATAAAATACATTCTAGAAGTTTCACCGGATACCGTAAGCTGATTGGTCCGATATATTTAGATAGATTGTTCGAGATTTATTTTATGAATATAAATTATATATATAATCGTTGGAGCGTTTGTTAAATCCAGCAACCTTGGAAAGACTTGATCGATTCAGTTCATAATCGCACAATGTATCTGTTCTGTTGTTGATGATTCATAGCTACCGCATATCGTATATTAGAAGAATTGTATAGGTGGCACCACATTAATGGTGGCACTATTTTGGTTCAGCAATTGCTAGAAGTGTGCAAATCTGAGGTTATCATCAGATTATGAGAGTTTGGACATAGTGCACTATTTGTGTTTGCGAACACACTTATGTAGTATGTGTGCAGATGGCTAGTTTCCTTTGAGAATGGCCGCCATGGCCAAAATGGTCCAGTACAGCATCATATATATAAATAAAGATAATTATTAAATCTGAATTCGACAGCTCTCTTCTCGTGTAAGTGACGTATGAATCAGCTAGTTTAACTTACGATTACACCGAAAAAAGCTTAACATTTAAGTTAAGTTTAGATAGAAAAATGATGCAATAACTATCGCTATAATTAAGATTCAATATAAATTTTAGTAACCTTTTATTATATGTATGTAAATAAATAAAGTTATTCTTTATTTTTTAACATCAGCAAGTTAATTATTTTTTATATTATTGATAGTGATCTACAAAAAAGCGCAAGATAAAAATAAAAATACGTTTTTTTTCGGTATAATTTTTAACGTTCAACCCGTTTTCAGCGCTGTCCTCGCTCAACGATTACTCGCAGTTGCCGCATCCATAGCTTATGTTGTGAATGTTACAAAGGGTGCTAGGAGGTCAGCCCGTTGTCGTGCTACTGATGGCTTTAATCATTATTACTTATAATTAAAATTTTGCATTCACTTCGATCTTAAAACAACTTTCATTGTTTAACACTACTCACGATATTTTTAATTTCACTTTTACGGTAACATAACCATGCCGTTAAAGCAAAAGGTCGTATGTGGAATTTTTTATAGAAACGCATCATTTTTTTCATATTAAATTAGTAGACGGTAAAATAGGCCACCTGACAATAATTGGCTACCACCACCCATGGATAGTGGCACTTTAAGAAATATTAACCATTCCGTACATCATCAATGCGCCACTTACCTAGGAAACTAAGACGTTATGTCTCTTGTGTCAGTAGTTATACTGGCTCACCCGCTCTTCGAACCTGAACACAACAATACTGATTATTGCTGTTTGGCGATAATATATGTGTTGGCTGATGGGTTTTCACGTTATAATTTCTTATTATAATATTCATATATCGTTCACTACTATTTTCATAATAGTGTTCATGTAACGAAAACTTCGAAGTATTAAATTCATAAATAAAAACAGTAACTTATGACCTTTTGCTGTCTTGGCGCTTACAGTAGCGAAAGTAAATATGGAAAATATATATTAATTTCATGATACAGTAATGTCAACAAACATCGCGTGTGAACTAATTTCGCTTCCGGAAAATGAAACAGATATAAGATTAAATAGGTAAATTTGTTTACCATTCAATTGATCTGTTTCACTTTCCTTTAACAATATACATATTATGTAAGTACATACTAAAAATGTAAGACTAGATTTTCATCCTTGCAATTATGTCCCCCTGACCTGTTTCGGCCACGGCCTAAAACAAAAGGCATATTACAGTGCATAAGAGTGTGCGTAAACACAGATGCACTACGTATTCTCTCACTCTCATGATCCGATGGAAAACCCAACAAGACCAGAAAGAGTTGAGTTGCAGGATCAACAGCTGTACGTGCTTTGCGGTACACAAGAGTGTGCTCACTTCCAACTTCCAGAATTTTCGACACGAAAACCAAAAATAATAGCCCTTGGGTTTTAAACCCAAGACCTTGGGATCTGTGGTCTTATATCTAGCCATTAGACCAACGAGGCAGTCAATATTGATAAATGAAATATAGAGTAGGTATAGACCGAAAATCGGTTACGTCGGCCAATTTTAAAATTGTCAAAGACGTCGACTTCGTTTACATTATATAAAACTCAAGTACGAGCGCAAATACAGGTGCACTCTCTATTTCCTACATTATTTATATAGGTAATTACAATATAAGAAAAATATAAGGCGTTGATAGTCAACAAGTTTGTTTACATTTTACAACGGACAGAAAAACATGACTGTTATTTGTGTAGTGTTATAAAATAACCATTAATTTTAATATATTTTATGAATTGTCGTACAGAGCTGTTCTTTTTTAATAAAAATCAATATTTGTAATTACCTAAAGATAAATGTAAGTGATGGTTAACATTTCTTACAATGCCATTGTCTATGGGCGTTGGTGACCACTTACCATCAGGTGGCCCATATGCTCGTCCGCCAACCTATACAATAAAAAAAAATAAAAAAAAAACCTAAAGATAACAGAGACTTCCTTACAAATACCGCCAAAACTATACCAAACTTTGTACAAAAGATTTTCAGAACTTGTATGTCTCCAAAAAAACTGATAACTGTATGTATCTATTATAAACTAGCTGTGGCCGGCGGTTTCACCCGCGTATATTTAATAAAAATATAATAAATAAAAATAAGCCTAGAGCCTTCCTCGATAAAAGGACTATCCAACACAAAAATAATTTTTCAATTCGAACCTGTAGTTTCTGAGATTAGCCGGATCAAACATACAAACTCATCAGCTTTATATATTAGTACAGATATGTAAGTACTTTTAATATTTTAGCTTGAAAGTGTTCTAAATATTATTTTTTAATTATATAAATGATATAGTAATTTATATTTTCCGTAAATTCAAACAAGGTCTGTAAGTTTTTGAAGATATAATCCAGTAACACTCAGTATTCGCTCAGAGGTCGAAATTCAAATATATATAAACTTACCATATACCGAACATTTTTTTCTACTTCTATTTCTAAAAGCTTTTTATTGATATTGCTATGAAGCTCGTTAACAGGTATAAAATAAAAATTAAAAATTGGCTAATTAAACTATTTTGTATTTGCCTATTTACGAGTATATATAAAATGTATAATAACAAATTTGAAAAAATACTAAAATACATTACGGCAGAGTATATTTTTTTCCAATATTAGTATCGCAAAAAAAAGTTTCGGAACAAATCGACTAAAAAAATTACCGCGTATTTGAAATACTAAATTTTTTTAAAAATATTTTTTAATATAATATATTTAACACGTAGTTACCTCGAGATAAATCTTTAACCATAACCGTGTGAAGTCGTTTAGCTTGTAAATAAAACGGATGCAACTCCTTTATGTATCATCTAAATATAATAGGTCGTATTTTATGTCACCCGAATGTTAGGTACCGCTAGTTCAATTAACGTGTAAATGTAGTTTCCTTGTAAAATACTCGGACTATGAATACGTCCAGGGAATGTTGCACATCTTGATTTATAGGATACTCTTCAAATTCATAATTATTTAGTGTTTATCATTGCATTGATTTTAATTATAAAATATATTAAAATTCATATATTCAATTTCTTTGATGTTAATTGAATTAAGGAACTCAGTTGCTACTTATTATTAATTACTACTTTTGCTACTCTACTTATTTATTTAATAATGGATATTGTAATTAAATTTGAGGAAGGAACTATCATTTTACTCGAATATAAAATAATATAAAATCATAGCTGAATCAGATTTTCTTTGTGGGTAGAGTAAGTTGATCATAACTGGCCGTTAAAAGCATCAGTTACTAACTTCCAAGTACCAGGACCGCATAAAGAGGCGTATGAGCGCTCATTAGGTCCGCGGTATCGTCCATAAATACATTATCGCGGGGGTACGAGGGGTGGTGCGGGGGGGTAGAGGGGCAACACGAGGCGGCGGGTTATCGAATTAAAACTTCACTAGCAATAGTAGAGTTGAACACCGTATTAATACACCATGTATAATTCGTGCGCTTGGACAAACTTGGCTTGCTCCGCTTAAGGCTGTATTACTGGGAGCTCTTTCGTTTCTTCTACTGAGCGGTGATAATTGGGTCATATGGATTCGGTAGCCTAAGATTATGTTACATACGTAACTAACACACATTTTATATATATGTTGTATTACTGTCAATATGACAATGAAGTAAATTTTTCTTTTACTATCTGCCTGTCGTAAAATTTCGTAATAAATAAATAATAAGAATTAATTTGAGATGGCAGAACAAATGATGATATTTTTTTGTTCTGCCATCTTTAACACACTACTAATTTTCGTAAGCAATGATTGCAATATAAACATTTAAGTTTTTATAAAAATTGTCGAGTATGACAAAAATCTTAAAATAATGTTAGATTATCTTAGACGTAGCTAATATAAATAAATAAAATATAAAAATGGTATCCTGGGAAAGATCGTAAGGAGCTGAGAGTTTGACGTCAACACAATCAAAGCACATTCGGGAAAGAAGTATTCTTAATCGAATATCCGGAACATAACAATGGTGGTATCCAGATAGGCTTGCAAAAAGCTCTACCAAGTACCATAGAGGTAAGATAAACACAATTTCCGGTACGGTCCATTTCACCTTACACCATAATAGGTTTTTAAGTTGCCATTGAAAATTGAATAATGTCGTATACATGTAGCAAAATTTACTTTATATAAATTATACTAATTTGGAAATGTTCTAATTTTATAAATGAGGTGGTAAGTGAAACACGCCAGTCGGGGGTGGTGCGGGGTGCGCGGGGGTGGCGGGGGCGCGAAGGAGCGATCGAGGTAAGGGTACTGGCTACGTAATTAGATTTTCAAAGTCCGAATACACTGCTCGTACTTGTCTTCATAATAATGTAATGCGACGGCATAGTTTTGATACTTAAAGGTCATCTGATTTTTTTCCTGTAATGTGTTGATTAGAGAATTATATTTTTCATCACAGAAGTTTAGACTTTACTTAAGGTTCGTTTTAAATAAGAAAAAACGCGGATGTCAGTTTTTCCGTCAGACACGTGTCACTTAAATCTAGAAAACGTTCCATGCGAACTCGAGCTTGATGATATAATACTTATTTCATCATACTAAAAGATGTACTTTCAAATTTATATGATAAATGATTATATTAATATATATTTATATAATATGTATTTCAATCCAATTACAATATTATAATACATTTATAAATAAAGAAATACACTGTTTAAAAAAAAATTTACTTGATACATTTTAATCAAATTAACTGTTTGAAAACTTTCAATTATATAAGGATATATTTACATTTGAAATATTTTTTGTATATTATTGTATTACGTAAATATTATGTAGTGAAAAAATAAATCAAAAGACAAATTAACGTCAAGTATCAAGACCGTTCACTCGGCACTCGACATCGAGGTATCGGATATTTAGTTTGCTTTGGGCCGAGGGGAGGGCGGGAGGCTAAGTCCAACTATAAATTAGGAAGGGTACAGTTTCATTAATCACCCATACGGCCGTTATTATTAATTAACCCCCTTCGAACTATCGCCCGCATTAAATATCGACCGTTCGTTGCCAATGTCAACTCTTTCATTTCTCAAAAGTGTATAAATATTGTTTTAATTCATTTAGTTAAGAAACTTCAATAATAAACATGGCCAGATATTTGAGCCATTTATATTTTATCATAATTCAAAACATACTCTTCAAGGACTTTCACAATAATTTAAGCACACAACAATCAAAGGCACTCAAAGAAAATTTTGCACATCAAAAAATGTATTTATTTTTACGTATATATAATATTTTTGAGTATGAGTTAGATATATGTTTAAATAGTTTGACCTATGAGTAACAAACAGAACGTGATGAAAATGGTCTTCGAGATTTGTATTTTGACCGAATTATCGAAAGAGTTGATCCTCTTACCAACAAAGTCATATTATTTTTTTTGAATTTGGTGTTATATGTTTAATTGTGATAGATAATTAAACTGTTCAACAATCAGTATGATTCGATTAAATTGACCCCACAAACGAACACATAGATTCCATATTCCAACAAATTTCATTTATAAAAAAAAAAAACTTAAAATAAACATTAAATTTAAGAAAAGGAGTTCAATTTCTATGAAAATAATGCTATTCTGTAAGAACGTTAAACCAATCGCGGTTCACGATCGTGATTTATATCAGAAAGATATAACGACAGAGACAGTATAATAATTATAACATTTAAATGACAGACGCATCGAAATAGCGAGAGTTATTTTTAAATATGAAATGTGAAGTGAGTTATCTCAGAAAAACACTGTTATTTTTAAGTACGTACGCACGAAAGTACGTTTCTATTAGCTTAGGACATACCTACATTAAAAATGGTTTACATTATAAAAAAGCTTATTCTATCACTATGTATTTTGATATATTTTAATGAAAGTCGACTATGTGTAATTCTAGCTAATACTAACGATTTCGTTCGGGGAATTGATAGTTAAAACTTGTATGTAATATTCACCGCCCACTATAAACACACCGGCCTAATAATTACATTGCGTATGAAGTGTATGTAATAATTACAAAATGGCGCAGTTTTTTTACTGTAACAGCCTGTGAATATCCCACTGTTGAGCTAAGGCCTCCTCTCCTTTTTTGAGGAGAAGGTTTGGCGCTTGTTCCACCACGCTGTTCCAATGCGGATTGGTGGAATACACATGTGGCAGAATTTCAGTGAAATTACAACACAATTAAACACATGCAGGTTTCCTCACGATGTTTTCTTTCGCCGTCAAGCAAGAGATGAATTTTAATCACAAATTAAGCACATGAAATTCAGCGGTGCTTGCCCGGGTTTTAACCCACGATCATCGGTTAAGATTCACGTGTTCTTATCACTGGGCCATCTCGGCTTTTTAATAATAAAACACTCACACACTTATAGCACTAACTAACATAAATGTGTCGTAAATACAAGTAAATATTAAAAGTTACATTTAGGTTGCAAGTGCAAAAGACCAGTAACAACTCTAAGTTTGAAAGTAACGAGTGTTACATTCCAGTGCCTAGCACGTCAACCCGTTTGTCCTCCGTGTGATATCTCTTCAATCGGGCCGGATTACCGTCTCATCGAACTATGACAATGAAGGTAAATAGAGTGAATATTTGTACACACATATTATGTAGTATAATATCTCGATCGCATCTGATTAGTCTTTGAGATTAGACGCCTACTACACACATACATAAAATTAACACATACAAATAATTATTCTTCAAAAAACCTTGACGTCATAAGCAGTAATTAAACGTCATAATAAAAAAATTATGTCTTCATTGAACCCTAATTACTTTTATTAACAGAATGCCCTCTTATGTAATATTATTCTTAAATTACAACGTTAATAATTATAAAAAAAAAACAATAGTTGTTTTACGGTGGGGCTATTAGCGGCCATTAAATTAAAATACTACAAGGCTGAGGTAAAATATTAATGTAAATCATTTTAACAACATACTTATTTTAAGTATGTGGTCAAAGATACTTGTATAAACAAAAGATTTCGCGTTTCCATTTGACTACGTTAAAATAACTGAAATTCTAATTAAGCTGTATGTATTTTTGAGCTTATAACAACTTTGAAAAACACGTTGGAATTTGATATAGTTATATTTGCTCCTGGAATATAACAGTGTGTTGGAATGACAATTAAAAACCGAATTTACATATAGGTTTTAATTTATTATATTGTTATTATTTTTATTTCATGTATTTATATTATATAATATATATGTTATTTATTTATTTATTTATTTATTCATGTACCAAAAACAAGTAACACAGAAAAATAACAAAGAAACAAAGTGATACATAGGAAAGCTTATCTCTATGAGAGATCTCTTCCAGCCACCCTGGAAACTTCCTGTGAATGTTACTTCCTGACTTATTGTTATTATGATAAATTAAACAAATGAAAACAACGCGTTCAGAGACGAACATGGGTAAAGTATTTGGAGACGATTGAAAGATTAGAATACTTTTTAACATGGATAGCCTTCGATCCTTAATCAAGAAGAATAAGAAATGTTCTCAAAGTTTCGAATTTCGCTTAGTTTTTGTTAACTTTATATCATTGAAATTAATATTGAAAATCGTGTGTCAATGGAAACAAATCTAATAAACCTCTAGCTTCCGTAATTAGATAGGCGTGAAATTAATAATGTTTTTACAAGCTAGTTACTTATTTAGCTTTCCTCGCCCCAAAAATATACGAACAATGAATAACTTCGGGAACGTATCAATGTTTTCATCGCAACAGATTTATAGTTCAATTTTGAGAACGCTGTCCGCTTACTTTTATTAATACACATACACATATCCACACATCCACACACACACACACATTATGTTTGAAATAAAGCCTAAATAAATAATTATAATATAATTATTCTATAATAATATAGTTTTTATATTTCTTAAATAAAAAGCGTTATCCTATTATACTATAAATATATTGATAGTAGTTTTATTAAAAAAAAATATCTTTTTTATTTGCAGTTCAATGTTACACTTAATTTATTTTTCATGCAGTTCACGTTTGTAATTGCTTAGTGTTAAGTCAATGGTGTCATTTTCTAAGGTAGGGTTCACTCATCACATATTCTGCGCGAAAAAGCAAATATGCACTTAGTATTTTGGTGTTCCGGTTGGAAGGGTAAGTGACGTAGTGTAACTACAGGAACGAGAGACATAACATCTTAGTTCCCAAAGATTGTGGCGCATTGGCTTTGTAAAAAATGACACATAACTGTCTTTACAGAACTATTGGGTAGAGATAATTAAACGTGAATCATTCATCAAGCAATTAAATATTATTATATTCATAATTTAATGATATAATATAAGCGTGATTAGCGCTATGGTTTACGGAGAGCCAAGCGATGATTTTTATTTATTTATTTTATCTAATAGGAAGCCAACGATTTCATATTTAGAAAAACATTTGTCTAATTATGTATAAAATATTGTAACAAAATATATAAACAATTATAGGCTAACTTAACATTAAAGTAAAAAAAGTCGCAAGCTCGATCCTGACCCGTGGTCTATTGTTATCCCCACTCCTAACACAAGCTGGACGCTTAATTGGAGTGGTAAACGGAAACATTATCAGTTCCTAAAAAAAGAGCATTCCTAGTATTATTAAAAAAAATGTAATTAATATTATTATTAGATAATTTGTGAAAACTTGTCTTATATTAGTGGACAAATCAAAGGCATTATTTAGATGCCTTCATATCATATACGAGCATCGTACCCGAGACCGATATTACAGAAACCAGTATTGACTTCTGAGCCAAGAGTCGTCAAACGTTCATAAATAACCCAAAAAATCACAGCAATTATACATATATAATCATTTTAAACATAAGGATATTACTCACCATATAAATGTATTTAAAAATATTGTAGTATTTAAAAATATGTAGATATGTGATTTAGTATACCATACGTAGTTACGTACAAATAATGTCTATTTAATTATTATAACGGACTGTAAGCAAGGCACTAGATAATGACATAAAATTAGCTCAGTGTCGCTCTCCATTCTATCCGGTTAAATCGCTCTACAATCGTGTAAAATTTCAAGTGATATATACCAAAAAAGACGTGAAATTAGTTGAAAAATACGCTATATGTGAAAAGTAGGTGAACAGTTCGATATATTTTTCTCTATTGATTTTTTTTTTTTTTATTATTTTAGTTTTAGACGAACTTTAGTGTTATCAATAAAAATGTAACTTATTTACACTACTCTACTACTACTACTCTTATAATAGTAATGATAATTTTCAAAATTATCAAACGCCAAAATCATATTTACTAATAAATAACTAAATAGTCAGCCAGTAACAAATAATATTTGACGTTGTAATGAATGGATGAAATCTCTTATACAATACACTGTCTTTTACCGTTAATAATAACATAATAAATAATATTATTAGATAACATAATCAAAACGAATATGATGAACTCCATTACATCGAATTAGAAGTTCTAATCAATACAACAAAACAATTTTCGGATACGCTTACGTACGACGCCGGCTGCAGTGCGCAAAGCTATAGCTAGCCAGCGATCCGTCGACTGACCCCCACCCTTATAAATAATAGTGGTAAGGCCCCATTCCCCCTACACCCCTTAAGGGTAACATCTACCCTCCGGATCTCATTTCCAAATTGCATTTCGAAACTGAATCTCGACTTTACAACTACACAACGACATTCAATAAGGCACCTTAAGAAAGTTAGCTAGGGTTTACATTGTGTCGTTGTTTTAAGAGCTAAATTTAGTGCTTAGTTGTAAGGTCATAACCTAAGAAGGGGCTGCTACCCTGTACAAGCACTAACTCGTATAATGAGATATGATAATAAACGCTTCAGTTGAATATTGATGTTGAGAAGTTAGAGATGCACTCAGCGTATTTACGGCTGAGCCTTGCTAATGATAAATCTTGGACTAGCTGCTTAATAATTAATACAACAGGCCATATCATTATATTCATTATATTATTTTACCAGTATCTGGGCGGTCAAGCTTCGCTCGGCTCTAATATAATTAGTTATAAATGTTTGTGTATGATTGTGTTTTTTCAAGAATATATATAAACTAAAACAGCGAAACTTTATAATATTTGAATATAAATATTCCGAGATTCACAATAACAATTTATGCATAAAAAATTATATCTTCTATAATCTAGTCTATAGTCTTAAAATTAAATATTTAAAAAAAATTGTCGCTTTGAAATTCAATATTTAATCATCAATATTATTTAATAAAAAAGCCGAGATGGCCCAATGGTAAGAACGCGTGAATCTTAACCGATGATCGTGGGTTCAAACCCGGGCAAGCACCACTGAATTTCATGTGCTAAATTTGTGATTATAATTCATCTCGTGCATGTGACAAATTTCACTGAAATTCTGTCACATGTGTATTCCACCAATCCGCATTGAAGCAGCGTGGTGGAATAAGCTCCAAAACCTTCTTCTCAAAAAGAGGAGAAGAGGCCTTAGCCCAGCAGTGGGACAGTCACAGGCTGTTACATTATTTAATTGTTGACATTTCTTTTTTCTATCTATTTTTCATCTTCTCAGATACTCCAATTTTTCACACGTCATCTCTCTCATAGTCCATCCATCGTTTCAGTCTTATTTGTGTTATAGTCATTCCTACTTACATAAACTAGAATGACAATCATCCCTTTGCGTTACTTTTATAATTATGCAATTATTTTAATTAAAAGTAAAACCAGAAATGCCAATTAGAACTTCTATTTTACATTTAATTTTTTTACACTCAGAACGCTATACAATAACTTTAATTTTTATGTCTCACAAAATATTTAAACCAGTAGTGAGTACCAAGAAGTACCGCCAAGAAAGTCAATACAAAATACATATATTAATATTTTAAATAAAATTCTTGACGACATTTTAAAGGCGTTCAAATGCGTCGGATGCGTTGTTGTGCATATTGAAGTTTTTTATTAGCAATTAATTATCCGATCCGAACCGCGTACCAGCTTTTGTACGTTGATAAACGGAAAGTCTATAAATATCTGACTGCTACAGAGACGTCTTCTTTCTTCTTGAGGAGAAGGTTTAAAGACTATTACACCACGCTTCTCCAATGTTGAATAAATATTTGACAAAATTTCATCCGACATAGTCTGGCTACCTTTCGATGTTTTCACCGAGCACGAGATGAATTATATAGACAAGAGATGGAAATGAAAATACGGCGCTGCTTGCCCAGATTTGATCCCGCAATATTCGGTTAGGATTCATGCGCTCTATCCATTCGGCCATCGCGGTTTTGCAGGTGTCAATAAAAATAGTAAAAAGGTTCAACTCAAAAACAAGTATTATTTTTTATATATAAGGGACCGAACATTTGGTAATGATCCCAATTTAATATTTTAGAAATGCTAGTTATTCAAACTACGTCGAAGCTAATGAATGTCTTAGCTCTAATTTTTTCACATCTTGCTGTCCTGCGAGAGGTCCCTTTAATAAATAATGGTATTACTATAAACGGTGTCTACAGGTCCTAACTTTTATAATTAATTAGACATTACATACGCAAGTTTATCCCGTTGAATCCACGAAACACGCACGAATCGAATTTCTGAAATAAGCAAGTCATAAAAACATTAACGCCTCCTGATAATACCATTTTGTATCGATGTTCTTATTTAGCTTAGAAGTAAGTATTTCATATTTTTTTGTTCGAACGCCTATTTCATGTCACTTTTTCCATTTCATCCATAAATGCAAATGTACGGCCTAAAAAGTAATCGAAATAAAGTTAATGGTCAGTTGTAGAGTTTTGTTTTAATCAGCCTACAATAATAAAGACTGGATAGAAATCGTTATATATTAGATTAAGATTCAGTTCCATTATGCGCTTATGAGAAACTAGCCATTATAGTACTCAAGAGTCTGTAGGTAGACAGACTGAACCAACAGGAGAAAGATCAGACGCAAACCTTACATGTATTGCTAACGGGTGTGTAGCACTACCAACTTCTAACTCTGGGAATTCTATTGAGAATTTCTTTATTCTGATTCTGACTTGAAGCAGAGTCGTTACTTTCCGTAGTCGTAGAATCTGGCCAATAGACTAATGGAAACGTATGTTTTAATTTTAATTTATGATAATTAAGTTTTCATTGCCAATATTTTTTTTTATTAGGTAGTTCAAATAATGGTTTATCGCTGAACCGAAATTACTGAAACTACATACATACAGTACAGTAACAGCCTGTGAATGTCCCTCCGCTGGGCTAAGGCCTCTTCTCCTCTTTTGAGGAGAAGGTTTGGAGCTCATTCCACCACGCTGTTCTAATGCGGGTTGGTGGAATACACATGTGACAGAATTTCAATGAAATTTGACATATGCAAATTTCCTTACGATGGTTTCATTCTCCGTCAACCGCGAGATGAATAAAAATCACAAATTAAGCACATGAAATTTAGTGGTGCTTGCCCGTGTTTGATTTTGCGCAATCTCACCACTGGGCCGTCTCATTTAAAATTAGAATCATAAAAAATCGTACTTTGTTAAATACAAATAAGAAATGTTATGACTGCAAGCCCCTCTGGGTAGGAACGACCTATGCATGAGATTTCCTACCGCCAAACAGGAATATTTAGTATTCTTATGTTCCGGTTGGAAGGATGAGCCAGTGTAACTACGGGTACAAGGGCCATTACATCATAGTTCCCAAGATTGGTGGTAGATTGGCGATGTTAGGAACACTTTATGTTTCTTACAGCGCCAATTACCATAAGGTAAATACACAGAAAAAGTCGCATACGACATTTTATTCGAATCATATATTAACTAAGTTTTAATTTTTTTTAGACTTATTTTACTAAATATTTGGCTTCACCTTTACATAGGTTTTCTTGTAATGTCTGTAATAAGACCAGATTACTTATCCTTCACAGTCACAATAATTCAAATAAGCGATGTAAATATAAACTTAGCTGGAAACTTGGCATTGAACAACTTTCCAACTCCCGCAACATCAATGTATATTCCTTATCAAGAAATTCGATTCTATTGATATTTATTTTCTAAAGAAACCTTAATATATTATTTTACATAAAATTATTTTGAGTTATATTTAATTATAATATATATATATATATAGTTTTATTCACTGTGCGTATTACAATACTACAAACGCAAAAACGTCTCCAAGCTGATTTATATACTTAAACTAGCTGCCCGTTCCGACTTGGTACGGGAAAAATAAGGATTTTATCCCGTGCATTTTTTAATCAATAAGATACATACATTCGCCCATACAGTACAGTGTATGTGTGTTCGGTACAGGGCATATAATAATAATACATAAAGTAAAGTACAACATGCTTTATATATTTTTTCATTGATTGGAGCAAAGTTCTTTTACTACTGCAAAGTTAAGTGACCTGGCAGAAATTGTCATGTAACAAAAAAGCGTTGTCCTCCAAGCGACCTTTCCCCTGTTTCTTTCTTACTGATTCTCTCTATTCTAGCGGTTGTATGTGTAAGCGTACAAATTTTCAGATTTGACAATAAGGATTGTGTGCGGCCAATGAGATAACCTCAATTCTATACAAATGTAAATATAATTTGAACTCTTTTTTTAAATTATAATTCACTATTTTATATTTAATTTTTAATAAATTACTATTTTCCTAAAGTATTAAATGAAAGTTATCAATTTTAATTCTTACTTAACATTTTTACATTGAAAACATAATAAAAATAACATAAAATATACACATGTGAAGGGGTTTAAGAGTTGATTAAGAAGGGCGACGCTTTTTGGTGTGATAAAAAAGTAAGAACAATTTCCTCCTTTTTTTTCGCTGAGAAAATGCATTTACACGTTTCCCCCACATGAAGTGGGGGGTATGTAGGGCTCACCAGCGCCCGGAATACCCACTAAAAAACCAGCGGTATCCGCTCCGTCTAGTCGGGGGGCGCCACGGGATCGCTTGCGCATTCTACCGTGACACCCTAGAGTTCCCAGATATAGGGAACCCCCTTAGCCCCGGTGGCTGTTAAGGTGCGCATAGCGCCTACGCCTTCTCCCCGGTCTTCTTCGACGGATCGAATCACCGGAAGCATTTTCCTCGTGCTTCCGCTCCGCGGCCTCCTTTTGCGACATGACACTCTCGCAGAAAGAGACCATTTCCAATATGGCGTTAATCACGCTCGGCAGCGAGAGATCTCCACCGACTATCGTCGCCAGGGTATGCCTCTAAGGCCCCACGCAGCACACTCCGAAGAATAATTTCCTCCTGACCGACCGACCGACCTCATGACCAATCTCAAGAAAGATTTGCCAACTACGCAGGACGTATTATAGTGCAAAAGTGTGTGCGTAAACACAGGTACACTCTCATAATCCGATAGGACGGTAAACCGACGCGTACGGTAAAAGTTCAGGTAAGAAGCAGGACCAATGACTTTACGTGCCTTTCGTGGCACGGGAGTGTGACAAATATACAGAAATATAGTCATTAAAAATCTACATTTTAAAACACGTTTTAAGTTAAAAAATATATCGCAAAGAACTTCGTTCCTTACGGGGGGGGGGAACCCCCGCACATTTGTTATTATATTTTTAGGTTCTGTCTACGTTTTCTATGTGCTCATGCTCATCGTACAATGGTCCTACACTATGATATAGACCTTTTTGATAAAGTTGGCCCGTTATTTGTTTTTTTTTTAATTATAGTCGGTTTAACGCATGTAAGAATAAGAATAAGAATAAGAAAACATTTATTCAGGACAAACATACATTGCAAACATAAAAAATAAAAGAATAAAAATAAAAACAAAAGGAAATTAAACATTAACTAATGATTATAAGAAAACAATAAAAAACTATATATTAAAATTAAAATAAAAAAAAAAAAAAAAAAAGAACAGAAAGCTACAAATTTATATACATACACAAACACAATCTTATCTTATGATGTCTGCAACCGTAATGTGTCCTGAAAAGGTGTACCATTCAGCTTTTATGTTGGGGTAGGACCCAACGCTGATTTTCAATGGTACCCTTTGTGGCTGTGACGAGTCGTGACAAAGTGATAAATAAAAATTTATTATAGTTACATAAAATAATAATAATATAATATAAATAGATTTGTTACATACTTATTATAATTCATGACGATATTAATAATTAAATAGTAATAAATACATGCAAGTTTTAAAAGTAAATGCAAAACAAACCGCAACAAACAAGCCCAACAACAAAAAATAATAATTTTTTGACATAATATACATAAAATATAGCAATAATAACATGTAGCAGCGAGTAGTAAAAGTCAAAAAAAAAATCAAAAAAAAAAGAAAAGAAAAATACTATTTATGATGATTGTAGTTGCAAATTATATAAATGTAACTTGTATTTGATACGAAACGTGTACAAGGTTTTTGAGATCAAAAGGGGAGGTGGTAAGTTATTCCAACACTTCGTCGCTGCATATCGAAAACTACCACGAAAGTTCACTGTTCGATGTGGTGGCACACTTAGCAAATACGATGACGCTCTTGTAGGATACAGTGTATTTATTTCTTTTAACCAATTCAATTTGTTGTAAAGGTATATAGGAGCTTTATGTTGAACAATACCAAAAAGTAAGGTTGCAAGATGTAATTGTCTGCGATATTCCATTCTAATCATTCGTGTGTCATTAAGAAAAGGGGTTACGTGAGTACGGGGCGGTATTTTAAAGCAAAACCTGACACAGGCATTTTGTACACGCTGAATAATATTCTTTGTTCGTGCAAGTAGTCTTGGCCCAATAACAACATCAGCATAGTTAAATTTAGACAGTACTAGAGAATCGCATAGCTTAATTCGCATGTCCACACTAAGTACATCTCTTATTTTGTATAATACTTTAAGCCTATAAAAACAATTACGCGCTGTATTAACCACATGCTTCTCAAATCGTAAATTCTCATCAAATAATAAGCCTAAGTTCCGTGCCTCTGTGACGCGTTGAATTTTTTCACCATTGATATGAATGAGTAGATTTAAATGACTGATTCGGTTAATTTGATTTTTTGTTCCTAGTATAATGTATTTAATTTTGGTTGGATTTAATATAAGGTTATGTGAGTCTGACCATTCTGATATACGGTTTAGATCCTCATTTAATTTTAGAACAGCTAAATGAAATTCCGCAGGCTTAAATGATATATACATCTGTATATCATCAGCATAAATGTGGTATTTGCAATGTTTAATATTATTAACTATATCGGCACAATATAGTGCGAAGATAATTGGCCCTAGTATGGAACCTTGAGGAACGCCTCTGTTAACGGGGCAACAGTCGGAAATAGCTTTTGAGCCATTATCGTTCACCACCTCCACAATTTGTTTCCGATGAGCTAAATAACTTGTAAACCATTTTATTGTATCAATAGTGAATCCGTAATATTTTAATTTTGTTAAAAATAATGATCTATTTATAGTATCAAAAGCCCGAGAAAAGTCCAATAATATGAGAATTGTAATCTCACCTACGTCTTGAGCGCATAAAATGTTGTCTATTACATCTAATAGAGCTGTCGTGGTGCTGTGATGTTTTCGAAACCCTGACTGCATAGATGGCAGAATATTGTTAGATTCTAAATAAACTGACAGTTGGTTACAAACAATCTTTTCTAAAATCTTTGATATGCAAGGTAATATGCTTATGGGGCGTAAATCCTTGAGTTCACTTATATTATCTTTTTTGGGAATGGGTCTCACTAGTGCAGTCTGCCATTGGGTAGGAAATATATTGGTCATAATAGACGTGTTAACAACTCTAGTAATCACTGATAATGTACTTGACAGCGTCAATAAAATCATGTCTAAAGAAATGCCGTCAATACCAATAGCATTTGATTTTAGAGAGCGCAGTACTTTTTGTACTTCAATTTCATTAGAAGGCAATAACATGAAAACAGCAGTACCATGTTTGTGCGATTCATAATAAATACACACACATTTTTGTTATTTAACTTACCTTTCACAATATTTTTCCTTAAGAATAATACAGTACAAATACTGTTAATATTAATAATTAATAATAATAATAATTACAGCACTGCAAATTTATAATAAATTTAGTTGAGAATTACACGGAAATGATAAAATGATAATTGTAAAGGTCACTACTGCGATCGATGTATAAACAATAATAATGGCAGATTTTTTTTCGAAAACTGTGTAAGATATTTCATACATCTTATTGCAAGAGAGACAGGAGAACGCTCCCATCCTTACTCCGTGCTGCTTACATGGTGAGACCCCTGACGGGGATAACTGACCAAGTGTTAATTGATCCAGTTATCGACCGAGGTTGAAAATGATTGAATTACTAATATGTCTATTAAAAAATAGGGGTTGATGAAAATTTAGGGTTGTATGTATTTTTTAATGCCACATAATAAAAAAATAAAAAAAAACAATTCGTCCAAAAAATCAAAAAAAATTTTTTGGTGTGAGCCACCCTTAACACTTAGGGGCATAAAAATTAGTTATAAACCTATTCTCATACCTACAGAATATACATATAAAATTTCATCAAAATCGGTCAAGCCGTTTCGGAGGAGTATAAACACCAAACTGTGACACGACATTTTTATATATATAGAGATAAAGTACCGATGGTTGAAATGCGACTAAACGAATTACCGAATTACTTCATTATTTCATTTTAGCCAGGCAGACGAGCAAGTTGGCTATTTAGTGGTAAATGGCCCTTAGTCCTACACTGACACTGAAAGTGTAGACCACTTCACACGCATTCAACGCCAGCCCCAAGCTCTGAGACGTTATATCTGTGCCTGTTATTACGCTGGCTCACTCACAAGACGACACAAAGAGCCTTAACCACCATATTTTGGCATAGTATCGAAATATTGTTCTATTCATCAAAGTCAAAGTAAAAAATCTTTATTCAATAGAAGCGTTACGCGTTATTGATTTTCCAATTGACTTTAAAAGTACCTAGTCTTTTTAAACAGTATGTCTTATGTATAATATATATATGGAACACAGTAACTACCCGGATGAACAAGCTCAAGTATATTTTGTAAGCCCAATCACTCGATAGAACAACACTAACGAAGCACGTGTCATTCATACATTCGCTCACGATGACATCACTAGCTCGTATAGGCTGTCTAAGACGGGGATGAATCATGCTGACATTATTCCTGCGCAATTATCATCGGCCGCGCCTTAGCATTATACCAATTAATTGTGGTGCTTGTTACAGTATATATGAAACAGTCAGATAAACCATGATAAATTCGCTATATAGTCTTGAGATTTGTGCTATGTTTTGACTATTACTATGAAATTTCATTTGTAAGTATATTATTTTTGTACGATAATAGTTCTTATATCATATTAATTAACAAAATTTTATACACATAGCTGTTGTATAATAAATTTTAAATAACACGTTATAGTGATGATAACGATAAGATTTTTGCATAATAATTACAATAATTTAAATTATTTAGATAAAAAAATAAATTTATCTTCGTTTATACATGCACTGTAATCAAAACAACAATACAGAATTGTCGGTGTGCAATTAATACTTTTATGGCGGCGCCTAAATGTGGCACTGACAACATCCCATTCTGCCTAACAGATAGGTTTAACACGATTAACCATTTAGAAGTATAGAATCATTAGTATTGATGTACAAATACAGAATACTATGTAACAACGATTGTAGATAACCGAGACTCGTTAAAATGAATCGGTAATTGCTGTAATGTCGCGTATTCAATTATAAAATGTCAATACAATTTTAGTTGAAAACAACATGCATTGCGAGCCTTATATATCATCGTGATATTAACTTAGATGTCACTTAAGTGCAGGCGAGTACGTGACAGAGGCGAATTGTACGTTATTTATATGTTCTCGTTTTCATAATCAAATGTATTGTATTGTAGCAACTGTACGCATTGGGATGTGTTGTATACAATGTACTTGCATACAGACACGTAAGTCAGCCCAGGTACAATGAAAACATGTAAAGTCGCAGTTGTCGATATAGTGTGTTTGTTACAGGCAACCTATTTGATAGGAACATATCTATAAAAAATCAAAAATACGTTAGACCACATTTAAACATGGATAACAAAATAAAAAATCAAACTTTTTAGTATAAAATAATAGCACAATACTCATAATTCTTACATATTTTTTTTTTAAATAAATTACATAATATACAATATAAGTAAAATGAAAAAATGTATATAGTTACTTAATTTTTAAACAAATTTGTTTTGAAAAAAGTCATTGCGTTTATTTGAACGAAGTTTTTTAACGGGGCTTACAGTACAGTTAAATGTTAGGACGTGTCGCATAACGAAATAGCGTTATGCCTACCTCTGCCGAATTTTTGAGTGCTAAGCCACGCCAAACGATAGAACGTTAATTACTGTGTACTGCGCCTACTTAAATTGTAGACCACTTTTCAATCAAAACAATTAATTTTATTTAAAATACTTACCTAACGTTTTTAAAAATACGAAAACAATAATATAAAGGTAATGCAAAACAATATAAGGACCAATAGAGGTAAATTACTGAAATTCCTAATATTAATAAATTCCTTAAAACGGGGATTGCTATTATTATAAAAAAAAAAAAATATTCAATTAATTTTTTTTTTTTAATTTAAATCGTTTCTTAATCTTTGATTAGGCACAATTGCAAGAAAGTTAAGGCACTTTTTGGTATGAAAAAGATAAACAGTAATATAATAAATTAGAATCTACATTTTAAAACACGTTTTGAGTCGAAAAAATATTCAGGACTGCACTTTATTTACAAATTAATCAAATTATATTATACGTCCTGCAGAATAACGAAGATAAGGTAAATTTAATACATAATTTCATCAGATACATGTAGGTTATCACGTTAATAATCGTAGAACCGTTGAATCATATTTACCCTGCGTCCTTAGGTTAAATCAATTAAATTCTAACAAATAATACTACTTACTTTATTAATAAGTGTGTACAATAAGTTTAACGATTTCTTATTCGTAACTATCATGCCTTACATTTCCCATCCAAATTTTGTTTTAACAATAATTATCACGGAATTTCGCAAGAAATAATGGCTAATATATTTGTCAAAATATTCGAAGCGTTTATTTCAAAACAAAATACGATATTATAAACTTTATAAGTATAAAAATTTTGTTTTTATTTAATACAATAATTATTTATATTATTAAATAATAATTAATAAATTTTATTTACAGTACTAAATAATACTATATGTGTAAATTTATAGTAAAGAAGTATTTCTTCCTCGACGTCTGGTCCACACAATTAAACGATACGTCTGCTTAGCAATCGCTGCTCGTAAAATCTGCATAAGAAGCCAACCTCGAGCCTTTGACTATGAAGGTTGTTCTACAATACACCCCATTATTAATTAATAAATTAATATTTGATTTTGATTAATTTTAAATCGTTCAAATTTTAAAATAAGATCGTCTTTTCAATAAACCTATACATTAAATATTCTGTTTTGTCTCAACTGTGCGTCTATATATGTGTTTGCGTAAACACTTAATGGAGATCAAGTAAGTCATGTCCTATTGTTAATCGTTTAAAAAACTAGATTATCTCGAACAATAGCAATTGCGGTTCATGTTTGTTAAGCTACAGGCATTGAAAAAATTTATATCTCAAAAAACTCTTCGTCTAAAACCGTCAAAGAGCTCATTACGTTTTTTGCTCGCGCATCTTGTATATCTGCCTTTATAATAAGAGACCGAAAAGAATTCCTGAGAAAGCCGATGATAATAATTAGTCAAACGACATTTAATCAAGCATAAATTATTTTAATTGCGACAAAACAATGGTAATTTGATGCATTATGAGTCTTCAAAGATAGCCATCGACGTCAGTTAATAACCGTATTAGGAGCCGACGACGAAAGGTCATATTAAAATATTGCATAATTAGAAATACGACAAATGATACAAAGTTTGCGACACAAGAATTGTCACCGACGATAAAAAGCGAATTACTAAACGTGACAGAATTATGTGACATAAATTTTAAAGTAAAACAACCCACAGGAATTGTGAAAAAAATACGCTTAAAGCCGCTTTTCAATAGGGATATCGTTGTTTTTATGGAAGATAAAAGTGATCAAACAGTAGCGAAGTATTTCATACAATAATTATTTCCAAGAATTCTGCGAACATTCTAAGGCGTAAGAGAACAACCCGTACGCAACAAAGCAACTTTACCGATTATATAAGGTTGTACGCGGTTAATAATGTTTTATTCGTCAAAAATAAGTTAATCAATAAATTTGTGTTATATTCGTCTGTGAAGACGTCTTCGTTAAAATAAAATTGATTGATACGAGAAAAATGCGTGATATTAGAATGGAAATAACAATCTGCATTGTTTTGAAAAAATGGAAAGAACAATTTTTTTTAACAAAATTCTCAGAATAAATTCTAGTATATTTTAAGCGATTAATTTATTTTTATAACTATCTGATTTTTGGGAGTTAAGAAAAATGTTAAATATTTTCAATAAGTTGATCACAGATTCTATCAAGTTATACACGATATGCCCCCAATGGACGTTGTAGAGGCTCCAAATCTTTCTCAAAACTGGTGAGGCGGCTTTTGCACAGCATGGGGTTCGAGAGCTGTTCTTATACTATATTGTACTAACACTTACTTAAAATAAGTACATTTGAAACGCAACACATTCGGTTGGTATCAAAAATAATATCACATATAAACGGGTTGGTTACAGGAAGTGAAATTTTGGTTGGAAGAGGTTGTGTAAATATCTCGTGCTAGACAAACTGTCTAGCACGAGTGTTAAAATTCATCCGATATACCAATAATTTTCGTATAGATCAATATCTTATATTTATAAATAAAAGGATTGAGGAGCAACATATTTGACTGTATGTGGTCCAAAATATTATTAATAGAGTATAGTGAAATGTCCGATGTGAATTCTTTTTGAGTTTATGATAAATGGCTTGTTTGAATTTATGGTACCCGACAAAATATCTAGGCTCTATAGCCTCTCATATATCAACAATTTGGTGTTGTATGAGCTGCCTAAGCAATTTTCCGAGTTAAGCGCATGCGTCAATATTCCAGATCTTCGATTCTAGTGTTTATAAAATAATATATTATATAATTCATACTGCCTCGTTGGTCTAGTGGCTGCATATAAGGTGGTCCTGTGTTCAATTCCCAGATCGGGCCAATAAATAGTTCTTGGGTTTTTCTGTCAGAAAATTCTCAGTAGCAGCTCGGAGTCTGGAAGTTGGAAGTGTGTACACTCCCGTGCCTCGGAAAGCACGTTAAGCCGTTGGTCCTGCGCCTGAACTCTTTCCGGTCGTGTCGGATTGCCGTCCCATCGGATTATGAGAGCTAAGGAAAAGAGAGTGCACCTGTGTTTGCGCACACACTTGTGCACTATAATATCTCCTACGCAGTTGGCTAATCTCTCTTGAGATTGCCGTGGCAGAAATCGGTCTGGAGGACCTTATTCTTATAGCTAACAAAATTGTTGAAAGGAGTTTTACAAGTATAGGAGTTTGAATTTCTATATCTCAGCAGCACTTAATGACACGTAGAGTGGCTGAAAACGAATCGTTCAGCAAAAGGATTTTCATGGAGGATCAAAACCTTTTTATCTTATGCTTGCTAATTATTTTATTAGACATTTCAAAAAAATTTCACCTGTGGTAATAATCACGATCTGACTAATACGGAAGCTCCAATTATAATAGTTACTAAAATCACATTTAAAGTTATATATAGAGAATTTATTAAATGGATAACACAATTGTTGTAACTGTACTTGGAAGTTCAAATAATTGTTATTACAGCAAACAAATGATGCCGATGTTATATAATGAGATCGACCTTTAAGTAAAAAGTTTAATAATCTATAATACATATCGAATAAAAAGCTATAATTTCGCTTTAAAACGTTAATCAATTTGAAATGTTTTGAGTAAAACGCCTTATAAAGTCACACATAAAATTAAAAGTAACATTTAATTAAGCATTATTTATAGTATGCGTAACATTCTTAAAACTTGATTATTAAAAAATTGATGTTCGATTACCATTTACAGATACTTAGCGGTACTCTCATGACAGTTAGCGGTATTATGGTCAGCGAGTAGGGTGCCGATAAAAACCTTATTGAATTTCATGCGATTGAAGAATAAGCGCCGCGATGTTACATCTGTTTACCCGACTACGGCGATCCAAAAGGTGTGTTATTTAATATTGTAATTTCGTATTAATGTGTTAATGTTATGCCAAACGACTTTTTATAACATCATATTAATAGGTGTATTTAAATACGGTTATTTTGAGACACTTTGAGAACTGACGTGTGTAATATTTCAAAGTAATTAGAATATAATTTTCATACCTTCATAGCTTCTATTTCTTTGATTCTGTGCTTACGGGATTTTTAGCATTCCGAGAATATATTGAATAATACTTTGAATTTTTAATATGTTTTGTCTCACCTGGCTAGTATAATAAAATACATTGATAATATTTCCCTAATATATGTTTATGTAGTATTTGTAGTGTAGTTGTAGTATATTTAGCAAAAAAATCAGTATGTTTTAAGTAATAGATTTTTTTTTATTTTTTTATTTGTAAAGTGATAATATGTTTTATCTGTGTCTATATATTTATATGTGGCGTCATTGTAGAACAGTTTTTGGCTCGTGGACTCATTATTACAGTTCCAGATCATTGTTTCAAGTCCACACAATGGGACACAAGTTCGCGCCCTGTCTCTGCGTTTTCCATTCGTTCCGACACGAATTAGCCGTAATTGTCACTACTTTCAAACAATCTTATAACCGAAATAGTAAAATCTTTATGTATTATATATTCCTTGATTATAAGTGTGATGTGGTTTTTGATTGTCAAGTTTATAAATCAATTATTCGCGCTTTTACTCGCTTATTTTTATAATATTATTTATTAATTAAATTATATAATTTTACATAACATTTAATAAGTTATAACAATATTATATACATTATATTAAAACAAGTTTAATAAACGTCTTTGAATAATTTTGTTTTTTAGAAGTAAGGAGCTTAATTTAAGTATTCCAATTAATGCGACACAATACTAGTACTAATTACTACAGCTACTACTAAAATAATAATTCACAGCGGGAAACAGACACGAATACAAAACACCTGTCACTTTTAAGCAGTGTTTACACAATTTACTTCAATATTGTATGTATGTTTAAGCATTAAACAAATAACTATAACGTAAGAAACAAATACAATTCTGCTCTTACGTACAGCCGTATAGTTTTCCTATAAACATAATGTCAACGTTCGAGATTAGCCGGCGGCTATGGTAAATGGCAAACTATTCGTTGATGCGCTATTTGGCGACAGTAAGTAATTTACAGCTACATTGTATTTGTAGGAGAATAATGTCCGCTTTATTACGCATTAACACTAACGAACGTGTTAAACTAACTTACTCTTATAAGTATGACGTAATCATGTATTATTACTGGTCGTTATCAGAGATTTTAGCCAATGACTATGAATCGATTATGATTATTCTTTCCATCTCGTACCAACAATTAAGTGACTATATCGCTAGTTTTTACTCCCAATTTTAGTTCTAGAGTTAAATGAATATGCCTTTACAGCCCATATACTATCTTTGATTATAAATATATTATTAAAAAATACGACAAAGTATACTGTACTATTAAATTGTCTACATCTAAAAATATGCGCAAAATTGCATATATATTGCTACACTTCAATTTGTATTATCATACAAATAAAAAAAATTAAGCGTTTCATTACAAAATTATACTAATTATAATAATAGCGAATCAATATTACTGACTTGTTGGTCTATCGGCATGATATAAGGCTACAGATGTCTCGGGCTTAAACCCCAGTTCGGGTCAATAAGTTATTCGGTTTATTGAGAACATTTTTATTGACCGTTATTGACGAATTTTCACATTCACGTCAGGCTAGTTGTCTGTAGCGACATCTATCTCGCCACATACGAAAACTAAAAACTGACGTATCCTACATCGCGATATTAAAGTTATCCGAGCGATTGAACATATATATATACAAGAACCCGACAACAACCGTCGGGCAGTAGCCCACCAGACAAACACCCGTCTGGTCGGAGGATCCTCACTTTTCAATGGTGGATGAGGAACTTTACACCCTGTTCCTTCCCACACCAAACTGGTGACCCCGACATGTCTATTTGTTTCTATGTTTTTAGAACACTTCTTTCGTGTGTTCTTCGTATCTGTACAAAATATACGCTCGTGTTTCCAATAAAAGTTACAAATTTTCTATGACCAAAAAAGACCTGGGAACAGCTTGGAGTACATCAGTAAATTTGACTTTTTTTTATTTAACTATTTTATCACTTTTAATACAGACATTCCTTTATAATATATATGAGAATATTTTTCTACAGCATGTTGAAGGCAGAAACGCAGGGGACATTTTCAGCGCTTCAAAAACGTTTAAATGAAATATGTTATTTGTAATTTATAACATCATTTCCATCAGTTAAAGAGGTACATGAACAAAGGATTTACTTTTACCTGGTAAAACTACATAAAGTGCAAGATCGTCTGGATAGTCACCACCCACTCATCAGATATTCTACCGCTACACAGAAATACTTTAGTATTGTTGTGTTCCGGTGTAGTGTAACGTGTTGACGAGCCGGTTGGCGTGGCTGGTAACATACATGCCTTTCACCCCGCAGGTCGTGGGTTCGATTCCCACCCAGGACAGACATTTGTGTGCATGAACATGTCTGTTTGACCCGGGTGTAAATATCTATATAAGTATTTATTTACAAAAGAAAAGTAGTATATGTAAGTATATCAGTTGTCTGGTTTCCATATCACGAGCTTTGCTTAGTTTGGGATCAGATGGCCATGCGTGAATAATGTCCCAGGATATTATTATAGAATTATAGGCACAAGGGACATAACATCATATTTATTAAGGTTGGTACATTGGTGATATGAGGACCGGTCAATATTTGATAGGGCAGTGGTGACCACTTATTTGTCGCATAAAAAACAAAGTGACTGTGCATCTGTAACATAAAAAAACAAAGAAATGCCATGTTGTGGTGAACTAGAGCAAATTGATCCGTATCGATCTAAACTTTAATCCCAATAGTTATTAAACAAGTAAATCATACACTGACAGGCTTGGCAGCTCTTTAACCGGAATAAAATTCTATATTTACACCAAACGCTTCGTAAAGTAAGACACACGAATATCTGCCCTATTTACGTAACATATCGTATGTGCATAATCGATTTTTCTATCAAAATTCACATTTGATAAAAGTGAAAGTTGAAACCAATATAAAAGATCACGTGAAGTTTCACTGTTCGTAAAATATGAGAACAGCGACTTCTGGCGTTCGCCTCGAACTCAACATATATAGAGATGTTAATTGAAATATAAAAAATAAGTTAATATTTTTTCTAACAATTAATGTAGAACTATATGAGAAGAAGTTAAACACTTATCGAAATAAAATCAATTATGCGTATTAATTATTATTTTCAAAATATAGATATACAAGAATGTCTGTAATCGATGAATACTAAAACCCAGTTTTATGAAATGTTAAATTTCTTGAATCCAGAATGTGGATTACTATTACTCGCTATGATTTATGCAGGAATTATTTATAATTCGTTTGGAATATATTTAATAACTCAAGTAAGGTTGTCTGGAAGAGATTGGTCTTTTAGCGATAAGACTTTTTGTTTTTGATTGAATTGATTGTTTTTGATTTGATTGATTTCGATTTGATGATGAATTGAATTTAGAAGATTGTTTGTGTTTAAAAGCATGTTTCTTTAACTCTTTTGGTGTACAATAAAACATAATCTATTCTATTCTACTCTAATTAGTCATTTGTTAAAATATAACAACTTAATATAACTTTGGAAAATAAACAGTGTAGCAGCTCGTAAGAGATCCAATCTCGTTCAAGTATCTTTTTATTTCGGCACGTAACAGAGTAGCAGTGTTGTTGCACCGGCTGTCTGTCTGCCCACTACCGGTTTGAGAGCACTACTATGTACATATCGACCGTCTTTGTTTTGCGACCTTCACCTTTCGGCCGAGGGTCGACTCGGTTTTGCGGCTTTTTTTATCCTTTAACACTTTTTCCTACGGGAATGCCAGCGCCGAACATTCGCTGAATGAACAAATAAAATATTCGTTCAACATTTGAAATGCGAGTTAATTTTAATTTTATGAATGTCATTTGTTGCGTTTTCTTTGCGATGGAGCACGCGCGGTCGTGTTTTTGCACGCATATATGCATATGTAACTCGATCTGATGCGTTCCGTGATGTGGGCTTGTTAAATAACGTCCTAATGAGCCCGCGTTCGAAGATCTAGAGTATCATGTACTGGGGTTACTTGTAATTTCGTCACGTCCGCATGTTCGTTGCTGTTTCGAATAAATCTGAATGAATTGAAAGTTGAACCTTTCAAGGATTTACGTATGATCTTTTTGATTATTATTTATTTATAAATTAAATATATTTATATATATAAATTGATTTCTTTAACGCAGGATGAATTCTATTTTTTTATGTCATTAAAATACGTTACTAATCGTGTTTTTACATTTTATTATATTTCTTAACGTGCGTCACGCGTTTTGTACGAGTAACACCTTTTATAAAAATATTTTATTATAATATTCTGAAGATTCGAGTTTACACCTTGTTTAGCTTGCTGGTTTTATATGAGAATTCGCGGAATAAGACTGATATGGACCTTGTATGCTACACATTTTTATAATTTCTGTTGAAAAGACATCTAGAAAATAATTAATTAATACTAAGAAATTATATGGTTCTTTGTTTCCAACTATTTTGAGAATTTTAAATTGTATCCAAATGCCCATTGATAGTAAACATTGGACTTAAGACGCTATTAATTAAAACTCGTTATATTTATATTATATGAAACAGGACCTCATCAGACTAATATTATAAATGTAAAAATAACTCTGTTTCTCTGTTTTATTACGTCATCACGGCTGGCACACTGAATATATTGTAATTAAATTTAATATAAATGTACCCTGGAATCCAGGTTATAATTTGACCATAACTTGAGAGGTAACGGAAAACTGTGTTTTCATTGTATTGTATCGGAATTGAAAAAAAATGTCATAATACTTAAAATAACACAGTTAAATAAAAGAAACTATGTAGGTAGTAATAATTCCAAATTATTATTGAAAAAGATTAATTATTACGAATAAACCGATCTAATTTAAAATCTAAAATAAAATAAACCTTTGTTTTTTATTTTCCGATAACAAATATATAGATATAAATATATAACGTGGCTTACTATCTAAATGATGTGAAACTAAGCCGAATATTACGTTTTACGTGATTATTTTGTGCTTATATTTATTGTCATGTAGAAAATTAACATGTGTTCGATAATTATATAAATATGTGTAAAACCACTAACCCGGAGTAGAGCAATATGGCGGACAATTAAAACCTATTATATTTACAAAATTACTCACAGATGAAGTCACGTGATTATCAGGATGAAGCATATTATATAATATAATTAAGGTCCTCCAGACCGATTGCGGCCACGGCGGCCGATCTCATGAGAGATTAGCCAACTGCGCAGGAGATATTATAATGCACAAGTGTGTGCGCAAACACAGGTGCACTCTCTTTTCCTTAGCTCTCATAATCAGTCAATGAATAATATATAAATATATTTAAAACATAATGCATTTAAAACAATGGGTCTGTTTGAATTATTTATAAATAAAACATTATGATCTTATTTAACAACAACTTGGAATCGAGTTGTAAAATTTTATTGCTAAAGAATTATTTAAATTGTTATTCAAATAATTAAACAATTTAAGAAAACATGCGAGTAAACGAACGAAAAGAATTTGAATTCTCATTCATTTAAAAAAAAAGAAGATAAGCATCTAGTAAGTTTTATTTACATTTTTATATAAGAATTAACAATACGACTTATCGGTGATCTGACATTAGTCGGTCGGAGAGTCGGTGGCTATTGTTTAAAGACGAAAAAATACTGTTTCCAAAAACATTCGGTTTCTTCAGAATGTATAATTTTTATTTATTTTATTATTTATTATTATTATTAATAAAAATAAAAAAGGTGGTAATAAAAATAATAAAAATAAAAAAGGTGGTAGAGCTTTGTGCAAGCTTGGTGGTAGAGCTTTAAGCAAGCTCGTCTGGGTAGGTACCACCCACTCATCAGATATTCTATCGCAAAACAGCAGTACTTGGTATTGTTGTGTTCCGGTTTGAAGGGTGAATGAGCCAGTGTATTTGGTTAATATTTCTTACAATGCCATTGTCTATGGGCGTTGGTGACCGCTTACCATCAGGCGGCACATATGCTTGTCCGCATATATATAAAAAAAAATTGGGATATAAACAGAATATATTACATTAAATAAATCAATTGATTCCAGGACATAAACCATGAACAGTGCAGAGAGAAAAAAAACAAGCAATTAGCACAATACAATTTCCATTAAACATTAAAATTTAAAAATATAAATTCAAGACGAACTAACAAATTAAATACATTTCGATTTATAATTTTATTTTCATCGACGAGCCGATTGACGTATTTGGTAGATATTTGCCTTCCGCGCTGCAGGTTGTGGGTTCGATTCCCAGGACAGACATTTGTGTGCATGAACATGTCTGTTTGTCCTGAGTCTGGGTGTAATTATCTATATAAATATGTATTTACAAAAGAAAAGTAATATTTGTAACACTTCAGTACAGCCAGACAGCTTTCCATAGTACGAGCTCTGTTTAGCTTGGATTAGATGGCCTTATGTGAATAATGTCCCAGGATATTATTATTATTATCAAACCAAGCCCTACTGCGTCCGTATGTCTGTCTGTACGCGATAAACTCATAAATACGAACAGATTTTCATACGGTTTTACGGAATGGAAGATGGTTAACGAGGCAGGAATTATGTATATAATTCCTTAAGGTTTTATGTAAGAAGGCTGAAGAAAGATTATGATTGTTGAAGGTGTGATGGAAAAAAATATGCCGACTGGGAGTTTCACTGGCGTGCGCCATGTGAACCAATATAGTTAGTTACTATATATGTATTATGATATTGGACTGCCTCGTTGGTCTAGTGGCTAGATATAAGGCCGCAGACCCGGTGGCCCTGGGTTCAATTCCCAGGTCGGGCCAATAAATAGTTATTGGGTTTTTCTGTCAAAAAATTCTCAGTAGCAGCCCGGAGTCTGGAAGTTGGAAGTATGTACACTCCCGTGCCTCGGAAAGCACGTTAAGCCGTTGGTCCTGTGCCTGAACTCTTTCCGGTCGTGTCGGATTGCCGTCCTATCGGATTATGAGAGCTAAGGAAAAGAGAGTGCACCTGTGTTTGCGCACACACTTGTGCACTTTAATATCTCCTGCGCAGTTGGCTAATCTCTCTTGAGATTTCCCGCCGTGGCCGAAATCGATCTGGAGGACCTTATTACTATTATGATATTATGATATTACTATGTATTATGATATTAACGTTTTATGGAGAATTGTATATTGCCCTTTTCCTATCCGTGCGAAGCTGATACGGGTAACAAGTGTTATTATGAGATTTATTTAAAAAAAAAAAAAATCTAGCCGTTCCTGCATTATAAATATTCATTTAATAAATTAATGTTGATCAAAATGCAAGATATGTCGACAATTAAAATTCTCATGTTATGTATTACACGTACATGATGTTTTATTTTATTGGAATAGAATTTCTTCGACCATAGATCTCTTCACATCACTTTCTGACATTTCACGACCGATTTTTGTGTTGGGTTCTGAATTCTTAAACTACATTCTACATATCTATAAATAATCTATTCAATTTATTCAAACATTACATAAAAAAACGTATCGTTTTCAATTAATAAAGTGAATTCATAATTACTTACCTAAGTTATATTTCTGTACATTATGATATGTTAGTACATATTACACAATACACTACAAACACGTTGTCCATATATGTATATATAAACAAACGGATTATATATACGTAGTCGTTGAACGGAATAGAAGATGTAACATAGCGCCATCTGGCAGCATGTTACAACAATGTGTATTAGGTAAGTTTTTTATTGAACAAATAAAATACAATATAACTTATATACTTAATCAATTAAATCAAATAGTTACCAACTAAACGTAATGCCATAAACGTTTTTCAAATAACGATTAACGTACACGCGACGTCAGACATTAACAAACAGAGCCCCCAGTCTATAATAATAAAATTATAAAGATCGTCGTCTTTATAAATCTGAGTGACTACCTTATATATTGTAATTCAGGACCTCACGTTACAATTTGCACTAAATTTATCATACAATAACGTTTGTGCCTCAAAATTATTATTCAAATCGAGCCGCATTAATCAATGCGTCGATAAAAGAAAATGCGAGCGACGATGCTCCTGCGCATAATAGTTATGTGCTATAACTTCTTAATTTATCGATATTTTTTTAATTGACAACGCAATATAAACTATTATTTCAAATAATGACTATAACAAAGAAAAATAATTTAAAATAAAATGTAATTATTAAAATGATTAAGTAAATAATACAATGCGATTTAGAATTAATACCAATAAGTCACTTTTATTAGTTGCTTGGAAACTACGTATATACTACGTATATAGTTACGTAAATATTAATGATAGGTCTAGAAAAAATATTTTTAAATTGCCAAAAGATACTTATTGTTATTGATTTCATCGATATCGATAAATAACCGAACCATCACCCAAGCTTGCATCCTTGCGTGAAACACAGCAAGTGTGTGCGTGCCGACCGCGAGATAATGAAGTATCTGCACTAATATATTATAAAGTTCATTATAAACAATTATTTATTGTTAGCGCATGTTTATTAATAAGGCGACTCGATAGCCGGCTACTGCATGTTAGCGGCTCTAGGGTTGTCGACGATTAATTTTTAATTAGAAATTAAAATTACAAGTCTATTATGAATTTTTTAAAAAAGCGATATTTCATTAAATGTCAATAATATATCAATTTCATAAAATGATTCGGTAACAATAATGATATGGTATATATTTGTGGAGTAAATTATTTTAATCACATAGATGATGAAAAACAATTATGTTTATTTTTCAATTTTCAAAATGGATTCTTTTTGCTGATAATAATATCAAACAACGATGACACAAACACGAAAAGTAAAATATTACGTTTTAAATTAATTGAAATATGCATAAAAATTTAAAATAATTATAATCAAGTTACGTATTGTTAAGCAAATTCTAGAAAGAATATCTCTCTAAATTATCCTTCTCAACATATATTCATTGTAATTATAAGCAATTTTTGTTAGGATATCACAACGGTGAACAATGGAAATTACGATAGTGGGTTGAATAGATAAGACGTACAATCGTAACAAACAAACAAATAAAAAAAAATCACTTTCGCATTTATAATATTAGCTTATTCATTTACGATGAACCAAAATAAGCCATTAAAAATAGCGGCTACCTATTTTAATATATTTATGCTGACGTCATAATTTTACTCTATGGCATTGTCCAATGGCTGAGCATGTATGTAAATATGTTACACTGTTGCTACGAAATAAATAGACTTTTTAATGGCTCAGTAGTCTAATAAGACCGCAGATTTCTAGATTCTGATTTCAAGCTCCCGGTTTGGGCTATTAAATATATAGTAATTGAGTTTTCCGTCGAGAAATTATTGAGAGCAGCTCGAAGTGTGGATATTACTAGTGCTTACACTCACGTGCCTTGGAAAGCACGTAAAGCTTGTGTTCCTCGGATTTACGGTACCACATGAGAGTGAGAAAACAGACAGTACATCTGTGCATATTGGCTATTTAAATGCTGATAATATTGTATTGCATCTGGTCATGATTTATACAGGGATTTTTTGTTTCATTTGTATATATAAGTATAAGGTCCTCCAGACCGATTTCGGCCACGGTGGCCAATCTCAAGAGAGATTAGCCAACTGCGCAGGACATATTATAGTGCACAAGTGTGTGCGCAAACACAGGTGCACTCTCTTTTCCTTAGCTCTCATAATCCGATGGGACGGCAATCCGACTGGAAAGAGTTCAGGCGCAGGACCAACGGCTTAACGTGCTTTCCGAGGCACGGGAGTGTACACACTTCCAACTTCCAGACTCCGGACTGCTACTGAGAATTTTCTGACAGAAAAACCCAATAACTATTTATTGGCCCGACCTGGGAATTGAACCCAGGACCACCGTGTCTGCGGCCTTATATCTAGCCACTAGATCAACGAGGCAGTTGTATATATATAGCCATCATGTTAATGAATATAATGTAAGTAAATGATTCCTTATATACAAAATTATGTATTACTAAAGCAAATTATATGTAATTTAATTGTGTAATACTTTAAGTTATTTCTAAAAATCAAATTCTGGGTGTGTATGTTTGCACACCATTTATAATATAATTTATCATTGCTATAATTATGTGAATAAAAAAATAATGTATTTAAATAGGTTTCTTAAAAGTATATTTAAAATCGTTATTTTAAAGTTAAACATTGAAGTGTATTTGAGCTAACTTAACTTATATATGATGTTATAGGATTTATTTTACAGTAATTGATACAATACAAACTACAGTAATCAGTTATATATATATATCTAACTTACATGATTAAAAATTTGCATAAGGCCTTAATTGTTGGATATTTGGCGGTAATTAATTTATAAGTGATTTATAGTTGAGTTTTATTTTTTTACCCTCAATAGCCCATAGTCAATAGTTTGACCGTTGTCTCGCCAGATTTTAAGCATCGACACGGTCTAAAATGTACCACTCTTGCCTAGAAGTTACCTGTTTACTCTAGAAGTGATGACCAAGATGAGTTTTTTTAAAGCTTTACCACCAGTTAAACGGTAAATTTAGCATCTGATGACGCTGAGATTTGTTTCACGCACATTCCAACATAATATATTGTGACTCAGTGATGCTTCTCTGGGTTCCAACCTACAATATTTGGTTAAGGTCAAGTTATTCGTCTTCTAGCTACTGAACCTTCTCGGCTAAACTAATAAATGTGGAACTGCAATTGCTTGGAGATATCCCATTCAGAATATTATAATTTATTTTTATTAAAAAAGGTAAGCAGACTGGCAAAGTGGTCACCGCGACTCGTAGACATTGACAATGGAAGATCAACCATCACTTACATCACCAAGACACTACCAATTCTAAGAAGTGATACGTTATGTACCATATGCAATCATAGTATGTTATGTGGCATCAATTCCATCGCGCACAAAGAAATTTGGGAACTCTTTTCTTTTTCGCACCTTTAAAAAATGAATATATTTACCAGAACATGTGTTCCCTGCTCTTATAACCTGGGTTCTTTCAAACGAGGCGTGAAGAGGCATCTTGCGAGGCGGAGGCGGTTAGTGCAGATCATTCTTCCCAACTGTACTAACCATCGTCGTGTTTGGACTCTACTACCACGTAGGATATGGAGTGCACGCAGGTGGTAGAGCTTTGTGCAAGCTCGTTTGGGTAGGTAGCACCCACTCATCAGATATTCTACCGCAAAGCAGCAGTACTTTGTATTATTGTGTTCCGATTTGAAGGGTGAGTGAGCCAGTGTAATTACAGGCACAAGAGACATAACATCTTAGTTCCCAAGGTTGGTGGCGCATTGGCTATGGTTAACATCTCTTACAATGTCAATATCTATGGGCGTTGGTGAACACTTACCATCAGGTGGATCATATGCTCGTCCGCCTACCTATACAATAAAAAATAAAAAAAATAAAAAGTTGGAGTAGAGTAATTTGCCCTCCCGTATATATGCTTTTAGTTTCACTGCTTCAGTTTGAAGAGTGAGTTAGTCACTCTTCAAACCGGAACACAACACTACCAAGTATTGCTCTCTGTCGTAGAATTAGCTATGAATAGGTGGTGTCTACCAAGAAGGGCTTGCACAAAGTTGTACCACCAAGTAAAAAATAAAGTACTTCACAAAGTTCCTTCGTCTTCAAATTGTAGTCTATATTATCTACAGCTGTTTAAGGACTTTCATTAAAGAAATGTTTTACCATATCAGATCAGTATATGTGTTGCGACAAAAAAAATATTAACATCTATTAAAACTTATTCAATGAATTAAGTTAATTACGTTTCGTTTTTTTTTTTTTAAATATTAAGCAACATCATCGTTTTTTACATCGCAATTAAATAACTTTATAAAATTACAAGTAAAGCTGTAAATGGCTTTCAAATGTTTCTTCTCTTAGGGTTCCTTTTAGGAATTATTCACTAATTTAAATTGAAACTTACTATTAGGGTGAAGAACTTACACTTAACTTAACTAAAAATATATGATAAAACAATTGGATTGTAAATGAATATTACTTAACTGTTACAAGCTTTTGTATTTACATTATTACATAACATAAATTCCCTTATATATTATATTATTTACTTCTTGGGTTTGCTGGAAGAAATATTATCAAGTTATAATCAATATAGAAGAGTTAAACTTGCTTATCAATCGTAAAAATCTATCACCGGAAATAAAAACTACAGACCGGCGAATCATTTATTATCTCAAATGTAATAATAATATACGGTAAAAAATATATATTTGAAACTTTTATACTTTTATAAATACTTAGTTCTGTATTGCACGTATTTATTTTATTTATTTTATGTATCAAAAAAATAAATAACACAAGTCACAATATTATTTATTTAAAAAAAAAACTTACGCTTGAAACAATTTTACGTAATTACAAGTTAACAGTAATAGCATTGTGAGGAACTCTGGATGTCCTTAACTGGTTTCGTTATAATTAAACGACATATCATTATGTGCACAGATGTTCTTTAATCATTTAAACAATATATAAAATTAAAACGGGGCACTGTATGTTGAATGTTTTTCGATTCGATGACAAAATTGTTGGTCGTCTTAAGAAATATTTGTAAAAATTCCAATGCAATACATAATAAGTAATTTAAATTGTAATAGTTCGCTTGAATATAGGTCCAGACTGAAAATAATTTTGCACGTTCAATCCTGATCCTCTGAGCTCTTATATGACATCAGGCTAAGCAGGAGATATTTAATTATAGTGCACAAGTGTTCGCAAACATGGATGTACTCTCAATTCTCTCACTCTCATGATTCGATAACTATTTTACTATCTATTATGTTATGTTGTGGCAGGCGTACGGGAAATAGGCCACCTGATGTTAAGTGGTCATCATCGACCATAGACATTGGCGATGCAAGAAATATTAACCATTCTCTATATCGCCAAGGACTTAAGAAGGTGGCGGGTACCGACTGGATGCGGATTGGCTGTTCATTGATTGATTGATTGATATCGCCAATGCGCCACCAATCTTGCGAAGGAACATGTTACGTCCTTTGTACCTGTGGTTACAATGACGCACTCACCCTTCAAACCGGAACGCAACAATACTATTGCTCGTTAGCGGTATTACTAAGTACTGGTGTTTTCAGTGGTGGTGCCGACCCAGACGGTGCACAAAGTCATATCACTCTCCTCGGGGTTAAAGCCTGCTGTGTACCAAATTTCATCAAAATCAGTTCAATGATTTAACCGTGAAAGCGTAACCGAATTACACTTACAATTTTAGTATAGATATATCTTTAGGTACTTTTAGTATATTTAATAATAGTTTAATATTCTACAGGTATATAAGACAATCCTGAACCTCTTTCAAGTTACAGATAATGTTACAAGTTTCCGTCGGTTAAGAAACAAATTTTTTATACGAGACATTTTTGCCTCGGATACGATTATAAAGAAAGATTTCTTAACAAAGATCATCTATAAAACTTTAATAAAATTTATATGTAATAATTAGGTTGTAGCAACCCTATATCTTCGACTGTCAATGCTGTGAATATGAAAGCACAAAGGCCTTAGATCGTGCGGAGATTGCTTCGCTGTAACGTAATAAAATGTTTACAGCTCCTGTTTTGATTGGCCGGGAATAGGATCGCGACCAACGTTCGATATTTTTTATTCCTCCGCCAGAGGAAACACACTCTTTACATATTTGTCTCTGATACATGTTGTGATTTAATAGAGTTGTAGATTATAGCATAGGTAGACGGACGAGCATATGGGCCACCTGATGGTAAGTGGTCACCAACGCCGATAGACATTGGCATTGTAAAAGATGTTAACCATCGCTTACATCGAAAATGCGCCACCAACCTTGGGAACTAAGATGTTACGTCCCTTGTGCCTGTAATTACACTGGCTCACTCACCCTTCAAACCGGAACACAACAGTACCAAGTACTGCTGTTTTGCGGTACCCAGACGAGCTTGCACAAAGCTCTACCACCAAGTAAAAGTATTAGGGAATATTGTTCTAGATTATTTAATTGATTTGATCATATTACTCACTTAATATTAAATTTATGTTATGAATGTCGTAATAGCTACTGAATATAAATATTAATTATATTCAATAGCTACATATTAGGGAAATTGAATCCGAAGGCGAAAAATTGAAATATTAAATTGTATTTCTTGTAATATTTTAGCAATAATAACTATACAATTTTCGTAAATCATTAAAATGCGGATTTATTTTGGCAAAAGTTTATATCTTGGAATCTTTTATATACAATCGATTAAGTATGCTGCGTATGTAATATTATATAGTGTAGGATTATTATTGTTAAGATAATTAATATAAGAGTAACTACTGTCATAATCATTGTAGGTTAAGTTAGAACTTCTTTATTTGCTGATGCAAATCGTGAACTTTTTATGTAAATCCTTAATCTCGTAAGCGAAACGAAACAATGCATTCTATTTTATGGAATTAGTGGATGTAATTGATTGGTGTCATCTCATGAAGTGATGTCAATCGACTCTTGAATAAAATACATAGTAATTTCAAAAAGATAACGACGGAAATATTTGATTATATTAGAAAATTTAAACAAAAACGTCATAAATTTTGTGATTTAGTTTTTGTTTTAATCAGCCTGAATGCAATTAATCGCTAAGTAACCTTCACAGGTAGCAGAGAGACAATCAATTAGGCAGGCTGGCTACAAATTAATTAAAACTACTTTTATGAAAGTCGATGCCCCGCACAAGTAGGCCTATATCGACCGTTTAACCCTACGCTGTAGAGTGGACCGTTCGCAGCGTTCGATAAAAAAGTAAGGCGAAAAAAAACGCGCCACCCCTAGGCTCGACGGGAAAAAAACAGATAAAAATGGGTCCCGCTCGTAATTTAAATGTCGAACCAGTTGTCGATAACCTGGACGATATTTTTGCATTTCTTTTTAAACGTTAGCTTTTGTTTAAAAATGTTATATTGTTGCTCCATTTTCATCGAACTATAAAGAAGTCATCATTACTTACAACTAAACGTATAAAACTATGTGTATATATATAAGACAGGTACATTTTAAGGATTTCATGAATAAATAGAAATCAAGAATGGAACAATTATTTTCAATTAAATGTTATTATAGTAAATAAACTCCAACAAAATCAACCAAAGTTAAACAACAAAAAAATACTTTTTTTATATATATAAATGATGATCGAATACAAATCCTCAAATTGTTAATAAAAAAAAAAATGAACTGAAATATATAAAGCACCAAAGGTTATTAGAACCTGGAACACAACATAATTTATAGAGTACGTAGTTGCTACACACTGGACACACGCGCTAAAATGATTCCGTCGGACCGTGATAAGAGATCACAATAGGTACTATCTATGTAATATTTATTGTATACTTCCTGAAGATCGCAGACTAATTATTGTATAACAATTTCAAAAATAGAACGCTACATTAAAAAAATTACAGTTTAAAAATCGAACGCAAACTAAAAGAAAAATCGTTATACGTATATCAGAATTCCATGGTTCGACGCCGCAAGTGTCGTCACGATATTCAAGCGAAACCGCATTGAAATTAAATTATCCGTCATTTGTTCATTGTTGCCCAATTGGTAAGGTCTACTTTAGAATGTGCCAAGGGTTATTGCAATAGACGTAACCCGATGTGAAAACAAAAGAATGTCAAAGAAACCTCAGTTATGAATTTAACGATAATGTTTATCAATTACATAATACTCAATTCTATTAGGAGGTCATAACTAGTTTACTTGGTGACAGGGCTTTGTGCAAGCCAGTCTGGGTCATTTACTTATTCTACCGCCAAAAAGTTATACTTAGAATTGTTGCTTTCCGGTTTTAAGGGTGAGTGAGCCAGTATAACTATAGTCACAAGGGACATAAAATCTTTGTTTCCAAGGTGGCATTGATCTAAGGGACAGATATTTCTAACAGTGCCAATGTCTATGAACGGTAGTGACCACTCACCATCAATTTGCCATCAACCCGTCCGCTTCTCTATTAATCAAAATAATCCAAAAAAGATAATTAATATAATAAAATTAAAATAATTAATTTGTAATGTATGACACATTTCGTAAAACAAAACAGGTCGTTTCATTCCAAAATACTTTCAACGCACATACATCATTTCAAATTAATTGATGTATCTAATAAAAACGGGAAGCAAAAGTCTCACCTAAACCTGATTTATATTTGTTATTAATTTATTAATTCTATCCATAAATCTAAAACTTACACATTGACAGGATATATAAATTACTTGCTTCATGCATATTCATGAAAATGTCAATTTTTGCGTTACCTTAGGCTCATGTTAGACTATCTGACCGACGGGCCGACAACACTGTCTAACAAAAACTTAGTAGTAAATTAAAATCAG
This sequence comes from Nymphalis polychloros, assembly GCA_905220585.2. NCBI lineage: Eukaryota > Metazoa > Arthropoda > Insecta > Lepidoptera > Nymphalidae > Nymphalis > Nymphalis polychloros. The sequence continues at coordinate 3,890,257 of HG992251.1, forward strand.
TTATTACTAAGTTTATGTTACTAGACAATGACTTATGACGATATCGAAGTAAATTACATTAAAGAGGAAAGAAAAATTCAGGTTTGTCACATCAATAGTCAAAATTTAAAGCGAATGAAATTATGAAACGCGATTTTGAAGAGATAACTTCTTATGGGAGAGTAAACCGCTTCGTAACGTAACGCGTAACGGTGCCACTATTACCGACGCGGACTGCTTTACCTGAGAGTTACCAACCTAACGCCATCTAGCGTATACAGATAGTACTTATAATAATTTAGTGACTCTCAAATACTAATTTAAATTATACTTAACATGTTATAATTAATAATAAATATTATCACTTCTGTCGAGCATCCCGAGACGCACAGGTTTTTTTTTTATGGCATAGCAAGGCGGACGATCATATGTGCCACCTGATAGTATTTGGTCACCGACGCCCATAGATATTGACATTGTAAGAGATGTTAACCATAGCTTACATCGCCAATGCGCCACCAACCTTGATAACTAAGATGTTATGTCCCTTGTGCCTGTAATTATACTGGCTCACTCGCCCTTCAAACTGGAACACAACAATAGCAAGTACTGCTGTTTTGCGGTAGAATATCTGATAAGTGGGTGGTACCTACCCAGACGAGCTTGCACAAAACGCAGTTATATATGTATAATATAATTACATTATATACTCAAACTTTCTCCAAAATGCGCTGCATCTTTTGGTATAAGTTTTATGTATAATGGTTAACTAGTTTTTCATTTGTAGGGTTTACAAAAAAGCCTCATCATTTACTTGTCTAGATAGTTATTTTGAAATTTAGTTCGGTCAGTGTGTTTGCACTAGCTACCGACAACCACTCAAATGAAGTAACCCGAGCGATTATGCAAAATAAACAGGCCTACTAAGAATAGGAAGTGAGTTTAACTAGAACCGCTGTAACATAAACTTGTACATAGTTAAAGAAAATACATAAATACGTGTCATTTTTGTATATTTTTATACAATCTGCATAAAAATTACATGCACCAGAAAATACATTCTTATATTGTTTATAGAATATTTTTATTGCTAAGTCAATTACAACAAAATCTCGGTGCTGAAGTAGATATTTGTGAAAAAATCTGCATTTGTAAGAAACAGCGCTGATGGAAATTCCAACTATTTAAAGTAAAAGACGGTATATAAATTCAAAAGACAGTAGTTAGATAGTAACATTTTGATAGTGAATATTTGTAACACACAAAGTAGAAGTAATTCCATACCAAAAACAAAACATTAACGCGTACAACTCAGTAAACAACAAGAAATTTACATACGTTGCATAAAAATTCCTATCTCATCTATGGAAGTTTTTCTTGAAAAATGTAATCTAATTTAAATCATAAGAAAAAAATATACGTTAATTATCTTTAAAATTATGTATACAGTTTGAACGAGCCCTTACAATAGTTCCCCTTAAGATGCCGTTTTAATTGCTTTCACTTGGTCTTGTTTTACAACTTAACACATGCATTTCTAAATATTTCTTTTATCTCTGTTTCCAGTACCAAAACCACCGCGAATTGATATCTAGGAATTTTGCGAAGGCATTTTTTATTTGTTTCTGTATTTACAAAAGGAGTTATAGATGCCGTCTATATTATCATGAATTTTATTAGTTTCGCTTAACGCGCGTGCAGAGTATGGAAGGAATGATGATGTCCATCTGACCGATTTTGACCAGAGCGGCTAATCTCAAGAGTGCTTAGCCCACTACGTAGGACATATTATAGTGCACAAGTGCGTGCGCAAGCAGATGTATTCTCTATTGCCTTACTCTCATCATCCGATAGGACGGCATTCCAACATAACTGAAAAGAGTTTAGGTACAGGACCAACGGCTTTACGTGCTTCCCAAGGCAAACATATGTAACGAGAATTTTCGGCAGAATACCAAAGGGGCTTCTTTTTTAAATGTTTTGAATGAGATTTACAGACGTGTATAAATGTGTAAATAAATGATCCTATTTACTTTCTTACTAAATCATCATGTAAGAGGAATGGCCACGACAACAGCCCGAAGGAACGAACATGTAACTTCCACATCGATAGGCCTGCATATGCCTCAAAGCTATCGATGTTAAAACGTTATTGCGACATATGTATGTTAAAATATTAATATCGCATATGCGTTGCGGGTGAAAATTTTACACCTAACAATACTTTTTAGACTTTTTGTACTACAGGTGTTATTTTTAATTGTTTTATTAATAATGTTATTTCATTGAAATGAGAATATCTTTACTATGAGGAGGCTTATACTGCTCAACTAAAAAAACTACTAAGCTAAGTTGCATAAATCATATAGCAGAAATTGCAGCGAATTTTGTAGAAGGTTTTGGTATAAAATTAATCACGTATGTAGCTCTGCTTCGCAAGTTCTCTCTCTCTCTTTCAATTAAGGCGTGATATCTGTGAATTTATTGCTCATACTTATGTATAATATAATAGGAATACATTTATACAAAACTTTTAAATACAATTTGAAAAATTTCATTCTCCAGACATTTTATTGCGCTTAAAAAAATCAAATCAAAATCCTTTATTCAACATAGAAACTTTACCTACACTTAAATATTGATTGCCAAATTAGAAAACTTTACCTACACTTAAATATTGATTGCCAAATTAGAAACTACCACTAACAAATAGAAATACCCTTCCTGAGAAGAACAGGCGCAAATTTCTGATTTGCTTTTTTATCGTGTCTCGTTTACAAATTTTCATAATAAAAAATAATTACGTTTTTAATATAAGAATAAAAAATATAAATAGCCCAGCAAAAGTTATACCCGTTATACCGCGTGACTCACAACTAAACGGCTATTTTCATCAATCAAAGACGTTAGACATCGACCTTGTATGTCAAGGGTAAAGAGCATGGGAGTACCAGATGTAATAAATAAGCCGTTGACACTTTAACCAAGATGAAAAAAAACCGTTTTGCATGTAATTTTTTTTATTTAGATATCAATATAATATGTGCGCTGTGATACACTTTACGCTAGATTTCTTATATAGAGTACAATATTAGACATTTTTCTTAAGGTCCTCCAGACCGATTTCGGCCACGGCGGCCAATCTCAAGAGAGATTAGCCAACTGCGCAGGAGATATTATAGTGCACGAGTGTGTGCGCAAACACAGGTGCACTCTCTTTTCCTTAGCTCTCATAATCCGATGGGACGGCAATCCGACACGACCGGAAAGAGTTCAGGCGCAGGACCAACGGCTTAACGTGCTTTCCGAGGCACGGGAGTGTACACACTTCCAACTTCCAGACTCCAGGCTGCTACTGAGAATTTTCTGACAGAAAATTTTATTGGCCCGACCTGGGAATTGAACCCAGGACCACCGGGTCTGCGGTCTTACATCTAGCCACTAGACCAACGAGGCAGTCAATTTTTTATTATATTTTATTTTTATTATATATAATATATAGCCACCATTATTTTGGATAGTCGTGATGGCCCAGTGGTTAGAAGACGTGAATCTTAACCGATGATTCCGAGTTCAGGCACCATTGAATTTTCGGGCTTAATTTGTGTTTGTAATTCACGTCGTGCTGAACGGTTAAGGAAAACATCGCAATTTGTAGATGAAAATCTGCCACGCGTATCTACCAACCCGCATTACAGCAGCATTGTGGAATGAGCTGCAAATCTTCTCCTCAAAAAGAAGAGGCCTTAGCCCAGCAATGGGACAATTTCATTCTGTTAGTTCTTTTTATTGTATAGGTAGGCGGACGAGCGTATGAGCCACCTGCTGGTAAGTGCCCATAGACATTGGCATTGTATTGTAAGAAATGTTAACCATCGCTTACATCGCCAATGCGCCACCAACCTTGGGAACTAAGATGATATGTCCCTTTTGCCTGTAATTACACCCGCTCACTCACCCTTCAAATCGGAACACAACAATAGCAACTACTGTTGTTTTGCGGTATAATATCTGATGAGTGGGTGGTACCTACCCAGACGAGCTTGCACAAAGCCCTACCACCGAGTAAAGTTAGTCTATTTTGTTACTTTAATATAACAGCCCAATTGGCAGGTCTCAACTGAAATCTATTAGTAAGACATTTATGAACAAAATTAACTCAAATCAAACAATGAGACAAAATACAACCAGAATCAGAGTGGTTCATGAAAAGATTACGGTATAGTTTTTTCTAAATTTAAATAGTAATGCGAATGAATAGTTACATATCTATGGACATATTACCACAAAGTACATACCATCCTTGTGATCTATTAATTAGTCAAACTCTTTGTAATAAATAATATAAAAATATATCTTAATGAGTTTATTTATTTATTTATTAATAGGATCACCTACAGAAATTACAATAGTATTACATAGGTACTTTATATATTATTTACACTCATGATAATTGTATTTCTTTTTATTACAACATGCGTCAAATATTCATTAATTAAAATTAAATATAAAATGTATTAAACATTATTAAAAATAAATTTAATTAATTGACATTATTATTACAAAATTAGCAAAAAAAAAAGAAAAGAAAAAATCGCTGAACAGCTGTTTTTTTTAATGAAAAGCTGGTTATTGTACATTTCAATGCTTTAATTATTACAGATCAGAGTAAAAGCCGTGGTTTTATATTATAATAATTAATTCAAGATTATTAAAAAATTATAATTTACAATTTCACCGAATGAATCCAGTTAAATAACAGTTTAACTGAAATCGTTCCGACATATTGTACTGTAAATCCGATAATATTGTGTTGACACGATTGACAAAATCCCGAGCAATTGTTATGTCACTAGTTAATTATACTGACTTCTACATATACATTGGTATTGATGTGTTAAAACAAAATAATATATTGAACGAAACATGTAACCCAGTCTTGAATAAAGTTTCCAAAAACGATATAAAAACAATACAACATATGTTAGTTTCAAAATGGTGGGTGGACTGACAAATGGGCAACTTGATGCTAAGTGACCAATACACATAAGCATTGGCACTGAAATATTAAGCATTCCTTACTTCTTCAATGCGTCACTAAGCTGTTATGTCCCTTGTACGCTGGGTAATTTAAACTTCAAACGGGAACTCTATAGTAAGTATTGCTGTTCGGCGGCACTAAATACCCAGACGAGCTTGCACTAAGCACGAGTAGTAACAGCCTGAGAAATATGCAGAGCTAAGGACTCCTCTCATTTAGAGGTGAAGGCTTGGAGCTTACTTCACCACGCTCCAATTATATTGTACATTGATATTGGAATTTGTAAAATGATTCATACTAATATTATAAAGCAAAAACTATAAATCGAATATATCCCATATCTTGTTATTATTTCAGGGCTATTTAGTGCGTTTATATGTTGTATATTTATTAGATGCAGCTTACAAGGTCAATGTAATCGGAGCAAAAATTTTCTGGTTATTTCTAAACGAAAGTCGTCAACACGAATAACTGATAGACATAAACTTTATACAATATTTGCATATCTCTAAAACGCCTACAGAAATGTCTATGTCAGCTTTTACATATATATATTAAATCTTATACAATTTAAAACGTTAATTTACTACTTACACTTTGTGATTAATTCTACTAACAGATTGTCACTTTATCGCAATCGAATCGAAACGTTATCGTTGCCGTTTCGTTTTTCTCTATATTTCCAAAACTAATGCCGTCCGGTCAAAGTCGGATCGGAATAGAATCGGGAACATCCGTCGTATCCGCTATATATAATTATAGTTTTAGAGATACCATCCTCCATCCATCCACACCACCATCCATTTAATTAAACCTACCGCTTATTTGAGATGCAAATTCTATTTAAATACAAGAAACTTAGTAGGTTCTCGTTTCTATATATTAGTATTTTGTGTATGCCTCGTTGGTCTAGTGGCTACATGCAAGGCCTCAGACCCGGTGGTCCTGGGTTCAATTCCCAGGTCGGGCGAATAAATAATTATTGTGTTTTTTCTGTCAGAAAATTCTCAGTAGCAGCCCGGAGTCTGGAAGATGGAAGTGTGTACACTTCCGTGCCTCGGAAAGTTAAGCCGTTGGTCCTGCGTCTAAACTCTTTCCGATCGTGTCGGATTGCCGTCCCAAAGGATTATGAGAGTTAGAGAAGAGAGAGTGCACCTGTGTTTGCTCACACTCTTGTGAACTATAATAGCTCCTGCGCAGTTGGCTAATCTCTCTTGAGATCGGCCGCCGTGGCCGAAAATCGGTCTGGAGGACATTATTATTTTGTATATATATAAACACACGTTTTAAGAACGATTATATTTAATTTATTATACATTAACAGTGCTCATATTGTTTTATTATATAATATATCTGCGCAATTGAATTGTAGAATCGTCATCGTCTAGATATTGTCTCAGCAGAAATCTAATTTTATATCAACTACCAAGAATTTTAATACAAAGTAACATGAGTGGTATTTGACTTGAAGACTGCGTCTAAATAAACTCGTAGATGATACAGGGGGAACAACTGACGTGACACACTTACATAATATAAATTACCATCTCGAACATCGCAAAATGTTCCTTCATTGAATCTCATCTAGATCTCTACAATTCGCATATACTGACCTAGTGAAGCATAATAATAGCGCTAAGTGGAGCAAATGGTAGCACCTATCCTGGCATTATGTGCAGGATCTTCTAAACATAGTCACAATGGCTCGTCATCATTCAATTGTGCCAGTGGAAATGGGCCGTTTATCTACAATGGGACGATCGTTTCATTGCATTTCTTTAATTTTCATACATTATGTATGGGGAGATTATGGTGTGCTTTCGATTCGGACGTTTCGATTGGTTAATTGAGATTATTGTATAGGTAGGCGAACGAGCATACCACCGGGCCACCTGATGTTAAGTGGTTACCAACGCCCATAGACAATGGCATTGTAAGAGATGTTAACCATCCCATACATCGCCAATGCGCCACCAACCTTGGGAACTAAGATGTTATGTCCCTTGTGCCTGTAATTACACTGGCTCACTCACCCTTCAAACCGGAACACAACAATACAAAGTACTGCTGTTTTGCGGTAGAATATATGATGAGTGGGTGGTACCTACCCAGACGAGCTTGCACTACCACCGAGATTGGCGTATTATAATACTGCATCCCTAAAGATGTGCCTACCTATTGCTTGTAACTGTCATTTTTTACATGATAAAAGGTTTTTTAACGTAGCGAAACTCAGTTCAGAAGCCAAAATATTATTTATTCAAATAACAAGTACTATTACGGGTTAAATTGAATGTTAAGTTACCGTTTCTGAACGTTGATTCTACTGAGAAAAACCTATTAACTAGTAAAAAGTTACGTTATATTAATACCAACACATTTATTTTATATTTAAATACATTTCTCAAAAAATAAAAGATATAATAAAGTACTGAAATAATAATTAAAAAGTTAATGTAAATTAGTCACAAATAACTATAAATGAATGATTTGATATTTAATATTGTGTCCTAAATTACAGCGTGTTCTGCATTATAAGCTGGATCGGTTAATCAACGAGGGGCACAGTAACGAATCCGCACTACACCAGATATGATTGACAAGGACAGATATAAGTGGGTCTCTTTCTTGGCGCTGGCAACATTACGTTATGTGGAAAATCGTCACATCTAACGGTTAGATAAGTACTTCAACTATAAGTTAATATCATGAATACATTTTCGTTTTTGACATTATCAACAATAACACGTATAATGTCGTAATTACTTACACCGTAGTTTTATTATGTTTTAGGTAGGCAGACAGGCAAATAGGCCACGCAATGTGTCAGAGTAACCTCTGACACATTCACTCTTTAAACCGGAACGCAACAGTACTTGACCCGGTTGGTGTGGTTGGTAAGACACTTGCCTTACACGCCGCAGGGCGTGGGTTCGATTCCCACCCAGGACAGACATTTGTGTGCATGAACATGTCTGTTTGTCCTGAGTCTGGCTGTAATTATCTATATACGTATGTATTTACAAAAGAAAAGTAGTATATGTAGTATATCAGTTGTCTGGTTTCCATAGTACAAGCTCTGCTTAGTTCGGGATCAGATGGCCTTGTGTGAATAATGTCCCAGGATAATTTTTATTATTTATAATTATTATTGATGTTTACCGTCATATCTGATATGTGGGTGTTACCAGTACTACCGACTGTTAAATATAAAGAGTACCGCAGTATATATGCATAAGGGCAATTATACAGCGCACGTGCTGTGCTATAAGAACGCACTTAGTATATCCTGAAAATTTTAAATTGTCTTAAGGTCTCTAACTGGACTTTAAATGTTATAATTATTATAAATATTGTCCCACATCAGTTTCTGTCATTTCACGATCGTGTTCTCGATTTTCGAGATTGTTCTTGATTTTCGAGAACTTGATTTACTGTACCTACTCTGATTATATAAGGCAATGAAAAAAACCCGAGGTGTTTTTTTTATTTTGACAAATCCAAATAAATTTTATATGGACTTTTGAAGTATCTTCCTACTTATTAGAGTTTGGTAGTTTCATGTGCCTGCGTGTCTTCACATGCGCCATAACAATATATTAAAAAATACGCTTCTAACAGTCAAATACAAAAGAGTTACCATATTGTTTTCTTTTTAATTTATTTTGGAAAGGGAAACGAGCAAATGACTCATTTATTGACATAACTGTAGTCACTTTACCTGTGGATACTGGCCATGCTAAATAAACCACTATTTTCATCATCAATGCCAAAATTAGGACTTAGGTGCTACATCTCATGTACCTGTAATTACATTGGATCAAGAAATTTTCCCCGCCAAGCAACCGCTTAAAAATATATTTTTTCAAATTTTGAACCTTATGTACCTCGTATTACGAACCTTATCTGAATTTTCCGCAACTTAAATAATATTTATTTTAATTTTTGAACACCAACTCTTATTAAAGTAGCGTTATGGAATTAACTTCAAGCCTTCCCCACTAGGACTACAGGCTGTAACTTACTTACCAGTTCAAACCGGAAATTAGCAATGCATATTGTTGATGTTTGACGGTAATTAATGAATGAGTGGTACCCAACCAGGCGGGCAAGCGCTAAGCGCTACTACTGGTATTCTTCGTATAAACATTGTTTTAAAATTATAAATCTAAAATTGTCACTGTATATAAAATTCGTTACAGTAATTCTGAACTCACCACAAATATACAAAAGTATATAGTATAAAACATAACGTAATTTAAATCATTTGATCACAGAGCTACCTCTCTTTGACAGAGGCCCTTATACATTTTTATCTCGCTATCATTTTAGCCGTTTCCAAATAAGCTCATTTATAACGCGGGGGCTAAACAAAAAACAAAAATTTGAATAAGGAGGACATTATTTATCGCCGCCCCAATGAAGGCCGTTAATGTGATTTTTTAATAATAAAAAAATACACGAGCCAGCCAAACGAGGATCATGTATCATCGCCGTTTCGACCAGTCATTGTCCCCGAAAAAATATTATTTTTTATTTACCAACCTACGCTACAGTAAACAGCGAAAGTATACATCAAATTAATCACGCCGTTAAAAATTTACCCAATCGTTTAATTTGAATTCTAAACAAAAACTTTTGTTATCCACCTTTTTCATTTCATACGTTATTCTAAGTGATACAACGTATTCTATAGATTATTGAAATTTCCAAGTTGTATTTAACAAAAACTAGTACCTAATTATTGTCCTAATACTACTATGTAACTTGGTAGGTATAAACATTTGAAAAATACAAAACAAAACGCACTTCGCCAATAAAACCCTTCCCTTGCCTAATTAAAAAAAATTAAAAAAAAACTCTCCCTCAGAACCCGCGTTGTCACGTTCCATATTCCCGCGTTAATTACACGTCATTCTTTTTTTCAAAAAGCGCGCCAATGACGCGCGCAATTAAAGCCGTGTACAGACAACGGGAAGACGCGACATAAAGCCGGCGTACACAATGCGTCCTCGGCGAAATTCGCCGCAGGGCCAGCGAAATTAACAAGGCGATTTACACTTGACACTAGGCGCCTGTTTTTCACTACTTTCCTACGGCGCAACTCTCGCATCGCGTATACACTGTGCCTTCTTTTTTCAAAGCGTCACATGCAACATTATTTACTGCCTTAGACATTGTTAGCTGCCATTTTACAATGAGCATAACTACGATATTTCTTACTCTGTAGTGTTTTATTTCAAGGAGATCACAAAGTGTGAAACGTCACGTCAGGTCTACTCGCTCACATATTGTAGTAATTGTGTGAAATAAAGAGCTTTGTATCATTATTTTTGAGAAGCTCGTTTCGCGAAGGATTCGTATTGTTTGTGGATAATTTTTCATTATTTCAGTGAAAACACGTGTTCATTATTTTTGAAGTACTTTTTCTTGTATGTAGGAACAATGTGAGATTACTTAGTGTATGCATAGCCTGCGGCCACACGGTATACAAAGACAGATGTCTTTAGTTCTTCATAACTAATTCCAGTTGCTCTCAGTCACACAATACGAGCTTAGAAGAGAAATTGTGTCAAGATTTTTTAAAATCAAAGCTGCTGTTAAACAATTTATCTAAGTCGAATGTTTGTTAACGATGAAGTTAACTATGATCCCGAAGAGATTTCCTTTAAATTATATACATACAGATTGTATTTTACCTTAAATAAAAATATCTATGATTTTTAAATACGAAATGAAACACAACTTAACATATATGAACCTCAAATGACATGTCTTTGTGTGAATAAAAAAACAGATAATTAAAAAAAAAAAACAATTTTACAATTTACGTATATAATTGTACTCGGTAACGTCTGAGTATAATAGATGAATGCTTTGATAAAACATAAACTGTGTACAACTTACACAATTATGTAAATTTTATGTCACCCCTAATTGCCGAATTATTTAAAGAGGTTTCTGTTAATTTCGGCCTACGCCCTTTGTAAGGAAAAGATTTCCTTTTCTTAAAATTACATGTAAATGTTATTACGTAAAGATTCATCGATGGGGTTGCTAATGGAGGACAGAGTAAAAAACATAATCAAGATTGTCTGTCCTTTTCTCACAAATGCCTTGTAAAAGGGACGTAATAATCGATCGATTTTTTTCAGCAAAACGGCTACATATGTAAAATTACACGTTTTTAAACAAACATTGCCTATTATCATATTTGGCCAATTGTTTCATTGCACAGTATTCTTACAAATCCGAATAATTTACATTAATTTAAATCTAATTCAGTAAATTAAAATGACTTTCGACAACTTATGATTTACATACACAATAAAACATATTTCTGTCTGTATTGCACACTTTTAAACATTACGAATAAACACATCAAAAAGATTCACGCACACAAACGTAATAACTAACGTATAAATACAGAACTTTATTAAACGTAAAAGATAAAAATTGTGTAAATGTTTTATATATATAACAAATTAAAGCATCAAACAGCATAAAAATAAAGTTTTGATATCAGTGAGCGCTTGTAACTCATAAGTTGAGTTAATTTTTAAATGATAAAACAAATTTAAGCTTAAATAAAATACATACTTAATCAGTCCCAAGAACATTAATAGGTCGATAACATGCATAACAACGTTATTTATACGCAAAGCGAGAAGCAAATTTAAAAACTATCGAATCGACTAAACTCGGGGTGAGGTAAGGGCAGGCGCACACCCGCCTCCCTCGATCATTTATAATGCCAAAATGTTTTAATTAAGATGCTGTAAAATGTAATTTACATGCAAATTCGGTTTATGTTAATGTGCCGCGTATATCTGTTTGGGTGCGTGCTTGCTATCTAATTTTGCGACAGTGTACGCCGTCATTATCTTGGCTCTAATGAGAAATCTGGCAAGGCTTGATGTTTGCATAATTAAACTTGCGGTCGGGGCGTTTTGATTGTTGCCATGATAAAATAATCGCGACATCTGTTACGGGACTTGGTTTTTTATATTAAATATGTTGTAATTTTGACATATATTTCAATATCAAATATTATACATATATGAAGTCTTTTAATAGAACTTTCATTAACCTTCGTTAGAAGACGTTCAATTATAAGAAACAACTAACTAAATTTAAAAATGGAAGGCCTTCTTTTTAATATCTTGAACTAAGAATGACACGTATGGTATAGCTTACTTAATAGAATTATTTTTATTAAGTTAAATATATTAAGTAACATATTTTTATTAAAGGTTATGACAGTCAGAAAGTAATATATCATTCGTCAACTTCTAGTCAAGTCTAACATATAGAACATTATAGTAAATCAATTTATTATCATGATATAATCTATACCGTTTAGTTCGTCTATCTATAATGACATATTTAATCTGTGGTATTTACATACGCAATGAGTTTTAATATCGTGTTAAATGTGATCTTAATCTTAATTTAACACTCATGTTATCACCGTTTCCTATCATATCAGTAATTGTTACTACTACACTAAATTACTTCATTATAAAATAATCATATGTAACTTTGAACTGTAAATTGTATTACTATTAAGAAATGTTGGATGCTATCATTACTAACGCATTATAGGCTTTTAACACACTTTGACAATGAAGTGTTCAAGTCTAGACCGTTACAAATGTTATTAAATAAACAACAAAAACAGCTGATATTCTTTCGCCAGGTTTTCTCATGTTTGTAATAAATTAATAATTCATTTCGACTTTAGACCCCAATGAGTAAGTACAATGTAATATTGATTTGGTACCAGAAATTCTTCCCTTATTCTGCTTGTTGTTCCGATTTGAAGGGTGAGTGACATTATTACTTGCTAACGTTATATTTTGGTTGGTGACGATGGATGACGAGGAATTATTGTTTTTAACAGTATCGTATCTAGATATTATAGCGTACCATAGGTGGTCAATTTGCTCGTATGCGATTCAATGATAAAATAAAAAATAAAAAACTTATTTAACTGAATTTATTTAAGTTATATATGTATTAATTTTGCGATCGATTGCAAACACAACTCAATTAATCGAAACAAAATCGACTCGAGTCACAATCATCCACAAGACATTCATTAGCACGGACTCCAATACAATTCCACTAATTTATTCCAATAAAAACGAATAACAAACTCCCATCCCCAACCCGGGCTATACTTGTGTACTTTCTATTTTTTCCTGTCCAACCCTTCGTTTAGATTCAATTCGGCTAAATAAACTGAATTATATGCTACTTAAATGAGTGTCAAGTCGCCCCCTCGTGGCCCCCAAGGGCCACTTCGCCTCACCCCGAGATTCTTCTGAGATTTCGTACTGACGACAAAGGGTTGTAAGTATCGTTTTAGTATTATGTTTTTTTTTTTGTCCCACTACTGGGCTCTCTTTAAAATAAGGATATGTCCAAATAGATCAGTGTAGTGAAATGTTATTACTTATATAATAGTTTTATTTATATTCACACAAGTATTTAGGTTATATTTAAAAATAAAACAAGCAAGAAAAAAAAAGTGATCTATCAAATACGCTTATTATTATTTCACCTAAATCGTGATTTAAAGAAAAAATGATACAGATAACGATTGCATTGTCACGATTGATCTGTAATTCGTTTCTTAAAAAAAAATACACCCAAACACATACGCATGAAGGCACGCATGCGGACATCAGATCCTCATCTCTATACTTATTACTTTATTTTTTTATTATACTAATTTTACCCTTATTATATATTTTAGATAAACCGAAATCATCATCAAAATGGGGGTAAAGTTAATATAGTGACGATTCCAAAACGCTTTATTGTAAGGCTTACTTGGATAAATACATTTGATTTGATTTAGTTTGTAATGTACCTAATATCAATTTCAGCTATTTGTGTATTCCTAAATTAGCTTTATTTCATAGTTAAATAAAATGTATTGTAATAATTTTATATACAAGCTCTTTGTTTACCTAATAAATAAAAAAATAATGTCAATAATATCATCTCTTCATATACGAGAATAGCCCTATGAATGAACTCAAACACTCTCACATACACGAAATTATATATCTTTCTTTTATATACAATATTTAAAATTATTCATAATTTATAATATTGTGTTTCATTCATAGTTTTTATGTGTAAACTGTTCGAAAATGAATTGTAACGCAATAGATTAAGAAATAGATAAAAACCATTTCAAATAAAAAAAACAAACTCGGAATTCATTAAAAAAAAAAATAACGTTATCACTTACAAAAGTCGTATCATATCTGTAAAAAGATTTACAAACTCCAAAGGTCAGAGATCGGTCGGGATTCCACAAACGTTTTGCGGATGAAAGTTAATAAAAGACAAAAAACACAAGTTACCAGCTTTGCGATGGGAAAGACGAAAGTAGGCGGGCCCTCAGTGGAACGAATAGGCCCGGCGAGCTTTTTCTCACTCTCTTAAACGCTCTTGTCTACTGTAATGCGACCGTGATCGTTTGATATTTTAAATTAAAACATTTAATTTAATGATTTGTAGATATTTTTTTTGATTTGTATATATTTAAGTCCTTGATGTAAATAATTCTTGTTTCAAATTATGTGATAATTATTTCATATTTTAAATGTTGATTAATCATAATGTTTTACTATTAACGAATTATTATTTAAGCATGGAAAATAATCACATAATTAATTTGATTGGTAATTTGTTTATATGTTTATATAAATTAATCAGATGTGTATTCACATATTGTGTAAGTTAAAACTCAACTTTAAATTTATTATAATGTGTGTGTGGCCCTCCTGACCGATTTCGGCTACGGCGGCCAATCTCATGAGATATTAGCCAACTGCGCAGGAGATATTATAGTGCACAAGTGTGTGCGCAAACACAGGTGCACTCTCTATTCCCTAACTCTCATAGCCCGATGGGACGGCAATCCGACACGACCAGAAAGAGTTCAGGCTCAGGACCATCAGCTTTACGTGCTTTCCGAGGCACGGGAGTGTACACACTTCCAACTTCCAGACTCCGGGCGACTACTGAGAATTTTCGACAGAAAATCTCAATAACATTTTATTGGCCCATCCTGGGATTTGAACCCAGAACCGCCGTGTCTGAGGCTTTACATGTAGCCACTAGATCAACGAGGCAGTCCTCCAGATACTTTATTATTAAAATTGTTGTAGATATTAATTATATATATAAAAGTAATGAAGGCATATTTTTAAGACGTTTTAAAGATATAAACGTCAATCGTTCGTCAACAATCATTGAGAGGGTTTATATATAAAATTATAAATACTTTATTTGTAATGACATATTTTAGATCATAATATTTGTTTGACTGTAGTTATTTACAACAGTTAAATTTAATATCAAATGTAAGTGTTAAATATCGTATTGTAAAACTGATAAACTAATGAATGATAAAAATAAAATTAACTATCAAATCACGCTGGTCGCAGTACACTCTCGTGGGATGAAGTGTCGCGGCGTGTCGGCATTGTTGCACACATTGTACTGCTAATATAATAATGCTATATACCTTCATTACCTCACAAACTGACCGCTACAAAGCTTAAAAGATATTAAAAATAAACTATTATGAAGAAATTTACACTTTTCACAAATCATTCACTTGGTGGTAGGACTTTGTGCAAGCTCGTCTGGGTAGGTACCACCCATTCATCAGATATTCTACCGCAAAACAGCAGCACTTTCATATGTTGTGTTCCGGTTTGAAGGATGAATGAGCCAGTATAATTATAGGCACAAGGAACATCTATATCGACATGGTGATCTTTCACGGTCGCGAATGTACATTCTCAAGGATATTACAAGTTATTTTCTACAACACAATATAAAAGCATTTAAATAAAATACTAAAAGCCATAAAATGAGTAACATTAAATCTTATCTTATCTTGTACTTGAAAAGGCTTAAGCGTTTTTTAGAGTTATAGAGCTGTTAATAAGTATACAGCAATGTTGCACTTAAAGAACACGTAGTAGCTTATTTTATTTGATAAGAGATATTATGTGTTTCGAGTGTATTAAATGAAAACGTTCAGTTTTACAATGACTATAAATCCCGTTATAATATCGTTTTATAAAGGACATCATATCATTATCATTGCATCATAAAACGATTATTTATCACAAAATTAGGTAAAAAAAAATGTACAGACAGAGCCAAGAGATTTATATAGCAGTATAGATGTATAAAAAAATGTACTAAATGACAACAGAGGCTGCCATTTTTTCTTTATGGCATAGGAAGGCGGACTAGCATATGGACCACCTGATGGTAAGTGATCACCAACGCTCATAGACATTGTCATTGTAAGAGATGTTAACCATCGCTTACATCGCCAATGCGCCACCAGCCTTGGGAACTAAGACGTTATATCCCTTGTGCCTGTAATTACACTGGCTCACTCAGCCTTCAAACCGGAACACAACATTACCAAGTACTGCTGTTTTGCGGTAGAATATCTGATGAGTGGGCGGTACCTACCCAGACGAGCTTGCACGAAGCCCTACCACCGAGAAAGTTACATGTAAATCATGAAAAATGATAACAACTATATAAAAAAACATATGACTAAATACTTATTTTTAAAATTATTGTACAAAGTTACTAAGTTAGTTATCACAGCCGTTTCACGAGTAGTAATTAGAATAACTGCTCACTCTCCGTAATTCAATAACAATCGAATATTGAAATGTAAGTGGAACTAACCCCCCCATCCATTCCATCCGATAACCAAATGATACAATTAAAAAAAAAAAAGTAAAAAGTAACTCCATCTCCATTAGAAACAAAAATAAATTGAATTACAACTCGATCGACATTTTCGATTTGGAGGCCTAACTCAATTAGGTGGGAGCGCTGATGGAAAAAATAAAATAAATACGAGGAACAAAAAAAAATTAAATAAAAAAAAAGAGTCCAGATATAATTTGAAATATCTCCGTAAATGCAAAGCGCGAGTGCTGTTATTTTATTCAAATGAGGGCGAACTTTTTTCAACCCTTTCTCTCGACGCGCCATCAAAGTGGCCTGATATTCAATTAAAAAAAGAAAAGCGGGAACGCGACTGAAAATTAATCAGAAAAAATGCTTTTAACTAGATCTACATTTTAATGAAATTTATTATTGACGATTATTATTATAAGCAAAAGAGCCCTTTGTCGAGATTGCGTTAGTAATTTTATTTGTATTTTAATGTATTACAATTATTATAATGTTCTCGATATATACGAATATCTATAACATGTATATTAATGGAATTTGGAATTTTACCGTTCAATAACTATATATAATATAATTCTTATATTTAGTTGTATGATTACCGTATATTTCTCATAGTAAGTGAATTGTAGTCTTTTTTGAGAAATAAATGTCTTAAACCAGATATACCTAATACCAGTCCACAGTGGGCAAAAACTAATATACAATAAATCATACATCAGTTTGTATTAGCATAGTTTCAGAAATCGTGTTTATTTCACGCAACATAATATCATAATACTTATAAATAAAATCATCATTATAAACTCAAAAGCAAGAACAATCATTGTACACTTTAACGGCCTTATTTATAAACGTTGCTTAGTGTTTAGCTAAACACTGATTTGTCTCTTTCTGTCATTATTGATTTGACATACGAAAGAAGAAGACAAGATATTGTTTAACTAATCACCAGTTAAATAAAGTTTATGAATAAGGCGGTAAATATTTGCAGATAACGTTATAAAGGGTTTATAATTCAAGTTATTATATAAATGTGAAGAAAGATCGTGTTTTTACCTGTAAAACCCTTTTACAACTAAGCATTCACATACAGTGTGTGGGCCAGTGTAATTATAGTCTGAAGGAACATAGCATCTCTGTTCCTATGGTTGACTAGCGTCTCCGTTCCTATGGTTGATGGCTCGTTGATGGTGTGATGAATAATTTAACTGTCTCTGAGCAGTGGTGACTGTTTACAATCATAATGAATTAAAAAATATTTATTTTAATTATCTACATGGATTATATAGAAGATTTTCATCTACCAAAACATTTTGTAATTATAAATTAATTTTGCAACATTAATAACATTTAGTGTAAAAAATATGGAATGCGTTAGTATAATTTTCTGAATATCTTTAGTGACAAATTTGTAGTAAAGTGATTTAAACGTAAATTACAGTAGGGCTATTCTGTATGAACAAACTCGAGACTCACCGCAAAAATCAGCCGTGAAATTTTAGAAAGTGATATGTGAAATTAACCGTAATAATCATAACATTTCAAGAATACACGTCTCAAAATAGTGCATTGCTATAAGTCGGTTGACAATGTTTTACGGGTAAGTATTAAAGTA
Organism: Nymphalis polychloros; assembly: GCA_905220585.2. NCBI lineage: Eukaryota > Metazoa > Arthropoda > Insecta > Lepidoptera > Nymphalidae > Nymphalis > Nymphalis polychloros. The sequence continues at coordinate 3,908,652 of HG992251.1, forward strand.
ACGAAGCGAGATCTTACATAATATCATTGTATGTCGCCAAATAATTAAAAAAAAAGACAAAGTTTATTTTTAGTTCTAAATTCAAAAATAGAAATTACATTCCAATCATGTCTATCAAAAAGAACGCAGAAAGACAATATTTATTATTTCGATTAGCAAGGTTCGCGAATGATATTATAATCTGTGAAAATATAACATTTCCAATCATTTCCCGCGCTCGCGGTAATGGCGTGTCAAACGTACCAACATTCTAAGCATAATCACAAAGAATAATTTTAGTATGCATACGGCGGAAAGTGCTTTTCCGGATTCAGATATACGAATTAATTGTTGATCTCCATATCCATGGCCGTATTATATATCGCACTGTAATATCATCGTTACATTTGACGAAATCGAACAAAATCAACGGATTTTAACACAATAAAGTCTATATGAGTCTGACATTGGCACTATAAGGACTAAGACTAACCTTAAGAACTAAGATATTCCTTAAGCCTGTAGTTAAATTGCGGAATCGAAACGTTATAATATGCACATGTGAATATTCTCGAATTTTAGCACTTTTTCTAAGCATGACATGATAATGACTAATAAAATTTTCAAATAGGCTTCTTTCGGAATTTGTTAAAAACTTATACACCTGCCTGATCTTAAGCAATAAATAATTAAAATTTCAGGTAAAGTATGAAGTAACAAAATACTAGAAACTAAAATAAAACAATAGTGAATATATAAAAAATCGAATTCATGATTTTTTTTCACTTTTTTTTTTCTAATTTTAATCGATGATTTCATCGAATCCTTCCATTACACCGTGGTGTAACAGACGCCGCAATAATTCGACTCCTCGTTATTATTCACCGACGGAACGAAATGAGTTCGTTTTTATTCAAACGCCAGAATGATATAATTAAAATTTGAATACAAGATTAAGTCCAGAAAAATTCAATACCGAATTCGGTTTGCAAAAAGGATTTAAGTAAACTTTAAATTAAAAACATAAAATTTATGTATTTTGACGATATTAATATTAATTCAATTATTATAATGATGAACACTAACTACCAACGTAAGTTTATTAAAAATATATTTGTATGTGTCCATAATGTGTAACTTGATATTATTGTCACATATTATGAACAATTAAATTTACATGTCTGTTAATTATACCGGTATACTCGCATTAATCATTGGAGCGATATGGAATATTTTTGTATGGTAATCATTTGGTAAACGTAACCAACCACTTAATAAATAATACAAGTTATATAAATGTTAAGAATACTGGCATTTAACACGCATGCAATACATTTTTTTAAATATTTTTAAAATTCGAACGTTCAAAAATCAAACGGGGGAACGGAAAAACCGGCGAATTCTATATTTGAGGATTTAAGTGAATTATTAATTAATTACGAATTTTATCAAGACACGATTGGAACAATTGAATGTAGCTAATTATGCGACAAAAATCGTTTACAGATAACTTCGATAATCTTACACTGTCAGCTAACAACTACGATGGTAAAAAAAAACCTTGAAAGCGTATGCTAACAGAGCTATTATCCATAGATAATCGCTTAAAATATATTAATTCTATATTTAATAGATTGTTAGAGTGTATCACAAATCTACCTTTTAAAATTTGGCACCTGAAAATCTTTTATCCGTCTATAAATTCGATGTCATATGTACGACATATTTTCTTTATCTTAACGCATACAACACTCGATTCAAACGACAGACAGCGGGCGGACGGCACATAAATCGGGGAGGCCGGCCCATAATGGCTCTCTCAAATCTAAGCCTGAGCCCAAAAGCCGGATTTCTACCTCGGTAATACACTTAAAACGGCTGAGCTTAAATCATCGTCATCGTTTGTTGAACAAGACTCCCGGTCACATATCAGTCGGTGACGGCCCCTTCTCCCCGACTCACCCCCAATAATTTTCAGTCTACCCACTCTATGCATAGATTTTAAGTGAACTTACATTGTATGTTAAATGGGATACAGTATGGGCAAAAACTAATTGCTATAATATATTTTATTAATATTTTAAATACTCTTATAAACTATAGAATAGAATCAAGCATCATCGTCATCGAAACATTAAAATATAATGAGATATTATATATACATGCAATTAAAGGTAAAAATAATCTTTGGGGAAAATAATAATCATCATCATCATCTCGGCCGGAAGACGTCCACTGCTGAACAAAGACCTCCCCAAAGAATCTCTACTGCCACTGCTCTTGCGCTACCTGTACCAGCGGCTTCCTGCAACCCAATCAACTTCTTATTCCTCAACACTGCTAACTGGATACGATATAAATCCCATGACGCCAAACTGCAAGAACAAAACAGAAAATTATTTGCTCATCAATGACCTCTAAGTAGTTAAATTTCGACGCCAATAATCTAGTTTGATAAACAAATTTTCATCGTCAAATTATGTCAGAAATATACTATAGGATATAAATTTTGAATACGAATTATATTTTACATACAAGGAAGTGTATAAATATGTAATATAAATTAATAAAATCACTATTGCCCCGAGCGCGTTCTTCAACCGTATCCAGCTAGTTTGTAACAACTTACTTCACCCACCGTGCTGTTCTTTACATAATTAAATCCTTACATACCTCGTTATATAATATCTCTAATAAATAACAGAGCAAATAAATCAGAAGAAAACTTAAAATTACGTTTTATTTTAACAAAGTATCATCCGAAAGGAGGTCTTAATTTTAAGACACAATAATATGGTCTGTTGTCAATTACGTACAAAAATAAAAGTTCAAAGTCAAAAATCTTTATCCAATATAGAAGCGTTACACTATATTATGTATAAATATTCCACTGGTTCAGAATGAAAGACCTGAAACCTGGGAAGAACTAGCGAAAGGAACTTAACGAGATTTTTTTTTAAACTCATATTTTACATTTTTAGGTATTATACAATAATATCAATATTTTTTTCATTTTAAATGGCCATTAGACGATCGCTTTGTTCCCAAAAACAATGTGAGAGATGATTTTTTATGACTTATCAATCAAGTCAAATTATTATGTAATATATATATTATTTACTCCTTGTCCACTCAACCGATTTCGATAAAATTTGATTTAAAGCAAGCTTGAATCTTAAGGAAGGTACTTTTTATACATAACACTTGCCCACCTGCCTTTTTTATTTCCAGCTAACAACAAAATCGGAATGTGAGGACTATTATGTGGCTGGAAAATAAATACATTAAATTAAAAAAAATACTTAAGACCTTAGGTGCTAAATAAAAATAACACGTTAAGCCCGGTTCGGGTCGTTAAAAGGTTATTGGGTTTTTCAGTTGAAAAATTATCAGTAGCAGCCCGGAGTCTGGAAATTGACAGTATTTAAAATCCCTTGCCTCGGAAAGCACGTTTACTCTTTGATGCGCGCGAACTCTTTTCGGACATGTCGGATTTGACGATTCACCGGGTTATGAGATTTAATAAAGAGTGCACCTGTGTTTGCGCACTTTTATGTTATAATAATATGCGCGTGGTTAGTTTAAACCATGAATGCAATCGACAAAAACTAAGTACTTCAAACGATTTAAGGTCCTCATTGAATTCTGAATCTCGAAATACGTAAAATTCAGCTATCTCTGCGTTTTACTTTTGAAATAAGCATACAAATATATATTCCATATTTTTATTATTTTATTAACACGGCTATGTTGGCACCTGGTTTATGTTGAATGTTTATTCAGGTCGTAACACAAGTCTTAAAGTGATAATCTCGTGTTGATACCTAATAAACAATGAAGGATTTAAGTAGGCCTCCGAGGCTGCGTGAGCGCACCGCGTTACTGGATATTTACGATAGAAATTATAGAGTACTTGTACATTTTTATACATTAAGGTTTGTGAAACTAAGATATGATAATAATAATTTAATAAAATAAATTTATTGCCGCTTTGTGTTTTTATATAAACTACTTATTTTATAACTATATGTACGTCTATGAATATGCATATGTTTCACAATCTATATAAATAAAATAGTGTTTTTTATTTATTTTATTGAAGTCCGTGATCCTTTTAAGCTCTTTGTCGTTTGCCTGCTACGCTCAGCATTTGAGCGTACCTATGTTCAAAATATTGTCTAGTTTTCGATAAAAAAACGCACATGCAAAAGCGCCTTTGTTATATTTAACGAATACAAAATATTTTTTACAAATTATAACGAAATCAAAACATCTCTATCTGTTATTACCTTCCAGATTATTTATATTAATCGCTCACATTTCGTAGTTACATTTGTTTTTATTTATTCAAATGCAAACACACATTCTCGATATCAACAAACATACCCTGGTTGCCTAGAAACTAGCCTTCCAATAAAGCAACATAAAAAGCTATTAGGATGTCCAACCAATTATTATCAACACTTATAGAGCCAGGTTGAAAAAACAAGCCTGTCTGGAGGAATCGCCGATCTATCATTAATTTTACTAAACAGTAACATTTTTTTACGACTGTTCAGGTTGGAAGAATTAGTCAGTAAAGGCACAAGGGACGTGACATCTTAGTTGGCGTATTACCAGTGTAAAGAGTGGATATTATTTCCTATAGCCATTATTTATAAGAGCTGTTAACCATTGACCATCAGACCCCATTATATAAATAAAAATTAAATTAAGATAATAAATAATTCATATAATCATTTTACTAAGTTTCAAATAAAAATGTTTATTATATCAATCATATCAACCCTACCTTATACACGCCTTATCGAAGCTGAATTTATTCCGGCAGCATCATGATTTGCGAGACATTATGATAAGCGGTCGAACGGCATCGGCAATTAGATCAACGCGTATACAGACAAGCGAATTAAATAAATAAGCAATACTATCGAGATGGTCCAGTAATTTAATAAACTTTATTTATTTTCTCACTTAAAATACACGACTAAATATATAACTGACTAAATAGGATAACATTATATTATTACATAATTAAATGGAGTGGGCAAGCAGCCTGTACTAAGCAAAATGTCTGTGTTAGACTGGTTACAAGACGTGCATCTTAAACGAAGATTACAATACAATTGATCAAATACTACGATTTCTTAGTTCGAATATTTTTTTTAACATTCAAAATACGCGTACAGTCTTTGTAATTATTAAGTAAAAGTTAAAGTAATAGCCCGTAAATGTCACAAGGGCTAAAGGGCCTTCTTCCTTTTAAGGATGTTTTGAGCTTTTTCCGCTACATTTGGCAGATCATCCGACTAAAAATGTGTAGGTTTCCTCACTATGTTGTCCTTTGCCGTCAAATAGGAGATGAATTATAAACAAAAAGTACATGAAATTTCAGCGGTACTAGCACACACAAGTGAGTGCGCAAAAACCAATGCAATTTATATTTCTTGACACCCAAAGTTAGGATAGGACAGCCGGAAACAGATCAGGTGTAGGACTGATCAACGTTGTTACTCCGAATACTTTTGCGATTATTTTAACAGAAAAATTCAATCACTTACATTGTTCAAACCCAGTCAGACATTGTTCATTAGGTTCCGAAACTGAGACATCGGGATCTGCACTCTTATAAGATAATCACTAGAACAATGAAACAAAACAGAGTTGGAAGTTAAACGTCCACATAAAGACCACTAATATTTACTCGGTGGTAGAGCTTTGTGCAAGCTCCTCTGGGTAAGTACCATCCACTCATCAGATATTCTACAGCAAAACAGCAGTATTCGGTATTGTTGTGTTCCGGTTTAAGGGTGAGTGAGCCAGTGTAATTACAGGCACGAGGGATATAACATCTTAGTTTCCAAGGTCGATGGCACGTTGGTGATGTAAGCGATGGTTAATAATTTCTTACAATGCCATTGTCTATGGGCGTTGTAGACCACTTACCATCAGGTGGCCCATATGCTCGTCCGCCTACCTATACAATAAAATATATATAATATATATGCAAATATCTATATAAATCTAGTCTAATGTAATCTATTACGTTATTTATTTCGGAATAAATAATCGTTGCTCGTTTAAATATTAAACAATAAATACTTAAAGATTTATGTTGAAATACTTTTTTACTTTAGTCTCACCCAAATATGAAAAGAGTGTTTTGTTTTTAAAACCTTTTATAACTATCATTTTATATTTTCCTATAAATATATCAATATCAAAGTAATAATAACTTATGCCTAAATAATATTGAAAGCATTATACACTTTACAATACAATCCAATATTCAGATTTCTCAATGCAATTAAGCGCCAGATAAGCTAGTAATTACGTATGCTAATCGTGCACTTAATACTTCTGCTCAGTTATGTGCTCCTGGTCCAACTAGTTTCTAATCATTATTAATAAACATTAACTATAAAATAATATAGTTTGTGGCTGTTTTTTTTTTATTTAATTTTATATAAACATGACACATGTCAAAATTATCAAACGTCAATGTCAAATTGCTCCGATGTTGAAAGATAATGTCATGCTCTTTATAAAATTCGAAAATTAAAATAAAACAAGTGCACATGATTAACTAAATTATACACTATATTCGAAAACATTACATACATAACTAATACACTATAATTCGACTTCAAAAAATTTACCTTTATCAAACCCTAAGACGACTGAGATAAAAAAAAAGCATTCAACGAATAAACAAAAGAAAAAAGTATTTTCTGTAGTAGGACCGTATTAGGGCTTGTTTGACAGCCTGATTGTACACCAGTCTAATCGCTACGTCTTATGAAATACAGATAATAAAAAACCGTATTACAAAAATAAACAAAATAAAATATTGTTCATACTAAACATTCGCGTCCCTTCAAAACTATAATGCTTTTTATTTGAAATTTATTCGCAACATCATTAAGTATGTTAATAGCTAAGTTAATATACGTGTTCGGAGATAATTCGCCAGCCTCTGTTGCAGATGTTAATTATTTTATAGCGATAACACAGCTACTTAACATTCTCGATAACTTTCTGCTTTAGCTAACTATAATCGATATTCGGAATTAATTATTTATTTAATTTAAACTTTTATAACTAATTAATTTATACTTTCCTCGACGAAATAAATATCTTTAACAATACACATTTAATTAAATATTTATAATAAATAATTGTTTACGTCCTTTTAGCAATCTATGTTATCTATGTTATGACGTTTTCTACAATCATATTATGTTGCTAGGTAAAATTATAAAAAAGTGAGTATGCACGCGGGTAAAACACGAATTTATAATAATTTTTACTGGTGGTAGGGCTTTGTGCAAGCTCGTCTGGGTAGGTACCACCCACTCAACACATATTCTACAGCAAAACAGCAATACTTTTTATTTTTGTGTTCCGGCTTGAAGGCCATATCATCTTAGTTCCCAAGTTTGGTGGCTCATTATATAAGCGATGGTTAACATTCCTTACAATGCCAATGTCTATGGGTGGTAGACAGCACTTACCATCAGGTGGCCCATGTGATCGTATTCCTACATATTCTATAAAAAAAAAACCAATCAAAAATAAACTTAGTTCAAAAAGACACAATTGAATCAAAATATAACATAATTATAGCTATCAACCGTTTCGAAATTTATATTCTAACAAGAAGCTCCGTGCTTAGTCTTTTTCATCAATCATTTACATTTCATATACAATTAAATTTTTATATCATGTATAAAGCCAACGAATACTATTCTATGATGTATGTAAATACAGCTTATGTTACTCGCTAATAATGTAGCCTTCCATTGGTGAAAGAATTTTTAAAATTAAGTGATTTAGGCGTGAAAGCGTAACAAAAAAACAAACTCACATTCGCATTTAAATTTTATCAGGATTGTGTAATATGCCTTAGTATATATTAATATTTATTATACAAAATATGTGATGTAGGAAATATATACACGTAAGAATATTTAATGATAACATGATTAACATTTATAAACAATGTACTTGAACATAATATACATTAAAATTAAAACTTATTAAGCTCCAGAATATTCTACCGGCGACCGTACAAAAATCCACACAACATTGTCACCGCAAATTGTATGGAGAAAGTTCGGAACTATCCGATACCCATTAAATATTAAACGTTATATCGTATTAATACACCTCTGAGCAACGATCAGTCGCGGACAAAAATAAATTGAACATCAAAATAAACTCCAATAATTGCTCTATCGAAGAATATGGTAACAGACAACATTCAAAAGTATTTATTAAAAAAAATCACAACCGTTTATAAATATTTAATTTTATATGATTCTTAGAATAATTTACTACACTACACCATATTTCTTCATAAATCTAAAATCTGTATTTTTTGGCCCATTCAACTTTCATTTTTTATACTTTACTAATAGAGCCGAAATGATAAGACCACACGAATCTACATTGAATGAGAGTTCATGTGCTTAATTTATCTTTACAATCCATCTCGAGTTCGATGGCGAAAGAAAACCTCATTAAGAAACTTTCATATATCGGTAGAAAAAACTGCGGCATGTGTATCCACCAAACCGCATTGGAGCAACGTGATGGATTGAGCTCCAAACCTTGAAACTGAACTCAAAAAGAGACTTTAACTGCTGGGCTAGTTTAACTAGGTTCACTTGACTATTTAATAATCGTGAATGGCAAGCAATGAAATTATAACGATTGCGAAATTAGGATGTCCATTTAACAGAACGATTTCATGACAATTGATATCTAGCTCGAAAGTGCAAACTTACAATGTCAACATTAGCAGCGTAACACGATCACAGCATAATATCAACACAAAGGCAAAATTCGGCCGGCTACCACGTTCTACCCCACACTCATCTATTTGTAAATTCGCCGCGTTTCGTATAAATTCATTAACGTAGGGTTAGTAAGTGACAAACTGACGTACATTGGAAACGCATCGGGTTACATTGACGCCTGCTCAAAGAATTGATTATCATACGCATATCGAGTGCTAAGTGTTTATTTTCGACATATTTGCATATAACGCAGACACAAATTTAGTGTATTCGTAAAATATGCTAAAAAGTGATATTCGAATCTAACACAATCCACAGACTTATCAAACGCACACTCGTAGTTGTTGTTGTATGTTTTTCTGTCAGTTAAAGTCAATACTCGATTTGAAAATAATAAAAAATAAAGTACGTACTTTCGCTACACTCGCGTCGAAGATAGTTTACAAATTTAACAAGATCGTAATTGGAATTCGGAAGTGTTTACAACGAGCGTACCATTCTGCCAAAGCAATCCAGTACAATATTATATTAGAAAGAGAAGGTTTTATTTACTAAGAAATGAAATAATTTCAATTCCAAAAGTCGTTTAAATCAATGATACTTTGTTGTACAAACACAAACACTCTCTATTCCCTTACTCTTATAACCCGATGGGATGGCAATCCGACACGACCGGATAGAGTTCAGGCGCAGAACCAACGGCTTTACGTGCTTTCCGAGGCACGGGAGTGTGCACACTTCCAACTAACAGACTCCGGGCTGCTACTGACAATTTTCGACAGAAAATCTTATTGGCCCGAGCTGCGATTTGATCCCAGGACCACCGTGGCTGCGGCCTTACATGTAGCCACTAGACCAACGAGGCAGTAGATGTTATATTTTGCCTATATAGAGATGTTATATAGTTAAAAACATTAATTGGACATTGCTGTTTTTCGAAAATATCAAATGAAACAATTAACTCTTAATTATACAAATTTATATCATTATACAATTATAACTAATATTCAAACATAATATAGCAATTAATTAACCTAAATAAGTTATCTTAATAAAAACGAAAATTAGTGTTGTTGTCTCATTATGAATGAATTATAATAGATTAATTTGTTGTTTTTATCTAAAAATTATTAAAGTTACATGTTATCGTCTCATTAATTGTTAATTAACATCTTGTTAGTGATAAGACGTTCTAATGTTGCTATTGGGTCGTTCTAATCTATTCAGAAACTTATATTTTTTTAAAGTAGAAACATAAAGATGTGCAATTGTTAGGGAGAGGCTCTTTATGATCTTAATTTAGCTAAGGTGGCTATTTCTTGCATCAGCATAACCTTTGTCTCATGCGGCACACCCAAAATGTGAAATACTCGTCCATTGTATTTTTTTCCTGAGTTTTACTATCCTGGTATGTTAAAGGCAAGTGACTAGACATCTTCTAGAGTCTAGAAGTTTCATCTTAGACTGCGTTAGACTAACCTTAAAAGCAAATAGCAAGTGAAAAAGGAAAAAAATAATCTTTTTTTACATAGGATAAATAGGCCACTTGATGGTTAGTAACAACCGCGTAGACATTGGTGCTGTATAAATATAAACCGCTCCTAATATCGCCAATGCGCCACCAACTTGAGGACTAAGAAGTCCTTAGTGCCTGTAATTACAGAGACTCACTCACCTTCCAAACCGAAACTCAACAACACTAAATATGTTTAGCTTTAACCGTTGATCGTGAGTTTAAAACCGAGCAAACACCACTGAATTTCATGTGCTTAATTTGTGATTATACTTCATCTCCTGCTTGACGGTGAAGAAAAACATCGTGAGGAAACCTGCATATGTCAAATTTCACTGAAATTCTGTTACGTGTGTAATCCACCAACCCGCATTGGAGCAGCGTGGTGGAATAAGCTCCAAACCTTCTCCTCAAAATAGAAGACACCATAGCCCAGCAGTGGGACATTCACAAGCTGTTACTGTACATGACACAAGTTATTGACAAACCACATAATATAATTGTCGACACTTCTTATCGTACCAAATATATATCATTTAATAAAAATATAAAAACATTCGAAATTTTAACGGTACGATAATATAACGTGTCGACCGATTGTCAACCAGCTATTTTAATACCGAACGAACGAACGCTGCGGTGTTTCAATCATAAACATCAATTTTTTTATTGAAATATTTCTATTTTTATTGATGTTCATAGAGTATAATTAAATGAAATACTAGATCTACTTGGTGGTAGAGCTTTGTGCAAGCTCGTCTGGGTAGGTACCACCCACTCATCAGATATTCTACCGCAAAACAGCAGTACTTGGTACTGTTGTGTTCCGGTTTGAAGGGTGAGTGAGCCAGTGTAATTACAGGCACAAGGGACATAACATCTTAGTTCCTAAGGTTGGTGGCGCATTGGCAATGTGAGCGATGGTTAACATTTCTTACACTGCCAATGTCTATGGGCGTTGGTGACCACTTACCATCAGGTGGCCCATATGCTCGCCCGCCAACCTATAAAATAAAAAAAAAAAAAAAAAAAAAAGATCTAGAATTTGACGTTTATAAAATTGTTTTGATATTATTATGTTCAAAAATTATAATTTTCATTTATTTGGTAAAACTTTGGACGTGTAATGTTGATGCTTTTGTTAAAATTAATTTCTATACATATACTTACAAGGTTAAATACTTATATCGCATTACACAATATAACTATTACACGTAACGAACGATTACAATGAAGACTTAGTGCATTTAGTGCATACATTCAATAAACTCGGAGCTCTCAAAAAGGAAAGTCGAATAAAAAATCTTGTTAGTCGCATCCTCATCAACTGAGCCTGTCGGGGCCTATTAAAACATCCACTATAGTCATAAAGGCTAGTGGTCATCAACCGCAAAAAACTATCGGCAGCGAATAGTAAAAAAAAAAATGTAAAAAAAATCACTCTTTTTGAGTGTAGATTGTCGTGGTTTCGGACCCTGTGCTGACGTTATTAATTCTTGGGCAGCCGGCTCGCCCGACCGCACCGACAATTGAAAAATAAAATAACAATCATTCATTTATATATGATCATGCTTATATTGTTATATTGTGTTACGTAGCTTCATTTATTATTATGTGACCAAATAAAGTACGCACATATTTTCATTGAAAATTATTCGTAGCAAATGCAATTTAATTATGTCAGATAATTTATAAGTCAATCAATTTATTGTGGTTATAATTAAAAATGGTGTAAGAATGTTTTCAAATAAGAACGTTGCTATATAGTTTAACGTTCAGTATTTAAGATTGTATAATATATATATAAAATTATACATAACAATTTTTCTTTCATTTACATAATTACAATGACAATCTACAAGCTAATACGTGATCTTTTTTATTAAATACCATTTAATACATTCAACAATAATCGAATATTGTACTACAGACACTTATAACATTTGGTCACACGGCGACTGATACTTTTTCGCTATTTTGTCAATAATTAAGTTCAAAACCAAAAAATGTCAATCGCATTCGGCGCCAGTATTGAATCGAAAACGATTGATCCTTATAATAGATTAATAATATCAATCGAATCGTATCAATTGTACATTAATTTTATTTTAAAATTTCAATTACAAATGATTGTTATATACTATGCATTTGTAGAGCGAGAATCAGAAAATATAATATATCTTACTATAAGGATAACTAGACTGATTTTGGCAACGGTGGCATTAGCCAGACCAGCCTGCGGAAGTTTTATATATCACAAGTGTGAGTGCATTCGCAATGCGCTCTATATTTATTTGTGTTTGTGTGACACCTGTGTGTGTATGATTAAATTAATAGTCCATGATTCACTATATGCATTTTATGTTATATACACTATATACGAACATAGACGAGGGACGTAAACAGTCTTAGAGCAAGATAGAAATATTACAGAATAAATCACAAGAAATAAATTTATAAAATGTAAGCATAATTGCTAAGTTAGACTATAAGCACCACGCATTATATGAAGATAGGATTTTGTTATATTTCTTAGTACAAAACATTCCGCCCACAGCTTCGCACGCGTTAGGGCTGTGCTAGGTACCCTATGTACGACACTTTACCCCTGACGTGTATGCAAAATTTAATTATGATCTGTGGATTAGTTATGACGTGAAAGGTAACAAACAAGGGAACTCAATAATATTAGTAGAGATTCACAGAGGTAAAGTAATTAACTTGTGTACTATATTTAATTTAAATGTATATTATTATAATCATAGTAGAAACTAACGTGCGGAACCAACACGAGCGGAAAGATTTTAATCGCGGGACTGAGTATCTTGCAGATTCTTCTTGGTGGTATGTATATTCTGAACCGGTGGTAGTTTTATGTAAAATTACGCTTCAAAGGTAAGGCTTTAAAAAGTTAATAAAACATTGTTGAAATTAGAATAATTACACAAAAAAAGGTATCCTTGGTAAACTATGACATTTTTTGTAATTATTCTCTTATAATTAGATGTAACACGCAATGAAATATTGAAATTAGATAAATAGCAAATAATTATCATATAAATATCAGATACAAACGCACTAGCTTAATAATTATATCAAATTAATTTAATCATTTTCTTAAGAGACAATTTACATAATAATTCCTTTCTATGCGCTAATATAATATTATCTAAGTTAAACAACGCGTAGGTTGACTAAAACGGTCCCTAATGCACTGATTACAATGAATAATTCAAGACGTGAATATACAACACGACTCGGCCAGACAACCACAGCCTTATTTAAAACGGCCTTATCATTTTTATTTCTGACAAGATGGTTGATTGATCTGCCAGTTATGGGTAAGCTGTCAGTTCGAATGGCTTGATTTCAATTGGTTTTGAAAAAGTGTTAATTTTTACTATAAAATTTCCTGCGTAGTAGGGTAATCTCTCTTGAGATTGGCCGCCGTGGCCGAAATCGGTCAGGAGGTCATCATCAATATTAACCTCTTTGCTTTTAACCTTATTCTCAAAATATTCAAACAGTAAAATTATGGTTTTACCCAATTATGTTATGTAATGATAGTTGGTTATAAAGCATACACATTTCTTAAACGTATAACCTATAATATACTTACAAGTTATAATATTGTTAGCTTGCAAGTGGCGGGCTATGTACAAATAGGGTACCTATTTGTACGACAATTCTTCAAGACATAGGCTTCATGCAGCTTCTTGTACATATCAATTAATAAAATCTGGATAGAGTTATTAGAGTTTATTGGACGGTTTATTTTTTCTTTTTATTTCTCTTATAAGGGGTTTTCCAATAGGGACGCTTGAACTTTGACAGCTGATTGCGGCCATGTTGTTTGAGTGACAGCTGTCAAATGCAGTGTGTTATATTCATTCAGTCCTCCCAAACCACCATGGCAGGTTACAGTGTCGAGCAGCACGTGCAAATCATAAAATTGTTTTATGAAAATGGGTCTTCAGTTCGAGCAACGTTCCGCGCACTTCGCCCGTTTTACGGTCGCGATGATCGTCCTGCCGAGTCGACTATCCGTCGATTGGTGGACAAATTCGAGTCAACCGGGTCAGTTAACAATCAGCCGGTTCCCGTGCGTCAACGTAACGCGAGATCTGCCGAGAATATCGCCGCTGTGCGCGACAGTGTCCTCGAAAACCCACGGCAGTCAATTCCGCGTCGCGCACAGGAACTCGGCCTTTCGCAGACGACAACTTGGCGAATTTTGCGTTGTGACTTGAGCCTGCACCCGTACAAGATCCAGCTGACCCAAGAGCTCAAGGTTAATGACCATAGACAGCGCCGTGTGTTCGCTGACTGGGCATTAGAGCAGTTGGAAGTTGACGCCGATTTTGGCAAAAAAATCATCTTCAGCGACGAGGCGCATTTTTGGATGAATGGCTATGTCAACAAGCAAAATTGCCGTATTTGGGACGAGACCAATCCACACGAGGTTCACCAAGTGGCAATGCACCCGCAGAAAGTGACTGTTTGGTGCGGATTTTGGGCCGGAGGCGTGATTGGTCCGTATTTTTCCGAAAACGATAATGGTGTGGCCGTCACCGTCAATGGTGAGCGATACCGGTCCATGATAACCAACTTCTTTTGGCCTGATATCGAGAATATGGATCTGGACAACATGTGGTTTCAACAGGACGGCGCTACGTGCCACACAGCACACGCTACGATGGAAGTTCTGCACGATCAAGCGCCCTTAATGGAAAACCCTATATATACTATTATATAAATCTATTGGTTCTGTCTGTACATTATTTTTTTTCACCTAATTTTGTGATAAATAGTCGTTTTATGATGCAGTGATTCACATTATACTATTTTTTTCATTTTTGTCTGCCTGTCTGTCTGTATGTATGTCTTCTTATAACTCAAACGGCTTGACCAATCTTGATGAAAATTGGTACACACAAAGAACATGTGATGGCGCAAATGATATGCCCTATATAAGATCGGTAAACCCTACGGTATTTTATGAAAATAAATTTCAAATCGTTAATTACGTATTTCTTTATCAGTAGCCATGTGTGTGTGTGTGTATTTGTGTGTGTGCGCGCGCGTGTGTGTTATTATAGTAATAAAATAATTTATTATATTTTTATTAATAATACGCGGGTGAAGCCGCGGGGCACAGCTAGTTTAAAATATTAATATGAATTAACGTACAGTATTTATCGAGTGTACTCTTTTCGTATAGAGGTATGAAGTGATGAATCTGCTTGGTTTATATAAGCTGTGACCGTGAACGGTTTATATAAATAAACTTTTATTAGGGCTACTTTGAATTACAATATTAGCTAATTTAAGGATAATATAATATAAACTATGTATATAAGTAGATTTTAATTTACTCTAATTTATTTCGTTATATTTTATTTTTAAATTTAAATATTATTTTGATTAGTATAAAATATCAATGCCAGTAATATCACGATTAGACAAAAAGTGTTTTTAAATAGTTAGATTTTTAAATTACGTAATATATTTCTTTTAAGAAACATATGTATGTATGCAAAAAAAATCCCCAATAGCTTAACACCTACTGATGTGACGGTCGATCATTCGATCCCTCTACTGTTGGGAACGGTCCGGGTTAACGTGGTTTCAAATCCTGTTTCAGGCCAAAAAATTTACTGGATTTTCTGTTAAGAAACTCTCAGTAGTCTAGAATCTGTTAATCCTTCGCAAATACTTAAAGCCGTTGGTTCTGTCATCTGCGCCTGTTTTTATAGAATAAGTAGGCGGACGAGCATATAGGCCATAGACATTGGCATTGTAAGAATTGTTAACCATCGCCAATGCCTCCAACCACCAACCTTGGGAATTAAGATGTTATGTCTTTTGTGCCTGTAATTACACTGTGAGCCAGTGTAATTACAGGCAACCAAATACACTGGCTCACTCACCCTTCAAACCGGAGCACAACAATACCAAGTACTGCTGTTTTGCGGTAGAATATCTGATGAGTGGTACCTACCCAGACGAGCTTGCACAAAGCTTTACCGCTAGTTAAACTGTTTCCTCGATTCTCGCCTATCAGATTATGAAAATGAGAGTATAAAGAGCGCATTTATATTTAAGTGCACTATAATTTTGATTTTGAGTGACTGATTTTGGCCCGCTGTGGCCAAAATCAGTCAGGAGGTCATCTCATTATTAATATTACTCCAAAGTATTTTTAAATTTGGAATTAGTTATTCCTCTCGAGCATCATCATCATCTCCCTGATATGAAACAATATGACAAAATGATTAATTGAATGTAATGTACAAATCAAAATTAATAATAAGTAGTAATGTATTAATCATGAACGATAATGAATGAATGGAACAAAAGGCAGAATGCTGTTAGATTGACTTTATATTAGATTTCAAAAGCAGCCTAAAACTGCAACGGTTACTTATCAAATCCGTACAAAGCCCACGAATATTCCAATACAATACCTTAATCTTAAATCTCCAGACAAAGCTTCATAAATAATAGAATAGACAAAAAACCGTTCGTGACTTATTCATACGTCGCAAACAAGCCCTCTGTCAAGCAAATCTGTCACTTATAGTGGCCGAGACAACCGCTTTCGCTGCATTAACATTTTATTAACATTTCCCGTGCGTCATTAGGGTTGAAATTTGAATATCTTTGGATCGGAAATGCACAAATTAAGCGAGTGATCTGTTACCAGTTGTTGTAATGAGCTGAAAGGTACGTAATGACGAGGACAACAAAACAACACTTGCTTACCTCAGCGGGCCGGGGGTAACGAACGACGGCGGAATGTTGTGGAAAGCGCTTTTCTTAAAAAACAAGAATGTTCAGCGACACTCATTATTTATTTAGTTTTTGATTAACAATTATTCAGTGTTTTATTTTAATAAATATACTGGGATTTTTGATCTATCTTTAATATAGAAAGATGTAACAGTGAAAAATATAAATGATTATTAATGAACATAACTACTTTACTCGGTGGTAGAGCTTTGTGCAAGCTCGTCTGGGTAGGTTAAGTAGTTTATTGGAGATTCCGTTTCGTTGGTTTCTGGTGTGGGCTTTAGGTTTTGCTTAAGAAGTAATTTCTATGTTTTAATGTACATCATGGGAGAAAAATATCTTTTTAATATATAATATGTTGACGAGTTATGCAAATATTATATGATACGACATTTGAGATCGAATTTCTGGTACCAATATCAATACTACCACAAATTATGAGAATTTATCATCGCGCGTTAAAAATGCAATCAAATAAATCTATATCAATTACTTAATACACATATTTGGGAAAACTGTTGTCGAATATGCACAGTTTCTTATTTTATGAAAACCTTCACGTCTATTATATTATTTAAAAAATACATGTTTTTTTTATTGTATATGTAGTAGACGTGCATATGGGCTACCTGATGGTGAGTAGTCACCAACGCCCATAGACAATGGCATTGTAAGAAATGTTAACCATCTACTACAGACTAAAAGCCTCTTCCATATAATGTATCCCTCCAATACTTATTAATAAGGAACGGTAGCTCGCACACAGAGACTGGCTCGGACTGCGGACACGGCGAGCGACATTTGTAATGATACTAAATAGTTGCGCGCGGTAGGTGCCCTGTAAACGAGTAATGCGTTCACAACTCCTGGACGGTGTTATACCGGATTGTTTTAACTTCTATCATTGTAAAAGACGTTTTGTATAATACCATCTCCTACTATTTGGGGGGGGGGTTCAGAAATGTATGTAATAGTACGCGTAGTTTATTCAATCAATCAATATATTTATGTCCTTACAATGAATTTCGGTTACGGTCAATCACAAATACAGGGAAGAATGCAAAGTTTATCTGCGTTTGAGCACATAGATACTTGTGATAAGCATATCTTACGGTGTTGGGCTGTTTCCTTTGAGGATAGCCGACGTTGTCGAAATCAGATGGAACGAAAATTAAACAATTTGTACAGGGCGTGATGCTAATTGAATTAAAACATAATGTGATTTATTTTTAAAATAATTGCAAATAAAATACACTCAAAAGTCAAACACTTAAACGAATAGTTATAATAATAGAAATTGTCAAAAACATCATCGTTTATTGCTTAAAACCGTCCAGTCAATAAGTCAGAAGCACCTATCTGCGTAATGTCTCAGAGCAACATTTACATATTTTAATGAGCACCGCAGGCCTATCTCCAACTCCGTCCGCAGCCTAGATCATAGCTAGGGGCATTTGGTACATGACTAGTTTGTTCTTCGGATGCTATTTGTCGATTATCGTGTAAGGGTTTAATTGCATTGCAGTCTGCCTCAAGCTGATGACACTTTTAAGGATTCGTAACAAAAACATCTACTTAAATCGCTTGATCAGACTTTTATTTAACAAAAATTACCAAATTGTATTCTCATGTATAATTATGTAAGTTTTATCAGCGTAATGGAAATTGTAAAAAAAATTAGTAACGTTGGTAGTATTACGAATATTGTGACGTAACAAATACTACACCGCCATTTTTAAAATTTGTCTAACGCATTTATGAAATTTTATATTTAAGATTCTTTTATTAACAACTAACAATGAAATAAAAAATCACCGATACGCTCTTGATATAATAAACAATTATTATTACTTATAATTTTAATCTTTTTCCTTCAAATTAAATTATATTATCATATTTATGTTACAAATTAAATATTGTTTATCGATAATATTAATAATAAATAATGTCAATCTAAAACCGAATTCAGTTAGTCAACTTTTTTATATAAATACTCATATCGTGTAACAAAATTCGTGTCCGACCCGTGAAGTGGTTATTAGGTATCGTGTGTCGGTTCTAATACTTATGTGATAATTTTTATTTTTAAAATAATAACACATTACAAGGTACATAACATCTCAGTTCCCAAGGTTGGTGGCGCATTGGCAATGTAAGGGATGGTTAACATTTCTTACAGTGCCATTGTCTATGGGCGTTGGTGACCACTTACCATCAGGTGGCCCATATGCTCGTCCGCCAACCTACAATAAAAATAAAAAAACATTAAAAAAATTGAAACAGTGATACTTTATAAAAATTATATAATTAACACACCTAATATATTTGGTAGCCAAAGTACTGAGTTACTTGCCATTTACTCTATGCCAAACAATGGTACACAAAACTTTAATAGTGAAAAATGACAATTTGAAAGACCACAGCCGCCTGCAAGAAAGTATTATTCGATATCGTTCAACCTTCCGCGGGCGAATAGCGATGGATACGATTAGGTATTGACTTTATTAAGTTGCTTTCAGATATTCATGTATTCAGAAATCTGAGTTTGAAATTTGGAATTACGAGAGACTTATAGTGTACATATGATGTGTAAGTTACTAAGTCTACGTAAACAGAGTCGAGGTTATAGCAGCTCTTTATAAATATAGATTAGATTTAAAATTAATTCTTGAAATAATTTAATACAGATTATTTCGTTTCGGTTTCTAGTTAGAAAAGGATTTATGGATTTAATAAATTAATAATTTTGGGTTTTAATATGTTCTATTTTTAAAAATAATGGATTTTTTATTAGTACTAATATAATAAAATCTAATCAACTAAAGTTTGACGTATAACTTTGCTTTAATTATAAATTTAAAACATACTTAAATATAATAAATAAACAAAAGCTATGAGAATGTGTTGACTTTGAATTCGTAAGCATATGAACATTCTATATGAAATTCATTAACAAAGCCGCCTAATAACTTCCCCCTACCCCACCGGTCAGTGGGGATGGGGGTTGACAAACAGCACCCTGTAATGTGCTACTGTTGAATTGCAAAAATCTCATTATGCTCTAACTGTCGTTATAGGAGTAATTAACTACATCGAACAGAGAAATACGAAGAGACTTCATTCGTCTTACTTGGTACCTACCTCTTAAATTCGATTTCGATTCGTTTAGGATTTATCTCTTACGTGCTCACCAGATATTCTACCTCAAAATAGCAGTACTTGGTATTGTTGTGTTCCGGTTTGAAGGGTGAGTAAGCCAGTGTAATTACAGGCACAAGGGACATAACATTTTAGTTCCCAAGGTTGGTGGCGCATTGGCGATGTAAGCGATGGTTAACATCTCTTATAATGCCAATGTCTATGGGCATTGGTGACCACTTCGCATCAGGTGGCCCATAAGATCGTCCGCCTACCTATGCTACAAAAATTTTGAAGACGAAAGTTATCAACCAATGCGTCTTCGTTCTTTGCTTTGACATACGACGCCGAGGCGTTGACATTAATTGCGCTGAAATATTCGATATACCTACGTTTTGATTAAATTATTAGTTATAAAAAAATGTATTAGATGTTTATAGACTACGATAAATACCTTCAATCAGATCAGATCTTGCGGCTGATGCACGTACTAATGATATGATTAAAAATTATAATTATTGTTGGAATCGATAAAAGCAATTATACACTTTTTGAAGTAAAATCTTTTTATTTTACATATTCTAACTATTCTACTATCTTTAATGTACTGCTTATTTTTTACCGTTAATTAATATATAGACAGATGACATCTCCACACATTGCGATATCCGCGGATAATTGTGTTTCGTATAACGAGTTTTTTGGCGTCGCGCACCTATCCGCGGTCTGCACGTTCACTTTTGTTATCTGCGCTTTGGGCCCTATACAGATAAACGATATTTATATAATCTGTTGATGTTTTTTCGTTTATTTTATATTTAACTCATTTGACCTGGACCAGACAAATTTTGTATTAATATGTTTTGGTGAAAATGTTTTACTGAAAATGTTATTAAAGGTAAAATAATTGTTAGTCTAAATTAAAGATTTATATTTTAAATATTTCTTTTGTTTTTTTTTATATTACTGGTAAGTCATCACCACCGCCTATAGACATTAGCGATGTAAGAAATCGCGTCATCGCCATAAGTTAATATCACTGGGAACTAAGATGTTATGTCCCTATGTCTGTAGTTACACTGGCTCACTAACCCTACAAACACAACAGTATTAAGTATTGCTGTTTGACGGTAGATTATCTGATGGGTAGGTGGGACCTACCCAGGCTTGCACAAATTACCACCAAGCAAATTATTTTTTATAATGATTTAATCGCTTTTTTTGAGGGAACATAACTCAAACTACAACTCTTATTTAAAAATATATATATATTTTATTGATTTCTAAACATTTATTGAAAACTTAATCCATCATAATTTATAAATAGCATTCACACTTAAGAGTCTGTCTCTCTTACACATTATTTGTATCCTTTTCTTACAATAATCTATTTAGTCTATGAACGTGAGATCATCATCAGCATCATCAATTATCATATTTTCCGATCTTTTCGATGGTCCAGGTAAATTAAATTCATCATACATATTTGTACTTTGCTTCTTTATCTGATTTTCATTATCAACTTCTTTCTTAGACGATTCCGGTTTCAGGACCGGTACTGTTGTTTTTCGACGTTTGTCTTTGGATACTGAGGGTGTATTTCTACTTAATCCGTCAAGACGTGCCTTCTGTAAGAACAATGTAGTACAAACATTTATTACAATAATATTACTGTAAATACAAACAAATGATTTCTAATGTAAAGAAAAATTTAGAACCAATGGCCAAATGGAATAGGTCGCAGTAATGGTTGCTTTATTCGAGGTTGTTAGATGTTATTTTGAATCGTCATCAGATGAGATCAGGTTGATCAGAGGCCGTCCAACTGAGATACGTTCCCGGACCCATATAAATTACTTTAACTACCGTAGAAACAGGGATAAAGGATTAAATTGCCGTTGTTATCCTTAATCTTTTAAGTTCCGTATTAATTTGTCTTTTATAACTCTGTCAATATCTAGAATAATAACTGTTGTCTTCAAACGCTGTGGACATGTGACTCATCCATGAAGACATGTATTTTTGAAATATAATGAGGAAAACTAGCAGACGGAGCAGACTTAGGTACTCCATGTTTGAAAGCTCCCATATAGCGCTCCGGGAGAACCACAGGAGAAAGATCATTTCACAACCTGCACGTGAGCGGAAAGAATGATCATGAGACGATCCCAGAGAAATTCACACCAGCGCGAAGGGTACGATGACGGAAATGTGACGGGGGTACCATGGCAAACGATTTCTCGTAACATTCCCCATTGTACAAACCTTAGATTAGACAGTGAGCCAACCATACTCCGGAAAAATTCTTATGTACTTCGATTTGTTAAAATTCATAATTGCATTTAAATTGTTGTGCGTACCTACTTTCTCACAAAGATATTGCCCAGGTTTGTTAATTTATTTGGCATACCATATTTATAAAAGCATTTTCTACGAAACACATTTGGTAATTGTAAATTTTTCGAAATTGCGATAAATCGTCGCACGTCGCAGATCGCACGCATAAGATTCTACCGAGAAGAACCGTCATATACAGTATGTAACTAACGATTAAATTGCACATATCATTAATGTAAATCAAGAAATAGGTACTTCTTTTTAAACATATTTCTTGTTAAAGTAATATAAAAAAGGGCACAAAAATCCACTTCTTTTTATATTTTTCTGAAAAAAATCTTTTACACAGACCAGACACAATAGGTTATTAAATATATCTGGATAATTAACAATAACTTCAAAACGTTAATAAACACGAGAAGAGGCGTTAGATCGCGTCATATCAATTAATCATATCATTTTAACGTGAAAACAGCAATTGCATAAATAACAGCAATCACATCAGTTAGTTAGTTAGGTATTCAGAATCGAATTTAAATTAAAATTGCAATTTAAACAGCCGGATACCGATTCATTACTACAGAACGAAATGCAGCTCTTAAATTAGGACCAAAATGTGTTCATAGATTAAAAATTATTTATATCTCGATTAACTTTTTAAAATCGATTCGAATCGATTATTTTGAATTAATTATTAAAATAATGTATTATGTATTTAGGAAAGTATTCAGTGTAATGTTTGTTTTTTTTTTTTTGGCTTTCACACCTCAACACTGGAAGATATTGTGTGAAAAATATTTTAAGTATTTATTATTTTAAAGTAAGTTACGATGATATCCGATTTTTTTTTTTTTATTGTATTGGTTGGCGGACGAGCGTTTGGGCCACCTGATGGTAAGTGGTCACCAACGCCCATAGACAATGGCATTGTAAGAAATGTTAACCATCACTTACATTGCCAATGCGCCACCAACCTTGGGAACTAAGATGTTATGTCCCTTGTGCCTGTAATTACACTGGCTCACTCACCCTTCAAACCGGAACACAACAATACAAAGAACTGCTGTTTTGCGGTAGAATATCTGATGAGTGGGTGGTACCTACCCCGACGAGCTTGCACAAAGCTCTACCACCGAGTAAATTGAATTGCTTATAAATATGCTTGGTTTTGTTAAACCTTTAAGTTTTCATTGAAATGTGTGTGTCATTTAAAAATACATGCTTATATATAGTTATTTACCAAGAGACCTGAAGAAGCGATTTTTTTTCTTATCGTCTATAAGACGAATAATATAAGACGTCGAATTGTCAAGGAGGCGAGATGTATGTCGCATGTACGTGACGTGTATGAACGTCTTCAACGATTTGTAAGTCAAAACGATCGTTTTCTTATTTACAATAACGACTCAGATAGTATATAGTCACTTACCAATGAACTATTTCTTCTTGCCAATAATTTGACGTCATCTTGATTTATGACCGAACGCTTGGCGTGTCTACGAAAAACATAATATAATATTATTTATTTATCTGCTGACGGTACGTTACTACAAACGTAAAAACGTCTTCAAGTTAATTTGGATGCATTTGGATGAAATTTTCAATAGAGATAGCTTGTACCCTGACTTTAACACTTAAATGCCGCCTAAAACCTCCATCCCCACTCCTCATACACGGGCGCAGGCATGGGCAGAAGCTAATATTTTAATAATCGTTTTGGCCTAGAGGGTGATTAGACAAAAATTTACTTCTTATTTACGGAATGAAAAACATATAACTTAAACTAAATAATAAAAATGTCCTCCGGACCGATTTCGACCTAGGCGGCCGATCTCAAGAGAGATTAACTAACTGCGCAGGGCATATTAAAGTGCACAAGTGTGTGCGCAAACACAAGTGCACTCTATATTCCCTAACTCTAATAATCCATTAGGACGGCAATCCGACACGACCGGAAATAGTTCAGGCGAAGGCTTTACGTGCTTTCCGAGGCACGGAAATGTACACACTTCCAATTTCCAGACTGCTGTGCTGCTTCTGAGAATTTTCGACAGAAAAACCCAATAACTTTTTAATGGCCCAACCCGGAATTTGAACTTTGCGGGTCTGCGGCCTAGAATCTAACCACTTGACCAACGGGGTAGTTAATTAACTAAATAACTATGCAAAGTTTTTAGATAAGGTAGTTAATTTTATCATTGTTTAGTCCCATATAAATTACTTTGCGAATGCTTCTAAATCCAATCCGTATACTGATATTTTTCTAAAGACGAGTTCTGCTATTATTGCCGTAGCTGGCCTCGTTATTTCCAACCCAAGACAGTGAGTAGCTTCTGTGCAAATGGCTACAACATCTCGGTGCAAGGCAGTACGAACTTTCTGAAATAAATTTAATATTAGTGCCATCTATCGGTGTTGTGCCGAACTATTTAAGTACAGCATTCACAGATAATGGTTAAGTGATTGTTGAATAGATGTCAGTATACAAAATAATAATAATATTTTAGAATAAGAATTTAAGTATAATTATTGTAACAAAAAATTTTCTATAAAGATAATATAATGTGGTTCATATTCATACAAAGATATCTTTTATTTATAGATTAAATTTCATATTGTTATTATTAAGTATATTATTGAATTTATTTAATAATATCATATATTTATATCATAGCAGTAAAACTAGCTTATATGATTTTACCTTTTCACTTACACTGTAATCAAATATTTATTTTTAAATGCCATTTATCCTGTTCGAATAATATGTTATAAGCTGAAAATTTGGCGCCTACCTGACCAGTTGACAAAGATTCAAAAAGTGTCATTGTTTGAAGAATATTAAATTAAATACTTCACTAAACTAAAATGTTACTAATTTTAAAGTGACATAGGTCTTCTTTTCTTCGTTTCATCAGAAATAAAACTTTTATAAATAAACATAACCTATAATATTATGAAAATAAGCATTCAAGTTCAACAAATCAACACTATTGACTACCAGATGTCAAAAACTATTTTTATCAGCAACTTTTTTACTAAAGGGCACATGGATATGCCATACAGCCTAATCATTTATTATTTAAGGGCTTGGCGATAAAATTAAACAAATTAGAATTTTTACCGCTAAAATATAATCTGAGATAAGAACGGTTTCATAATCATCACTGCTGGGATATTATTTAAAGTTTTAGCAAGGTTTTTAAATGTCAATCTCAATACTAATGGCAATTTTACACCAAATTGATATATTTAATTAATATTAGATACAGTGATACAAACAAATAACAATTTTTTTTCCAAAAAAAAAAAGTTTGCAACGCATGCCAAATGCCTGGGTATTATGAGGCGGCCGACCCCGAAGTACTCAAAGCTAAAGCTGTGTCTCAGAAGCACGTAGTCATTGGTATTGCTCTTAAACAGTTTTCAGTTATGTCAGATTAGCCATCCCATTAGATAATGAAGAATGAGAGAAATGGAAAAGGCAGTGGCGCTTGTGTTTGCGCTCAGACTTTTGCATTATATTACTTTCTGCGCAGTTCGACAGTCTCCCTGTTTCAGGTTTTTAAAATTGCGACTGCAAAATATTTTACACTGAAGATAGGTGGTTAAAATAAGTCAACCAATCTTACATTTTTTTAATGAGCGTTCTTTACAATTTACAATGTACAATCCCATTAGATATAATAAAATTTTATTAATCGAAAACGAAAAAATGAATGTTCCATCACTATGTACTTGTAGTATTTTAACATTATTAAGCTGAACAATTTAATACATATTGAATGTGCATTATGAGCTGATTAATAAATATATATATATATTTTTTTTAAGTTATGTTACAAATGCATAGCAGGTAATGATATTCTATCTATAGACAAGAACGAACTAAATCAAGTTTGTTTTTTTTTATATATATAATAATCTTTACGCAGACTAAGAGACGAGTCGGATTTGTTGGTAGCATTTGTATAAGCCGTTTGTAGTTCAAAAAGGTTTGTTTTCTGTTTCGCATACGGAGTTAAACGCGAATATTATTCATATTATATATTTAATAGTATATTCATATATAAGCGTTTAGGTGTCTAAACATAAAATATCATTACATATAATTACAATACGTACAAAAAGTAATTTTACAGTATACATATATGCAATTATGATGTTACGATTTTTAATATATTTTAATGAAATGAACCTTATAAATAAATAGTATAAGAAATGAAATATATATTATTGTTAATATCAATAGATGTGGTTGTTCAATAGTAAGGAAAGTAATTCTTTATTATTTTTTAAAATTTTCAATGTAAGATTTCAAAAAGCAATACAGAATTCATTCATTAAAGAAAAAAACTGCTTCCCATACTTTGATTTATTTTTTATTTTTTGGCGTGTATTTACGCTAGTTGAATTAAGTTAATATTTGTCACTAATTTGATCTGTATTTATGAATTTTCTCAAGGGCGACAAAACGAAAATCTCAAAAAAAGCTTGCAACATTATTAAAATTGTAAATTTTTATTCCATGCTTTACAATTGTGCAATACTTTAAAAAATATATCAACTTATATACCTAATATTATCCGATTTTACAAGTGAAAACAAACCAATTTGTTATTTAATAAAATTCAAACCAAATTGAATTTTATTTTAAATAAAATCACGATGATGATATTATGTAACAGGTTTTAGACATCTCATACTAAATAATTAGTATAATTTAACATATTGTTAGTTTGGTAAGAGTATTTATATTTTTAACAACAAATTTAGGTTTTTAAAATATATTTTAATTCGCTGTCAATCTTTATATATAACATCTGATCAGGCACTAAACTTTCTTAACAATCTGGACGACATCTTCATCGGCTAGAACATGATCTATTCCTACTTTCTGCGGCTGATGTTTAACAGATGATCCCCATACTAAGGCACTGAAAATTATAATATTGTTATTATAAATGAGAATTATAAAACATAATTTTTAAAAAAAGTTATATGATATATGTTGTGAGGCCAAGCACCTCTCGCTGTCTCTCTCTTAATAACACACAAAAAAGAAATAGAATGCTGTCTAAATATTCATTTAAATATTGCGTACAGCTCATTCATTCATTTTATTTCATGTTAAAAACGTATATAATTTTTAATGAAAGTAAATGAAGTCAATTAAAATTATTTGAGGAATAAAAAATAAATCATAGCTACATAAATCAAAGAAATATAACATTAAGTGTCCTTAATTAAAATTAGGTTCCAATGATTCAATGTGGCATTCTTTTTTTTTTTATGGAAACCGGGAACGCAAATGACTGATGAAAGAGTTGCCAAAATTCTTCGTGTGTGATTCTCATATATTTCTGCCTCTATGTCATCTATGATGCCATTTTGAATTTGTAGCTATAATTAATACTTAAGTCTTATCATTCAATAAAACATGATTATTCTTGTAATTATATTTTAAAGGATTTCTTCTTCAATTATTATATGAAGATATAAACATCGACACCTTTATTTTAGGAATTGTTTTAATATGTATTTATTTATGCAGGTGGAAATCCTTTAAAGTTTATAACATAAATACTTAAGGGTATTTATTCATATAAATTTATCGTGCTTAATTCGAATAGACAATACTTTAGTTTATATATAAGGCAATTAATGTGTTAATTATTATTAGATATATTATACTTACTATTTAAATTCTTTGACAATAGATCGATGTAGTTTATTACAGAAATCTTCAATAGATGTTCTATCAGCATGCAATACGACCGGTGCATTGTAATCAGGCAATTGACCTTTCGGCTTTGTATATATCCTGATTAGTTTCAAATATTCCCACATCTTTTCTAACAAATCATCGAAATTCCATTTGTGGTGAGCGGAGATTGGTACACAATGCGGTATCTTGTAGATTACATCAAGTTCTTCTATGCTGATTTGATCTAAAATTGTTCAAATTGTTCTATTTAATTAAACAGAAATAAAAACTATCATGAAATTAACAAACACTAGTTATAGAAAAGTGTACTAATTTTTTTATTTTTTTTTTAATAATATAAATTATCATATTATTGTAACCTTGTTTAATATGTAATTTTATAAAAGTGAAACTGGTAACACGTGAATCTTAACCGATGATTGTGGGTTCAAACCCGGGCAAGCACCACTGAATTTCATGTGCTTAATTTGTGATTATAATTCATCTCGTGCTAGACGGTGAAGGAAAACATTGTGAGGTAACAGGCATGTGTCAAATTTCACAAAAATTCTGTCACGGTGTATTCCACCAACCAGCATTGGAGCAGTGTGTTGAAATATGCTCCAAACCTTCTCAAAAAGAGGACAAGAGGCCTTACCCCATCAGTGGGACAATCACAGACTGTTACTGTTATAGAAGTGAAATATGAAATGCTTAAATCTTTTTATGTATATAAAAAATAGGGATTCCTTTAGTAAGCACGAATTCTTACCAATCTTGTTAAGCAGATAAATACACGGTACGTATATCCTGTTCCCTTCAATAACATCAATCAAGTCATCACTGGTAGCGTCATAACGAAGTGTTATATCTGCATTGTGAATCTTGTATTCGGATAGAATGGTTTTCACTGCTTCTATATCCAATTCAGATTGTGGACACTAGAAAGACAAAAAAAAATTTACAATGAATAGGTTTTATATTATAACTTTTCAATTGCAACAAATATTGTCAAACGTATTAAAGCAAACAGTGTAATTGTTTTATTGTAATTTTTATTTTTAAATAATAGTTTGGAATTCGGTTTCATTCGCTAATAAAAACTGAATATAAGCTTATAATTAAAACAAACTGTATAATGGCATGTGTTACTACTTTGGAGCGATAGATGGCGGTAATAAAAATCTGTCAGTTTCCTGAATCGCTCTGTCTAGATTCGTTAATCAATACATACAATGTGAAAGTGATTTTGTTAAAATGATCAAACAAAATAAATTATAAGTGTGGCTAGTGGAAAGCTCTTCCTTGGTTTCAATTACCGTTTGATCCCCCGATATTAGTTGGCGTAAACAGAAACTGTCCAGTCAAAAAAGAAGAGCAGCTGTAATCAGGAGCTGCCTGAACGCTTATTAATTTAAAACACATAACTGATAAATATTTAAACTGTCAATCGACTATCTAAATCTTTCATTTACAAATTACTGTTACCCGTCTACCTGACTTAATAATTATTTAACCATATAAAGCTTGAAAAGTTGTAATGTCTTGTATGTGTTTTAATTAAACCCAACACCAAATAAATGTAGAATGTCTATATTTATGTTATTATGGAATCAAATAGAAAGAGTTTTAAATAAAACAGTAAATTTATATGTGGAATATGTATTATGTATAGTAACGAAAAAAGATACATAATCCAATAAAATCAACTTACAGTAGTATTCAAATTGATTCCTCCTTTATCTTTCTTTCTAAAGTGTATGTTCGGCGGTTGCTTGTTTAACCGCAACCCAAAGCCTTCTAACTCATGTTCCAGAAGTTTCTTATGCTGCAGTGGCTTCAGTACATCAAGGACAATGAAGACAAGACTGCATGTCCTGGCTACAGCAATTACTTGACGACCACGACCTTTACCATCTTTTGCTCCTTCAATGATACCGGGCAGATCGAGCAGCTGTAAAATAATTAGGACTTTTAGTTATAAATCAATTGCTATGCTATCCAATATATTAGACTCGGTGGTAGAGCATTGTGTAAGCTTGTCTGGGTAGGTACCACCCACTCATCAGATATTGTACTGCAAAACAGCAGTACTTGGTATTGTTGTGTTCCGTTTTGAAGGGTGAGTGAGCCAAATTGTAATTACAGGCACAAGGGACATAACACCTTAGTTCCCAAGGTTGGTGGCGCATTGGCGATGTAAGAGATGGTTAACATCTCTTACAATGCCAATGTCTATAGGCGTTGGTGACGACTTACCATCGGGTGGCCCATATGCTGGTCTGCCTACAGCATTGGTAGGCATTATTATTATTAAAAAAAAATTATGCCTGTTTCATATACATTATAATGTGTCTACAGTTAATTAAATATAAAAACTTGACTATAAAGCTAATTATTTTGAGTTTTTCTGTATTTAGGACCATAATAAACCATATTACACAACCAAACAGATAGAACAAAAATTATATAATATATGTATACTAGTTTTAGTATCTTAGCCCATATTTAATTAAGATTTAACATATTTGCAAACTTTACAATGATTGGCTCAGAAGTTAAGATGTAAAACCTTAATAAACAAATAAATAAATAAACTCAACTTTTTCATTTATAATATCAGTGTGGATAAACATGCTTACAGACCATATGCTTCTTGATTCAAGGCGCTTGAACATCAACTTTTAGGCTTGTTTATTTAGGTCTAATATTGTTTAGCTGAGATGGCCCATTTGTAAGAACATGTGAATCTTAACAGATGATCGTGAGTTCAAACCCGGGCGAGCACCACTGAATTACATGTGCTTAATTTGTGATTATAATATATCTCATGCTTAACAGAGAAGGAAAACATCGTGAGGAAACCGGCATGTGTCAAACATGTGTATTCCACCAACCTGCATTGGAGCAGCGTGGTGGAATAAGCTCCAAAAACCTTCTTCTCAAAAAGAGGCGAAGAGGCCTTAGCCCAGCAGTGGGACATTAACAGGCTGTTACTGTACTGTATTGTTTAGTTGTAAGTTAAATGTCTTCAGACAAACCTGTATTTTAGCACCTTTATATTTAATACAGCCAGGCACAGTAGTCAGGGTTGTAAACTCATAAGCCGCCACTTCAGAGTATACTCCTGCTAAGTTGGATAAGAGGGTTGACTTGCCCACAGATGGAAAACCGACAAACCCAATTCGTGCATCTCCAGTTTTAGCAACATCGAAACCTAATAAATAGAATAAGGCTTAAGCATAGTAACTTAAAATTACAATGCACTTAGTATTACATCATAAGATAACAAGATGAATTAAATTTTAAGTTTCTCCCGGTTCAAAAAGAATCTCAGTAATTAATCATTCAAACAATCAAATTATGTGTGTTATTAAATGCATTTTTTTTTATTTATCTCTTATGGAAAGCTCAAAATAGGCTGCGTTCTACCTGTTAATTATAAATGACAATAAATTGCCATAGCATCATTCTTAGAATATATATCTGACAAATTTGTTTACCATGGTTTGTTTACAATATATTATCTTACCTTCACCAGTGGCACCACCGCCACCTTTAGGTGTAATCAATTCACGTCTTAGCTTTGCTAATCTCGCTTTTAGTAAGCCTAAATGGAGAGCTGTTGCTTTATTTTTTTGTGTACGGGCCATCTGAAAAACATTCGATTCATCACTATAGAACATATCTAAATCATTGATTAGGCCATAAAAACTAATGAAGATATGGTTTTTGTTTTTATTTCAGTTGATTTTCACTATTTTTATTGAAAATGTTATAACCTCTTCTACCAACCTCGGCCTCTATGGCGCTGATTTTTTCTAATATAGTACTCATTGTTGCGGATTTTTCAAGCTTTTAAGAATATATTTACTAATAATAAATAGCTTAGAGTAAGATTCGCTTAATTTTATGTTCTGCTTTCTACAATAAAATGAGAGCGTGTCAATCTTCCACAATCAGTCGGCGCGGAGTATGAAATTGACGTATCACAAAAATGACATTAGATAGTGATGTAATCAAAATTCACAATTTTGAACGTTTACTAAGACCAGTTTCCTATATTTATTATTAAAAATGATTGCTAATATCCAAAATATGAATAAGTCACATATTCTCTCGTAAAAAAATATTTATGAAATTTAAAATATTACTTTTTTGTACCAGCTTTGTTATATAAGTGTATCTTGTACTTTAATTTGGGTAATATTATTTTTTTTCATTAGGATAAAATCATTTAATTTGAAAATATATTTATTTGTTTTTATGAAAACAAACTAATCAAAAATTTAAATCATGAGCTAGACGTATATATATCGTTCAATAGATGGTGCTAAAAGACTAAGAAAACGCTCAAACCACCCAATAGATGTCTCTAGTAGCGGAAAGTAAATGGAACTAACCACGTGGAAATGCTTTTCCCGCAGGTTTGCGCAATGAACATAAAGTCTGTAGAAGAAACTGTGGGATATCGTTTTGGGCTCGTTTGAAACAGAAATGCCTCAGTGCAACCTTGCGCGCCTTTGTGGCCGTGTGTCTCGTTATAGAGCGCAAATGTAACAAGTTTGCGAACTTAAAAAAGCTTCGATGTTAGAATGTATTAAATAATAAAATATAATGTGTTAGCTAAGTAATATATCTTAGGAAGTTAACTTATGAAATGATTTATTGTCTTATAATTTGAGTTTTGAGCAGTTTTAATAATACTTTATAATGAAATAAAAATCGTAGATTAATTATTGTTTACTAGCTTAGGATGTCTGTATTCAAATTACTGATGCTTCAAGTAGTTTTATAATTTGCGGTAAGTTTAAATACTTTTTATTATAATTAATCATGTAGTAAATTAAATTCCTTAGCAAAAATATTTTTAATTGTGAAGTAAGAAAAATAATGACGGAAATTATTATACACAGTAGATATTTTTTAAATTTTGTACTGTATAATTTTCTAATATTCTTATTCAAACATTTTTAATGAATGAATATTTAATTAAATCTTTGAAGTCTGTACAATATATATTTTTAGTAAATGCATGTTTTCGTATTGTTTCAGATTAAATGTCGGCAGTTCAAAAATCTGTAAATATTGTAGAAGGTATTTATAGTAAAAATGTTAAAAGTTATTTCATAAAAAAAATATAGCGGTAAAAATGAAGACTGAAATATCATTCGTGAGTGTTCTAAATTTGATAAATTGAATTTCGAACAATGTCTTCCGTTGTGTCACTTGATGGACGGGATAGGCCGAATTTCTTGAAACGGTTGACTGCTAGTTGTATCAGAGCGTCATGTTCTCAGCTTGGCTTAGTTGTATTAGTGGTGATGTATGTGCTTCTTGGTGCTGCACTTTTTGAATATTTGGAGTCAGGACCGGAGGTGCAGAAACGGTCAGCAATTCAACGGTCGAGGGAGGAATGTTTGAAAGAGCTTTGGGCGATTACAGGTATGTTTTTTAATATAATAGATACTTTTATATTAAAAGATACGTATTAAAAAAGTCTTTAGGCGATGATTTTAAATTTTTACAGTTGCTTTTTATCTAATTGTCAAGGAGTTTTTTACCGACTGTAAAAAAACGAATTCATTAGGTTCTTTTATGAGTATGAGTGAATTAGTATTATTTTATTTTAAACTTCGCCATATGCTTAAATTATAAAACTAGGCAGGTACAATGATAATTATAAAATTCGCCACATTATATTAATACTCCTCTATCTTACCTCTTGGAAAATGACACAAAGGAATTACTTGGGTACCTTTGTAAAACAGCTCTATTTAAATACTAAGTAAACTAACTAAGTAAATTTTAATGTTTATGACTTTTTGTGTGCCTGAAGTATATTAGGAAAACATTATTTTTAATTTAGCCAAATGTTTTAAATTTGGAAAGCAGGTATAAAGATAACTATATAATTCACCATATTATTATAAAATAATGTTTTTGTTCTTACCTCGAAACAGACTATCTTTTTTTTGAGCTATTTGCCGCCCACTGCTGGACGAAAGATATAGACTGATTTTTTATCTTTCTTCCGGTTATAGATACAACCTTTTTTATTTTTTTATTCAATTAAACTGAAAGGCATTAAACAAAATCTTCTGTTTGGATTCCGCGTTCCTATTTTCTATCAATCAATGCAATTCATAATTAAATTTATCATGCCTTGATTATTCGAAATGTTTAATCATAAACATTAATTTGTTAGCATTCGCGTCGTTTGTATCAATTCATTATTGTGTGTTCACTGAGATCATTTTCTGAGATCTATACGATAAGTTCTCAGTAATGACAATAAATAACATTTATATAGAAGATTTTATTTAGTGTAATTCGTTTGAAATGATGTTTTACATATATTTTCAGATGATTCAGATACTTAACGTTGTTTGTGACTTATAAATCTTTATGTCACTAACAGAACTTAACAAACACTAGCATCTGATAGAGGCCTTAGTAGCTGATGAGAGATAGAGTACGACTTAACGAAAATAAAAGCTATGACGGAAGTTATGTTGTAATATTTTGTAATACATTTAGATAATCAATGTAACACTTTAATTAAACTAATTTTATTAAATTTAAGGATAAAATTGCGTTCATTATTTTATAATAATACGCAAATGAAATTAATGTTCTTCCCTTCAATAGTCTAAGGGTGATATTGCGAAGCGGGACTTATATAACACTATCTATACTACTATATAAATCTATTGGCTATGTCTGTACAATTTTTTTTTACCTAATTTTGTGATAAACATTCCTTTTATGATGCAGTGATTCACATTATAAACTTTTTTTCATTTTTATCTGTCTGTCTGTCTGTATGCCTTCTTATAACTCAAGAACGGCGTGACCAATCTTGATGAAAATTGGTACATACAAAGAACATGTGATGGCGCAAATGATAGACATATATAAGATCGGTAAACCCTACGGTATCTTATGAAAATTAATTTCAAATCGTTAATTACGTATTTCTTTACCAGTAGCCATGTGTGTGTGTGTGTGTATAATTTATTATATTCTTATTAATTATACGCGGGTGAAGCCGCTGGGCACAGCTAGTTTTACTATAAAACTGTCTCCGAAACTTGATAAATCTTAGTTTAACCGCCTTATTCATAAACTTTATTTAACTGGTGATTAGTTAAACAACAGTTTGTCTTCTTTCCTATGTCAAATCAATAATGACAGAAAGAGACAAATCAGTGTGTAGCTAAACAGTAACTAAGCAACGTTTTAAATAAGGCCGTAATTAGTCTTAAGTAAATTAGTTTAGTTAGTTAATAAAAAAATCTGTATAATAAAATAAATTTCTTATACGACGTTACAAAAACGTATTTGTACGTGAGTACGTGTATATATTTATTATGTAACTTATTTTTTTTTAGATTGTTTGTTTTTTTTTTAAATAAGTAAATTAATGTTTGAAGAAAAAAGTTTTTATTTAAATTACACACCCAAAAAATAGCTTACTTACCGTACCAAATTTTTTTAATAAAATGGATTTATTGTAACAAATTCCAAAAATGAGTAAAATAAATAAAAAATAAAAAATAAAAGAGTTTCTCAATGACAATGTCATAGATAAAAGATAATAGGATTATTATATAAAACATTTAAGATGTTAACATATACCGTTATGTCAAACCAAACCGATAATAATTGTTAACTATTATGTCACTAGTCGATAGTTAAATTAAAAATAGGAAAACGTATAAACGGCAACGATCCTGTTTCGATTCGATTTCGATGCGATAAAGTGACAATTTGTTAGTAGAATTGATCTCCAGCCCAATCGGTTTGAGCCGGTGTAAAAATCTGCTGTAAGATTTGACCTACCCATACTAACAGATTCAACTTATTTAAATATAAGTCTACTTAGAATAAGCCGAGATGGCCCAGTGGTAAGAACGCGTGAATCTAAACCGATGATCGTGGGTTCAATACCGGACAAGCACCACTTAATTTGTGATTATAATTCATCTCGTGCTTGACGGTGAAGGAAAACATCGTGAAGAAACTGCATATGCTGAATTTAACTGAAATTCTGCCACATGTGTATTTCACCAACTCACATTGGAGCAGCGTGGTGCTCAAAAGCTCAAAAATCCTTCTCTTCAAAAAAGGAGAGGAGGCCTTAGCCCAGCAGTGGGACATTCACAGGCTGTTACTACTTGGAATACGCGTATTTTAATACGCGTATTCCAAATTTCCAAAACATTGTAATAGGTTATAGGAAATAATTTAATATAAAAGCTTGTTAAAGTGTCTCATTAACGCCTCCTTCGATAATATCCGTCACAACACCCTTGACAGGGTCGAATGAGTTATACGAATTCACAATTAATTGGATTCCACAATCAAAGCGAAAACAATCGGGAGTTCAAAGTTATTAATGGCTGACAGATGGTGCTGACCGCGGTTTCATTGTTTCACCTTGGTATTCATTGGATAGAGAGAATGTTAGTTCAATAATGTTACTTGGTGGTTGAGGAATGATTGGTTGAATATTGTTTATTCAAAATCTTCTAAATAACAATATATTCGCAAATCGTAATTATAATACATAATTCATACTCATACTCGGTGGTAGAGCTTGGTGCAAGGTGGTAGGTACCACCCACTCATCAGATATTCTACCGCAAAACAGCAGTACTTTGTATTGCTGTGTTCCGGTGTGGAGGGTGAGTGAGGCAGTGTAATTACAGGCACAAGGGACATAACATCTTAGTTCCCAAGGTTGGTGGCGCATTGGCGATGTAAGCGATGCTTAACATTTCTTACAATGCTAATGTCTAAGGGCGTTGGTGACCACTTAACATCAGGTGGCCCATATGCTCGTCCGCCTTCTTATTTATAAAAAAAAAAAACATTGAATTCGGTTAGAAGGGTGAGTAAGCTAGTGTATCTACAGGCACAAGGGACATAACATCTTATTTCCCAAGGTTGGTGGCGCATTGGTGATGTAGGGAATAGTTAATTTTGTTATGACGCCAATTTCTATGGGCGGTGGTAAAACACTTACCATCAGGTGGCCGATCGGCCCGTAGGCCCTACGAGTATAGTATTAGTGCTGAAAAAGTGTGCAGCGGAGCTGTCTTCTGTGTTGACGCGCCTGTTCCAATACGGGTCAATACGGGTTTCGACCGAAACGGTCCACAGGTGATCTTCTAGCGTACGTAACACACCTCTGGGGTGAAGCTATCGACAAGCGTGGGGAATCGTTGGCTGTCAGCCTCGATATCTCCAAGGCTTTTGACAGGGTCTGGCACAGAAGTCTTCTCTCCAAGCTGCCGGCATACGGTCTGCCAGCTCAGCTCTGCACCTGGATTGCCAGCTTCCTACATAAGCGTAGCCTTCGCGTTTTAGTTGATGGCTGCGCTTCACAATTCCATGTAGTGAATGCTGGGGTCCCCCAGGGGTCTGTGCTATCCCCCACACTCTTTCTTCTGCATATCAATGATATGCTCTCTCTCGGAAACATACATTGCTATGCAGATGATAGTACAGTGCACGGGGGATACCACGGACGCGCAGGAGCTGGGCGGGCGGAAACTGGGGAGAGACGGAGGGATCTTGTTGTTGAACTCGATAGGACGTTAGGACTCATTGCCAAATGGGGCTCTGATAATCTTGTTGAGTTCAACGCCAAGAAAACACAGGTATGTGCTCTCACAGTGAAAAAGTCACCATTTTCCCCTCCTCCTTCCCTCTGTGGCACTACGCTGGAGATACAAGGCAAAGTCGCCATACTGGGAATTGACGTTCGGTGCGACCTCAATCCAAAGGATCACATCGAGGCTGTACTAAGTACTTACTGGAGGCCTTGGATCGGTTGCAGCGATGTGCGGTTCGCATTATTGGCGACGTAAAGGTCACCAACACCCTCGAGCCTTTACAATTGCGTCGAGTGATAGCGGCACTGAGCGCTTTCTATCGACTGTATCACGGCGAGTGCTCAGAGGAGCTATTCACCCTCATTCCTGCTTCCCCTTTCCTTCACAAATCTACGCGTGCTGGCTCTCGATGTCACCGCCTAACTGTGACATCAATTCCATCGCGCACGAAGAAATTTGGCAACTCTTTTCTTTGTCGCACCTCTAAAACATGGAATTCGTTACCAGCACACGTGTTCCTCTCCTCTTATGACCCGGGTTCCTTCAAACGAGGCGTGAAGAGGCATCTTGCGGGCCGGCAAGGCGGGGGCGGCTAGTGCAAGTCATTCTTCCTGACTGCACTAGCCCTCGTCGCGTTTGGACTTTACTATCACTTACCATCAGGTGGAGTAGAGTCATTTGCCCTCCCGGGGACTATAAAAAAAAAAAAGTCTAATTTAAATAGTGTGAGCGATTGGCTGAATCAAAATATATTGGAAGATAGTAAAATGATCTAAAGATATATTTCTTTATTTGCCTATCCGAGAATTTACGGATTAATTTGCGCATAATAAACCACTAAATCAACTAATTAAAATAACGTTTAGCGTGTGTGTTGAATTGAACAAAAATACCATTAAAATAATTATCTTTACGAAATAACGAACGTGGGGTAAATTGGTATAACGAGATCTCAGTGTTTTAATGATGCTGGTTCATTACGAGGTATCCTAAAGGGTAGACTTTAATTGAGTTCATTACCAACATGATATCAATGCGTATTAAATATGGTGTTATCTTCAGCTTTCGTGCGCTATGATGCATTAGGAGAAATTATCTATTATAATGTTTACTAATAAAATGAAGTTATTTATATAATAAACAGATATGCATCACATCAGGTGGTAGGGTGCAAGCCCGTCTAGGTAGGTACCACCCATTCTTCAGATATTCTACCGTTAAAAAGCAATACTTAGTATCGTTGCGTTCCGGTTTGAAGGGTAAGTGAGCCAGTGTAACTACAGGTACAAAGGACATAACATCTTCATTCTTAAGGTTGGTGGCGCATTGGTGATGTAAGGAATGGATATTTCTTCTTACATCACCAATATCTATGGGCGGTGGTGACTATTTAACATTTGCCCGTCCATCTATGTATGTAGCTGCATAGATAAAAAAAAAATAACTTCATATTATAAAGCCGCGTGTGAACGAAAGAAACGCAAAAATTACCGTTATGATTTTTACATGTTTTTTACCACAAAGGACAGGATGATTAATAAGAAAAGTTGAAGGTTTTAGTGTACAATTCACTAGGTTCTGTGTAAAATGGCTGAAATTGACGATGATTGTTGAAAATGTCGGAAAAAATCATTACGACTGGGAGATTTACTGACGTGCGCCTTGTAAACTAATAGTGTACCTTTGCGAAGCTGGGACGGGTAGCTAGTAAAGTAAAAACACATTTAAAAAATCCTACATTAGTTGAACTTTCGCCATCGTAGGGAAACAGCTATTATACTATATTAAGTCATTTAATATGTAATGGTTCATACATAAATCATGTACACAGCTAATGTGTACTTTTTTCGTGGCATGTGTTTTAAATGGTGATTGCCTTAATTAATGATGTTAACGCCCAATTACCTCACAACCTGCAACGTAAATAAAACGCCTCGTATTTATGTTAATAACAATAATTTATGTTTATTTGATTATAATTATTATAAATAGGTATATAGTGAATAATAAGTTGTCTTCTCTACTATGTACTAAATAAGATGGTGATGTCACCATAACTATGACAAGAAAATATTTTTGTCCTGGCCGATGACGTGAGTCACGTGGATCATTCTCAACAAAGACTAAGCAACTGAGCAGAAGATGTTACTGTTTGAGTGTTTGTGCAAAAACTGGATACTCAATATTTACAAATGAATTATTCATCGATGGCTCTCTATTGAGTACCTATAAGTCTGACAGTATTTCTTCTGACAAATCTTAGGCGTTGGGCTAAAGTTTTATATATATATATTACATAGTTTCTCATAATATTGTCATATATTGATGAGAATGACATATTCGTCAATTATTTTTCGGAAAGTCGCTGAATATTCGATCCTCGTCCGGAAAGCTGATCATTGGAGTGGTTCAGAAAACATGAAAATACTTGTACACCAATCAATTGGAAAAATTATATTAGGAAAACAGCATCAAAATCTATCAAATAAATACAAATGGAAGCCTTATGTAAACACGAAGAGAACGTTCCGGGGTTTATAAATGTAGTCCATTCATGCTCTTTTATATTTCGATTATATTGTTACGAATTTTTTGGGTTTCGAAAGAATAGCCCGTGTTTTTGTACGTGAACGTTGGTAAAGTTTTTATTTATACCCTGGGAGTGTTCTTATTTACGTTTTGCATCTTCATTTGTCCGTAACAGACAAACCGTGGATTCCATCTTTCTTTTCGTGATTGTGTAGCGATAACTTCAAGATCTTCATCAAGAACGAGTGCGAATAAGCTTCTGATATTTCGTGTGGACTTTTTAAGTTAAATCTCCATGATTAAAATACACATAGCGTTTGACTTGAGATGAACTTCATGGAGCATATACAATTAAAAAAATAAAATACTTTACCAAAAACTTGGATTTAAGTAGAATTTCCCACGAGATTTTTTGATGTGCAGAAAAGCTGAAAAACAACATTCATAAAAATGGTACTGTGTATTAATAATAATATTGAATACGATTTTTACTTTTCAACAAATAAAATCATCTCACCTCTCAACGTTTTAGAATTGGGGCGACCTAAGTGATTCAATGTAATGCCGGAAGAAAGAACAGGAAAGGTCGTGCCAGTGGACACAACTCAATATTTAATTTCGTTTCCAAGATGAATGGCTTCCTGAAACCATTACATGTTCACCTGTTGCAGGCTGGCTCGGTCAATATAAAATTCCATTAACAGACAAGGGGAGTGAAGTTTTAATCGTTTGTCGTTGCTTTTACATAAAATATTAGTTCTTTTATTGTTGTTCGAAATACAATGTACGACTGACTTGTGTTTGAGAAAACCTTAGTATTATGTTTTCAAATCAGAACCTGTTAAACGATATTAGTTCTACGAACGAACAGCACTTCATTTTCTTAAAACTTAATTGATTATGATTGGTTTTAAGGTTTCGTACACTCAATAGAAAAATGGAATCCATATAACATCTATTTCATGACTGACTTTTCATCTGTTACAGCCTATTTTCTCTAAAGTCAAAAGTCAAAAATCTTTTATTCAATTAAAGCATTACATTTATATAAAACCCTCAGAAGAACGGAGAAAAGATCAACTTTTATTTTTTTTCAAAAAATGTTTATTGCAATGTAATTATTTATACATCTATTTGAAATGGTCTGAAGCGGTCGTTTCACTCCCATGGTGTGTTAACATCTATGAAGTCATTAGTTTTTAAATATCAAGCGAACATACTTAACTGACATCAGTTGAAGTTCGATACTCAAATTGAGTTTAGTGACCCGTTGGTTTATTATTTAATATTATTAAAAACCAGAAGTAGGGAAATTAAAAATAAAACAACACAACTAATCTATTTCTTATAATTCAAAATAATAAAATCAGCGTTATTTAAACATTACCACTTAAATCATTTATTACTAGAAGTGAATGCTATTTTTAATCTTACACTTACTGAAACCAACATGGACACTTCTAACTAACGCAATCACTTTGATTAATTAGAACTAAACAATTATTATGAATTACCAAACGAATTTAACGATAAAATAAAAATGACTATGAATATTTTAAACGCAACTATCTAACGACTGCCACTCGCAAGTGCCCGCACAAAAGTGAGTCTGATGATGTCGTGGTCCCTGTGA
The DNA here is from genome assembly GCA_905220585.2 of Nymphalis polychloros. Taxonomy (NCBI): domain Eukaryota; kingdom Metazoa; phylum Arthropoda; class Insecta; order Lepidoptera; family Nymphalidae; genus Nymphalis; species Nymphalis polychloros. The sequence goes on from HG992251.1 coordinate 3,950,701, forward strand.
CGTTTCTTTCTTCTACCCGACACTTGTCAAACTTTCATAAATAATTGGAGGGTAGAAAACGTTGACTGTCTTATTTTCTTAAAGTTCTCTAAGAATATATTATTTATTTACTTTACAAGTATATGAAGTATAAGTATGTGTGTATGTGCGGATCAAACTTGTAGCTAAATTTTCCACCCGACTTAGCTGAAATTTTGCACAATTTTTTGATGCTGGCTACACTTACAATCTTCTACAATTTTAATATAATATAAAGTTTAAGGAATAAATTAAACATCGTTTAAAAATACATTTTATTCTTACCCGAGATCTTTTTTCGTGCATGCATGCACGTTCGAATCATAGGGGCAAACGCATTACGCGTTTTCTTCATTTTCATTTAAATAATAAAAAGATTATTCTTTACATTTTTCATATCTTAATACTAGACGAGGCTCTTTTCACGCTCTTAGATTTTTTCCCGAATTTTAACAGTCAAAGTCAAAAATCTTTATTCAATATTCAAGCATTACACTTACTTATTGATTGTCATAAATCTACCACCGGTTCGGAAACAAACACCTCAGACCTGAGAAGAGAGTAATTTGATATAAAAATAAATAACATTATTGTTCATTTATTTTACTCGGTGGTAGAGCTTTGTGCAAGCTCGTCTGGGTAGCTACCCATCAGATATTCTACCGCAAAACAGCAGTACTTTGAACTGTTGTGTTCCGGTTTGAAGGATGAGTGAGCCAGTGTAATTACAGGGACAAGGGACATAACATCTTAGTTCCCAAGTTTGGTGGTGCATTGGCGATGTAAGCGATGGTTAACATTTCTAACAATGCCATTGTCTATGGGCGTTGGTGACCATAAGGTGGCCCATATGCTTGTCCGCCTAATTATACAATAAAAAAGAAAATGAACATAACATATAAATAACACTTGAACTGTAATATTAGCGTTTTGCTTTTAATAAAATTGTGTGAACGGTAGGACCCTTCGTGTGCTAGTATATTCTAAATACTGACAGTCTCAATGTAGAATAAGTTTTGTATACTATTTTTAAGATTAGTGGTACATGTTGTTATGTAATTATAATGAAAAAAATAATTAAAAGAAAATATTTGAGCCAGATTTTTAAGGAAACAGAAACAATGGGAATATTACACAATTTTGATTTATTAATAGGAATATCAAATATACGTTTAGTGAACCATTACTAAACACATATAACTATTGCTATTTCTCTTAAAATGCAATATAAGTTTCATTTTTCCTTTAAAGTTCATCATTTGGAGAACCAAAAGATGAGGTAAAATATCAAGTGTCGTAGGTACACACACCTGTCCCCCCTGCTCTGGAAACTAGAATCGATATGTTAGGTTAAGAATTCTCATTGATGTTTATCGAGATGAATAACGACAAGCTTTCTATTATGGGTTTCGAGTTCTATAAAATCGATTTAGTTAAAATATCGCATTACAGACGATTTGTTTGAACACAAAACAAAGCGGGGCGGAAGGAAGCGATCGTGCCTAAACCATTACAAAACAAATCTCCGCCGGCTTCGACGATTTAAAGAGATTTAAAAGATATTTAACGAATAGCTTTAAGCAGAGACAATCTCTCGAAGTATCTATAGACACTTTCTATAAATACTTCGAGAAGTTTAGACTTAAATCGTGTTTGAGAATATTATGGTGTCTCAACGTCTAATTATAATGCTTACAATTGTTAATACTTTCAATTTTGGGTAAAGATTCAGGTTTTCTCACGAAGTTTTACCTTCACCACGTAGCACGAAATGAATGCAAAATTAAACACTTTTTTATTTATAATAAATACAACCTTGAGAACTCAGAACTAACGGCCTTACTTACAAATGGTGCTGAGTGACTGTTAAATTAAACACTGATTTATCTCTTTCTGTCGTTATGATTTGTCATTCGAAAAAAGAAGACAACAGCATTGCTTAACTAATCACCTGCTAAATAATAGTTAACGTTTGAAAGTAAGGTCGTGTTTTACTAGCTCACTCACTCACTCTAACCCGACATGAATGATTATTAAAATTCATTTATTAGCAGTACAATTTACAATACACCTACTTTTTTAGTCTTAATGAATGTCCTCTAACTTAAATTTTCGGTGTACAATGTTTAAAAAAATGGTTTGTATACGCATTGTGCATGCTAAAGGTACTCGATGTCTGCTGATTAAAACTGTCGACATGTCAACGAGCGACGCGCATCAGTTTGATTTGATAGCTGTCAGAAAGGAAACATCGAAAGACTTGCATTTCTGTTGAATGAACGGAAGAACTGTGTGATTGAAATTAAACCAATCTTCTATAGGAACTCATATATCTGTTTTTTCTATTTTGTTGAAGTTATATAATCTTTGGAGATTATTATTGGGTTTATTGAACTAAAGCACACGTTATTATATTATGCAGAAAGATTAAAACATGGATATATTTATATATGGTGGGCTTATTTGAGGTGGTTTAATTTTTTTTTATAGCAAAAGTAGGTGGACTATCATATGGGCCACCTAATGGTAAGTGGTCACCAACGCCCATAGACATTGGCATTGTAAGCTATGTTAACCATCGCTTACATCGCCAATGCGTCACCAACCTTGGGACCTAAGATGTTATGTCCCTTATATCTGTAATTACACTGGCTCACTCACCCTTCAAACCGGAACATAATAATACCAAGTACTGCTGTTTTGCGGTAGAATGTCTAATATTCTACCGCAAAACAGATGGATAACAATAAAGTATTATTATTATTATTATTATATTTGTTAATTTATATAATTTATAGCATCTTCACTTTCTCATAATTAAGCAAAGTACCATCTGTAATTATTCTCTTTTTGCTGCTAATTTATATATCACATGTTATTTTTTTATATGTATCATCATATTGAATAACACAACACCAAGAGCTTCAGCTTATGTTAGCTATATTTTTCATAATATTGTTTTACGTAATTGATGAGTGCAAATTGCAATGCAATCCAGTTGTAAATCGAGATGCAAGGTCTGCACGTGGCATATTTATCGGTAACACCCAATTAAGCAAGGTCAACGACATATATCCACCCTTTATCCACCTCTTAAACAAATTTATTGCATTAGTATTATGTATCGAAAATGCATTTGTATCGAAGAAATATAATTAAAAATTGTACCATGGTAGGAAATACAAAAGATAGTAACTTAAATATTTAATTTTTGATAAACTTAATTTTCTTTTTACAATTTGTCATGGTTTTTTTTTTTACAATTCATTTTTTTTCAATAGATATGACATTTGACTTCTTAGAATTATATGGTTCATTTGCCCATCTTCTTACTAATAAAAAAAAAACGCAATTTTAAAAATATAATTATTTTCAACATTAAGTTGAAGAGATCTCAAGGAAATACTTGGCCTGATTAAACAGATATGTTATAAGATTTTCAGAGGCACGGATAAAGGTCAAAGGGAGTCACGAAATGAGAACATCTTTATATATCTATGATATATTGTTAGGTTCCGGACAATTTAATATAATAGGATGATTCATGACACACGACTTTCTAGCTTATTGTTAAGACATTATGATATTTTCTTCTGAAATAAGTTGAAGAAGACCTTCGAGTAAGACCTGAATAATAAAACCGTATATACGAAAGGCCCCCCTTTCGTATATACGGTTTATGATGATGAGAATATATTATAATAATGTCATTTATTATTTAATGAACAGTGTTATTCTATAAATATAAGGAGGCTTGCCAACTCCGCGTGAAATTATAGTGCACAAGTGCGCTCGCCAACACACTTGCGCTCTCTATACGTAATTTAATTCGCTATTGGAACGGAAATCCCACACGAAATATCAGATTCAGGAGTCCCATTTCATAAGCGAACTTCAACGTTCGAACTTTCTGTTATCGATTTGATTGTTTGCTAATGATTACTCGTCGGAAAATCTCCATGACTTTTATGTACTTGAACCGCTATTCGAATCAAAAATCTCGTGTTTTGCAGCCGTATAAATTAATCACTATATTAGATCAGCTATTTTGTATAAGTGGACTGGTGTGATATCAAAAGTGAATTTTATTATAACTTATAATCATCTCCAAGTAGATTTACATAATTAAGATAATTGAATTTTAAAATTTTTACTTAATACTACTTCCAAGTTTTATTTTTTGTAAGCATGGCTTCAAGTTAAACATTTTAAGCATTTAGAGGAAAGAAACAATATAAATAAATATATAATCACCTAGAAGTAGTAACTAGCTACTTAAGTATCAATAAAGAAGAAACATTAAAAAAAACAGCAAAATTTGAATAATAAATTACTTTATTATCTGTTGTCAACTAATAAGTAATAAAAGTGCAACCCCAATAAAAAATTATAATAAACGAGGTGTATGTACTTACCAAGTACTTATTTACTCGGTGGTAGAGCTTTGTGCAAGCTTGTCTGGGTAGGTACCACCCACTCATCAGATATTCTACCGCAAAACAGCAGTACTTTGTATTGTTGTGTTCCGGTTTGAAGGGTGAGTGAGCCAGTGCAATTACAGGCGCAAGGGACACAACATCCTAGTTCCCAAGGTTGGTGGCGCATTAGCGATGTGGTTGACGTTGTATGTGGTTAACATTTCTTACAACGCCATTGTTTATGGGCGTTGGTGACCACTTACCATCAGGTGGCCCATTTGCTCGTCCACCTACCTATACAATAAAAATAAAATAATAAATATAATTTTTTAAAACCATCATTATTTAAATACCCTTTTTTGTAATAAAATTTTTGCTTATACAATGATAATTATAATGTATTAAAGTATGCAAAGATAAAGACACAATTACATTAATCAACTACAAAATAGTTTTTGTTAAGACTTCTTCTTTTTCTTTGTCCAAACCCTCTTCCCGGTTCAGCCGGGGTCGGTCTCCTTGTACGTTTGCGCCAGAGAGCTCTGTTCTGGCTTGTCTGTGTACTCGGATTCTCTTTCTGGGCCTTTTTTGCATGTTTGATCACCAGGTTGCGGGCGGTCGTCCTCTTCCCCGCGGTTGGTCTGGGATATTTAAGGATTTCTTGATGGGATTGTCATCATTACGTCTCAGGATGTGGCCGTACCAGCGTAGTCGACACTCTTTCAGTTTTTCAATAATTGGTGTTACCTTGAACGATCCCCTAACATACTCATTTCTTACTTTGTCCAGCCGGGTTATTCCTCCCACCCATCTGAGCATTTTCATCTCGATTTGTTAAGACTTATCAACATAAAAAAAAAACTGACTTAAAAATTAATGTAAATGATGGTTTTACTATAAATTTAAGGCTTTTCGTATATTCATTGATTTATATACTTTAGTTTATATTGAATTATATGTCAGGTGCGAACAAATTGTATTAAAGCGAATAAAGAAGAGCCGTCACGATTTCTACGTATTAATCAGTAGTCGGGAGCGAAGTAGTCTAAATAGAGCAACTTTTCATTCGAAGTTAACGTACGTGTGCTGTTTACGTTTTTAAATAATACAAATAAAATAATATACTGAATTCTAAAAGCTAAACCTTGTATCATATGTTCGATAGTTTTTTGGTGACTATAGCTAATATATAAATGAGAAAATAACACTATCTTTCTGATACGCTTTCACGGCTAACTCACTGAAGCGATTTTGATGTAATTTGGTATGAAGCAAGTTTCAACCCTGAGGAGGTACTTTTTTATACTTACCACCAGCTTATCCCCAATAACACACGGACGAAGCCGAGGTAAACACTAGTATTATATAAATGAGAAAGTGCAATTGTTTTTATTCGTTCGTTCGTAACGCCTTCACGTCAACTGCACCGATTATTACAAAATTTTGCATTCAAGTAATCAGAGGTTCAGAAAAGGAAATATCATATCTAAAACCTAACAACACTAACTAAAGGAAGCTAGTATGTATTTAATACTTAGAATTGATTCCAATTTCAAATTTAAAGGCCAGCAACGCAACTGCAAGCCCTCGGGTGTTGCAGATGTCCATGAGCGGTGGTAGTCACTTTCCATCAGGTGAGCCTGATGTAGGTTCACCCGCTCTTACATAAAAAATATAAAAATAGAATTGATTCCAATTTCAAACATACAGTAAAACATCGTAACAGGGTTTGCGGGTAAATTAAATTGAGACTGAAATGGAAAGAATGAAGCCGAAAATGTAAATTTGTCCTTTTGTATGCGTTTTATGGTCGCTCGTATCGTGTATAAAGTCTTTAAGTAAAATAGAGCCTGTTTAAAGTAACGTCCAGCCGACTATTTTTCCACACTTATGTGAAGTTAAGAAACTATTATAAGTTAGCATTTTATGCGAAACTCTTTACTTTGTATTTCTTAATTTTGTTTTCGCTTTTATAGTAGGAATCGTTTTGAAAAACTTTCCGTTCGGAATTTAATATTGAAATAGAGAGAAGGATATTTAATTTCTTACCATTGGAACTTTTGTCGTGAAATATTTTTTTAGATTATTGATCTATATGGTTACGAATTTTTTATCTTTATATCCATTGTCAGGCAGTATTCGATTTGTTAGTTTGTTTGTTTGTTCTAGTGGCTAGATATTAGACTGCAGACCCCGTGGTACTGGGTTCAATTCCCAGGTCGGACCAATAAATAGTTATTGAGTTTTTCTGTCAGAAAATTCTCATTAGCAGCCCGGAGTCTGGAAGGTGGAAGTGTGTACACTCCCGTGCCTCGGAAAGCACGTTAAGCCGTTGGTCCTGCGCCTGAACTCTTTCCGGTCGTGTCGGATTGCCGTCCCATCGGATTATGAGAGCTAAGGAAAAGAGAGTGCACCTGTGTTTGCGCACACACTTGTGCACTATAATATCTCCTGCGCAGTTGGCTAATCTCTCTTGAGATTGGCCACCGTGGCCGAAATCGGTCTGGAGGATCTTATAATTATAATATTTATAATATTTATGTGAATATGTTTATTTTTACGATCAGCAATGAAAGAGATTTTAGCAATATGACCGTGTTAACAAGAAATATATTTTATATATTTGATATATAATAAAGCATGTTTATATACCAAATATATAAATTACATTGATAACTGAAAATAGTAACAAAAATTTTGGAAATGTTTTATAAACATTTATTGATAAGGTATAAGTCCTTTTATAATATATTAATATTAAAATAATATTTATTTTGAAATATAAAAGAAAGCTTATACCTTAAAAAACATTTTTGCCCGCGTTTATTATTTATTTGTGAGCTGGGATTATAAAAATTCAACAGTCAAATACTCGGGATTATTTTAAAATTAAAATGGCTACGGTTTCTTGTTTCTTTCATGAGATGATACTGATGTTCTATAATCTGCAACTATGTTATTTTAATTATTGCTATATTAGTATGGAAAACTTATATTCTAAAACAATTGGATGCAAAAATAATTAAGTTGTGTACTTAACGTATGTGTGTATGTATGACCTTAATCTGCGTTATACCATGCCTCCTTGGGAACCCACCCGGCAGCGCCGGCTTTGTCCATAACCAGGGAGTAAAGTATAGTTTATAGCAAACGGCATGACGTTCCCTAATGCCCACATGCCTCTCTACTTACTTATGTATCGCGTATATCCAATATATTTAATTACTAAATATTATTTTATTAACGAAGTTCTATGTTTTTATTTACTTACTGCATAAATATAAATAATTTATTTTTAATAAGAGGCTAATTGGTGGTAAAATAATTGCTAATTTGTATCATCTTATCCAGATGAGATGGGCTTGAACAAATTAGCATCTATATAATATATTTATATAGATAGTATTATTCAAGACTAATTTGTTTTAATGTATAAATTGCGACCATACGTCGCTACCTGTCTCTTGGTGCCATAAATCTCCCTTAACTATGTCATCAATATTTCCCTGATCCCCTCGAAGTTGTTATTGAAATTTCAAACCAACAAATTAATTTATCAAAGCAAACAAATCTGTTGGTAATATTAAGGTATCCTTTAAACTCGTGCTTATGGATTATTTATATACATAAAAAAAATTAAGACAGAATATAGATACGTATAGAGAATACGTTCAAAAGTTACAAGAAATAAAGTAACTTTTATAAGTAAGTAATAATTGTAATTTCTTTTTATATCTACAGACTTATTATTTACTAGCTGTTGCCCGCAGCTTCGCTCGCGCGTGTTCTTTATCTATACTAATATTATAAATAAGTAAAAATAGATTTTTTGTATGTTTGTTTGTAGCGAATAAACTAAAAAAACTGCTGTACTGTTTTTAAAAACCTTTTTTACCTACAGAAAGATACGTTATCAGCGAGTAATTAGCTGCCCGTCCCGTCTTCGTACGGGTAAAATAAGGATTTTATCTCGTACATTTTTTAATCAATAAGATATAAACATTTACCAATCGATTTATTCGCCCATCCAGTATAGTGTATGTGTGTTCAGTACAGGGCATATAATAATCCTACTTCCTACTAATATAATAAACTCGAAAGTTTGTATGGATGTATGGACGTTTGTTACTCTTTCACGCATAAACTACTGAATGGATTTTAATGAAACTTTACAATAATATAAGCTTAGGGAATACCAATTAAGTGGTACATATGGCAATAATGGAATATGTTTTCTTTATCCAAACATCACCAACATAGTGAAGTTCGTATATTTCTCCCTAAAAGATATTGATATAAGATATTGCGTATTTTGAATTTCATTATTTGCACCCAACTCTTCCAAACAAAAATAAAAGTTTCTAAAAACTTTGAAATTCATGTTTATTAATTCAATCAAAAAACTCAAATAGTATATTTCTATTTTTTTTAATTTTTATACTAATGCTTTTACCCCGTTTCTCCCGTTTGGAGTTAAATTTCTAAAAATGACGAAATACGTATGCATAGCTTTAATACTAAATATCATTCTTCTTACACCAAAAGTGACGGAATCCCCATACAAACTTTCAACCCCTTTTTTACCCTCTCATATTTAGATTTTCAAAAACGCTGAAATACATTTTTATTTATTTTTAAGCTTGTTCATTAAATTTCATGCTTCTAACTTTAAAAATGACGGGTTTCTAAACAATCGTTCAACTCTTTAGGTAGAATTTCTAAAAATCCTACCTTAGTGGCTGTTATAAAATGTATCAACTGCCAAAATTTCAAGTTTCTAACCCCCGCAGTTTAGGCTCTGCGTTAATGAATCAGTTAGGAAGAGTAATAATATTATGTGTATAGATATCAACAAAAATACGTATTTTTTATAACTTTTGATAGACTCAACTAATTTTGATGAAATAAAGCCTAAACGGAATCTTGAAATAGTTCTTATAATAATTCGGTTATTTCAATTTTTAGACGATTGAAAGATTAGACTGGACATACAGACATGTAGACAGTAAAAAAACTAAAAAAATGATTGCTTTGGTTTTGGTAAATCGTAAATAGCCATATACCCTTTAAAACAGGCAGTTATTTTGAAATAACAGACAGAAACTTCAATTTTATTTATATTTATGGATAATTTATTAATTAATTCGTTTTTGTTATAGATTTATGTTATTTTATGTGTACAATATAAAGTATAAAGTAAAGGAAAAGTTTCTTCTGTCAGAGACTAAATAAAATCAGACTTAACCAAGGCTACTAATTTAAGTAAACAAAAAAAGGGAATTAAAACAAATGTTGTCCATTGAACTTGACACACATCTGAATAAGCTGCTTAAGCGGCCATTTTATGTAGAAAAAGTATATAATATACAAACAAAAGCAGCTATATAACAATTTTAATTAAAGTTTCAAAAGCAGTTATTTGACCGCTCTGGTAGGTTAAGTGTTCATTAATTATTTTTAAAAATGAAATGACACATAGCTTATATATACATTAGCTAAGTTTCCACCAACAATAATTACACAATCATTAAAATAAACAAAACATACATAAAATCAAACAGCTAAACCATCATAATCAGTAAAGGTGTAGTAAGATATATATTTTTTTATAATCAAATATAATTAATTACTTAATGAAAACACAAATTTAACAAAAACAAAATATAAATGAAATCACATAGCTTAAGCATTATTACATTGAGTAAGGCCAATAAAATGCAGTAAATAAATGATATATATATTATTTATATATTTTTTAACCAAATACAATTAAAAGGCAAGCAAGAATATGACTACAGTACAAAATTTATAACAAACTAAAATATTGAATATTAAGATGGGTTGGTACATTCATTTTATATAAATTAATACATTTAATACATTATTATTTTTATCTTATTTATGTTATTTTTGCAGTGATTTTTTTTAAAATATATAATATCAATATCTGAGTACACTTAATTATATATTATATGCTCGCACAGATCTACTTCTTCCTATTCATGATTATGCTGTCGCAAGCTTGATGTAGCCAAAGACCAATTGAATTAAGCTGAGAGATTACAAAATACTTTTATTCGGTTTATATTGGGATGAGGCAAATATAACCAGGTTTCACAATTTTGTTCTCTTCTTAATTAGTTGCCCATCTGACTTCGTAGGAATATGCACGTCTTCTCTATTCTGTACTGTGTGTTGTTTAACCCTTTTACTCCCCCTTCATCACTTGATATTCATTCGATGATGACGGTGATGACTACGTCTCAGTGCTTTTATTTATCTGCTCCATATTTTGTTGTTCGATCACTACTATTTTAGCTATCTCTATAGCTTTCTTTAGTGACGGATCAGACCGTTGTAATAATCTTTGATGTTTGGCGAGCTACTCTAACACATATTCGCTGTAAATTTATCACTGACCAATGACTATTAATTCAACGAAATCGCATTTTAAACTGTAATTTTCTAGACTCGTAATAAAGTTGGTTATATTTTCGTGTTTGCTTTGTTTTCTCATAAAAAATACATGTCAGGCCATAGTTAAATTTTTCCTCGGTTCGAAATACTTGTTACATTTATTAATGAGGTCTTCTCAAGTAATTTATGTTATTTTAATGTTGAATGAATTGAATATTTCGACACCTTTTCCACCAATCGAGTGTAACAAAATTGCTATTTTTCTCTATTTACACTTCTTATATATAACCAGTGGCTAATACTCCTTATATATATCCAGTGGCTAATAAATATAGTTCAAAATATGGTTGCCATTTTTCCACGTTAAATTGTTATTTATTTCGTTGTATAGAAAAAACTTCGGTAGGTAAGTTTGAATTTTTATCTGCCGTTTTAAAACTTTTGACAGGAAACACGAATTTAGGACAAAATTATACCTATTTAAAGTTTTAAGAAGTGATATACCACGTTGATGTTTAAAGCAACCACTTCTAAAACCATCTATTATTGTTATAGTTGTTTTTAGGCTTTGTTTGTACACCTATATACTATTCACGTATTAATTATTGTCACTGAGTTAACTGACTTGCTCACACGCAGACTTAAGGCGTACTGTTATGAAAGATATAAGATGAGATCATAAAGATACACACAATATATATGCAATATTAGTTTTTATGCAAAAACAACACACGAAGCTGCTGAAAACACGAAATTGTTAACAAAACTGTTTGATTTTGACAACTAACCGCGCGCGTACTTTTCCTACAGATAATAATTTATTGATTTTTAGTAGGGATACTAAACTTATAATAAATAAATAAAGAGATTAAAAATTATAGGACAAAATATAGGATAAATCATAAGCAAAAGTGTAAATTACATGTAATATTTAATCTCTTTTCAGTTTGACCATAACCATTTTTTAATAAATGTTCTACGTGTATCTTAAAATTGACATAACTTTATTATTTATGAACCGATTGAAATAAAACAAACACTAAATATTAAGTGAAGTTAGCCACAATACATTAGTGAAAACCGCACTCAAATCCGTTAAGCCGTTTTTAAGATTAGCGTGCACAAACGCACAGACAAACAGACAAACAGACAAACAGACAAACAGACAAAAAATTTATTAATCATTGTTTTAGGTTCTATTGTGTTTATAATGACCTCCGATAAAAGTTTTACTCATTTATCTTCCATGTACAGACATCGACCAGTTACAGATTTATTATATGTATAGATTTTGTAAAAATGGTGATATTGTGTACACATTTTTATTCATATCTTTTAATAGATTAAATATTTCAATTAACTGATTTTGTAATTGTAATATAAGATCTCTCGTAGTTTTATTTTTTTAATTTGATAATCTCAACTCTTACGCAAAACTTTCATGAAACAGTTGTAGATTATTCATCTTGTTGCTTTTCTTTTTTTAGATTTGCTTCACTCTCTGGTTTAGACATTCCATCTTTTTGTTTTTCTTCTTTTAGATTTGCTTCACTCTCTGGCGTAGACAGTTCATCTTTTTGTTTATCTTCTTTTGGATTTGCTCCACTCTCTGTCGTAGACTGTTCATCTTGTTGCTTTTCTTCTTTTAGATTTGGTTCACCCTCTGATGTAGACTTTTCATTTATTTGCTTTTCTTCTTTTGGACTCACTTCACTCTCTGGCGTAGATGTTTCATTTGTATTTTCTTCCTCTTGGTTTTTACCAGGAAGAGGAGAAGTTTTAATACAACCTATTGGTCGCAGAGGGTATTGCCTAGGATATAAATCACAAATACTTTTAATAATATTTTGTGGCGTTTTATCATTTATAATTCTTCTTCTTGGAAGAATAATAACCGGTGTGGAATCTGCTTTAAATTTTCGAAATTCTCTTTCGGCATTTTTAACAATCCTCTTAACATTTGATCTTAAGCAATTATGTAGACGAGGTATATTGATAGGTAGATGTTTGATACATTCTTTGTGCGCATTACCTTTTGCTTCACAGCTTAAGTATTCAACTTGAAGATATATATTTCTTGATAATTGAAATAGAACGCACTGTCTTGGACCAGAATTTATCCCGCTGTCTTTAAAATGAAATTTCAAATCGATATCATAACCAACATTTTCTACAATCCAAGGTAGTGTCCTTTTAAAGAACTCGACGTCATTATCATTGTTAAAATCTGATAATATAGTAATTAGCTTATGACAATAAATAAATGGTGTCATTAGAAGTATAACGAATATTAACCGTCCAGCCATTTTGAAGAGTTGATTGTGACTAATGGTAACATTTTATAATTACTTGCGAAGTGCACTTCTTCATTCGTAAAATATTTGTTTTTATTATTTCATTTTAAATTAACCGTGCCGATAACATTCTGTCTAACATTTTTTCCATTAATAATGCATTTGTATATAAATTTTGCGACAAAAAAGTATTTTGTGACATTTTTTTTCATCTATATAATTCTTGAACTGAAGGCTGTATGTTTGTTTACAAAGATTGAATTTCTTTCGAATACGTAAAACACATGAATCTCAGTCAAAGTTTTGTCGTAAAGATACTTCAGGCAATGCTATAAAAGTACACAGTAACGACTAAACCAGACACTAACAACGTGAATGTCATGTGTAACTTTAAATTTTATGCCCTCAGCAAAAAGTTCAATTTTCGCTGATCTTAACAAGTTATAAGTACTTGAAATTGTGGTAACGTTTAAACTTAAAGTTTAAATGAGCACACACGCTAACAGCTGAATTTCGTTTAAAAAACTTATTTCGCAGCTAGCATTTAAAATATAATGTTTTTACCGGGATTCAACTTGAAAATATATTGAATTTAAATTAGGTTTTATTTCTAGTAAAAACAACGCCAAATTGTAACCCTGTCTGTTAAAGGTTTATCATTTTATTGCTAAGACAAATCCTTTATTTAATTGTATTTAAAACCACAAATTTCAATATAATCAATTTCTCATTTTGTAAAACATATTACATTTTGCGGTTGAAAATACATTCGTGAGGATACAATAGTTTTAATTTAAAGCCTTGTTTTAATTATTAGCAGTTCCATTTCCGTTTTTAAAACACAGGCACGTGGATTCGATAATTAAATATTCAAATACAAAAACAATCCGACACGTAAACCACTTTGGTGGAATAATATGGAAACCACAGTAATTTATTTCGATCGTGTTTGAGACATACACTTTTTGTATAAAGACAACATTATTTTACCGCCAAATAGCAATAAATTGTCGATTGAGCCAATTGACTCCTCTGACAATCGACCTTTTAATTTAACATAACAGTCGTCAATTCAGTTTCAGAAATTAAAGTTTTTCAAATAAAATTAACCATCTCTTAATATGGTGGTTGATGGCGTAATGATGGAGGAATGGTTTAAATTTAATATAGAGCCAATTTATAAAGGAAAGTGATAGCCTAATGAAATAAATTTATGTATAGGGAGATTCTTCTGTGTGTAAAAGGCAGATGCCCTTTAGATAAAATAAAAGTTATTTCGTTGGAATAAAAAAAACAGTAAATCCCGAATTATTGATAATAAAAAGAAATGTAGGTAATCTAATCAGAGTACGATCAAAATAGATTAATAGTTTAAAAACGGATCTATTCAGAGAATATTAGGTACATTACAGAAACGCATAAGACGTTCGTAAACGTTACATGAGCTCCGAACGTCGTCATTTCTACTTGTGTAAAGAAAAGTAACTGAAAACACGCATCTCATTATTGAAGTGTAGTTTTGAACAATATTAGTGAGGCGAGTCACGAATAGGTACCATTTGTTTTGTATGATATTATATTTTATTAATATATATGATATAAGCTAACAATTTTTGATAGATTTGTGGTAAACGTTATTATATTTACAAACAAATATAACTAATTTCAATATATCATTAAATAATTAAAATGTTATCAATACACAATAAAATTAACTCACTTTTGGTTACGCAGTGCAAGGACGAGTATTAAATAATAGATTGGGATTAAATAAATGATTGAAATAACTTTAACAAACTATATATATATTTTTTTTAAGTGAAATTAACAAACTTTATTATGATGCATAAGCATAAACATAAAAAATAGTAGAAACTATATTCATGATGTTACAGTAAAAAAATAAGAAAGAAATAAAAATTAAGAAAAGAAATGTACTTTGTAAAACTTTGTGATATGTGAAGTAAGACTGTAGGTGCTAAACCGAGATCGAGTAGATATTAAATCAAATTAATCAAAATTTATTATCACAGTATATAGTTATAAATAATTATAATTATTATATATTGCGGTAATTTGCTATTTTAATAATCAAAATAGATGGTAAACTATGTCAGACAGATGAAAAATGCCATGGTCTCATTTTATTTATTTATACTTTATTGTACACCACAAACGAAAAAAAAATACAAAAATATGGATTCAGCCTAAATAATAGTAGCATACAATTTTGGCGACCTTATCGCTATATAGCGATCTCTTCCAGGCAACCGACAGTGTTAGGAACAACTCATAGGAGTCTTATTTGGCGCCAATAGTGACAAAAGGTACGCTCGCACATTCGTTACCGATCCTGCGAATAACCTTATGTGAAACACTTTCTACAAGCACAACTAATTTCAGCGAGGATTGGAAAGCCACGCTCGGGGCAGCTCTTTTAAGAGGAGGAAACGTAATTACTGCGTAAAAAGTGCAAACGGCAGCGCAAGGTCCAGTCGTATTTTTACCTTAAAATATTCATCAACGAAAACAGCTAATACCAAAACATCGTATGTCTAAGTGACTTCCTCATCTTTCTAGTCTCAGAAATGGTACCATGTGATTATATGTCAGCCTCGTTCATCATACTGGTGACATCTTTTAGATCTTAATTATACAAGACCATATTTAATTGCCAACGGGCCATTGACAGATATGATAAGAGAGAAGATTTTCGAAATAATTTTGAAATATTAAGCTTACATAATATTCTTCAGGTACGAACGCCGAAAAACTTATCACCATATTCATAGCACACGCGAATGAAGTCGGAGACTAAGTTCGTTATGATAATAAAGCCATTATATGCAACCATGGCATGACTGAGGGGTATTACAGGTTTCTTTGCTGAGTCGAGATTAAAAATATGACTTGAAACGTTATTGTTTTGATTTATTGTACATTGTACAAGAAAAATGCGGTAGTTTCATGTATTGTAATGGCTTATATGCGAAAAAGTTATGAGTTGAATAAGAATATATTGTTAATGTATAATTTGGTTTCTTAAAATACAAACAAAAATGTAGGTAAAATGATAACGCGTTTGGACTCTACTATGACTTACCATGGATGGTGGAGTAGTGTCATTTGCCCTCCCGGGAAGTATAAAGAAAACAACCTGTAATGTTCACCGCCATCCATTTGTGGCGAAGGTTAAGAAATTATTCCAAATGCTGTAACGAACTTGGTGGACACATGTAACAGAAGTTCATTCAACTCAGGTTTCTTCACGATATTTTTCACTGATACTTGCTTGATTTAAAACCCGCAATTTTTGGTTAAAACCCAGGTCTTCTAACTGCGAGGCCATCTTGGCTATCTAAAATTAAGCGTAGATTAATGTCACAAGTGCTAGTAGCAATGAGTTCTCATAATGATATTTTATACTGGAAAACGGAAACTTAACGGGAATTTAGCGTCCTACACTAATGACTATTAATGCATTTTGAGCCTTATCCTAACGCGATAGCGACACATTTAATTTAACTTTTTAACACTTAAGCGTAATAAAAAACACTTCTTACATTCATTTCAAACTTATGTTACATTCTTACTAATTAATTTTAGACGCGACGGTGAGTTTGTTTATTTATTTGTTTGTTTGTTAGGCTTTCATATCATAACTACTCAACCGATAATCAGGAAATTTCAAAGGTACAAGAAAAGACATAGGATACTAAGCACCCGCGTCCAAACATCAACGGCCTCGGCCTAAGCTATTGAAATATAGTTGGAAAGTACATCATCCGAAGTATGATCGCGAGTTCGTTCACTCGTGTTTTATCCTAATTTTGTTCTAGTAATCCCTTGATACGCTTATCCACGATAAAAATATCATATACATATATGTATGTTATATAAAGTAAATATATTCTTACTATAAATATATTATTAAAGCCATCTGTTAGTTTGTACTCTACTAATTCTCGTCTGTCATCTAAAGCATACTAGAACGACTGATTCCGTCTTGAAATCATATTACGATGAACTATTACAACGGGTTACGGTAATGAGTCAGTCAATTCCATACATCTCTATATATACCGTCATCTAATAAGTCTCTATTAAATTAAATCAATATTAATAAACTATTAAGATTTAAAATAAAACTTCTGAAAATTTCGTTAACATTTTACATGAATTTAACGTTGTTGAAATTCCCTTTGAAAGATCCTTGATCGTGTAACAAGCTTTCCGACCGAGTGTAGCAGAAAGTGCTTATTCATTAATGATAGCGGTTTACGCTTTGAAGTTACATGATACGCTTGACCGTGAGATATTTTAATAGATTTTATTAGGTATTTATTACAGATGCTAAGGCGTCTGATTAAGTTACGAAAGAACTTAAGTACGTTCTCTATACCCTCATTGTCATAATTAGCCATTGGGGTGGCTATCCGATCTGATCTAGAAGAGCGTAGGCGCAGGACTAACTGCTTAACATGCTTTCCGAAGTAAAGTTCCAAATTATCAGCGGCTATTGAGTATTTCTGTTGGGATAATTTAAAGACTTAAACGCAGGACCTCGGAAGTTGCACCATTGTTAGCTACTACGAGTGCATACGCTATTATTAATAAAATAATATAATATACAAACAACTACTTATCAATACATTTACCACATAGTACTTGGTGGTAGGGCTTCGCGCAAACCCATCTGGGTAGGTACCACCCACTCATCAGATATTCTACCGCTAAACGGCAATACTTAGTATTGTTCCGTTCCAATTTGAAGAGTAAGTGTAACAATAGGCACAAGGGACATAACATATTCGTTCCCAAGATTGGTAGCGTATTGGCGATGGAAGGAATGGTTAATATTTCTTAAATCACCAATCTGTACGGGCGGTGGTGATAATATCAGGTGGCCCCTTTGTCTGTCCACCTACATATAACATAAAAAATAGTACTAATAGAAATAATTGTTTATTCGCTCTTAGTCTAAATAACTAAGGCCCTACTGATAAACGTTGCTTAGCGGGTTATTAGTTAAATATTACTGTCTTTGTCTTTCCAATGTCAAATCAGTAAAGACAGAAAGAGCAGAATAACGGTCTTTCTTATAAACGTTGCTTAACGACTGATCAGTTAAACAATGCTGTGTCTTCTTCTTTCGAATATAAAATCATTAATGTCAAAAAGAGATAAATAGATGTTTAGCTAAACAGCCCATAATTTGTTTATCGGCTGTTTATAATTAAGGCCGCTAAAGCTTACAAAAATAATAAATAAGTAATAGTCAGTAAATTCTTTTGGTGAATAAATAAATAACACATTTAATATAATATGTAGTAATTATAATTAATAGGATGCTTCTATATCAGTGAAATGGAAAAATCGATTAAATCAAATTAAATTATTTCTAATTAATTTCAATAATCTTATATTCTTGATACATTACAATTAATATTAATTATCTAGAGAATTCGAACTTAAAAATCTCTAAGAAACATCTAAATGTCTCCGTTTTTATTATAACTAATTATGCCCGTGTAATCCAGTGGCATGAATTATGATAAAACAAAGCCTGCATGAAACTGGCAAGAGACGTTTTAAAACAGAATACCGTCGAAAATTGGGGAAGTCATTAAGGTGCTACGAAAGGGAGCAATTAGGAATCTAGGACAGGGCTGGACGGAATAATGTGCCTTATTATGAAACTGTGGGGACGATATATGGAATATATTATATTCTCAGCTCTTATAATACAAACTTTATTTTTATATCATTAACTGAACTTACGTCTATTTATACAAGTCATTGTTTCGAAATACATAGTTACCAGATGAAATTAACGACTTTTACTAAATGTTTTTTTTTTAAAGAACCCGTTAAAACCCAGACGGGAAGGCAAAACAACGGGCTTTTGGAATGTGAGGGAATTTTAAAAGACACCAAAATTATACATAAATAACTTTCTTAATATCACCTGTCGTATATTTCGCAAATAATAATAATTTTACTTTATCAAAGTTAGATATGAAATCTTCCTATTTAAGTTCACAAGCATTTTGTTTGTGTTTAAGTTCATAAATAGAAATTGTACTCGTACCTGCAATCTCATATTGTATCAGATCAGATGGTGCAATAAGTTTGTATTTGTTCTCGTAGAAACTTCAACATTATTATATTACTATTAAAGATTTCTGTCTATGTTCCCTTTCTGAACGTTTTTTGATTTTTATCAAACGCTGACGTCGCAGTTCCTGTTTTTATTTATTATCAGTAATAGCAGATATTTGATATTTTAAGAACTTAAGTTGAATTTAAATCAATTTAATAATTCACATAATGCCTGTCATTTGTTGCAATTACACTTTAATTTTTGCAAGCGATTACCAGATTCGATTTAGCCGTTGTAAAGTCTACTACTTCAGACCAGAATTCTCGATAATAAAACCGGCCTGAAAATGTACGGGTGACTTGACTCGTGTGAATAATTTTGCCAGTAAGGAGAAACCTAAACACACTATTGTCAACAACAACTGTGCATTATTAGTTCATGCAAGTTTCGTTTTAATCGGATGAATGGTTTAGGAACGCATACGACATAAAAGCAAGTTATTTTTTTATACACATATTTACAATAGCTGGTGCCCTCGACTTCGTCCGCTGGAAATCGTTATAACAATATATTAAAATATGCAATTCTTTTACTCTTTTTGCATCGCTCATACTAGTTTTTCGATGGATTAATTCAATGTATAGACGTTTGGTGTCTACTGCTTATTATATGATAATAGACTTCATTAGTAAAAACTTTGACATTTTTCATAATTACATCGAAATATAACTAATGGGATGGTCTTCGTGCAAGACAATTCGGGAAGGTGATACCAATTCATTATTGAATTCAGCGGTAAACATCTAAATCAATACTACATTTATCCGACTTGGTCTATCTAGGTCTATCTTTCTATTCTAAATAAATAAAACATTGTCTCGTACACCGTATATGTATTAAATATTCTATAAAAATCTCATTATACTTTTTTAAATGTATATAATGCTACTAAAAAAATGTTATATAAATCTCTGACATTACTAATATAATGTTTGATAATTATTTATGATCTTGTTCGAAAACTAGGTACAACGATAAGCTTTTGTTAAGTAACGTACCATCATTTAAAATAGCTTATTATTTATTACTTAACCTTCTCCTCGATTAGTTTTAGTACTATATTAGAGAGTAAATAGTATAGAATTGCGATCACTCAAATTCGATGGTTGGTTTGCAGGTATAATTAAAGTTATGTGTTAATATATTGACCGTTCCGACTTCGCTGGTTCAAAAGGTGAAATTTCATGTTTTATCCTAGCGATCTTGTCGATCGATCGACTCTCATTTTAAATTCATTTGAATGGTTGGTTTTAGGAATATCATATTATAAATGGACTAGCTGTGACCGAGGCTTCACCCGCGTATAATAAAAATATTATAAATTATTTTATTACTATAATAACACACACGCGCACACGCACACAAACATATATGGCTACTGGTAAAGAAATACGTAATTAACGATTTGAAATTAATTTTCATAAGATACCGTTGGGTTTATCGACCTTATACATATATGGCCTATCATTTGCGCCATCACATGTTCTTTGTGTGTACCAATTTTCAACAAGATTGGTCAAGCCGTTCTTGAGTTATAAGAAGACATACATATAGACAGACAGACAAACATGAAAAAAATAGTATAATGTGAATCACTGCATCATTAAACGATTATTTATCACAAAGTTAGGTGAAAAACAAAATATGTACAGACAGAGCCAATAGATTTATATAGTAGTATAGATAGATTATTGTAATAATTTATTAATAAAAATCTTATGGTCGGGTTTGATTTTGAAATGAAGGAAGATTGGGAAATGGTCCTGATAATAAATGTTGCCGAACATTGTGATATATAATCTCGGTGGTAGAGCTTAGTGCAAGCACGTCTGGGTAGATACCACCCACTCATGAGATATTGTAACGCAAAACAGCAGTACTTGGTATTGTTGTGTTCCGGTTTGAAGGGTGAGTGAGCCAGTCTAATTACAGGCACAAGGGACAAAACATCTTAGTTCACAAAGTTGGTGGCGCATTGGCGATGTTTTTTTTAAAGAAATATACAATGCCTATGGCTGTCTATGGGTGTTGGTGACCACTTACAATCAAGTGGTCCATATGCTCGTCCGCCTATACTATAAAAAAAAATGACTCTGCTAGAAAAATATTGACAACTAAGTAGTTGTCACACACTGATAATTACGCCACCAGTCTTGGGAACAAAGATGTTATGTCCCTTGTGCATTGTTACACTGGCTCACTCGCTCTTGAAACTGGAACACAACATTATTAAGCATTGCAGCTTGGTGCTATCACAATAAGTGATTAGTGGTTCCTCCACTTATTTCATCACCTACCTAGACGGGCTTGCACAAACTTTCTTCAAAGCAATAGAAATTTCAGTAACATTTTGTTAGACGAGCAAATTAGCCCCCTGGTAGTAAGTCAACAGTTTAGTATGTTATATAATGTTTAATTTTTCCAAATCTATTAATATATGTATGTGTATTAAATAAATTTCGAAGAAGTTGTTAATGTACAAAAATAAAATATAATTACGTATATTTACGTATAATATTTTATTTTGAAGATGCGTTTTTTTTAATCGTATTTCGTATAATATCAATTTGTAAACAAATTCTTCTACTAAAAATAATGAAGTTTAATTTATCATTATTTTTTAACCGTTGTTCCTCTGCCTGTTTTAATTATTTATTTATTTACGATCATTTTCTTCAACACCTTTTACGGGATGAATAATAAACACTAATTTAACACATGAAAACACATGACTATAAATCATCCACGTCGACTGGACTACGAATTAACATAAACATCAATATTATCATAACTACGTTTTATTATCGTTAATCGGTTTCAGTTTGACAGCTTAATAATGAAAGTGTGGAATTTCATGAATGAATAAAGTTTTCATGATTAATATTGACAAGCCTTTAACGACTTTTGATGTTTGAAAACTGTTACTAGGCCTCGAGAAATTAAATAATAACGAAATTTATAATTATTATATCATTTTTGTATATTGAACTTTTTACTTTAAAAAAACCTTTACTGAACTTTAATAAATAAGCAATTTATGAGTTTTAATTTTTCTGCTTTAAAATATTTATATATGTGTTGACGTTTAGTACGTGAACACATATATACATATATATATATTATAAAATATGATTTTTTTAAATATTATTATGATTTGTCATTCATATTCAATAATATACAATCTATAATAATAAAAACTTGTAAAACGAAAATAAAATATAAAAGTTGAGTAAAACATAAGGGTGTGGTGACATTGTGAGGTCATTTTTTATTACCGACGACACGCGTTCAGCTTTTTTTTCATAAGCTTCATAAAATCATAGAACGTTCTAGTTTATGTGTTTCACAAAGTTTTGTTGTAACAGATGTTAACGTATTGTTCTTATTTTAATCCTACTCTCTCTCTTTATTTTTGGACCAACGTACAACAATATATATATAAGAAAACTAACACAGATATTTTTCAAAAGCTTTTGTTACACCTGTTAGTGTGTGTTGGTTAAAACTTGCAAGTAAAATTTAAGCACAACTGAATTTTAAACGTTTAATGGAAATGATTGAGCTGAAATTTGAACTTTTGGTATTAATGATGCTGTGGTCTCATTACTATTTTTTTGAAACATCTATTGGCGCGGGGTTGAAGAGGGGTCTAAAGCAAATTACTAATCTTTTATATGAACTTGCATGTTAGTTTTATTTAGAATAGTCGAGCTTATGGGCCACCTGATGGTAAGTGGTCACGCTCAGACATTGGCATTGTAAGAAATATTAACTATCGCTTACATCGCCAATGCGCCACCAACCTTGGGAACTAAGACGTTATGTCCCTTGTGCCTGTAATTACACTGGCTCACTCACCCGATAAGCCGATATGGCCCAGTGGTAAGAACGCGTGAATCTTAACCGATGATCGTGGGTTCAAACCCGGGCAAGCACCACTGAATTTAATGTACTTAATTTGTGATTATAATTCATCTCGTGCTTGACGGTGAAGGAAAACATCGTGAGGAAACCTGCATGTGTCAAATTTCACTGAAATTCTGTCACATGTGTATTCCACCAATCCGCATTGGAGCAGCGTGGTGGAATAAGACCCAAAAACCTTCTTCTCAAAAGAGGAGAAGAGGCCTTAGCCCAGCAGTGGGACATTCACAGGCTGTTACTTTACTTACTTTTACTCACCCTTCAAACCCGAAATACAATAGCACCAAGTACCGCTCTTTTGCGGTAGAATATCTGATGAGTGTGTTGTACCTACCCAGCCGATCTTGCACAGTAAAGCCCTGCCTAGTATTATTTATAACTTAATTATATTTTCAAGGGTCAGATTAGAACATAAAATACATAATCATCTCGATACATAAAATCACAAAATATCTAATCTTTATATTTCATTGCTTTATACTCGTAATGTATATCGTATGGTGCTTAATTTAATTTATAATTCATCTCGTAATCCGCGGTAAAGGAAACATCGCGAGGACACCTGCACGTTGCGGATAAAATTCTGCCACGTGTATCAACTAACCCGAAACGGAGAAGCGCGGTGGAGTAATGTCCAAATATTTTTAAAAATAGGAGAGGAGGCCTTAGCCCAGTTAGGATATTTATAGGCTGTTACTGTTACTTTAGTTTTTTTTTTGTTTTTGTGATTGTTAATATCTCTATATGTTCTATTTCATCGATAAAAAGTCCTTCATGTTGTCTATGTAGCGATCGTAAGTTCCTGTTAAACTTCTTGTGGAAGTAGTTTATGTAAATTGTGTTTTCATTGAAACCTCGTGACGTAGATCGTAGTTTTAAATAAGTTAAGGACTAAAATTTAACTGCTTTCACTGATTCATTGTATAAAATGTATGGAAGTTTTAGATTTAAAAGCATTGAAGTTACACTTTCTTAAATATATTCGTTGGTTGTTGAACTGATGATGATTGCTTTCTCACCGATTTTGGCCACGGCGGCCAATCACAAGAGAGATTATACAACTACACAGGACATATAATAATGCAAAAGTGAGTGCGCAAACACGGGTGCACTCACGTACTACTCCTAACCTTGAAGATTGGTGATCGTGATTTTTAGAAGAAGTAAGAATAAAGTCCCCATTTAATACCTTTTTTGTACCAAACATAAAACACTAATTAATATAACTCACAAAGCTAAACAAATTATTTATCGCGTAATAAGTAATTGCGTTATGTTTTATGTATGCCATGAAATTGTAAATTATTATGAAATTTATTATAAAGCTGTAAAAAATTTACTGCCGTTTTAACGATTTTCGCCTTCCATTTAAAAGTAATAAAAACGAACATTACTCGAAATATGTATGTGCCTGAGTAACAGATTTACGTTCCTGTTAATATTATTATTGTTACAAAATATTGAAGTTTCAAAAAATATTTTTTAATTGCATTTTTAACTAGTCTTAAACAAAAACTTTGTATCACCAATTTTTTCATGTTTAAGTTGAATGTCGAGTGAAGGGAATTTTATGTAAATAAAAAAACATTTCAAAACAAGATATATTCACTGATAAATTTTGCATATTAGGTACATTATATTATGACCTATAATAACAAGTGTGTCAAGTGACTACGTAGGCTTTGTGCAGCCATCACGTCAACCCATAGTTATAAGTTAACTTAACTGTTAAGTTATTATATAACTTTATAAGAAAAAAAAATATGAATCTTTTTTTATTTAAATTCAAGAAATATTTCTACTGTTTATTGAATCACATGACATTCAAGAACATTTTAATGTTATGTGCCATAGAATAATAACGCTTGGAAGGATAGTGTCATATAAAGTTTCGCTCAAAATTGAAGTAACTTTAGAATTAATGAGTGCGTAAGTGTCACGTAATTGTGTCACCGACACGCACACATATGACCGAATTATGTTATGCAAGTGAATACACATTCCCCCCGTAAAGCGAGGAAATTGATACTGTTTGTTTGTAAAAGTATTATAATTATATATTGCAATATTATTTAGTGTTGCTTTTATTTTATGTATAATCATAAAAAAAATATTTATAATTATTTAAACAGTATTAATGTTTTATATGTAATTTAAAAAAGTTGAAATAACAATTTGAAATAATTATTATATTTTTATTATTTAAAATATAGGGTTTTCCAATAGGGACGCTTGAACTTTGACAGCTGATTGCGGCCATGTTGTTTGAGTGACAGCTGTCAAATGCAGTGTGTTATATTCATTCCGTCCTCCCAAACCACCATGGTAGGTTACAGTGTCGAGCAGCACGTGCAAATCATAAAATTGTTTTATGAAAATGGGTCTTCAGTTCGAGTAACGTTCCGCGCACTTCGCCCGTTTTACGGTCGCGATGATCGTCCTGCCGAGTCGACTATCCGTCGATTGGTGGACAAATTCGAGTCAACCGGGTCAGTTAACAATCAGCCGGTTCCCGTGCGTCAACGTAACGCGAGATCTGCCGAGAATATCGCCGCTGTGCGCGACAGTGTCCTCGAAAACCCGCGGCAGTCAATTCCGCGTCGCGCACAGGAACTCGGCCTTTCGCAGACGACAACTTGGCGAATTTTGCGTTGTGACTTGAGCCTGCACCCGTACAAGATCCAGCTGACCCAAGAGCTCAAGGTTAATGACCATAGACAGCGCCGTGTGTTCGCTGACTGGGCATTAGAGCAGTTGGAAGTTGACGCCGATTTTGGCAAAAAAATCATCTTCAGCGACGAGGCGCATTTTTGGATGAATGGCTATGTCAACAAGCAAAATTGCCGTATTTGGGACGAGACCAATCCACACGAGGTTCACCAAGTGGCAATGCACCCGCAGAAAGTGACTGTTTGGTGCGGATTTTGGGCCGGAGGCGTGATTGGTCCGTATTTTTTCGAAAACGATAATGGTGTGGCCGTCACCGTCAATGGTGAGCGATACCGGTCGATGATAACCAACTTCTTTTGGCCTGAAATCGAGAATATGGATCTGGACAACATGTGGTTTCAACAGGACGGCGCTACGTGCCACACAGCACACGCTACGATGGAAGTTCTGCGCGATCAAGCGCCCTTAATGGAAAACCCTATATTAAGCAATCGTGGTAAACATATTTTCCATAGCTGACAATTTTTTATTGTAATGACGTCTTTTGGTTACAAATTGTTTTTATGTTTTCATGAATGTATTTACCTAAAATTATAAGTCGCCAAATAGTACTTACGTGTGAATAGTGATTTTCTTTTCCTTATTTTTTTATGAGTAGCGTTGTGTGACACCCTTTTACTACACAGTAAGTCATTTTTTAATAAATTGCGCGAGATGTTTACTATGTCACTTTATCGTGACGGAAAATGTTTGAAATTGAACCTATTTGGGTGAAATTGAATGACTTCAATTCGCTTGGGCCTACACTCCTTCTAAGCGTTATCATTCTATGTTATGTGGTATGTCAGGAAGACAAAAAGGATACTGCTGTCAAGCAGTATAGTAGTAGTATGACAGTTAAATTTCGTTATTGTGACGCAGATTAAAGAAAGAAACGGAAAAATCTATCGGTTTTGTACATATTTTTTATCGATTAAATCTCGTATTGTTGATATAACATTAAATGAACATTTCAAGTGCGTGTTGGACAAAATATTATTATGATGAACGCGTTTGTCAGCGACGATATACATAACAGTATGGTTGAACTTGGCATGGTGCCAGCGATTGAAAACAGCAAAGGCTTTTTTCGAATCTCGTGTGTCCCATATTTTGTAATATCGTAGTTCAAGATGTTATCATTTTTAACGAGTATCTAGCGCAATGCCAGTGACCTCGATGACGATGATTCCTAATTTCGATTTCAGCTTAGATGTTGTAATACATAAGAGTAATGCCTTCTTGAACGATTACGGCCACGGTTGTTTTTCTCATGCTTACTGCGACATATTATAGTGTACAAGTCTGTGTACAAACACAACGGCATTCTCTCATTCATGTTATGATATATAGATATATCATTATATCTTATGACTACCTCGTTGGTCTAGTGGCTAGATATAAGGCCGCAGACCCGGTGGTCCTGGGTTCAATTCCCAGGTCGGACCAATATATAGCTATTGGGTTTTTCTGTCAGAAAATTCTCAGTAGCAGCCCGGAGTCTGGAAGTTGGAAGTGTGTACACTCCCGTGCCTCGGAAAGCACGTTAAGCCGATGGTCCTGTGCCTGAACTCTTTCCGGTCGTGTCGTATCGCCGTCCCATCGGGTTATGAGAGTTAGGGAATAGAGAGTGCACCTGTGTTTGCGCACACACTTGTGCACTATAATATCTCCTGCGCAGTTGGCTATTCTCTCTTGAGATTGGCCGCCATGGTCGAAATCGGTCTGGAGGACATTATTATTATTATATATCTTATGCCTGTTATCACACTATTTAACCAGCCATTCAAACCGAAGCATTACAGACGTTATGCGGAAGAAAAATTTACATTTTTGAAGTGATAACTTCTTATGGGAGGGTAAACCGCTTCGTAACGTAACGCGTAACGGTGTCACTATTACCGAGGCAGACTGCTTTACCTGAGAGTTACCAACCTAACGCCATCTAGCGTATACAGATAGTACTTATAATAATTTAGCAACTCTCAAGTACTAATTTAAATTATATTTAATATATTATAATTAACAATAAATATTATCACTTCTGTCGAGTGGCCCGAGACGCACACATTTTTTTTGTTCATTTTGATTGTTTAACGAAAGAAAACTTTATGTCATATATATCGAAGATACTCAAAAAACAATGATCATATTTCATTATAAATTCATACCGTACTCGCACAGTCATTTACACTCAAACGTTGGCTGTAGTCTGTTTCAATAATGATTACGTTCTTGCTTATCTGCTGTCAAATTACAAAACAATATAAACTTCGTGCCGTTTCATTTTTCTCGATATTTCTTTCGCTCTTAATACTTAAAAGGTAAGTGACGTGCTTATAACAAACAGAACGAAAACAAATGGCTTAACGTTGAAACGGCCCAGTGACTGTAATCTATAAGGCAATGAGATGTTATGTTTTTAAAAAAATTGTCATGTTGTTAAAAGAATAATTGTAAATAATGTCCAAAGGTCCCGAGCGGTTGCAGCAAGAATGTGCGTGCTTGCATCACCAAAGTGGAGGTAGAGGCAGCGTTTTTTGAATCAATACGATATGTACGTTATCACAATAACTATTAAATTATTAAAGAGGCGCATGGGGTTTACAGCTGTAAACAATTGCGTTTGTTGAACATACACTTATATTGTCATCTGACTTACATACCAAAGAAGTTTAAAATAAATAACGTTAGATAAAATCGACTAGATTTGTTTACATACGAGTATATCTTTTCTTTGCTTTGTATAAGTGAGGCTACCCTTGCTTTATACCCCTTCTTTTTACCGGAACACGATAATATTGCTGTTGCTGTTTAGCAGTAGAATATGCGATAAGTGGTACAGAGACGGGCTTGCACAATGTCCTACCACCAAGTTAAATAACGTTTTAATTGAAAAACCGAAAAGCGTCTCCATATTTTTTTTGTAGAAGCTTGTGTTCTAATTTCAGGCCTCAAAAACGTGATATAGTAGCGTGTTATTCTTTATATTATTCTGAAGAAATTTTGCAAAGAAGTTGCAAAAGTTGCATACATAAATTGCCAACAACTTATGTGAAACAAAAAAAAAAACGCTTTCATGTGCCTAAAGTATTGTCTAGACTTCTTAAAACTTCTACGTGTGGAGGACACGTGGCTTAAAATTAGCTGAGCAATAAGAAACATCAACGCAGCAACGTTCCAATCTTATATATTCTTATATCTAGTTTCTGACCATGGCTACGCTCACGTAGGGGCATGAGAGGGGATCAGGGAATGTCAGATGTTTTAAGGCGTGTTAATAATGGTTAATATTTTTATAGCACCACTGTCTATGGATGGTGCTGACTTACCATGAGGTGGTCCATTAACCAGTTCGAAATATTGGAGCAATATCGTGGATTCTGAATGTCAGACAAGAACCTCCGTTAAAATATTTATAGGATGCAAGACGATTTCCTACAATTCACGAGTAAGATGTTATCTCTAACAGCGCTTTTGTTTATAAATAAACGTCAGTTATGTCAGTGGTTTGGGAAATTTAATCCCCTAAGTGGGCTAAATAGGGGATAAAAGTTTGTGTGAAAAGTGGGTCATTTTTGCAGTCAGAAACATGAAAGTTACGTGGTTTTTTTAATCTCTAACACTAAAGAGTAAAAAATGATACAAAGACAGAGTCGTTCTCAATATTATAGAAAAGAGTCGGATAGTGGCTGAGACATGTCCTATCACATCGCCATCACACGGCTAGCCTTGTAATCATTTGGTATACAATTTTAATGCAACAATTACCTTAGTATCATGTATCGACAATAGTGCCACTTAGTATAATGCGAAGGCTAATAGTCTATTAACTGATCGCAAGCGTCCAGCTAACAACTGTACGCAACTTTATTACCCTTATAAGCTGAGCCAATTTTCGGCTAATGAACATTAAATGGTATCATCAATGTCGTGTTCACTACTTACAACTAAATAGCTTTGATGTATAGATTAGCTACCATTTGATACCGTTGTTCACTGCTGTTGTCATTTTCAATTATCTTGTAGAATCAACAGGATTTTAATTATCTCATAGTCGCTAGATCATAATGCTGCCATTCTCGAGATCCGGGGATTTATATCCCCGGTTAAGCCATTAAACGTTTCTGTCACCTGATGGTTAGCGGTCACAAGTGATGGTTAAGAAACATTAACCATCCCTTATGTCCTCAACGCGCCACCAACAACACACACTGGTTACACTGTTTCACTTACCCTTAAACGATCACAACGATATGCGATGAATAGGTGGACAGATTTGCACGAAGTCAAGATAGCAGAGGTTTCTATCATGAAATTCTCAGTAGCAGCCTGAACCTAAACCTAAAAAAACCTAAAAAAGTTATTTCAAAATTTGCATTTGCTTATTTATACAATATATCTCGCAATGACTATTGACTCTTCATTTTATGTAACTACAAGATAATTTTTCCATTTATTTATCTTTAAAATTTAGAAATGTCAATCATCTTGGCTTTCATCTTTTAAATTTGAAATAAATTTTATTGGCAATAATAATATATAATATTTTCTATTAAGATAAATAATTAAAGCATATTATTATTCAATTGCAAACATTTTAATAAGATATTATATTATTATAATACGTCGTGTATTATCTATGTACAATAATAATATTAACTTCCTAGCGATGTTTAGATAGCTAGTTTAACATATTATTACAATCAACTTTGACATTTCGTCTTCTGCTGTTGTCGTCATGGCGATTTTTTTCAAAACAAAACAATATAAATCTATATCAAAACAAAATTGATAATATTCTAAGTTAAACTGCTATCAATTAAGTGTTTTACGATGTTATCAGTAGCAGCCTGTGAATGTCCCACTCCTGGGCTGAGGCCTCTTTTCCTCTTTTTGAGGAGAAGGTTTTGGAGCTTATTCCATCTCGCTGCTCCAATGCGAGTTGGTGGAATACACACGATGTTATATTATGTTCATAATTATATTTTAGAAGCAATCATCATTGTTAGTAATATTGTAAAAATATTTTTACTTTAACAACCTTGAAACTTATCCAATTATAGTTAGTTACTTAGATTTAATAAGTTATTTTTATTTAAAATCAAACAATAAATCAAATTATATATTGTTTGTCAAAAATTGTTTTGGGATAGAAACCAAAACAGTAACAGAAATAAATGTTCTCCAAATACTTTTATCCCGGGAAATGAAAGTAAATCCTTGGGTATACAGTATATTAGATCGTTAGAAATAGATATGCATACCTCAAAAGTTTAAAAGTATATAGACAGCCTTGCGAAGTGAAGGTCGCAGGTCGATATTGACCTCCTGTTCTGTTATCGATCATACTCACAGGAGTATCAAATAACAGTGAGACAGCTCAAGGAACTCTTATTTGATTAAAAATATATTTAATTTCAAATCAAAATATTTGTAACAAGCACTTTTGAATCGTGTCACAGGATTAAATAGAATGTACATAGATAAACAGTACGGAATGGACTAGAGGAATGAACAAAAGTCAGTAGTTAATGTTTTCTTCAAATATAGTGCATAGCCTTTGACTATACTATGAAATTTATGTTCTATGTAGAAATTGACGAATACGAGCTCTACGCTTTTTTATTATTTATATCAGTAACAGCCTGTGAATGTCCCACTGCTGGGCTAAGGTCTCTTCTCCTCTTTTTGAGGAGAAGGTTTTTAGCTTATTCTACCACGCTGCTCTAATGCGGGTTGGTGGAATATACTTGTGACAGAATTTCAGTAAAATTTGACACATGCAGGTTTCCTCACGGTGTTTTCCTTCACCGTCAAGCACGAGATGAATTTTAATCACAAATTAAGCACATTAAATTCAGTGGTACTTGCCTGGGTTTGAGCCCACGGTCATCAGTTAAGATTCACGTGTTCTTACTACTGGGTCATCTCGGCTATCGATCTCGATTATCATCTATATATTATTTTGTTGTCTAAGCCGGCTTATGTGATAATGCTGGTTGAAATGAAACATTTATTGGTGTGACTGAGGGGAAAGACCGTATTGTATGCAATATTAATTAGTGATATCAGCTTTTTCAAAACCAAAAACAATCAAGTAATAATGAAATCTTTAATTAAACATAAACTCAATGTGAATATATAAATTTAAAATATTAATATATTTTTAATTATATTTCAAACTATTTACAGAGAACATATTTTACCCGCAAATATACCTCGAAAGGCGAAGAGTCATCAAGCAACTAATTCGTCACATGTCTTCTACAAAGATTTCGACCTTGGCCTGCTCTGTTCCAGCAGCCTTGACTCGATCTTCTTTTCACTTGCACAAACGTAAGATCCATTTTAATTGGGATGTCTAAGAATCTACACACATACTTTTTAGCATTCGTATCTTTTATTATGAAATATTTAGCTTGATTAGATGAGATTTTTTTTTCACATATTTAATTAAAGTTTTAACTTATTTTATTGATAAAATACCTAAAAATTATTAAAAGTCAAGAAGACTGTACAAAAACGTGCGACTGCCTCAAATTATATGACAGGTCGTTTGCGATTTTTTTGTGAAATAGGGCATTACATATTATGCATTTAAGAGAAACTATAATAATAATAAAAATAATTGTTAAATCATTTCTAGTTTCCATTTAAGTTGATTTTTGCTGCACTGACATTACTAAACACATTCACACCTTTATGAATATATACACAAAGCTTATTATATTCGTATATTTTTTTTATAATAATAATAATATCCTGGGACATTATTCACACACGGCCATCTGATCCCAAACTAAGCAGAGCTTGTACTATGGAAACCAGACTTCTGATATACTACATTTATTTTTTTTCTTTTGTAAATACATATTGATAATAACACCCAGACTCAGGACAAACAGACATATTCATACACACAAATGTCTATCTTGGGTGGGAACCGAACCCACGACCTGCGGCGCGAAAGACATCTACCAAATGTGGTTTATTACCACAGTTCATCCGCACATTGTAATTTACCAGTTCATAAACACAACATACATACAACATTTTATTATATATATATATCTTCTTCTTCGTGTGCTTCATTACTGAAGGTCGTGCTTGTCCTGAAATGCGTTCAACGATGTGTTGACTAGATTCCTCCATACCACTCTGTCCTCGGCTTGTCTCAGGGCAGTCGGAATATTGAGTCCCGTTATATTTTTAATCTGGTCGGACCAGCGGGTAGGTAATCGACCGCGTTATTTTTTGCCTTCGACCTTCCCTACTACAACCAGTTTATCCAGATTGTCTGGTTGTCTCCGGGCAATATGACCAAAATAACTTAAGACTCGTCGGTAGCATGTAGTGGATAGTCTGGTAGTAATCTTCAGTTGGTCGAGAATAGACTTATTGGTTCTTTTTGCTGTCCACGGTATACGCAGCATTCTTCTATAACACCACATTTCGAAAGCCTCGATCTTCTTTCGGTCAGCTGCACGGATTGACCATGATTCGGAACCGTACAAAAATATTGAGAATACCAAAGCTCGCACTAGTCTGGTCTTGGTGGTATTCGACACTTTTCTGTTTATTCAGATTCTGGTTAACTTGCTCATAGCTGCTTTGGCCATCTGCGTACGTCTCCGAATTTCTTTGTCACAGCCTCCCTGATTGCTTATAAGTGATCCCAGGTACACAAACTAATTTACAAACTCAAGGTCCGCGAGTTCTCGGGTTCGTGCAAAAGTTCCAGCTCGATCTACTACCATGACTTTAGTCTTCATCTTATTAATGGAAAGACCGACCATCTCACTTGCGCGCTCGACTCTTTTAAGCAGTTGAGCCATTTTCTGTTCTGAGGAAGCCAGTAGCGTAGTGTCATCGGCGTATCAGAGGTTACTGATTTTGTTGCCTCCAACGGAAATGCCTCCATCCCACTCTTCCAGTGCTGTCCTCATGATATACTCGCCATAGATATTAAAAAGAAGAGGGGATATGATGCATCCCTGTCGCACTCCTTTTTGTGGTTTAAAAGGAGCGGATACCACGTCATTCACTCTTACCATTGACTTCCCATTCTCGTATAGGGCTGCGATCAGTGCTATTAAATGCTCAGGGACACCCATTTCTAGGAGGATTCTCCATAAACAATCCCACTTCACGCAGTCAAACGCTTTGGAGTAGTCAAAACACATAATTAACGGAACATTAAATTCCCGGCTCTTCTCTATGAGTTGTCTAATGTTAACAATTTGCTCCCGTGTACCGCGGCCTTTGACAAAGCCAGCCTGCTCATTAGGTATTTGCCGCTGTAAGGTTGTAAGCGTCCATTAATTATATGAAGCATGATCTTACTACCATGTGATATAAGGGCCACTGTTCGGTAGTTTTCGCATATCTTTGTCGAGCCTTTCTTGTGCAGTGGTATCAAAAGAGACTCCGTCCAGTCTTTGGGCCATTTTCCCGAGCTCTAGATCTGATTACACAGGTCCTTTAAGATCATCACGCCTGTGTCTCCTAGGTTTTGCAGTTCTTCAGCGAATATACTGTCTCTTCTGGCTGACTTATTTGTTTTAATTTTTCTAAGAGCTTCCCTGACTTCAGATTCCAGTACTTCAGGCTCTAGGGTTTCACTCACGCTCAATGGCTTAGAAGATCTCCTGTCGTCCTTGTACAGGCTTTGGCAGTATAGCCGCCATCTTTCTGTAACCTGGTCAATCTCCGTCAGTAATGTCCCCTTGTCATCTTGGATCGCCCAGGTTTTGGGTCTTAACTCTTTTGTGATGCTTTTCACTCGTAGAAACAGATCTTTGGTATGTATAGTCTTAGCATGGTCCTCAACATCTTCACATATCGAGTTTAGATTTTGGTTGTAGTCTCTACGGCATAAGCGTTGAACCTTCGCTGACATGGTGTTATACTGAGCTTTCTCAGGGTCCCTTCTGGTTAAAAGGATCTTTCTTTCATTAATCGCCTTCCACGTTTCTTCTGATATCCACGCCTTTCTTGGACTACAATAGTTTTGCTGTTGGATGTCTTTTCTTGTATTGAGAATAATGTTCTTTATTGTAGTCCACTTCGTATCTATGTCGAGGTAGTTATCTAACTTTAAGTGTGTGGCTTTGTTGTTAAAGACTTTTTTGAAGGCATTAAGAAACATAAATAGCAATTTTAATCATTGAATGGTTTGCAAATTGTGAAATACCTAGAAACGTAAATTAATTGCGGCAACTATCATGAATACCGAGAATAGAAATTAATTTTATCGATTGAAGTTGTAATGCTTCTACTTTTTCTGTTCAATGTAATTTTAGTGAAAAGTTAATATTAGTTATAGAAAGGGTCTTAAGAAAACTTTGTTAATTACAAAAGGTGATTGTGGTGATTTTGTGGACTCGTGGCTGTTAAGGTAATTTATATGAATAATGGGAAATGGAAATAACAATAATAACTTTTTTTATTTGATTATATTAATGTAATTAAAATGTAAATTCTATAATATGTAATACTACAGATAATTGATATTTTTTAAGTCAAAGTATGAACTTATGTCTTATCTCATTCGTTATACGCTATGAAGGAGGGTCTTATAATTATGGATTCGGATGATATTAGGATAGGATGTATATCTCCATATAGTTATAATTATTACACTCATTAACCGATTGTATGTTTATATGATTTTCAATATATGATGGATTTAACGTGAACATTTACATTTCATTAAAAAGGTTTTATTACTCAGTGGTAGAGTAGGTACCACCCACTCATCAGATATTCTACCGCAAAACAACAGTACTTTGTATTGTTTTGTTCCGGTTTGAGGGGTGAGTGAGCCAGTGTAATTACAGGCACAAGGGACATAACATCTTAGTTCCCAAGGTTGGCGGCGCATTAGCGATGTAAGCGATGGTTAACATTTCTTACAATGCCATTTTCTGTGGGCGTTGGTGACCACTTACCATCAGGTGGCCCAAATGCTAGTGCGCCTTCCGATACAATAAAAAAAATATTCTAACATTGATTACTTAATAAAAAAACTTTTCTATCGCTGTTTTCTTACTTTCATTTTCTCAGAAATTTTATGACAGATTGATTCTTAACACGAGTCCTTAATCAAAAGTTATTCAATCTTTGAGTCATCGTCAGTCTTATTCCAATCTTTTCGCTTTGTAATTATAGAAATTTAAGTAGAAGACCATCAATGCCTCGCCTTATATACCATTGAAATAAATACAATTTATATTGCGCGGGAAATAATTGATTTGTATTTGTAGTTTAAATTAGAATTAATTAGCTTAATTAACGTAAAATTAGTTACCAAATTTGATCAATAATTGATACGAAGAGTTTTGCACTGAAATGTACAGTTAAATGTTTGAACGGATGAGACGGCCCAGTGGTTATAACCATGTGAAATTTAACCGAAGATCACGGATTCAAATCAAGCCACCACTGAGTTCTTATCTGTTTATCATGTATATTTCATCTCGTTCCACTACCACTAAGGTTACAGAAACCTGTATTTCTGCCAAATAATATGTCCACTCCACATTCCAGCAGTGGTGGAATAATCTCCGGATTTGACTCATGATTATAGGGGTGGTCTTTGGGCAACAATGCGATACACATTACGTATATCAATTATTTTTGTTGTCAACAAATTGTAAAATAATTACCATGTTGAAATAATATACGAGATCACATCACACCGTTAAAACATATACTGACCTATAATTAGCGCGTTCATTCGTATTAATTTGAAGCACTCGGAAGTTAGTATAAAGTATCAAATTATTGTAAGTTTATAAATATTTTGCCCAAGCCGAGATGGCCCAGTGGTAAGAACGCGTGAATCTTAACCGATGATCGTGGGTTCAAACCCGGGCAAGTACCACTGAATTTCATGTGCTTAATTTGTGATTAAAATTCATCTCGTGCTTGACGGTGAAGGAAAACATCGTGAGGAAACCTGCATGTGTCAAATTTCACTGAAATTCTGTCACATGTGTATTCCACCAATCCGCATTGGAGCAGCGCGGTGGAATAAGCTCCAAAACCTTCTTCTCAAAAGAGGAGAAGAGGCCTTAGCCCAGCAGTGGGACATTCACAGGCTGTTACTTATAATTATTTTGATGGATGACTTTTTTAGTTGTAGTTCTTACATATTGTCTGCGGCTACGGTTATTTGGGTTCTCTGTATTTGTACTTGTTTCGGGGCGTCACGGTAGTATGCGCAAGCGATCCCGTATAACCCGCCGAAGAGACGGACAGGGTAGCGCTGGTTTCTTTTTGTGGTGGGGTTTTCCGAGCACTAGGGCGCATTAGGCGGCTTAGGCGCCCTTACACACGTCATGAAGGGAAAAGTGGAAATGCGGTTTTCCAGCGAGATAAAAAATGCTATATATTGTAGTGCACTCTTGTTCTTATTAAAAACAGTGTGGCCGATTGTGCTAAGCCGTATTAAACCTCTTTATAACAGTCTAAATTTTGTAGATTGTTAATCGTTCGGTGAAAAAGGGCCCTAAATTGATAGCGTAGGGGGAATATATTGCAAGCCGTCAATAAATAGATTAACAAGGTTTACAATGAAACATGCATAAGGGTCCATTTGACTTCTCGATGAGGCAGGCCAACTGTGCTGATATTATAGTGCTAAATTGTGTGTGCAAACACAGTTGATCTCTCTACTCGCTCACTATTATAATCCGATAGGGGTCTTACGTGTTTTCTTGGGAGAAAAGTACAATTACTTTTCATCGAACCCAGTATTTAAACTCAAGACCTCGTAACTAGCAGTCTTATACGCTAGCTACTACACTAATGAGGTTAAAACACACAGTGCTAATAAATCAAATCACAACCGAAATTGTAAGCGACGTTCTTCAACAAAAGGGGTAACTTTATAATTCATACAAAAGGCAACTTCTAAATAGCATAGCTGTTGTCACGTAGTGTAAACTCGAAGTTAATCCTGGCTATCACGTTTTATCAAATTAGCAGCTAAACTAATTGGGAAGTTCAACGCATCCTTTACTAATTTGGTGTAAGTTATGCTTACACGTATCAAGCTCAGGACTTAACAGAGTAATTAATGTCTAGACATGTCAGTTATAATTGTAACAAGCTTTTATCTGCAATTGTATTCGTAAAACTTGCTTAAGTTTTGTCTTACTGGTTAGAATCTAGTGTATTACAATTTATTCGTATTCAAAATGACAATGTTCTCTGTAAGTACATTAGTCTATGTTCTCGTGATATAAATTGTTTCTACAACAGTTCTAATTATGTGAGTTTTACCCACGAATGTTTTAATCTTAACATTTGGTATAAAAACATTTCTTATATAAAATAATAATTTATATCTAACTAATCAATTTATATGATATGTGAGCATGGCGTCTATGATTAATCTATGTAAAAGGGTCAAGACTTCAGATGAATAGGCGACCCATTTCTTGAGATAATTCCGTGACGTGCTCCGCATGATGTTTATCTTGCTATTTAATTATATAATAGAAAAATATTTGGGTTTAACATTTATAAATTATTAGGGTAAGGTTTTTTTAAAAATATAAATATGATTCTTATACTTTGTAAACAAATAATTGAAAATCTAGATTTTCTGACACCAGTTCTTCTCAGGTCTGAGATTCTAGATATAGGGTTTTCCAATAGGGACGCTTGAACTTTGACAGCTGATTGCGGCCATGTTGTTTGAGTGACAGCTGTCAAATGCAGTGTGTTATATTCATTCCGTCCTCCCAAACCACCATGGCAGGTTACAGTGTCGAACAGCACGTGCAAATCATAAAATTGTTTTATGAAAATGGGTCTTCAGTTCGAGCAACGTTCCGCGCACTTCGCCCGTTTTACGGTCGCGATGATCGTCCTGCCGAGTCGACTATCCGTCGATTGGTGGACAAATTCGAGTCAACCGGGTCAGTTAACAATCAGCCGGTTCCCGTGCGTCAACGTAACGCGAGATCTGCCGAGAATATCGCCGCTGTGCGCGACAGTGTCCTCGAAAACCCGCGGCAGTCAATTCCGCGTCGCGCACAGGAACTCGGCCTTTCGCAGACGACAACTTGGCGAATTTTGCGTTGTGACTTGAGCCTGCACCCGTACAAGATCCAGCTGACCCAAGAGCTCAAGGTTAATGACCATAGACAGCGCCGTGTGTTCGCTGACTGGGCATTAGAGCAGTTGGAAGTGGACGCCGATTTTGGCAAAAAAATCATCTTCAGCGACGAGGCGCATTTTTGGATGAATGGCTATGTCAACAAGCAAAATTGCCGTATTTGGGACGAGACCAATCCACACGAGGTTCACCAAGTGGCAATGCACCCGCAGAAAGTGACTGTTTGGTGCGGATTTTGGGCCGGAGGCGTGATTGGTCCGTATTTTTTCGAAAACGATAATGGTGTGGCCGTCACCGTCAATGGTGAGCGATACCGGTCGATGATAACCAACTTCTTTTGGCCTGAAATCGAGAATATGGATCTGGACAACATGTGGTTTCAACAGGACGGCGCTACGTGCCACACAGCACACGCTACGATGGAAGTTCTGCGCGATCAAGCGCCCTTAATGGAAAACCCTATATTATAAACATGTTTCTTATTGTGCCACTAGATGGCGTTAATTAATTTTTTGAAATCGATAAAACTCCAAGTTTTTTGTAAATAGTACATATGTCTATTGTCAATGTTACATGAATTGACCATAATTAAAGTTTCGTGAACAGTACAGTATAAAATGTAGTTCTTACTTTGTTTGAAATTTGATCCTCCCGATTAATTCGGGCGTAAGCCATAATACCATTGGAAAAAGATGTCGATATTGTCTCTTTTAATTTATTGCGTAATAACTAATCAAACAAAGAAAAACAAAACTATTTTTAAGTCATTCAAACAATTTCACAATAAAAATCACACTCAGCGTGTGAGAGTGACGATTAATCGTTAAGTTGATCTTTTACCTACGGGTCATTAGCTCGCTATCATTCATTCATTCATTCATTCACGAGTTATAAAGATACACCTGTCCGCTGTAAGCTGTACACTAGCGCTTATAATCCGTCGACATTTATGATGAATAGTGGGTTCCGCGTTAAGTCCCGCTGGATTAACGACGTAGGCTCGAATGTGCTGTGTCATCATAGTTAGGTCAAACTGATAGACGATAGCGTTTTTAGATTGAAAAGTTGTTTTTATGACTTATTTTAATAGTGTAAATATAGTGGTAGTTAAGTTCTCAATGTAATTAATTTTGTTATTAAATGTATTAGATATAATTAGAATTTAAAGTAAAAAATATGCAATTCATAGAGTAAGCCATTATTTCAACAGACTAATTGACTATGAAGTTGAAATTTATTTACCAAATTAAGTAAATGAGCTTTACCATAACGAAATATAGATAGAAGAAGAAAGCATCGAACAGCTATAATATACCCGAGAGGAAATACATAACTATTATATTTTACATAACATTGACTGCTGTAGATTCCGAGGGTTTAAGCTCTTAGCGAGAGAAGTCTGGAAGTTGGCAGCGTTCACGTGTCAGATTTTTCGAAGCAAAGTGTACTTCTACATACGACCCATTTCCATTATCATAGCTTCTCTCGGCCTCTGACATTGACTCTCATATCTCTTTTACAAATGAATTAATATCTACTATAATGCTGCGAGTATTTTAACTATTTAAAAATTGGATGGTGCGAATAGTGGTACGAAGTACATTAATTTTATGTATATAGTAAATACATAATTTATACAAAATAAATTTATACAATATCGCGATATTGTGTAATTTTAATCACATAGCGTCGAGAGTCGAATTTTTAAAGTGTAGAACTTTTTGTGTTTGATCGTTTTGTTCTTTTGTTAATTTTTTTTATCAATCAGCTTTTGACTTGGACCGTGTTTGAGTTTATTCTGACATGTTTATTACATGTGCGGATGAACTGCGAAAATCGTAAAAAATGGTGGTTGTCCCGCTCTGCTAATGACTTCTTATAGACTCATTTTTTACAATATATCCGAATATAATAAACGCTTGTGTTTGAAAGCTACCTTTACCCTATATATTCTTTGATGTTTCTACCGGCAGATACATTCACGTGTGGGAGGGTGGGTGTTGCTAGGTTAGTTAAGTACCCACATGTATGCAAAATTTTATGATAATAGGTTGAGTAATTGAGACCTGAATGCGTAAAAAACATACAAACTCGATTTTTTACAATGAAGTTTGAATTGCATAGGTGATCTAGGAGCCATTATATACGGCTGTAAATTCCGAGATGCTTTGTTCAAATCCCAGGTCGGACCAATAACACGTTATTCTGATTTTTGTCAATAAATTTCTTCAGCAGTTCAGAGTTTGTTGACTTTGCTTACAATCCGGTGCCTCAGAACGTACGCAAAGCTAATATTTAGCTAGTCTCCGTTGCCGAAATAACTCCTAACTGACATAACCATTGAATTTTCTGTGTGATATTGCCTATGGTTTATATGAACTTTTTTGTTTGTCGTCTTATTTAACTTTACACCTGACATATAAAATTGTATCAAAATCCTATTCAACTTGAAATATTTTCTAAATAGAACTAAATATGTGAAACTTCTATTCACATCTGTTTTTGTTGAAATATGTGTTAGTTTCTCGTCGCTTCACTCCCGACATGACAATTTGTTGCAGTTGTAAAATATAAAGTTCAAATAATGTATGTTGCGTTTAGTATAAGTTGATATAGTGTAGCACCGCCTAGTAGTTATCTAGTAGAGTGAATAAAGTGTTAAATTATTCTTAATGAAAAGATTCATACGTGCCTAATTTTCATGGTCTCGGTCAAACGATAAAGAATATTATCGTCTATACAAAATTTCTATTTTTTTATTGCACATATATATTAAGAATAAGTTAAGAAAACAGGTTAAATCAACAATCAGTCGCATACTCAAGGTATAAACATTAATCACGCTTACAATCTGTTCGGTTAATACTTGCAAAATGGCGTAGGGTATAAATCAGCTAGCTGCCAATCGTTGTACGCCTTCATAAATCGAACCCTTAATGTTTATCGCCTAAATATACTAAGATTGATGTTTCGAAC
Organism: Nymphalis polychloros; assembly: GCA_905220585.2. Classification (NCBI taxonomy): domain Eukaryota; kingdom Metazoa; phylum Arthropoda; class Insecta; order Lepidoptera; family Nymphalidae; genus Nymphalis; species Nymphalis polychloros. Next base: position 3,992,752 of record HG992251.1, read on the forward strand.
CTCTTTGCTAATTATTGATTTGACATCGATACCGATTTGTTAATAGGTCGTAAACCTGCATGTGTTACAGGAAATTTTATTAGAACCATTCTGTTGGCGCCACGTAGTGGAATAAGGGTCAAAACCCTATTCTAAGCAGAAAAGGCCTTCGCCCAACAAAGGCACAAAATATTTACTAGAAATATAATAAAAAATAAATTAAAAGTTAAAATAATCCCCTCTCCACAAAAACTTCTTTAAAAAGTATAAATTCAAATGTGTGTGTTGGCTGCTTAACTTTATTATAAGCTTCTAGTAATATTTTAATACAATGTTCCTCGCGTCGAACGATCGCAATTTCAAAACAATCGGATCTGTGAACCCTTTTGCCAAGTAGGAAATGATCTGACGATCTTTAAGCGGCTAATGAGATCTTCATAATTCATAGCTAAGAACCGACTCTACTACATCCGGTTTTAAACAGAAAAAAACCGCATCAAAATCGATCCATTCGTTTGGGAGCAATACAAACGAAAAATCTGCACATAGATACACAATTTAAACTTATATAACCCCTTCTTTTAGCGGGGATTAAACATTTCTTCAATATAAAAAGTAATTACCTAAGCATTTTTATTGGTAAAATGGAAATTGTAACAAATAATCAACTAATGTTGAGAACATCGGAGTATTAATAGATAGATTAGAAATGGTTTGATGTGTGAGGACACAGATATACCGACGTCGTAACACGGGTAATTGGGTGATCTGATGTGATCGGCTGGCTTTTGTAAGAATACCTACATATTCAAATATACTTTAGTGTATAAGTAAAAATATATCTATGTAAATAATTAATCCGAACATATATTATGTGATGTGAATTTGATAAAATAATTTTGTTACTAAGCATTTTTTGTGAATAAATGAATAATGTTTTTATAATATATTTATTAAAACTATAAATGATAAAGATAACAATATTAATAATAAAATAAGACAATTTATTATAGTAAAATAATGTCGTCTGACATATTGTATATTATGCTTCTCAAACAATGTCATGTTTCCTGTTATATAAAAACACTTCGAATGACGACTACATTGATAAGTGATCGTTTATATATAAATTTATTTTCACGGAAGCCAAATTATCACGTCCCGTCATGTTATTATGAATGTTAAATTAGGGTCTCATAATCATTTTTTAACCAAGCCAAGTTTTGTTTAAAAGTGTCGACACTTTGACCAAGTCCATGGAAGTTATAATTATTTTGGAGGGAGGCGTAGAACCCGTTAAAATCAAAATGTCATGTCGTCTAGAATATACATATGTATGTATCTGTTTATACTTTAACCTACATAGGTATATAAATCTATCTATAAATAGTAATATATTTGCAATCTTGTACACTGACAAGCGGCTTTATTTTAAACTAGCTGTGCCCGAGTTTCAACCGCGTATAATTAATAAAAATATAATGATTAAAAATCAGCCTAGAACCTTCCTCGATAAAAGGACTATACAACACAAAAATAATTTTTAAATTCGAACCAGTTGTTCCTGCGATTAGTCGGATCAAACAAACAAACTCTTCAGCTTTATATATTAGTATAGATTATTTAAAAAAGTTGCATAAGATCGAATGAATTAAAACCGTAACCAAAAATTACTAAATAATTTAGATAAAATATATAAATAGGTAATGGAATTTGTAATTCTCCACATGTTAAAAATAAATACATCCATATTTACACGTGTATATTCTTAGCATACATTTAACAGCTAATTTTCTTACGTACAGCCTTGACCGGCGGTGCGAAAATAGTCGAAGTGGCCCTTAGGGAGTCGAGGACGGCCGTGCACTAGAGATCTAAGGGTGGGCTAATTTGAGGTCTCATCACTAAGCGATAAAAATATGCTTAAGAACATCATCTTAGTAATTTTTGTAACTCAAAATTCTGAATAGCAATGTAGTAAATAGGAAATTATATTTTTAAGAAGATAGAATAAATAATGAGAGGCAAACAAAATAAATTATATATATATAATTTATTGGAGTTTAATTAATATTAAAGCGTACGCGAATGTTTCTTCATAGATGATCACGATTGTAAGCGGAATATGTGTGATATCACCCTTTTCTTTAGAACCAAATCAATGTAAATAGGACATAAAAAAAAAACTAGGATTTTAAATTATTACTACTATTATTACATTACTATTATTTAGACCATATAGAAAACATTTTAATTTACACGTAATAATTAAGAAAATATGATCGTTACTAGCGTTTTGCCCGCGGTTTCACCCGCGTAGCTCCCGTTCCCTTGGGAATACGGGGACAAAATGTAGCCTATGTTACTCGCTAATAATGTAGCATTCAATTGGTGAAAGAATTTATAAAATCGGTTTTGTGGTTTTGGCGTGAAAACGTAACAAACAAACAAACAAATTTACATGAGTATTTATAATATTAGTTAGGATTACTAAGACTTAAAATTTTACAAATGAATTATTTTAAAAAACACCGAATCAGAATGAACAATTCAAACCACGTTGACTTGTAAATTGTAAAGTGGCCGTAAGCGCTGAACATTTTGTATTTATTTCCTTTCCTCTGCCATTGATGTCAAGCGCAGACAGTGTTTCGGGACAAATAGACTGTTTATATAGCCAGCGAGGGTTGTCAGGGAAACTAAATAAACTCCGAATGTATGCTAACACTTCTTAAAAAAGAGGTTTTATGTTACTTTGCATATGTTTTTCTATATTTTATTCATTTCTTCATTGCTGGGATAAAGTATTAAAAAGGTTTTTTTTTTTTTTAGAATATTAAAGAATTGCTTCATCAAATCTATTATGTTATGGTCGTTAAATTTATGAATTCTTATTAGTATAAATTATTCCAATTAATTTTAATTATATTCCATAAAACATCGTCAGGAAAACTGCATGAGTCTAATTCACTTAAATTCTGCCACATGTGTATTCCATCAACAATGGAGTAGCGTGGTGGAATAGGCTCCAAACTTTCTCCTCAAAATAGGAGAGGAGGCCTCAGCTCAGCAGTGGGGCATTCACTGCCTGTTCTTATATCCTACAAACATACATGAACAGTAAAGTTTTACTCGGTGATAGAGCTTTGTACAAGCTCGTCTGGGTAGGTACCACCCACTGCTCAGACATTCTACCGCAAAACAGCAGTACTTGATATTGTTGTGTTCCGGTTTGACGGTGTGGCGCATTGGCGATGTTTTTTTTTTTTAAATGTACGGGTGGCCCGTAACTCTTCCGCCTACCGATACTATAAAAAAAAGAAATTGTAGGGAAGTTTTTAATTTTCCTTTTTTCTCTTGTTACGTCGAGCTCACTCAACTACGCTGACCCAGTACAGTTAGTGTACAGTATACAATCATACATACATATATAGCATTCGTCAGATGCAGATTTCTTTACAGGTTTTGTAATTTGGTTAAGGTTTAAATTATTATATTTTTATGATATAACATGTGTCATTCTAAACACTAAAAGTTAAATTTTAAATAAATAAAGAGTAATTATCGAATGGCTGCCCATTTGCCCGCATATGGGCCACCTGATAGTTAGTGGTTGCTACCGCCTATAGACAATGGTGTGACCAACCTTTGAAACTAAGATGTTACGTCCGTTGTACTTGCAGATAAAGCTATAAGTTACAACAATACTAAATATACTCGTAGCTGCTTATCGGTAGAATATCTGATGAGTGGGTGATACGTATCCGAACGGGCATGCAAAGGTCTCTACCACCAAATGAATACATAACAAAATAGTTACAATATACGATGACACAAATAGCTTTATGCATTAATTGTTCCTTAATGTTCAGGTAGAAAATCAACTTTAATATTTCCATATATTAAAGACATTCTGAATAATTTACTTAAAAGTCGTAACTTACCCTCACAATCTAAATATTATCCTCTTCCTGAATCCATTTCGAACGTGATATCACTTGAATTCCATATTCAAATGAGAGTGGTCACCTTAATCTTTTAATTTAAACTGCGCATACGTTTTAGTCTAAAGATAACCTACCCATAGAAAGGATTATTTTTGAGCGGGGTCTGCATAACATAACACGGATAGTGAAGATGTGGCTTTATGAAATTATATTTCAATTGTACAATATGGTTCATTATAAATGCAATTTTCAAAATTAGCTTTCCGTCATCTTTCATATGGAAAGGGTAACTGGTTTAAATTTGTTACATTCATCAGAATCACGAAAGGTAAGTTTTTAGATATAAGTGATCGTTACCAAAATATCGATATCGATATTTTTAATCTTTATTAAAATTTAAGTTTGTACCGTATTCGTTCGTATAGTATTTGACTTGAAACTTTGTACAGTTAGTAGTCTTGATACATGCTTGAAGGCTTCTAGCATAGTAGTATAATAAGTTATGGGTTCAAATCCAGGTAAGCACAACTGAATTTTTATTGCTTAATTTATGTTTATAATTCAATTCATACTCTACGGTGTAAGAAAACATCGCGAGGAAATGTCAGATGAAATTCTGTGACTTGTGTATTCCACAAACCTGTAATGAAATCATAGTTTCGTTATCGATGGTATAATATATTTGTCTTAAAATTTTTCTTCGAATGTACAAGGTTATCCATATATATTTGTATCCGTTCCATTTAAACGTACTTCATATTATTTATCTAGACACTCAAATATAAAACCACAGCTCTCTATAAAGGATTGCTATTGAAGCTAGTGTTTGTCTAGAAATAACGTTAAATCAGGGATTCGATACCATTGTTCCTATAGATTGCTTCCCAGTTCCGTAGCACAAACAGATAAACTTAAATCCACTGCATTACTTGTATTTGTCTTGAAAAATCAGATGAATTAAAAGTAAAGCTATGTTTTATATTCGAAATCATATATATGTATTTATATAGAAATAATAAGTTCGTTATATTATACTAAAGCTGATTAATTTAACGAATGCGTATTTTTCATCTTAGTTTATGTACTTTTCGACTGCCTCGTTGGTCTAGGGGCTACATGTAAGGCCGCAGACACGGTGGTTCTGGGTTCAAATCCAAAGTCGGGCTAATATAATGTTATTAAGATTTTCTGTTGAAAATTTTCATTAGCAGCCCGGAGTCTGGAAGTTGGAAGTGTGTCCACTCCCATGCCTCGGAAAGCACGTAAAGCCGTTGGTCCTACGTCAGAACTCTTTCCGGTTATAAGAGTTAAAGAATAGAGAGTGCACCTGTGTGCGCACATGCTTGTGCACTATATATGTCCTACGCAGTTGGTTAAACTCCCTTGAGATTAGCCGCCGTAGCCGAAATCGGTCTGGAGGACTATTATTATTTATGTACTGCTTAATACTAAACCGACTATAATGTGATGTGTTTATATATTTTTTATAATGCAGGAAGGCGGACCTGTAAATACACTATTAGGATGGCTCCTGATGATAAAAGTCACCATCACATATGGACATTGACGCTGTAAAAAACATTAACCATTTCTTACATACTCAAACTGTCCACAACCTAGGGAACTAAAGAGGAATATCCCTTGTATCTGTGGTTACACGGGCTCAGTCACCATTCAACCTGAAACACAATATTAAGTATTGCTGTTTGGCGGTTGAATATGCGATGAGTAGGTATCAGACGTGCTTGCACAAAGCCCTACCATCAAGTCAATAGAAGTAAAAATTCATCTCTCTCTTTGAAATAATAATTGTTTAATGAAAATTTTCAAATTACGAACATCTGTACTGTACTGAGTCATTATAACCAGAATATATAAGTAACTCAGCTATTTTGTTGTTCATTAATGCTATGGAGTACGAACCCTGTCACTGATGAAATCTACTTCTCTAGAAAGGTCATCTGTCATCGGGTATTCTCGATCCGATATTTTTATTGATATTTTAAATAGTACAACAATTTGATTCAATCAAATTTATATCGGTTTCGATATTTGTTTTGAATATGGAATTGAGTCCAGGAAATACGTAAAAAAAAAAATTGTATGTTGTAATTAAACTGTTTGATTTTTTAAGTTTTGGGATTGTGACGAGTATTTTTTTGTTTTTTTTTTATGTAAGCGGGGGCAAACGAGCAGTAGGCTCACCTAATGGAAAGTGACTACCACAGCCCATGGACATCTGCAACATCCGAGGACTTGCAGGTGCGTTGCCGGCCTTTGAGGAAAGAGTACGCTCTCTTCTTGAAGGTTTTTATGTCATATCGGTTCGGAAAAGTCGCCCGCGAAAGCTGGTTCCACAGAGTGATTGTGCGAGGCACGAAATGCCTTAGGAAATGAGCTGTTGTGGATTTCCAGACATCGAGGTGGTGAGGATGGAATTTTGAGTTCTGGCGCGATATCCGGTGGTGAAATTCAGCGGCCGGGACTAAACCAAACAACTCCTCAGAACACTCCCCGTGATATATGCGATAGAGGATGCAGAGTGATCCAACATCTCTACGCAAATCCAAAGGATCAAGCCGGTCGGTAATAGCTTGATCGTCGACAATTCGAACTGCTCTACGTTGTCAAAAGGAAGAAGCTAGTACTGGGGAGCTCCCGCCCGGAGGTGAGAGCAGTACTCCATGTGGGGCCGAATTTGCGCCTTGTAAAGTTTTAGGCGATGGGCCGACGTGAAGTACTGTCTCGCCTTGTTGAGTACTCCAAGCTTTTTGGAAGCCAGTTTGGCTTTAACTTCCAATTGACCGCGGAACTTCGAAATCTCAACGCCAAGTATCCCGATACTGGCTGTGGCAGGGACGGGAGTATTCTCGAAATGAGGGGATATGACAAAAGGAGACTTTTTAGCGGTTAACCCGCAAACTTGAGTCTTATTGGGGTTGAATTGGACCAAGTTTAGTCGGCCCCAGTCCGAGACTTTGGTTAACAAGGTCTCTGATTAACAAGGTCGGGAAGCCCGTAGGAAGGAAGCTTCGTGAGAAGCGCTTTATGCCATACCCGATCGAAGGCTTTCGCTATGTCCAGACTGACTGCTAATGCCTCCCCCTTGGACTCAACCGCTGTAGCCCATCTGTGAGTAAGGTAAACTAGAAGATCACCAACTGAGCGACCACGACGGAAGCCGTACTGGCGGTCGCTAATCTGCTGGTGCTCCTCTAGGTACCGCAGGAGCTGGCGGTTAATAATGGACTCCATTATCTTGGAGAACACGGAGGTGATAGCAATAGGCCTATAATTTGTTGGATCAGAGCGATTGCCCTTTTTAGGGATCGGATGCACCAAAGCAGTCTTCCAAAATTCGGGACTACGACTAATGTGTAGGAGTGGCGGAAAAGACCCGTTAAGACCGGTGCCAACTTGGGAGCACAAGTACGCAGCACGATTGGAGGATTGCCATCGGGCCCACTCGACTTATGGATTTCCAAGGAGAGAAGTGCTTTACGAACTGCACTCTGCCAGAATTTAATTTCCTGCATCGTGGTATCACACCGCAAGATTGTCGGTGGTGTCTTTCCTTGATCATCAAGAGTCGATATGGACGCTAAGAGAGTCATCGCTCATGTGCAGAGATGGAAGGGAGGGCTGACAGAAATTCCCTAAGACAGCCTTAGCGAGAGACCAAAATGCGCGTGTTCCCGAAGGAAGACGCACCAATCTCTCGCCAATCCTGCCAATGTGCTCCGATTTCGCCTTGGCAGAATTGTATTTCTTTTTAAATGCGCTGGTGTTTACATCACGAGATGCCGATGCTTCAGCCCAGGCTTGACAGCATTCTACCTTTCGGCGTGATGCCGTTTTGCAGAAGCGACCAAACCAGGGCCGGGATCTGCCGCTGATGGGTATTGCAGAGTACGGAATGAAGAGTTCCATACCCTGAAACGCCACATCAGCGACCGAGTCAGCAACGACATCTGGATCCTCCAGCGAGAAACAAATCCGCCCCCATGGGTAGGATGCAAAGAACAACCGCATCCCATCCCAGTCCGCTATCCTATAGTGCCACACACGGCGACATCCCACGAACCGAGGCCGTGAGGTGCGTGTAATCAGCACTGTACTCCTACTACTCTACGGAGACCTTACGGAAATATGGTACCCATCCGGATGAGAGGTCAGCAGAAGATCTAACAGGGAAGGTGTATGATCCTCCACATCTGGGATTCGCGTTGGCGAAGTAACCAGTTGTGTCAGATCATACGCCAAGGCAAAATCGACCACAGATCTCCCCGCATAATCGGTGGTACGTGAGAAAGTTTCAAGGTCATATTTGAGCATACCTGTATTGCCAAAATGTCAGGTTTCTGACGGGAAAAAATTACTTCTGTCATGAATTTCACAAATTTTTACGTGTTTTAAAATCATTATTTTAATCCATATTTGGCCATGGGGTCGAGTCAAACTCAAAGTCAAAAATCTTTATTCAATATTCAAGCATTACTTATTGATTGTCATAAATCTACCACATCCTTTTCACCACATAGAGAAAAACTACTTTCACCAATGAAATGTACGAATTACTCTCATAGATTTAGTTGTAGGTTATTAATAAACAACATATGTGCCAGTGATTAAAATCAGCCCCAAAAGAAGTTCAGGGGTTAAAATTGGCATATGGTGTTTTATGGTATAATAATCAATCAGACTTGCATGGTCTTATTAAATACTGCATCAATACAGTCGTAATTTAGTGAATTTCAGTCCTTAAACGGTAAGCAATAAACAAGCCTTGATGAATACGGACATGGAAGTTCCGGCAATTATTCAAATCGGTTCTGCTTCAGACTCGCTTATTTGATTTTTGCACGACGAATTGTTTTGACTCTGGAAGTTATAATTTTTCGCCGTTCGTTTGTTTTTTTAAAAACATGGAAAATTTAAGTTGATTGTGCGGGTGAAGAATTTAATAATTTATTATTTATTTTTATAATTATGCTCTATTTATAATTATGCCGAGATGATCCAGGGGTTAGAAATCGTTAAACTTAATCGAAGATTGCAGGTATATAATCAGGCAAGTGCCGCTGAACTTTTACGTGCTTTATTTGTGCTTATAATGCATGCTTGGAAGTACCGAGTTTATCTTTGTAAGGAGACCAAAAGATTTGGAAAAATAGACCGCCATCGAAATTGAGTAACTGCTTGAATGTTATTCGAGTTGTTTTAATTGTTACCATTCAAATTTTTTTTTTCAATAATCAAACCGTCATGCACCTTTCTTGACGGTGAAGGTAAGCATCGTGAGGAAACCTGCATGTGTCAAATTTCATTGAAATTCTGTCACTATTCCACCAACCCGCATTGGAGCAGCGTGGTGGAATAAGCTCCAAACCTTCTCCTCAAAAAGAGGAGAAGAAGATTTAGCTCAGCAGGGGAATATTCACAGGCTGTTACTTTTATTGTAACAATAATCAAATATAATATATTTCACGTGGTGAAAAACTTATAATTGAAATAAAAAACATTATCGTTATGTCAATTATTGTGAGGAAAGTATGACTGTCTAACAAGAATGGCCTCAGTATCAGGGATAAAGCTTTGTCATGACGCAAAAGTCATCCCCATTACATCGTCATCGTCATGAGTGCTGCGGTTCTTAGCGAGGTGTCCTCGTTTCAGCACTTAGACGATTGACTGTGTTCATAATAAGTCACGCCACAAAGACATTTTGGTGATTAGGAACCATTTTTGAGTTCTTTACGTGTATAATGTTTTTGTTACTATTAATATATTTTTTATTGTTTTGGTAAAATTAAAACGCTTTCAATTAAAGAACAACCCGTTCGCTTATAAAAAAAAATCCCCGCATGTGTCTGTCTGTGTGGGAACGTGATAAACTCAAAAACGAACGGGTTTTCATACGAGTTTCACCAATGAATGAAGTGATTCATGAGGAAGGTGTAACTGTATAATTTATTAAGTTTTTGTGTAAATTGCCTGAAATATGAGGATAATAATATATATAGAAATAAGCTCCAAAACCTTCTCCTCAAAAAGAGGAGAAGAGGCCTTAGCCCAGCAGTGGGACATTCACAGGCTGCTACTGTATGAGGATAATTGTTGAACATGATGGAAAAATCGTGACGACTGGGCTGAGCTATACTAGCGTGCACCGCGTAAACCAATAGGGCTATGATATTTTAAGGTCATTAAACTTTAATTTATAAGTCTATTCTTCGTTTTACGAATAAATTTAGACTCGTCAAGGTAAAAAATAACATTCCTTTAATTCTTCAGTAAAGTTATATGTGAATCAAATGTCAAAATTAAGTTTTTGTAATTGTGATATACCAAAGTTCAAAATTTTATAGTTCGTCACATGAAATAGCTTTGCCATTCAAATAGTACTTGAATTTGAGGAATTCGTGTATTTCGCCATCACATCAAGGTGATATGTATACAAGGGTCGTCCAATGTACAATCAATAGCTTTGAACCAGTTAATACTGGTATCAATTTGCACAGCTAATTGATAAGCCTATTTACAAAACACAAACGATACAATGCATTAGTAGTCTGTCCTTCCAATACGCCTCGTGATTTTGGACATATCGCAAATTATAAACTATCGTGGATATTAATAATCGTATTTGTAGGAGCGAAATGCATTTATGCTGGTGGAGAAGGGCGTTATCTTGTGAACTGTCTATGCAACCGATGAAATCAATCAATGGGGGCCATCTGCGCTGCAGCTAAGAGCCCGATCATTAATTAGACTTAACTTTGGAATATTGGGAGAGTTTAATCATCTACCCTAAGTTGCTAAAGCAATTATTTTCATAATAAGCGTAGGGATAATATATATATCTTCATTCTTTTCTACGAGTTAGTTTAAACATATGATTTTTTATGAAGGACTTTTGAGATTGTACATTTTTCAACAATTAATAGTATTAAAGAAATTAACATTTAATGTGTAACTCGGTATCTTATTGAAACTACACCTATCACCCAAAAGTACCTCTGTCTGTTCGTTATCTCATCACGACAAATATAATTGTACAGTAACAGCCTGTGAATTTCCCACTGCTGGGCTAAGGCCACCTCTCCTCTTTTGAGGAGAAGGTTTGGAGCTTATTCCACCACGCTGCTCCAATGCGGGTGTGGAATACACATGTGGCAGCATTTCAGTGAAATTAGACACATGCAGGTTTCCTCACGATGTTTTCCTTCACCTTCAAGCACTAGACGAATTAGAATCACAAATTAAGCACATGGAATTCAGTGATGCTCGCCGGGTTTGAACCCACGATCATTGGTTAAGAGTCTTTAATTAATTACTCTCAGATCTTCATAAGGTAACATATATGAAACAGTATGAATGATTTTGAAAAAGGAATAAATTTGATTTGCTTGAGGCCGTGGGAATATACAAACTACCATTATCGCTGAAAATTCAATGTGTTACATAAAATATAGTTATACCAAAAAACACATTTGCACAATAATTCTAAATAAACATTGAGATAAATGATCTCGAAGTAAAAAAAATATTTTCTATATTTATGCATAACCAATATTATAAGCGCGAAAGTGAGTTTGTTTGTTTGTTACACTTTCAAGTCTTAACTACTTAACCGAGCATCATAATAATTCGCATACACGTTGTCAGGTGTACAGAAAAGGACCAAGGGTCGAGCGAAAACTAGTACATATATAGTCCATCATATCAATCAATCAATCAATAAGCCTTTTTATCCTGAACTTTTTTTGAAATTTAATTGCAGTTATTGTGTGTTTTATAAAATGTCTCTTAGTTGAGTGTGCCTCTTGGCATAAACCTCCTTCAGCATAGTTAATCATATATTCTCAAACAAATAAAATGACATAAGAAAATCAAGATTGGAAGATGCTTTTAACAATATCTGGCCTGTTGTAAATAATTACTAACTTTGCCTGCTTACAAGCTGTGTCGACAAAGTTTGTAGTGGGGTAATCTTACAAGTCGTTATCCCGTCATACGATGTTTCTAACAATCATAATGAAACAAGACGGTGAACTGAGTACTTAACCGACCTAAAACAATATCCGTTTGGTTATATTTTGAACAGGTATTTATTAAGCGCGGGCCTAAAGCTAGCAAAATTTCAGTCTTTTACACGCCCCTCTTGACACGCGATATAATTTCTATGCTTTTTCTGTCTAAAGCGACCAGAACGGTTGTATTTTTTTTTCGTGTTGCTCATACTTCACAAATTGATCTGCAAACTATGGTTTAATTATTTTAACTTGTATATGACAATTAATGAATTCAAAGTGCTGCCAATAGCTTTTCCGTAATCGTCTCGTCGTAACAACGTCACAGCAACTGATTTAAGAAACAAATATATATATATATATATATATATATATATATATATATATATATATATATATATATTATGTATAATATATTATGTATAAATTATTCGCACACTACGCCCGATCAATTCTCCTGGCTAACAGCAAAATATGTTTTTATTATAGAGGTTGCCTGGAAGAGATCACTGTAAGTGATATCCGCCTTTGCATACTGTACCATCTAATACTAGATCTTTGTATTTGTTATGTATTTGTAAATTGTGTGTAATAAAGTATAAATAAATATATAAGTGTATTTGAAGTACGGGTAACGTGCAACAGAAGATGTTGTTTTCAAGTAACCGTAGTAAGCGCCAAAATATTTTTATTGTTATAAAAATAAAACAAAAGGGGTTTATAAACAATACCCAGAGGTAGCCCTCGATTATTTATTAATGTAATTATTTATACAGTTTCGATAACTATAGCATTACGAGAATAAAAAAGAAAAATGTAAGATTAGAGGATTAGAGGATATTTTTGATTAGGAGATGGTCTAGTGGTTAGAACGCGTGAATCTTTACCGATGATCGCAGGTTCAAGGCCGTGTTAGCACCACTGAACTTTCATGAGCATTTTTCAGTTCTCCGTATACTGTACAAATAGCATACTATTATGTATTACGGTATCAAACTTTACATATTTGCTAGTTACCAAAACCAAACAACCAAAAATGCGCAAAATCGACTTACTAAGCGAGCAATGTGTCATCTTAATAAAATATTCACGAAATTCAATACACGATAAATAAATTCTACTTCGCAATAAAAAAATACTGGCTGCAAAAGCACGAAATGAAATTTAACTAAAACCTTTAATGAAACCTATTTTGTATATTTAACATTTTTCAGACATCATTTTTTCGAGGATTTGAACGAAAAATCGTCGTTGAAAATGTAGTCGTATTTAGATACATGTTTTGTAAAATGCATTTTTTTTAATAATTTTTAATTTGTACTGATTTCCTTTTCATCAGGTGAGCCTCTTGTCCGTTTGCATAAAAATTACCTCCAGTCGGACTTGCAAGTCAATAAATATAACTTAGTTACTGTAATAAATTGCTGAGTCCCAATAGTATTTTTCGTAAAGACGGACCTAAGTGCTACTGTTGATATTGTTTAAATTGTCTGCATACAATTTATTTAGAGTATAATCATTATCAGATTTGACTGCATCGTTCTTCTTGTAGCTCCCTTATATACCCAGTACCCTTGGACATTATAAAACGTCTTTAATGGGTATTTAAAAAATAAATAAATTGTGCTATTTATATTTTGATTTGATTTTGAGCTGGTGTAAGGAATTATTAATATCTTATTAAAACTGATTGTGTTCAGAATTGGGACGATGTAAGCTTAATTAATAAGCAGTGTTATGAATGTGTAATCTTCGTATCGTTTATAGGATGTATGTCCTCGAATGTAGGTTAGATGTGAAGCAAAGGGCGTGATCTTAAATGAATATATCAGCGAGAAACATCTAGTAACCTATTCTTACTCTATTACTTCGTGCATAAAATTCATTCTTAATAACAAGGCAGAACTTTGAACTTTTCCATATTCATTAGGAATATTGCAGGTTTGCTATTCTTTTGTGAATTTCGAATCTTGCAAGCAGAATTTGGTCGTCATTATTTAGAAAGTTGCCTTCGCATTTATACTATTATTTATTTATATATTACTAATTTTCACTCGCGGCTTCACCCGCGTGTTTATGTGTTCTCTTCTTGAGGGTCAAGCTAGTTTCATAACAAATTGCATCAAAATTGCTTAATGGTTTAGCTGGGAAAGAGTTATTTTCGATTTCATATATTAGTATACATTATTAATAGTATTTTTGTTACCGTATAATCAATGACAGAGATCCAGACCTGGATAAGGAAATAGATATAAAAATTGCGGGAATTAAAGAAAAATAAACAAATTATGGGAATCATTAATTTAATGAGAATAGAGTTGGGATTTCTTATTTAAAATTAAATTCAGAGATTCAGAGATTGTGTTCTATATGAATAAACCAGTACAAGAATTTAAACTCAATATTTATAATTTTTCCGTAATCGATGTATATAACTAGACGGCCCTGATAAACGGTGATGGCCCAGTGGATAGAACACGTGTACTATAACTTGACTCTATCGGTTAAATCATGAAGCCGCAGAGAAGCAGCATGGTGAATCAAGCACAAAGTCTTTGAAAAAAAGTACTACATAAGTGCCCGGAAAAAGTAATTGCAGTCAATAACGCTCCGCCGCCTAAAAATGTCACGGAATTAAAACGGTTTCTAGGTATGGTAAACTATTATAGAAATTTTGTACCTAATGCGTCATCGATATTAAGTCCGTTACATGAATTGTTACGATCAACAGCGCGCTGGGAGTGGGGCGAAAAGCAACAGACAGCGTTTGATAGAATAAAAAGTGAACTGACATCAGAGCGCGTCTTAGTGCATTTCGACCCTAATGCACGATTAGTTTTAGCGGTAGACGCGAGCCCCGACGGACTGGGTGCAGTTTTGTCACAGGTGGGCTCTGATAACATTGAAAGGCCGCTAGCATTCGCGTCGAGATCGTTGACGGCTAGCGAACGGAATTATAGTCAGTTACATAAAGAGGCAACAGCGATTATATTTGGAATAAAAAAATTTCACCAATATTTGTACGGACGGCAGGATCCTTTTATATTAAAAACGGATCATAAACCGTTATTAGCCATATTTGGAAAAAAACGAGGCATATCCGAGATGACAGCGGCTAGATTAATTCGCTATTCTATTTTTCTTTCGGCCTACAATTATCAAATACAATACATAAAAAATGAGAATAATACGGTCGCTGACTATATTTTCCGTTCACCATTACATAGCATAAGTCACAAAATTAATATGCATTCATGTACTATAGACTCAACGAATGTGTTACAATTAAGGGTCTTCTTTGACGTTCCGCCGCACGAAGTTTTACGTTTTTAGCGCTACTGTCGCAACTATCGAGGCTCGGGCACGGCACGCACACATATACGTATGCAGAGTGGGGTCGTCGAACTTTTTTTTCCTAAACTAAATTTTAACGTCACTGATTTTGAAATGTTGTCAAATACATATCTATAGCGTTGAGGTGAGTAGTTTGGTATAAATAAACTTCTTGATGTCGTAATGTGGAATAATAAAAAAAAAATTGACGAAAGACGAATGTGGAATGCTTTATTAAAAAACGGAAACAGTGTATATACAAAAAGTGAAATAAAATAGATCAATAGGAATACAAGAAAAACATTATATAAACATTTATTTGAAATTATTGAAACAAACATTTTATGCTAAAATAATAAAAACAATATTATTATTACTGTAAAAATAAATGTTTTATTTTTTTAATTACTCAATATAAAAAAATATGTGAATAAATACATAAAATAATTAAACTTCTAAAGAAAAATATATAATTACTGAATCGAAATATATATTTTACAACATTTATTCTACCATGAAATTCACTTTCTCTCTTTCTAACCAATTGGAATAAAGCGGAATAAAAAGGATAGCGGGAATTTTGCGGTTCGACTTTCGGTTTCTTGGTTCTGCTACGGAAATCTATTACACAATAATCGACCTTACTGATGAAGTACTTAAAGACTATATTTGCCTGAGCACGTTAGCTAATAAAATAAAAGGATAGCTAAGTTCTCAGGCGATTTGATGAGGCTAGGCATTACCGAATTCAGATATCTAAAATCGGATTTTGAATTCCATTTGTAAGTCTGAAATCGGATAAATATCAATTTGCAAAACCAATGATGACGATGAGGCATGAAAACGTTTCGTATATCCTCACTAGATAGCGCTTTGACGTAACAAAAAACTAAAAGAAACATTTTATGCTAAAAAAATAAGAACAATATTATTATTACTGTAATAATAAATGTTTTATTTCTTTAATTACTCAATATAAAAAAAAAAATGTGAATAAATACATAAAATAATTAAACTTCTAAAGAAAAATGTTATAAAAATGTATAATCCCTAAATCGCGGTATTGAAGTTTTTAACGCAGCTTATTATATATACAAGCGTGGTGGTCTACTAATTGGAAGTGTGTTCTTTAGTGTGATGCCACTACTGTTCTTAGATCACAATAACAAGGATTATGTACTTCGTTCTACGCATTTCCACTTGAGTACTATATTTCCCGTTGAGTTGAGAGTCAGTAATTTATTGACTAATGAGGGTTTGTTACGTGGGCCATCACGCGTGTTTCGTTTTATGCATAAATGGGATTTGGTCATTTTTATTATTTAGTGTTCAAAACACTATTTATAAATTTGTTTAGTTTTAAGTTATCAATGAAAATAAGAATAATTTGAATTTTTACGACAATAAATTTATTGCCTCAGTTGTTGTTTTACTGACCAATATAACTAGGAAATGGACGAAATAAGTAATTATATACATAAATATTTCAAAAAATTATATTTATTTATAAAAAAATGCAATGTATTATTATATATGAGTGTGTTATAATTATGTAACTAGTTAGAATTTCAACTCGAGTTATTTTTTGTTTTTTATCAAACTACAAAATATTATCAGTAAAAATATCGTATCAAATGATAAAACACTAAAAATACCAAAAAAAAAAAACAGAATACATAAGCCGGTGCGCGTCCTAAAATTTATGATGAACAGTCTCGGTGACAACTAAAACGTTCAAATACATACTAAATACGCTATTTACGCACACATTGATTTTGTGTAAGTACACGGTTCGATCGCGATCTATCAATGCGGCGCAAACCGACGTGCTCTCACTTCGGAGGCGCGTGGCCGACTGGTCTGCGAGGGTTATCGGCGGCTCGCATAAGAAAACGCGTACAATTTCATTGTAATTTATTATAACAAAAAATAAGAAAATGTTTATTAAAAAATGAAGACTCCAGACGTTTCTTTATAGTTTTAACTTTATTATTTGATAAAATTCATTTCTAAATTCTCGACGATTACGATAATTTCGTCTCAATAAGGAAGTGCGATTTTACACGTTTTAGTGATTTTTCTGATTTTTTTTACACTTATCCATAAACATTATCTTAAATTCGAATGATCTACACGTAAGTTAAATTCATTGGCTAACTGTGTGATTTATTTCAAGATTGTGGAGCATCGCTTTCTATATAATTCTATCGAAATCCCGACCTTCGAATTTCCACAAACGTCAAAGAAGACCCTTAAACAGTATGCCTGTTACGTTTAATAATATCCAGTTGGCATCGGATAAAGATAAAACTTTAAATGTAGTAAAGAAATATCTAAAAAACGGTTGGCCGCGGAAAATTAAATGTAAAAATATTTTACCCTATTTTTTATGTAAAAATGACCTTGACATAGAAAAAGGATGTTTAATGAGGGGTCATCGGGTAGTTATCCCGTTGGAATACAGGGATTGCTTATTGTCGGAATTGCACAAAACTCACCAAGGTATAGTGAGAACAAAAAGTGTAGCGCGATCTCGAATGTGGTGGCCTGGTATTGATAAGGACATAGAACTAATGATCAGCGCCTGCACGGTTTGCGCGAAGCGGCGCGCTGCACCGCCCCGCGCACCTCCGTCGCCCTGGCCGCGACCAGACGGTCCGTGGACTCGACTGCATATTGACTATATGACAGTAGGACAAAAAGTCTATTTAATAGTAGTGGACGCGTATAGTAAATGGGTCGAGTGCTGCGAAATGTCAACTGGAACTTCGAGCAAATTATTAATATATAATCTTAAAGTGTTGTTTTCAAGATTCGGTCTACCCAGATCTATTGTTTCTGATAATGATACTAAAATAGTTTCACAAGAATTTTCAGATTATTGTTTATCGAATGGAATCAAACACATTACTACTCCTATTTATCATCCATGTAGTAACGGGCAAGCCGAAAATTCTGTTAAAACGGTTAAAAATATGATAAAAACAATTTTAGACTCATCCTTAAGCGGAACTAATGAAAAATTGTTAGATTATTTATTTGAATATAGAAATACAGCTCACTGTGCTACCGGTGAAACACCGGCAAAATTAATGTTTGGCCGCAATCTGCGCAGTAGGTTAGATTTCATTAATCCTCTATGTTGTGAAACAAGGGGAGCCAATGAATCAATGGATTTAAATAAAAAATGTCGTTCTTTAAAAATAGGACAAGCCGTTTTGGTTAAATGTTTTAAAAATCGAAAATCTTTTTGGGACAAAGGTATTGTACTTAAAAAATTAGGCAATCGAATGTACATCATCAATATACAAAGTTTAGGCGCAACTTGTAAGCGTCATATTGATCAATTATTGTTGTGTAAAAAAAAAAATAATAACTCAGATAATACTCTTAATGAGCAATATATTCCCACACCATATCAGCAAATTGTAAGCGATGAAGGGAATGTAGACAGGGAGGAAAGATGTGAGGAAGTCGAGAGAAATGACACGTCAATGGGAGATGAGTCGCCGGGTACAACATCTAGTTCATCAAACGTACATATTGAAGAGAATATTGTAAACACAGAGGTACCAAACGAGTCATCTCCTCAAAAGCGTTATTTCTTACGACCGAGAAAAAACATAAATTATAAGTTTTAATTTAAGGATATTATTTAATAGTTTGATGTATTGATGGAAGATGTAAATCTACAGGTTTCCAAATTAGTTTTGTGTATATCCGAACTATACGCATACCTATACTATACATGTGTATATATATATAGGTATAAGCAAAATGTTAAGCGTCGGTCGAAGCAGTAATAAAGTGACCACTCTAACAGCAAGTACCGTCTTTCCCTTATCTTCATACATATCAGTATTTTGCACAGAAGTGGATTATTTACAGATTTATTCCTGCTGATTTTGATATAGTTAATATAAATACATATTTTATAACTTCTATCGTCGTAGCAGAATGTTATGCTCGTTTACCCAAAGAACGATACATGATCCGCACCCAATATCGGCTCTAATCAATCAAGACCAGCAATGAGGCCATTTATCAAAGTTCCAAGGGATCTGCGGAAGACGTTGTAATGCGAGAATAAAATTTGCTTCGCAGATTAAGCGGGAATCATTAATTTATAACGACTTGCTTACATGGCGCCTAATGAACGGAGTGTTTAATGAGGCACACGGTAATACATATTCATGTAAATAGATTTAGCGTAAATAACATATTATAAATTATGGATGTAATTAACGAGATGTAATCTAATATGATTACCAAGTACTTACCGATTAATATTTATTTCGAAGATTTCAACCGCATCACTAGGCTTCACTAGACCAGGATGAACTTTATTAAGAACATGCTTAGATTAATAATAATAATAAATAAAATAAATTATTTAAAAATCGAACGTATAATTTTTCTGACCTACAATGACTTCACAGAGTAGAAAAAAGCCATTTAGTGTCATAAGCCAGTAAGCATTTTTGATGTTCACAAAGTAAATAATGCTTAAAGTAACTGGACGCGGAATTGTTGTAATTTTTTTTATTGCTAGGCCTATTTGTTATATTATGAACACAACTATCTGAGCCATATCCGTCAATCAAATTAAGTAAACGTATAATTATTCTTGATTGAATAAAAAATATGATTAAATTTCATCCAAAACAAATGTTTAACAAATATATCTCTTTTTATAATATTTTTTCGCATCATAGCAGCTTAACTATTAATGAAATCGATATAAATTTTTGATGAAAAATAAAATATTTGCATAAAAAAAAATATGATTAAACTCCACGTTACCTGTTGACGACACCTTAGTCGCGGGCTGTATGGTCGAGTCACGTGGTTTTTTTATTGAATAGATAGGCGGACGAGTGTATGGGCTACCTGATGGTAAGTGGTCACCAACCATCAGGTGGCCCATACACTCGTCTATGATATTGTAAGAAATGTTAACCAACGCTTATATCGCCAATGAGCCATCAACCTTAGGAACTAAGATTTTATGTCCCTTATGCCTGTAATTACACTGGCTCCTTCAAACCGGAATATAACAATAACAAGTACTGCTGTTTTGCGGTAGAATATCTGATGAATGGGTGGTACCTACCCAGACGACCTTGCACAAAGCTCTACCACCAGTGATCGTCGTTCCATCGGATTATAAGGCAGTAGTGTGAACACACTGTACTCTATGACATCTCTGCTCAGATGGCTATAGTTAGAGACTAGTTATCATTGTGAAATTCTTAGACTCACAGACGACTTGGTATAATTGTTTTATTTTTATTATCCATTATATCTACTTATATATCTACATACGTATATTACCTATGACTGCCTCGTTGGTGTAGTGGCTAGATATAAGGCCGCAGACCCGGTGGTCCTGGGTTCAATTTCCAGGTCGGGCCAATAAATAGTTATTGGGTTTTTCTGTCAGAAAATTCTCAGTAGCAGCCCGGAGTCTGGAAGTTGGAAGTGTGTACACTCCCGTGCCTTGGAAAGCACGTAAAGTCGTTGGTTCTGCGCCTGAACTCTTTCCGGTCGTGTCGGATTGCCGTCCCATCGGATTATGAGAGCTAGGGAATAGTGAGTGCACCTGTGTTTGCGCACACACTTGTGCACTATAATATCTCCTGCGCAGTTCGCTAATCTCTCTTGAGAATGGCCGCTGAGGAACTTATATTATTTTATAAGGAACTATTTGCGAACACAGAATAAAGACCACGCTTCACAATTTCATGCATGCATAAGTTAAATGTTCTTTGCAAACATGTTAGCGAAATTTATTCATTACTTATTCATTTTTATAACATACTCGCCTTTGCTAAGCATTTGTTAAACATGAAAAAGATTTCATAAAATTAAAAACGTTATTAACATCAAGTTATTACGCTGTAATGAAGAATTCATACATAAAATTATACTTACAGAACTATAAACAAGAGAACAGCGATATTTGACATAACATAACGTGACGTGACATCACATAACATGATATGATAGTATTGGTAGGATATTTGATAGTGTCAAGTTTGGGGTGTTTGGGGTTAGTAAGAACTTAAATAAATAATGTTGCACAGCTTGTCTGAGGCGGTAGACCTTTTGAGGAGAAAGCTTGGACCTTACACCATAATATTCCAAGGCGAGATTTACACATGATATTTTCCTTCAGCAATTACGAGATAAATTATAAATAAAGTTTGGAGGCGCTAGCTCACAATCTTATATTTAGATTCAGGTGTTTTAACAACTGGGCCATTTGACCCTTTTATACAATATAATATATGTAACATTATATTGTTTCATTTCAAGATATACACTCTATTCCATTATATATTAAACGTAATTGTCCGTTTCTATTTCCTCCAAATAGGTGTTTATGTGTTTTGACTAGCATGTCAAGACGTCGTTATCATTATTTTAATATATGATAACAATGCATAACTATAGGTTTTAGTTTATTGTAGCACTTTCTTTTACAGCTACATAGTAATAAGCTAGTTCGGAAGTCAATGTAAAGGTTATATTATAAACGATCGCGCGATCTGTCAAAAATTCATTAGGTAATTAGAACGAAACAGCGATTCCAAGCCGTTTATTGTAGCGTCTATCGTTTTTTTCTTGCACGTGTATGTAATGTTCTTTTTTTAAATTGTGAAATAATTAATTATAAATAATTTCATTTTAAGCCACTGGTTAGCAATTTTTCTTGGAATACAAAGAAATTACTCGTTTCCAAAAAGTAATATGTAGGTCAGTTACTGCTAATAATGTAAATTGTTTTAAAGATATTGTAGCGTGTCAATTATCTGATTTAAGTTTAACGATAGATAAACTTTAAAGTTGTATCTTAGATAAATATTAAATTAATTTGATAATATAATTATATAAAATGAAAATATTTTTGTATAATATTTATAATTAAAGTTAAAAACTATGCTGTAAAAGTATAAATAAATATTACGAATTATGTATATAGTGTAAAGCAGTTGAATCATTAGAAGGTTATATCAAACCTTTCTAGAAATTTTAGGTGGCATTCTCTTGTTTTTTATAATATGGGTAGATAGACATATCATATATTCTATCCCCAAACAGCATTACTTAGTTTTAATGTGTTCCGGTTTAAAAGGTGAGTAAACCAGTATAACTACCTTCTGCTGACAACTGATCCGGACCGATACTCAGTGTCGATCTCTTCACCGTTAGGTAAGTCCGACCACTGCCTGGTGAAATCTGTATCTGTCTACTCCCCGCCCAACCCCAGCCCCACTGGCACTCGGCGGGTGTGGCGATACAAGTCAGCAGATTGGAAAGGAATGCGCTCTTTCCTAGCATGCTATCCTTGGCAGCGTGTGTGCTTCTCTTCTGGTGATCCCTCGATTAGCGCGGATAGTGTGACAGATTTGCTGCGTCTGGCCATGGAATATTTTATTCCGTTTTCAGGCATACCACCTTCCAGCAAAGCTCAGCCTTGGTTCGGGCCTGACTGTGGATGCGCTGAGGCGAAGAAACATCAAGCGTACCTGGCTTGGGTTGATGCTCGTAACCGCAAAGCGAGGGACTTGCGCCAAAAGAAGAGAGCCTTTAATAAGGCCGCCAATGTGTGCAAGAAAGCTATGCAAAAGTCACGCTTCGATCACATTAGTCGAATAGGGAACAAGCTGGCTTCGTACCCCCCGGGTAGCAAAGCGTATTGGTCCCTAGCTAAATCGATTGAAGCGAACTTTTGTCGCTGTGTTGTGTTGTTGTGTGTCCTCACTGCCTCCCCTTCAGAAGCCTGACGGGACGCTAGCTCACACCGCACAAGAGAAGGCAAATCTCTTTGCGTCTTTATTTGCGGAGTCTTCACGTCTTGACGCTGGTAGCGCGACACTTCCAGCAGCACCGAGCGCCAACACTCATATGAGTGATATACACATTCGGCAAAAGGAAGTTTGCAAAATGCTACGCAGTCTAGACGTGAGCAAAGCTAGCGGACCTGATGGTATTCCAGCAATTGTCCTGAGGAGCTGTGCGCCTGAACTGTCTCCTATCTTGACGCGTCTGTTTCGCCTCTCTCTTGTGACTGGTCAAGTGCCTAAGGCCTGGAAGCTTGCTAACGTGCAGCCCGTGCCTAAAAAAGGTAGTCGTGCAGACCCCGCCAACTACAGTCCATTCTGTGCAAGACAATGGAACGTATCCTAAATATAGGCTTCTGACGTACCTGGAAGCCAATGGTCTTCTCAGTGACCGACAGTACGGATTTCGCCGAAATCGGTCCACTGGTGATCTTCTGGTGTACGTCACAGACATCTGGAGTGAGGCCATCGAGAAACACGGGGAGGCACTTGCTGTTTCCTTGGATATCTCGAAGGCCTTTGACAGGGTTTGGCATGATGGCCTTATCAGCAAGCTTCCCGCGCATGGCCTACCTGCTAACTTGAGTGTGTGGATTTCAGACTTCCTGAGGAACCGATCGTTGCGAATGGTGATTGATGGCCACTCCTCGGATCAAATGGTTATAAATGCCGGTGTTCCCCAGGGGTCAGTGCTCTCGGCGACATTATTTCTGCTGCACATTAATGATTTGCTGATGCCTGGAATCCATGGGTACGCAGATGACTGCACAGTTGTCGAGAGCTATAGGTCCACCGCACGAGCTAGTGAGGCCCGTTACCAGGCTCAGAGAGAGGCCATGGTTGAGCGCCTGAGCGTGACCCTTAAGGCAGTGTCCGATTGGGGCGATGCCAATTTGGTTATGTTCAATGCAACCAAGAGGCAGGCGTTTGTGTTTTCCGCCAAAACAAAATTAAAAAAATCTATATGTACAAGGGACATAACATTTTAGTTCCCAATATTGGAGGTGCATTGGTGATGTAAAAATTGGTTAATATTTATTATAGTGCCAATGTCTATGTAGTGACCACTTACCATCAAGTTGCCCATCTGCCCGTCTACCTTCTAATATTATAAAGAAAAAATATAATACGTATTTAGAAAAATTAGACAACTAACTTATATTGAAACTATTCGGTTAATATATTTCGATTTTATCAATAGCATAATATATTTTAGCATATGTGTTACCGCTACTTATATTAAACCTATTTTCATTCCATGAAAACTCTTTGTCGAGTTGACACAACACGAACATTGAACAGTCTTCGGTCTTGATACTTTGGATTGTGTTAACAAAGTAAGAATACTTAAAGTTGCATCACGGATGCATCACGGTGTATTTATTAACATAGATATTGTATTAGTCTATTGGGACATTTCATAATATATTCAGTTTTAATTTTATATTATAATTATTTATTTATATTATATATTAAATCAAACATGACTTAAATAATTATTATTGTTACATCTTGTTGAGATCAATCTTTACTAATCTATATTAATATTATACGCTTTTAAGGCCAAACCACTGCACCGATTTAGATAAAATTTGGTATGAAGTAAGCTTGAGCCGCAAGGACGGACATAAGCTACTTTTTCAACTAACACCAGCCCTCTCTCCCTTACACACGGCCAAAGCTACGGACGAACTCTAGTTAAATATAAATGTTAAGAAATGATAGCAATAATTCACAGAATAAATTAAGACAATTCAATTTAAGTAGTTGTGATTAAAAATAGGAAATATCAAAAATTAATAATATTAAATATACTTGTATATAATTAAATTATGTTTTTAATTTGATCAAAATAAATTATTAATATAAAATCACATCAATTCAGTAAGCAAACTCAATTTTAACACAGTTTATTAATTTACACCACTCAGAAGCACTTAACATTTTAACTGTAACTAACATTTCAATATAAATCAACATTTACTATTTTAACAATGTTAACATTAATTTAAAAACCAATAAATGAACAGGCACAGCAATATATTATATATTCACAATTAAATTATTGGTTTGAGAGAATCAGTGTCAATCATTGTACAAACACAATATATAAACAAAACGTTTGATTACATTGATTATAGCAAGATTAGAAGGAGCAAAGCTTGCATACAATAATGCATTATGACATTATAGTCACTTGGGAGTATAAACTTAATTACTGACCGAATCTGCAGCCTTAAAAGCTATGTACTAAAATATAATACAAGCTAAACATATGATGACATAATTTAAATAAAACAAATAATAGATTCCTATAGGAATTACTTACTAATACTCTATTTATCCATCCAATTAAACGTACAGTTTGTTTTAAGATAGTAGCAACAATAGCCCAAGGGGCAAGGATCGAACCTAGCTTTTAAGTCTGCCGTAAACCATTGCACTATTGCGGCGATTGTTTAAAACACAAATAGACTACTCGACCAAATCGAAAATATTATAAGCAATTTTGTTTGGAATCATTTTCATAAACTAATATTTGTCAAAATTATCCGTTGACAGCAATATAATATATATAATTACATTGAAATGTTAAGCTTCATAAGCACACTAATGAATTTATCAGAAAAGCAATTTATTATAGTGTATAACTAGACTCGGCAGAATATAGTGAAGCATACTCGTTAATTAATTTAAATTACAAGAAGCGTGAGTTACATATAAATAATTAATGTAATTTACATTAATGTTAATAGTAAAAAGCTGAGATGGATCAGTTGGTAACATAATTAGATTAACTGCACGTCACGGATTTAAATCATTACAGTTAATTGTAGAATCAGCAGTGAAGGAAACTTCTTGATAAAAACATATCTTGAATGGTCTTCAAAGTATTACAAGATCTTCTACATACCGCCAAATGCCATTATAGTAGCGTCTCAGCTCTTTCACGTCAAGTGAAGGTCTTTGCCCAGCAATGGGAATTTCACCGGCACCAAATAAACACGCCTCCTAAATTACAGTTATAAATATTCATTCAAACCGTTTTCCATGGAGTAGCGTTATTAGGAAAAAGTATTTTTACATCCTGCGATAGAAATTAAAACTAAGCAATATACAAATGATGCTTGTATAATTGAATACTTCTGAATATTTCGTTAGATAGGAGTGGTTTGATAAGATATTAACTTACTAATGAGGCTTTTGTACGTCATTCGATATAGCTTTTATAATTATAGAACCATGTTAGATAATTATATCACATTTTGATTTAACCGCCGTCGTTCAATCAATAAGAGCAAGTCAGAAGGAATACTTATAAATATGTCGACAATTTATGGTAAGTTGGAAAGAAAATCTGAACCTGTCAAATGTCCCGCGTAAAATGTCTACGGCGTCGCGTTAAATTAATGGACGCCTGTCACTCGATGTCAATCATTTTGTGCCGTGCGAGTGCACATGTGGCACAGATTCGAAACAACGTCACAACGTTGTAAGTTTATTAGTAGAAAAACTGGTCGAATTTGACGTTTTATCGACGTTAAAAAGTTTTTATATATTTTTTAACGAAATTGAAACTTTTTATTACAATACGTCATATTTCTTTCTCATATTGAAAATTTTGTAGTATAAAAAAATACATAAATTTTTTATTTACTGAACCTTACAATAACTAAATAAATAATGCTTAGAATGATATTTTCATTTATAATTCCACTCAAAATTGAAGCAACTTTAGAATTAATGTAAGTGTCACGTAATTATATTCATCACCGACACGCGAATTACGGCCGGATCGAGTTGCAAGTGAATAGACATTTCCCCCATAAAGCGAGGAAATTGATACTGTTTGAATGTGAATTATGAAATATATTCGTTTGCATTTAATTTATTTAATTGTAATATTATTTATCTAATTATAGCTGTTATTATTATAATTATCTCATTTTTGGTTTTGCTTTTATTTTATGTATATTAATAAAGAAAAGTTAAAATATTTATTATTAATAATAATTAGATTTTTATTATTTAAAATATTAAGCACCGTAGTAAATATTTTTTCCATACCTAAAACAATTTTTATTGTAATGACGAGAAACGTGTTCAGCCTCTTAAGACTGAATTAAAATGGCTTCAATCCGCTTGGGCCTACTCACGTTCTGAGTACTGGACCCGTCACATCAGTACAGCGTTGGTTAGTAGATTAACGCTTACTCAATTTAAAATTTAAAAATACAATCTTATTTAAAGGGATTCCATCAACCGGGTTATATAGCAATCACTGACTAACTATTGACGTTACAATAAAGGAGCAAAGGTCCGCATTCAATCGATTCAATATCCATCGAATACGTACGACACTCCTCTCAACAGACATTATATCCTGGACCTTTTCAAATGAAAGATTTAATCTTTTCAATTTAATTTCACCTCGTATTTTCAGTACTTGGCCCTTTGGCCAGGTACAATTGGTCTATCAAGCCAAGTACGTATCAAATCAACCGTGCAAACGTGACTTGTAAAGGGTATTTACTGCAAATTACTTCGGCAAACTTTGCCCGACAAGGCCCGTCCCTTCTTTATAAGGTTTCGATATGTATTCGAAATTAAGAAAAAAATTGCTTTCAACTATCAAGCGTTTTTTCTTTGATAAGATTACCGATGATTGTTTTTTTTATAATAAAAAATATAACTAGATCGTTTATATTAATTTTATTCATTAATAGGCTAATATGCTAGGTTATAATGCCACAGATCTTACGGTCCCGGGTTCAAAACCCTGGTCAGGCTACTAAAACCCCAGTAATTGGGTTTTTCTGAAGATAAATTCTCAGTAGCATCATCATCATCAGCCGGAGAATGGCTGTCAGTATTTACACTTCCATGCTGTGGAAAACATAAGCCTTTCGTCATGCACTTGAATTGTTTCCCTTCTTGTCGGGTTTGCGATCCCAACTTGTTATGAGGGAGAGCAGAATAAGTTGTATACTTCTTTCTGTGAGAGTGTATTCACGTAATTCGACAAGGAGAACGTGATCATGAAAGTCATCAATGAATTCATAAAATATTATTTTAAATATCGGCATGAGCCGTGATAGTCCATCACAAGACGAAAATCTTAGTGAATATAACATTTTACACCACTACTAAAATTTCATGTGCGTAATTTGTATTTATAATTCATCACATGCTTAGCGGTGAAGAAAAAACATCGTAAAGAAACCTGTATTTTACTAACGCGCATTAAAGCAGCATGGTGGAGTAAGCTCTAAAATGTTTCCTCAAAAATGAGGCCCTATACTTTTACTGGCTGTTACTTTACTTTTTAAGCAAGCATTAGCAAACCATAGTTTTACTCAATCGATAGATATCCAATTAATTTTACATATTGTTGAAGTGTACATATATTTTGGTTGATATTCCGTCGGAAAAATATGAACAAAACATGACGTAAGAAGTTAATATAAAGGGCATATTATGTTAAGGGTGAATAGAGAGAACAAATTCTAAACATTTATCAGGAGACCTGTTCCGGGCAGATGGTCATTAATTCCGAGTGGCCATTTATCACGGTTCGAAGTAAACAATGAGAGGACAATGAAAAAAGGTGTTAAAAATCGATTTATATTTCTATGACTAAAATCGATTTTAATTTATTGTAATGTGATTTGTCATAACTAGTTTTATTTTGAAATCGACTTGTATCGAATAAAAATATAATATAATAGACTCAATGAATTCTAAATTAATTAGAAATTTATATTAATAATATAATTTCTAATTTCGAACAATACTGTTCTTAATTTAAATTTTACTGAAACTCAATTTTTTATCCCGGCTTACTAATTTTACTTCTTAGCTAGATCATCTTTTTTTTATAATACTTTTAATTATTTATAATTATTTTAAAATATTACATTAACAAAATAAATATCTAGCCATATCATAATGTATAAGTCCTATTAATGGTATTTGTTCCTTTGTGATCACGTTAAATACAATGAAAGAATATAATAGCTTTTTGGCTTTCATTTCATATTTGCCACCAGCATTTTTAAATTCCATTGTTTTGAAAAAATACCTTATAATGAGAAAAATATAGACATTCAAATCTGAATACATAAAATTCTAAGTTAAAATAACAATATAAGGAATTTTTATTTGTATAATTCATCTTTTTGGAAAAGTTGCGGGAAACTTTCGGAAAAATATGTTGCTGTTGTGAGCTTACAAATAAGATCTTGAAATTTACGGTAAGTGTTGAAACTATATATCTACTATTTATAAATGCCATAGTAGCTCCGTCTGTAAACTGATATTAGGTTTTTTTTCAGAAAATTCTCAGTAGCAGCCCGGAGTCTGGAAGTTGGAAGTGTGTACACTCCCGTGCCACGTTAAGCCGTTGGTGCTGCGCCTGAACTCTTTCCGGTCGTGTCGGATTGCCGTCCCATTGCATTATGAGAGCTAAGGAATAGAGAGT
The DNA here is from genome assembly GCA_905220585.2 of Nymphalis polychloros. Taxonomy (NCBI): domain Eukaryota; kingdom Metazoa; phylum Arthropoda; class Insecta; order Lepidoptera; family Nymphalidae; genus Nymphalis; species Nymphalis polychloros. Next base: position 4,022,372 of record HG992251.1, read on the forward strand.
GCACCTGTGTTTGCGCACACACTTGTGCACTATAATATCTCATGCGCTGTTGGCTAATCTCACTTGAGATTGGCCGCCGTGGCCGAAACCGGTCTGGAGGACATTAGCTCTACAGGCAGACTGTTCTGTTCCGCTTTGACGACTAAGCCACTGAAAAAATTTAGGTGAAATTTCTTAAGAAGCAATCTCGAACCCAAAGGTAACGCTTAGGCTACTTTAATACCTAACACTCTCTAACAGCCAGGCGATTCCGCGGGCGATAACCAGTTATCTATAAATCGTTATACATCAGGTAAAATCACTATTAAAATATTAATGTTATCGTAATTCAGACCTTTTCATCCACATTTACTGTTTAAATAAAGGTTTATCCGCTTTCATTTTAACTGTACAATATTTTCAACCAGATGTGGACAAGTCGTAACTCTCGGCCACTACCTCACATAAATTATGCAGGACAGACGCGTGCGAACACTTGAAATTCCCTGAACATTTAGTATAGCTGTCGTGAGTGAACATTCATTTTATAACTTCTTTTACTGTAATTGAAACATACGTATGTTTTGGCTGAATTTTATTCGTTGCTTATTCATTAAGTACATTTTTATGTTATAGGCAGGCGGGCGGGCAAATGGGCCAACGCCGATAGACATTGGCGATGTAAATTGTAGCCACTCCTTACATCGCCAATGTACTACCAACCTTGGAAACTAAGACATTTTATCCTTTGTAGTTACACTGGTTCACTCACCCTTCAAACCGGAACGCAACAATTTATAGCTGTTTAGCGGTAGATTATTTGATGAGTGCGTTTTGCGTTTGGGGCGGTTTAGTTTATTGTAAGTTAGTCTATTACTTTATTGTTATTTAAAAATTATCAATATCTTTATTCGATATAAAACATCCTTACTAATTGATTTGAAAAAAATACCACAGATAAAATACCTCAGACCCGAGAACAGGTGAAAGAAACTGAGCGAGACTTTTGAACGTTGTCCGGGATCCTACGTAATGCTTAATGATTCCTTCAAAGAAAGTTACTTAGGGCCCTATTAAAATGGAAAGCTATGGACATAATAATTATAATATTATTTTCAACGTAGTACCTCGCTGTGTGTCTTATAAATTTGTTAATTATTTAGTATTTAATTAAGAAAAAGAAATCGTATATAAAATGGGTAAGAATCTTTTTGTAAACTTCGTCACATTTTCGTTATCTAATGTGATTCTCTTGTTAAGGTACTTTATTACTACAACTTTTAAATAATCGTGACTATGATGTACGCTATTGGTAACCTTGCCACCAATGATAAAGTTGCTAATATCCTAAATAGCTAATATTAAGCTAATATTAAGTACTTTTAAAAGTGAGATAACTTAGTTGTTAGAACACGTGAATCTTAACTGAAAATGGCGGGTTTAAGCGAAGAAAATTTGAATTTTAATGTGTTTAAATCTAAGATTCATCTCATGCTCGTCTGAAAATGAAAACATCGTGAAAGCTCCTTATTTCAATGAAAATCTGCCACATAGTAATACATCAACCATTTTTTTTTAATTTAAAGTAAAGTAGCAGCCTGTGAATGTCTGACTGCAGAGCTAAGGCCTCTTCTCTTTTTTTTTGAGGAGAAGGTTTGGAGCAGAATTTGAGTGAAATTTGACACATGCAGGTTTCCTCACGATGTTTTCCTTCACCGTCAAACACGAGATGAATTATAAGCACAAATTAAACACATGAAAATTCAGTGGTGCCTGCCCGGGTTCGAACCCACGATCATCGGTTAAGATTCACGCGTTCTGTCCACTGGGCCATCTCGGCTTTTGAATTTAGGTGGGGGTAAATTTCAAAAGAGAGTAGGTCTTAGACCAGCATTAACGGTTACTTTATTTTTTTAACTTATTTATTGGTATTACAAGTTGTTATTATAAGTTAAACTGTTATTATAAATTAAATTTAACACAAAAATTTAAAAGTAAATTAGAGTAGCGATGAAGAAATCTGTAAATGGTTTTCGTTACATCTTAACGGACGCTTACTGGCAGGAGAGGGTAATAAAATCAGAAGAAAATCCCGTCAGCCTTATTAAAGGGAATCTGAGGGTCGTTTCTCTGTTTTGTCGAGAAATTAAGTGACTCAAGCATTCTTATTTCAAAGGGCTCTGGTAAACACTGCCTTTTTGATAAGATATTATCATCGTTTCTTTTTGTTATATATTTTTATTATCATTAACTGTTCTACTTGAATACTTCAATCCTGTTTTTGCTATTTCTAAAAATAATTAAAAGGTCTTTTAACAAAATATATTTACTAAAGATATTTTATAATATAAACTCAATACTTAAACATAAATGTCAGATAGTGATGTGTAACATTGAATATAATAATTATAACATTTTAAGGATATATGAAAATAGGATATCATCACGTTTCTAGATTTCACAAGTGAGATACGAAGTATTCTTATAATATAGCATTGCTGATGTAACTTTTGTCAATTCTACGTTTTAAATTAATAAGTTTGCGTGAATGTCGATAAAAACATATAAATGTTCTTCCATGTTCTAAATTCAAACCGTAACGTGAGTGGTAATGGATCATGGACACGGACGGTAATTAAGCATTTCAAAAGTGTCACTCAATTTATTTGGTAACTCATAAATTATTCTCTATTCACAATCAGAATTACTTTTTATCGCTGTGTTTTTATCGATGTTCAAATTTGAGGAGTGTGGCAGTATAATACTAGGAATCATGGTCATAGTTAATATTTCTTTGGTGACAATTTTTTTCTTCGTACGTCTATCTTCTTTAATTAAAATAAATAATACGACAATTATCACTTCTTATCTATCTCTCTCTTTCTCTCTTTTTCTTATTTAATTTGTAATGTTTATTTTTTTAATTACGTCACTTGTTTTTTGCATCGTCTTTCTTTTTATATATTTTTTTTATATCATATGCTTTAATTTAATATTGGAAAATATTATTGGTTAAGTTTTATTAATATTTCTTATTTCATCTGATATAATTATACCGTTTAAAACATCACTAAAATAAATTAAATGTAACTCGTTCTAAAGATATCAACAGATTCTATTACAGAAATATGTTGACGTTTTCAATCGGTCTCCACTTTTATCTCTTCCCCGTTATGTTTACAATAGTTATTTATATGTGACATCTCCGAAAAAAGGTAGCAGTAATAATACCCATCAATACGGAGAAATACGCATTCGAACGAAATAAAACCCATCCGAGACGTTAGGTCGTATAAGTACGGTTGTACGTAAAAAAAAACTCCAAGTCCGACCCTTCGTATTCTTTGGACCATTTGACACGCAATTTTATGAGCACGTATCAATAAAATGAAATTCATGGATGCTGAGCTGTTTTCTAAATCGTCTACAATGTACATTGTGTCAGATATTATATGATGTAGAGTAATTGAAAAGGGTACGTTAATGAACGCTTGATTAGACAATGATTTTGAAATTATATGTGGAAAGGCATTGTTTTTATAAGTTTAACTAGCGTTTCACCCGCGGCTTTGCCCGCGAGATAAACAAAAATAATAAAATATGTTAATTATGGTTTATTTAAGCTGTGAAAACAGTACATTTCAAGCAGATCAGAACAATTTTTATATGAATTTTTCAACCCATTTCTCTCGTTTGGGGTTAAATTTTTAAAAATGACAAAATACGTATTAATTTATTTTTGCTCAGAAGCTTTAAAATTAAATTTCATGCTTCTTACATAAAAAATGACGGACCCGCCATACAAACTTTCAAACCCTATTTCACCCTCTTGCGGGGTAGTTTTTCAAAAACCCTGAAATACGTATGTATTTATTGCTAAACAGAAGCTAGTATATAAAATTTCATGCATCTTATATCAAAAATGACGGACCCGCTATACAAACTTTCAATCCCTATTTCATCCTCTTGGGGGTAAATTTTCGAAAACCCTGAAATACGTATTTATCTATTTCTAACCAGAGGCTTTTATATAAAATTTCATGCTTCTTATATCAAAAATGACGGTAGCGCCATACAAGCTTTCAACCCCTATTTCACCCTCTTGCGGGGTAATTTTTATAAAACCATCAAATACGTATTTATTTATTTCTAACCAGAAGCTAGTATATAAAATTTCATGCTTCTTACATGAGAAATAACGGACCCGCCATACAAAGTTCAACCCCCATTTCACCCTCTTGGGGGGTAGATTTTCGAAAACCCTGAAATACAGATTTATTTATATCTAAGCAGAAGCTACCAAATAAAATTTCATGCTTCTTAAATGAAAAATGATTGAGTCCCGATACAAACTTTCAACCCCTATTTCACCCTCTTAGGGGATAAATTACCAAAAACCTTGAATTACATATTTATTTATATCTAACCAAAAACTTGTATGTAAAATTTCATGCTTCTTACATCAAAACTTACGAGCTCCCCATATAAACTTTCAATCCCTATTTCACCTGCTTAGGTGGTGAATTTTGGAAAACTCTGATTTGCGTTCTTATTTATTTCCAACCAGAAGCTTGTATACGAAATATCATGCTTCTAGCTTTGAAAATGACGGATTTTCATTCAACGGTTCATCCATTATTTCACCTCCTTAGGGATGGAATTTCCAAAAATCCTTTCTTAGTACGCGTTTTCGTCATAAAATACTTCAACTGACAAAATTTCAAGTCTCTAACCCCTGTGGTGTAGGCTCTGCATTGATGAGTCAGTCAGGACAAGTCTTTTTATATATATAGATTATCTTCTTACTGATTGAATATAACCAGTGCCGGATTAAGGTAACTTGATGCCCTAAGCAATCTTCCCCTGTGAGCCCGCATATCCTTAAGTGAACTACAAAGACTTAATTGAAAAAACCGAACCGAACGTCAACGACAATTTAAAACCCGCGAATTTTGAAATTGCTTCAACTTTCGTGTGCTCATTTTTTTTTCTCGGTCGTCTCTGGCACCCCTAGACGGGATGCCCTAAGCAATTGCTTAAATAGCTTATAGGCTAATCCAGGACTGAATATAACTTATCATTTTCATAGCTTCAATTGGATTTCTTGATATATTTCAGAGTTTATAAAGTGTATGTAATAAAATAATACTTAATTCAATCATTTTTCCTTATTAATTAATTATATTTATTATGCAACGAGTATTTATTCATTTTAACATCAAAATATAAGTGTTAATTTGAAGGATGGTCGCACGACTCTGTTTCTTTATGTTAGTGAAGCTTAGTATATAATTTTTTAATTTTAATTTTAATTTCGATTGCTAATAAAGGTTACCTTTTCAATGTTGACAGAAGTTTGACTATGAGTCGAGCAAAGTTACAACATTGAGAAATAAGTTTTGCCGTACCATCTAATGTCGGATTGCCGTGATTATGAGAATGAGGTAAAATAGTTACTGCATTTCCACACATATCTTCAGTAAGGTTTATGTTATTGGGTGTCATGGCTTAATTCGGACGGGATTCAAATTTAGCTCATTTCAAATTAGAGATATTAAAGTAATATTAAATTCATACAAATGCTTGTACATTACAACAAACACTTACATATTGATATTTAAAGTAAAAACTATCAACCATCGGTACCGAAAATAAAATAACCTGACAAAGTCAAAGAAACTCAGGAAAGATTTCAACATAGATTCATTTAATTAACAAAAAAATTGCTCTTATTATTTACACATAATACAATATTATATTATAGACGTCATATAGCATAGCACAATTATATTCACTTGTGGGTTACCTGAAGTGTAAAACAATACTCCAATGGCAGTTCTTCCTTGTTTATTGTTATCCTTGAACGAGATAATCTAACGTCTCATTGTATTATAAAGCATCTTATTACGTCGAGAAAGCTTTCAATTAACTAGAAGAAAGGCTTCATTATTAAAACTTATTCGAGTCCGTTGAAGCGAATTATTCGTTATTTTTACTGGGCCAAGGTCGATATTCGTTCAAAGTTTTTTGAATTTCGGTAGAACTGTTAAAGTTTTATCATCTATAAATTGAATTTTTCAAGATAAACTGTTACTATGCGAAAATATCAAATGTCACAGAGAAGAAATTGTAAAAAAAGGCATGATTTATCGCAATAAAATTTGAGTATTTTGTTCTTTAAGATAATATAACTTTATAGTATAGCATATTTTATCAATGTTCATTTATATAATCTTTTCTTTTAATTAAATTTTAGCAACACAATTATTGCGAGATTTATTTTAGTAACTAGCTGTGCGAAGCGGTTTCTCCCGCGTATAATTAATAAAAATATAACAAATTATTTTATTACTATAATAACACACACGCACACACACACACACACACACACACACATATGGCTACTGGTAAAGAAATACGTAATTAGCGATTTGAAATTAACTTTCATAAGATACCGTAGGGTTTACCGATCTTATATATGGCCTAACATTTGCGGCATCACATGTTCTTTGTGTGTACCGATTTTCATCAAAATTGGTCAAGCCGTTCTTGAGTTACAAGAAGACATACAGACAGACGTACAGACAGACAGACAAAAATTAAAAAATTGTATAATATGATTCGCTGCATCATAAAACGATTATTTATCACAAAATTAGGTGAAAAAAAATGTACAGACAGAACCAATAGATTTATATAGTAGTATAGATTCGTAAAGTTGAAAAATGGTTTTAGCCAAGTCTATTGCCACCTTTATTTTTATCCCGACTTAGAGCAAAGATAGCTTTATGCTCTGAACTCAATATGTACGGCGTATTATGAACGAAGATAATTAATTATAGCAAGTGACGTCTACGCGATGGACACAACAGTATTGTGGTTTCTACGTCTATTTGCATAGAAACAGACAAAATATGACACAAAAAAAAAAACCGTAATTAGGATTACTCAAGAAAATGGGAACCGCGTTACGTATACTTAAGCATAAAATCATTAAAAATAACAATTAAAACGAAATATATATATATTTTTTTTTAAATACTGATGACGTCATTTTACCGACATTCGACAGATCGTTACGAATATTTAATATAACGCTTTTAATAGAGAAATGTGAATGTTTTTGATTTGAAATATACCGTGACGTCAAACGGCAAGACGCTCTCATACGTATTACGTATACTTCATTGCTTTATATTATTATTATTTTTATAAATATTTATCTCATACCGAGGAACATTATAATTTTTATAAACGCCTCCGAATGTTTGTATGTATTTAACTTCTCTGGAATGAAACTAGATAAATGTTAATGTTTTTAATTGTGGCAGTAAGAGTTTACAATACTAATTACTATGTTAAACTTTATTTTTTACTACCAATTGTAAATCAACTATTTTATACACAATTATGCTTCTAATAAATCAATAGAACAAAAGGTCAATAAACAGCAGAAGCAATAAAAATGTCATAACTATCGAATCAAAAATAAATAACGGTAACTTTTTTTTATTGTATAGGTAAGCGGACGAGCATATGGGGCACCTGATGGTAAGTGGTCACCAACGCCCATAGACAATGGCATTGTTAGAAACGTTAACCATCGCTTACATCGCCAATGCGCCACCAACCTTGGGAACTACGATGTTATGTCCCTTGTGCCTGTAATTACACTGGCTTAATCACTGTTCAAACCGGAACACAACAATACAAAAGTACTGTTGTTTTGTGGTAGAATATCTGATGAGTGGGTGGTAACAACCCAGACGAGCTTGCGTAAAGTATACCACCGAGTATACTAATAACAATAATAAATATAACCTTTTTTATGAGATATATTTATGTTGTTAAATTATTTATTTTGAATTACGGTGCTTAAAAAATAGCAACACAAATTCAATACAATGAGTTTTCGTCGTAACATTTTTGTCAGCTAAAAGTTCATACTTTATTAAAAAAATAAAACGTGTTCTTAGCCTTTTCCCGCCGAAACGATTTCATTCCGCCTTTATAATGTAACGACACTCGTTCTTCGAAGCTCATGTAGTAAGCCTCTTCATTAGCAAGATAATAGTCCTTACAGTACTGGTTATATAGCTTACAATGGAACAACTCATTTTTTCTTACGTTTTTAAACGTTGCCCATTTCTCGAGATTTGATGAAATGAACCGAGCGCTGTCATCCTTAAATGTTTGGTATTTCAAAGATTTAATCAAGCTTTTTTGTGAGGATATTGTATGATTGTATGACATATATGTATGTATCTATGTATATTATTGTATTATTTAATATTATTTGCTGCTTTGGTCTAGTAGTTATCTATTAAAGACGCAATTCCTTGACCTAGGTTCGAACTCCGGCTACTCCCAATAAAAAAATATTGTATCTATAATTTTTCAGTAGCAGTCCAAAGTTTGATACTGTTAACATTCTCAAGGAAAGCATAGCTGTTGATCGTGCGTCTGAACTCATCTTCTCAGATTTTGTCAGATTTGCCATCCCATCGGATTATTAGAGTGAGGAAAAAGAGAGATCACATGTGTTTTCAGTTTGCAGGGATTCGTGCAAGCCCATTTGGGTAGGGACCTCTCTCTCATCAGATATCCTACCGCTAAACAGCAATACTAAGTATTGCTACCTTCCAGTTTGAACGATAAGTCAGCCAGTGTAACTACAGGCACAAGAGACGTAACATCTTCGTTCCCATGATTGGTGGTGCATTAGCGAAGTAAAGAATGGTTAATATTTTTGTCATCTCCAATGTCTATGTACGGTGGTTAACCATTTTACATAAGGTAACCCATTTATCCGTCCGCTTACCTATAATATAAATACAAGAACTTATAATATATTATGTCCTGGACAGCTTCCTAAAGTCTCCTTTAAACATGACCATTACTAATATAATACTACTAATTTAGATGCTGGAATGATGGATGAATACTTCTTATAAAATTTTGATATTAACTAAAATGTTGTTCTATATCCTATTCTATAACTTATAATTGTTTAGTTAAAAAACTTCTACTGAGCGAAGGCGTAGTAACTTCTCATAACAGATAATTAAGATTCGCCGAAAGGAATTTGAATTTGATTTTCTTATTATTTCTTATTACAAGATTATTATTTCTTATTATAGAATATTTTCCTTTCATATTCATTGCTTACAATTAAAAATGTTAGAATTTTTTATGCTACTGAATACAAATTTAAAATAAATAATTACATATTATGTAAGCCTACATACATATAGTACATACGTACTATAAAATAAATAAATATTTTTAAAAACCAGTTTTCTTATAAAAAAACTATCAAATAAAATTGCTTGCCTTTATTACATAGATATTTGTTAATAATGTTATATATACTTATATTATAAAGTACGAAAGTAATTGTATGTCTCCAAACAAAACTCCATACAAATGAGATATAGCAAAAAATTACAAATTTCTTACTATATTTTACTATTTATGCTGTCGCGATGTACGGCATGCCAATACTTAACAATGGAGTTTTCAGGGCATTCAGAGCATATTTATACCACTGAAATTTATGAAATTTGGTGTTAAGCAAATGTGAACCCCTAAGGAGGACATAGCCTCCTTTTTTATGACAATGCCCCCTTTCCTATCATGCGGGCGGAGCCGCGGACGAACACTGGTTTGATATTTATAAGAGCGTGCGACTATTTTTTTTTTGTTTTTGGGCAGTCTGCTCTCGATTTCATATACACATACCGTAAGTTAAACGATGCATTATAACATTAAAAGTGCATCACGGTTTATATGAATAAAAAAAAATGTTTCCGGTGAAAATTTTCAACTTTTCCGTTTTAATTGAAGATATATTTTTTTTTTGTTTGAAAAAAGTATCGGACCAAACGACACGTGAATTTAAAAAACGAGGCCATCTCTTGAATTTTATTATCAAGAATAAAATGTGTCGCTTATAGAGATACACCTGTACTTTTTTTTATGGGCAAACGAGCAGGAGGTTCACCTGATGGAAAGTGACTACCATTGCCCATGGACATCTGCAACATCCGATGACATGCAGGTGCGTTGCCGGCCTTTGTGGAAAGAGTACGCTCTCTTCTTGAAGGTTGCAATGTCATATCCGTTCGAAAAAGTCGCCAGCGAAAGCTGGTTCCACAGAGTGATTGTGCGAGGCAGAAAATGCCTTAGGAAACGCGTTGTTGTGGATTTCCAGACATCGAGGTGGTGAGGATGGAATTTTGAGTTCTGGCGCGATGTTCGGTGGTGAAATTCAGCAGCCGTGACTAAACCAAACAACTCCTCAGAACACTCCCCATGATATATGCGATAGAGGATGCAGAGTGACAGAATGCGTCGAGATTTCGAACGTTGTTCAAGATCACCGGCTGAGCGACCCCGACGGAAGCCGTACTGGCGGTCGCTAATCAGCTGGTGCTCCTCTAGGTACTGCAGGAGCTGACAGTTAATAATGGACTCCATTATATTGGAGAACAAGGAGGTGATAGCAATAGGTCTATAATTTTTTGGATCAGAGCGATTGCCTTTTTTAGGGATCTGGTGCACCAAAGCAGTCTTCCAGGAATTTGGGACTACGCCTAATGTGCAGGAGTGGCGGAAAAGACGCGTTAAGACCGGTGCCAACTCGGGAGCACAAGTACGCAGCACGATCGGAGGAACACCATCGGGCCCACTCGACTTATGGATGTCCAAGGAAAGAAGTGCTTTACGAACTGCACTCTGCCGGAATTTAATTTCCGGCATCCTGGTATCACACCGCAAGATTGTCGGTGGTGTCTTTCCTTGATCATCAAATCAAGTTGGACGCGAAGAGAGATCCCAAAAGGTCGGCTTTCTCCTTCGCAGTATGAGCCAACAAGTCATCGCTCCTGTGCAGAGATGGAAGGAAGGGCTGACAGAAATTCCCTGAGATAGCCTTAGCGCGAGACCAAAATGCGCGTGTTCCCGAAGGAAGTCGCACCAGTCTCTCACCAATCCTGCTAATGTGCTCCGATTTCGCCTTGGCAATAACACTTTTGAAAGACCTGAAGGCAGAGTTGTATTCCTTTTTCAGTGCGCTGGTATTTACATCACAAGATGCCGATGCTTCAGCCCAGCCTTGATAGCATTCTTCGGCGTGATGCCGCTTTGCAGAAGCGACCAAACCAGGGCCGGGATCTGCCGCCGATGGGTATTGCAGAGTACGGAATGAAGAGTTCCATACCCTGAAACACAACATCAGCGACCAAGTCAGCAACGACATCTGGATCATTCGGCGAGAAACAAATCCACCCCCATGGGTAGGATGCAAAGAAGGACCGCATCCCATCCCAGTCCGCTAGCCTGTAGTGCCACACAGGGCGACATCCCACGAACCGAGGCCGTGAGGTGCGTGTAATCGGCACTGTACTCCGGACAAGACAGTGGTCCGACGAGCCAAGAGGAGGCTCGTCGGAAACACGGTACCCATCCGGATGAGAGGTCAGCAGAAGGTCTAGCAGGGAAGGTGTATGATCCTCCACATCTGGGATTCGCGTTGGCGAGGTAACCAGTTGTGTCAGATCATATGCCAAGGCAAAAGCGACCACAGATCTCCCCGCATGATCGGTAGTACGTGATCCGAGCCATTCGGCGTGGTGGGCGTTAAAATCGCCAAGAATCACGATCTCTGCGGATGGGATCTGTTGCAGCACGAAATCTGTAGCCCGTTGGATGTGCTCAACGAGCCGGTCAGCTTCGGCATTACCGCTATGGGACCTATATAGGCACGCATAGATTCGCGGATGATCATCGCAGTCTACGCGCAGTCAGAGAATGGATAGGTCCCTCCCTTCAAGATAGGCGAGGCGACGAGAGCAGATATCATCTCTGACGTAAACACACACTCCAGCCAGTGGTACAAAGGAATGTTCCAACTTGTACCCCGGGTAGGAAAGGAATGAGGTGTCCGCCGGGGACGTAGACCCAGATCTCGGTTAGAAAGAGCAAGGTCGGCTTCGCTGTCTCAAGATGGAAGTGGACGGCGTTTAAGTTGGAATTCAGTCCCCTTATGTTGCAGAAGTCCACACCGAGGGTGGAAGGGGTTGCCTTAAGATGCCTGCTCCGTTTGCCCCGACCATTTAAGAGCGCATAATTGCCCCCCAGAATTCGAAGGGCAGCCTGGGCATCCCTGCTCAGGTGGTGTATGTCCTGAGCATGGATGTCCAGAGAGGGATTGTCCAACGCGGTCGCAGATGATACCCTCCGGGGGTAGTCTTCTTAATTTCTGCGCACTCATTTTGTGGGGGGGGGGGGATTGGGCCTCCGGGTCTCTCACATACCGAACAAAACACGGTAGCATAGCTACCACTTTACGCTGATTTTAAGTGAGAGATCAGTACTTTCCCGAGCGTGCCGGCCCATTCGGCTACAACCTGAGGGTATGCAGCATGGCACTACCACTATCAAATACCACCTGTATATATGTATTTTGTATGTATAAATATTACGTATTATATAAAAGGTAGACGGGCAGAGGGGCCTTATGGTAATTCCCGACCGCCCATATAAATTGCCGCCGTAAGAAATATTAACCATATTTTACCAAACCATCAACCTTGAGAACTAAGATGTTATGTCCCTTGTGCCTGAAGTTGAACTGGCGCACTCACCCTTACCACCCAGGCTTACATAAAACCTTATCTTAATACTTATTTAAGTATTTATTGTTAGTATGTAGTGGTTTTAATTGAAAATTGAATAAATTATATATTTTTCTAAGGAAAAATCAAACGGAAATGACTCGATATATCATAATGTAATTCAACTACCCGTTATGATGTCATCAACAGACAAAATTTCTCGCTTAAGGTCACGTGGTTTTCAGGTATCCTCTCCATAATATAAAGGTAGTGTTCAGTTGAGTAAACTTTTTCATATGTATCGAAGTAAGCCTAATACTTCGTAGAAAATGAATTTACTACTTTAACAAAAGCCTAGAATGAGCTAGTTTTATGTTAAAGGGTACTTAGCTTTCAGGCTACATTATAGAACGTGCTAACAGGATATTTTCTTTAGCTCTGGGTTGGTATTTTTTCGCTTTAAATATTTCCTTTAAAATAAATATAGGCCACTTGGAAGTAAGTGGTCATTATCGCACATAAATATTGTCGATTTAAAATATTAACCATTCCGTAGAGTATCTGATGTGTGGTTGGTACTTACTAATACGGGTTTGCACAAAGCCCTACCAGTTACCACCGAGTATATTTATGTAGGTTATGTATCGTCACTATTTAATACACATAAAATGTTGTTATACTATTTTTATGTAATTTCATATGGTCGTCAGATAAAAGGTTCGGTCGGCTTATGTCTTTAATCCGCTCAAGTTCCGCTGGAAGAACAGCGGAGTGGTCGAATTGACGGATTTTTTCCTATTAGTAGCGGTTCTATATCTTATTACCGTTTGTCAATATGTTTGAGGAAAACGTACACAAACTGATAATGCAATATATTGATAATTTTTTTTACTTTTCCTAAAATGTAAGTTATTTGCGAAGGCATTTCTTCCGATTAAATACAAGTAATTACAGGCGCAAGAAACATAACATCTTAGTTCCCAAGGTTGGTGGCGCATTGGCGATGTAAGCGATGGTCATTTCTTACAATGCCATTGTCTATAGGCGTTGGTGATCACTTACCATAAGGTGGCCCATATGAAAGTCCACCTAGCTCAACTATGACAAAAAAATCATTATTATTAATTCTTATTCATAGAACCATATTATTTAATTTGGGTATTTCATACATATTTAAATTTTAAAGAGATTGAATGAATTTTGATATAATTAATTTTTCTTATTTATGACATCATATCATACTAATATTATAAATACGAAAGTATTGTATATACTTCATACAATTCTTCGGAAACATAAAAATATTCCTTTTAATATAGTTGGTGGCGCTATAGTTTGCGCATAACAAACGCAAAAGTGATAGGGTTTGCCGGACCATTCCATGGACATCAGCTATAACAAGTCAACAATATAATTACTTGAGTTCGATTCTATATAACAGAGTAAATAAGAAGATCAACATTTACTCACTTACAATTTACCAATGTAAAAATTCAAGTTACCAACTGGCTTCTCAAATTGGGATATGATTAGACTGAGCTATTACTAAAGCGTTTAATATAACATTGACCTTATATTTCCTTTCTACCCCATCCCTTCCTTATTATATAATTCAAAAATTATATTTAGGTATCTATTATTTAATTCAGATTTTTTATTTTTTATTTTTATAAAAGATTATGTCACAATAATTATAAACAGTACAAAAGAAAGAAAAAAAAATACAAGGTAATGTGATTGTCAATTTTTATATTTTATTTAATTGAATTGTTTTTCTAATTTATGTTGAACAAATGATAAAATGAAAATGTGCTGTCGATTTGGAGGGCGTTAGTAACTACGACACAGTGTAATACTATAGTAGTTGCTATCGTATAAGTTGTTTGTGATATGTATTAATTGTTCAAAATAAATAAATAATAATAATAAAGTAACTTTCTGTATCTGTTACGCTTTCACGACTAAAACGATTTTGATATTTTTTTGTGTAGATTAATCTTTAATCGAAGGAAGGACATAGACTACTTTTATCATACCTAACAGTTGTCAACACAAACCCCTCAAACTTGCCGTCGAAGCCGCGGTGATAATCTAGTACATAATAATATATAAAGTAATCGATATAGTTATTGATCAGTCCCTGTTACGTAATGACAGTCTTATGATTTACACAAATCTATCTATAATATCTATGACAAAAATAATATTTGTTTTATTTATTATTAAGTATTTTTACTTTTTAACTTCACGATAATGTCGGCAATAAATAAAAAAATCAACATGAAACATTTTCGCTGCCGAAAAATTATAGATCGCGTGCCGACACGTAGCTCTACGAAAACTTTCGTAACTATGTGTACAGGGTATGTCTTTCGACAAAGATATATCCGTCCTAGAAGTATCCTTTGCTATTATATGATTCAATACACTTGAATAAGCCGAGATGGCCCAGAGGTTAGAACGCGTGAATCTTAACCGATGATCGTGGACTCAAATCCAGGCAAGCACCATTGTATTTTCATGTGCAATTGCTTGACGTTGAAGAAAAACATAGGAGGAATCAACATGTGTATTTCACCAACCTGTATATAGGCAGTTTGTTGGAATTAGCTCCAAACCATCTCTTCAGAGATGGAGAGGAGTCTTTAGCCCAGCTGTGGGACGTTCACAGGCTGTTACTGTATAAATAAAATAAAGATTGATAATCTATTGCACTGTGATTACCCTTTATATGAAAACACCTTCAATATATTAAATAAACTGTCTTAATTAATCTGTAAATACAACATAAGTGAGCCAGTATAACTACAGGAACAAGGGAAATTACACCTTAGTTTCCAAGGGTGGTAATTCATTGGCGATGTAAGCAATGGTTGATATTTCTACCATGGTTACCACCCACCTGATGGTATTTGCCCATCTGCCTACCTATAACATTAAAAAAAACGTGTGCGGCTCGACAAAAGTGATAATATTTATTATTAATTATAATATATGAAATATAATTTAAATTAGTACTTGAGAGTAGCTTAATTATTAAAAGTACTATCTGTATACGCTAGATGGCGTTAGGTTGGTAACTCTCAGGTAAAGCAGTCCGCGTCGGTAATAGTGGCGCCGTAACGCGTTACATTATGAAGCGCTACCCTCCCATTATCATAACAAGTTATCACTTCAAAAACATATGCAAATAAACGCGCTCTGAAAAGTACGAAGCAAGAAAATATTCTTATTTGACATTCTATCTACAAACTATGAAATGATTATCATTTATCTGACGTTCTAAATGTGGACTAAGATCGCTTCTAGATTATTTTATATTGGTGTAAAAATTGAAGACATCTGCGAATATCGAGCATTACAAATGATGGTTATTTCCATGATTGCTTTAAATGAGCGCATCGAAACTTTATCGGAACAGTAACGGATTTAACGTGATTTTTAGGGCAACCGTGGTCACTACTAGGAATGATCGTGGGTTGACCTGTATTCGTTTTAAAAACTTGAGAATAGAAAAAGATTAAATTATTATATTATCTCGTTTGTCTTCGGAAAATAAATAAAATAACGCCTACTATCTGATGATAAAGTAACACATTTTATATAAAATTGATATTTTTTTTATAAAATGGGTAGGCGGTCAAGCAAATTGGCCACCTGATGTTAAGTTATCTCTACCGTCCATATACATTGGCGCTGTGAGAAACGTTTCATCGCCAAATCTTGGGAACTAAGATGTTATGTCCGTTGTGCCTGCAGTTACTCTGGCTCACTCACCATTCAAATCGGAACACAGCGGTTGAGCGGTAGAATACATGGTGATTGGTTGGTACCTACCCAGACGGGATTACAGATAACCCTACCACTAAGTGCAGTACAGTAACAGCATGTGAATGTCCCACTGCTGGGCTAAGGCCTCTTCTCCTCTTTTTGAGGAGAAGGTTTGGAGCTTATTCCACCATCCTGCTCCAATGCGAGTTGGTGGAATACACATGTGACAGAATTTCAGTGAAATTTGACATATGCAGGTTTCCTCACGATGTTTTCCTTCACCGTCAAGCACGAGATGAATTATAATTACAAATTGAGCACATGAAATTCAGTGGTGCTTGCCCGGGCTTGAATCCACTGGACGAGCCTGGTCCACATAAAGTTATTTGCTTTCTATGTATATATAAGCTTCTCAGTCTTGAGCTAGAATCAAAACTATACGTGCGAACTAATGTGAGCTCTGCTACATAGAATACATACGAGCACATTTAACAAAGCGACCTATTTCTTTGTACAGCTCGACCGACCAGACGCTATAAAAGTTTCTTTAACTGTACGCTTAAAAAATGACTTTTTTAAATATTAGGAAATCCTGTTTTAAGGATATTACTAACATTCCTATTTAACTTTCTAATTACGTGTAAATCTTGTGAATAGTGGGGACGATAATAACCCAAGGATTCAGGATGGAATCTGTGACTTTTACATCGGTAGGCTGTCTGTACACCATTGCACTATTGGCGCCAGCATCCCCACCCTTTTTCGGCAGTAAAACGAGTCGAGTCAAGTTAACAAATGTCATTTTCACAATTACAATATTTAATGTTAATATGTATTTTTTTTTGTTTCAGGTAAAAGTTTTATGCTTAAAACGTAACAAGGTAAAATATAACTTGGTAAATGATTTACTTGAATTAAAGAAATATAATTATTATTTTCGTACTAAGATTATGAACTTTGAATAAATATTAAGCATAATTTAAAATTGTATATTACACATACTTACTATACACTTAAGTGACTCAGAATCATCTATTCAATGAACAGAAAAATAATCGAAATTCCGTACCTAGTCATTTATCTATATAAATAAATAAATATATATATACTTCCGCGCTTAGTCATGTGCCAGAGAAAAAACAACAGCGCATGAAATATAACATTGGTACCAACTACCACTCACTATACATCGTGTGTATGCACACGGCACACGGGACATAACATCTTAGTTCCCAAGGTTGGTGGCGCATTGGCGATGTAAGCGAGGGTTAACATTTTTCACAATGCCATTGGCTATGGGCGTTGGTGACCACTTAAAATCATGGCCCAAAAGCTCATCCGCCTATCTATATATTAAAAAAAAATATTATACCGACAAACAACATTTGTGTTCCAGTTTGAAGGGTGTTTTTGAATGAGTCAGTGTAATTGCACAAGGAAACATTTTAGTTTCCAAGATTGGTGGCGCTTTGATTATATAAGACATGATTATTTCTACAGTGCCAATGTTTATGGGCTGTGGACTTACTATCCAGTGACTCATTTCTCAGCCTGCCTGGCTATTTTTAATAAATAAAAAAAAGCATATCAAGGATTGAACACGCAATCGTTAGCACACGAATCAGTTGGCTATTGCCAGTCTAAGTGAAACCTTGAATCACAAATAAAATTTCATATCTATATCTTAATCCTGACTAATATTATAAATTCGAAAGTGAGTTTGTTGGATTGTTATGATTTCACGTCTTAACTGTCATCCGATAATCATGAAATTTTGGATACATTTCATCTCAATCATCGTGTTAATCTTACGATCTACACATCCAATTAGAAAAATTGTTTTAGATATCCTATTTATAGAGAGAGAGTCTAATAGGCCATACATGTCGCTGTGACCCACGTACGTGGAGCCGTAACGTTTAACGCAGGAAAAACCAGACAGAGAAACTTGTTAGGTATAAGATAATCTTGAGTCATTTCTATATGAAAATTATACTGACTTACGTCGTTCATGATATATGAGTGTCATTACACTAATATTTTCAACATAAACGAAACGATATACCGCGAAGTTACATGTAATCAGCGCGGAGTGAGCCGAATTTAAATAAACATGATTCTTAAGCTTGTGCCTTAAATTAAACGTCTCCATGATAGTTACTTAATAACTGTAATCGTCGTAGAAATCAAGAAGTGTAAATCTGATGCTAGTATCAATTCCGCAATGGTCATTGTAGTTAGTTTTTTCAAATGTTGATTTACACTGCTATATATCTATTGGCCCAACTCGAAATTTGAACCAAATATCTGCACACGCTGAACTACTAAGCTAGCTACTAATAAAAGAGATACATAGGCTTATTTGACTATTTAAATAATACTCTCAGAGTATGATATTGAATTTTATGTATTATAATAGATTTACGAATCAAAAAATCATAAAATTGTAGTGATTATGTCGACAAATAGTAATAGGAAAAACTGCAACAGTGTTTTTGAGATGTTCTCCAATAAATTGAATGATATATAGAAAGATGTCGAGTAACGTCTTTAAGAGACGTGAGCAAACAACATACGTAAAAATGTTCCATCCAAAATTTATTTACAATTATTTCAGAGTTCACAACATTGTAAACCCGTGTAGGATTATATAAAGCCAGTATAGTTTTAGCCTGAAATGTTCGACTGCTGAGCAAAGGCCTCTCAACTTGAAAAGAAATATTAATCATTTCTTACATCGCCAATGCACCACCAACCACCAACCTTGGGAACTAAGATGTTATGTCCTTTGTGCCTGTATTTACACTAGTGGTAGAGCTTTGTGCAAGCTCGTCTGGATAGGTATCACCCACTTATCAGATATTCAACCTCAAAACAGCACTACTGGTTATTGTTATGTTCCGGTTTGAGAGGTGAGTGAGCCAGTGAACAGTGAAGTAAACAATGAACAATGCGTGTTAGCGGATATAAAATAATGTTGCAGAATTTTGTCCGACACGTGTAGGCTTAGTCATAATACTTACCTTAATCACATCAGAATCCTGTGGTTCTCTTATATATTTTGTTATATATGTCATCTAAATGATAAAAATATGTGGAGTTTATATTCGATTAACGATAAAAATATAACTAGAAAAACTTAAGTTATTATGTTCCTTAATCTGTTCTTTCAGTCTTTTAAAAATGAATCATTAGAACTCGACGTAATCTATGGTTACATTTCATTTAAAGAGCTCTATAAATTCAAAATCCTATGATTCGCTCTGTAGTTTGTCAAAGAGGAAAAACGAATTCTATTCTGAAATCCGTCACGCTACCGCTCAGGTGAATACTTGACTCGTACTTTAGGCGGATTGGATCAGAATGAAAAATATGTCAAGATTTATTCAAGTTATTCGCTTTTCTATCTTTGTACACGTGCTAAAATGAATGTGGGTTGGGTCGTGGCGTTTCTAGTGTTTTATAGGGTTAAAGAGCAAATAAACTGTAGTAGGTTGAATTTCTAAACGTGTGATTTCTATTTACAGTTGTTTTTCTTAATCAAAATATACTTAATTCAATTCAACTCTTGCAAGCTACTGCATATATAATCTACCAAGAACCAGAATTAACTGAAAAGCAATTTTATTGTCATAAATGAAATCGAATATGGATGTTAAAAAAATACCATCAATAATTTTGTATTGAGTAATATAATTGTTCAATATAAGTTTTAAATTTATTACTTGTTATAGTAAGTATGGTATAGTATTGTAATATAAATAAATATTTATGGGATTCTAGTATAGTTCGAAAATGATGTCCCGGGAAAGATGACTCCGAGGAGTTGGAACTTGGTGTTACAAGTTTATCTTTATTTATTATTTTTTTATGATTATAAAATATTATTATTATAAAATATTATTATTATAAAATATTAATTTACTCGGTGGTAGAGCTTTGTGCAAGCTCGTCTGGGTAGGTACCACCCACTCATCAGATATTCTACCGCAAAACAACAGTACTTTGTATTGTTGTGTTCCGGTTTGAAGGGTGAGTGAGCCAGTGTAATTACAGGCACAAGGGACATAACATCTTAGTTCCCAAGGTTGGTGGCGCATTGGCAATGTAAGTGATGGTTACCATTTCTTACAATGCCATAGTCTATGGGCGTTGGTGACCACTTACCATCAGGTGGCCCATAAGCTCGTCCGCCAAACTATAAAATAAAAAAAAAAAAAAAAAAAAAAATATATAACATGCTTAAGCATGTTTATATTAACATGCTTATATAACACTACTGGACGAAAGCTCAGCGTTAAGATTTAAGATCAGGCTTTAAGATTGATAAACGTCGTTCAAATAGTCTATGAATCTTAAATGTATATTTTCACTATTTAGCTTGGATTATTTTGCATTATATATTCCTATTCGTTCACCTTTATGCTATTTATGGAAGCATTATAATGGTTCTATTTTAATAAGTATAGGATATAATAATAATAGTCCTCCAGACCGATTTCGGCCACGGCAACCAATCTCAAGAGAGATTAGCCAACTGCGCAGGACAAATTATAGTGCACAAGTGTGTGCGCAGTCACAGGTGCACTCTCTATTCCCTTACTCTCATAACCCGATGGGACGGCAATCCGACACGACCAGAAAGAGTTTAGGCATAGGACCAACGGTTTTCCTTGCTATCCGAGGCACGGGAGTGTACACACTACCAACTTCCAGACTCTGGGCTGCTACTGAGAATATTTCGACAGAAAATCTCAATAACATTTTATTGGCCCGACCTGGGATTTGAACCCAGGACCACCGTGTGTGCGGTCTTACGTAGCCACTAGACCAACGAGGCAGTCAAAGGGTAGGGTAGGATATAATGTCACGTTAGCCGCAAGAATAGTTAGTTAAAAGGATTAACTCACCTTATTTATAAAGGGTATTTAATTATCTCACAAATTATATGTATCGTTTCACTAGTTTTCGAGATACATCCAATAAATTTTAAAGGGTATGTTTATAAATAATACGGCATAGTTTTGTGTAGAAGATTATATATGTGATACTTTTATCATGAATAACTCTCTCCTCGGCTTAGAGTTAGTATTATTTGATGTTCATATAGATACATACATTTAATTGTATATGATTATAATATGTGTAACCAATGAAAAAGAAAAAAGTAAAGAGTTAGCGATTCTTCTCGGTATAAACTATATTAAGTAATATTGCTATCTTTATATTAAATTCAATATTGGTAAATGGCGATTCAAAAGTTCTTGAACAGCCTACTTGATTAAAGTATATTTCGATTTAATTTGCAAGAAAGAACCAGAATAAATTATTTAATTATATAAAAGCGAGAGGTTAATACCTACGTTACTAGACTTTTCAGCGTTGTAATCTCATTTACGTATCCTTTATTTTTAGTTTATCGTGTGTAAATCAATACATCCAAATTGGCTGAACTTTAGCGTTAGTAAACGAGAAACAAATGGTTTGTAATTGCTAGCTACTGAATCTAGTTTCTACCGTCGCAGAGTTTATTTATCAGCGTTTTCGTTATATCGTAACATTTATACACAGCTCGAATGAATGTAAAATTTTTGATAGTGGTATTCGATTTTCGATCGCTTTCATAGCTGAGGTATACCTATGTACGTCACGGGTTTTGTATGGAAGTTGAGAGCACTTTATTTCTACTAAAACGTCGTGTACACACCACATAATTGTTAGAAACATTTTGTACATAGAATTCCCTGTTTGTAGATAATGTACCGCGTCGATGACAAATTATATCCAACGTCTTTATTAAAATTTTTACGTTTCAATCGTTTCGCGTAAAAAACATCAGTAGTTAATTTTATCAGTCTAAAGAAAATATTGTGTGTTAGAGTATAACAGATTTTTAGCTACTGCTGGTTTATTTGTGTGTGAATTTAAAAATAATCGTAGCATTAATATAGCTTTATAAGAGCGATGCCCCAGTTTTATATAATTCATATATATAATTGTGTTGGTAGATATTTTTCGGGCGTGCTTTGATTGGCCAAGCATCTCTAAATTTTCATGTGCTTAAAGTAACAATGAATAAATGAATATACCACTGCTGCGCTAAGGCCTCCTCTCCTTTTTTGCAGCAGATAGATGGGTTGGATCTTATTTCACCACGCTTCTTCTACGTGGGTGGGTGGAATACACATGTGCCAGAATTTCAATGAAATTAGACACATGCAGGTTTCCTCATGATGTTTTTCTTCACCGTGATGTGATATGTATTATAAACACAAATTCAGCTCACGGTAATTCAGTGGTGCGTGCTAGGGTGTGAACACACGATCATCGGTTAAGACGTTAAATCCCGGCCAACCTGGCTTTTTTGTTCATGTGCTTAATTTGAGTTTATAATTCAATTGGTGCTCTACGGTGAAGGATAACATCTTGAGGATACCCGGACGTGGCGAATGAAGATCAAACCGCTTCAAGCCGTCTCCTCAAATAGGAGATGGATATTTAGAGGCTGCCTTTAGAAAAAGGTATTTGGTACAAAACTCTCCAGTCGCAACCAGCTAGATATGCATGGATCGATAAATGGGACATGTCTAGAGCAGAAGCAATGACGCTCCGATTTGAGCAAATCTGTCAAAAAAGTTTGCGTTCCTAATGGAACCTAGATACCTTCACCCATGTTTTTTATCGGACGATAGAATGTGCCTTTTATGTCTCTTCACAATAAAAGATTGGTTTTTAAAGAATCTGCTGACGGTATTAGTCACTCCAAATGAAATGCCAATCTGTAAGCTCTCCAGAAATGCAGATGTCCATGTGATAGTCACTTTTTAGTAGGTTTGCCCCCTATTCCTAGTAATAAAAGAACGTTAACCATCAAAATTATTATATAACTTAAGACAAATTTTCCTCTGATACTGAACTTAATATTTATTAACTTGTTTTTATTCGTTTGTTTTTAATTTTAAAGATTTTTAAAATGATGTATTAGAGCGGAAGAGAAGTAAAGAATTTAACAAAGAGAAAAAAAAGTAATATCTTCATAATGACGTACATACAACTCGTCAAAAACATGAAAATATAATCGTACCTTCTAGGAATATTTAATGATAAATATGGATAAGGCCTAGCATATTCAGAAAAAATGCAAAGAAGATGTGAGCTTTAGAAAAGTCAGTCATTTGAAGTTTACTCTCGTAAACAGCTATTGAAATTCACTTCAGGGGGTTGTTTGTCGAAGTAGGAAACCTTTCCTTCATAAAATCCGTCGCCTCGCTGAACGAATGAGCACTTGAACGATACTGAATAGATTGGATCGGAATCGGAAATACTTTCTCGGATTTTTCTGAAATCGATTTTAGTGTAGTCGTATTTGTAATATCGAGTTACGCAGCGTGCTGTTAATAGTATTAATAAACCGATCGCATCGCTTCAGCAGAGAATAAAAATTGTTAAACTGTAAACGTTCAAGGTATTCAGTACTAGCGCTTTACCCACGACTTTGCTCGAGTTGATAAATAAACGTTTCCATAGCTCTTTCTTTAAAAATTAAGGATTTTCATACAAACTTTCATTCGTTTGTTACTACTGTATGCTCAATTTTCAAAAATCATTGTTTATCAGGTTAGCACTATTAACCTGATACTGATTACATTGACACAAGGAACAAACACAAACTAATTACTCCCGTTACTCGACTGCATAGAGTCAGTAACACTTTTGTGGGGTATTGTCTACGGTTCTACAACAGGATCCCAGAAAAAGTTCAAAATGCCTCAGTTGCTAAATTTAAGAAACTGTAAACTAACACTTGTGTGCTAAATTCTGTTATACAATTAATGAATTTATGGGAACGAGACGATCGCCGCATGGCTTCTTCTTTTTTTTTGTAAACGATACATAAAAAAAATAAAATAAAAATCAACTCGCTCAGTTTCTTTCACCGGTTCTTCTCAGGGCTGGCTGTTTCTTTTCCAAACCGGTAGTAGTTTCTAGTTTGACAATCAATAATAAAGTGCTTACGAAAATTTGAAAGTGATACTTCAATATTGAATAAAGTAAGTAAGTAAGTAAGGTCCTCCAGACCGATTTCGGCCACGGCGGCCAATCTCAAGAGAGATTAGCCAACTGCGCAGGACATTTTATAGTGCACAATTGTGTGCGCAAACACAGGTGCACTCTCTTTTCCTTAGCTCTCTTAATCCGATGGGACGGCAATCCGACACGACCGGAAGGAGTTCAGGCGCAGGACCAACGGCTTAACGTGCTTTCCGAGGCACGGGAGTGTACACACTTCCACCTTCCAGACTCCGGGCTGCTACTGAGAATTTTCTGATAGAAAAACTCAATAACTATTTATTGGCCCGACCTGGGAATTGAACCCAGGACCACCGGGTCTGTAGCCTTATATCTAGCCACTAGACCAACGAGGCAGTTGAATAAAGTATTTTGAATTTAAATATTATGTTAAAGAAACCCGTATACTAATTTTCATAGTGTATGTTTATGAATATCCCCAGTAGTTTTGGCTGTGCATTGGTCAGATATTCTTTTATATATTATATAGGTTAAATACAATTTTGTTTGAGTTTTAAATAAACAAAGCTTTACTCTATAAGATACAATTATTATTTCTTCTTACAAAAATCAATAAACCGCTTCGTGTTTGTGTGCGCACCATAAAAATTACTAGAGAAATTATTACGACTACTTAAATCTTTATATATATAATCATTAAAGGCTCCGATAAGATAAGATATGATAAGATGACCATCGGAAGTCTATATATATAGAAAAATGGCTCACAATTTACAATATAAAGTTAAGCAACTTCGTATTAGCCAGTCTGCGACTGCCTCGTTGGTCTAGTGGCTAGATATAAGGCCGCAGACCCGGTGGTCTTGGGTTCAATTCCCAGGTCGGGCCAATAAATAGTTATTGGGTTTTTCTGTCAGAAAATTCTCAGTAGCAGCCCGGAGTCTGGAAGTTGGAAGTGTGTACACTCCCGTGCCTCGGAAAGCACGTTAAGCCGTTGGTCCTGCGCCTGAACTCTTTCCGGTCGTGTCGGATTGCCGTCCCATCGGATTATGAGAGCTAAGGAAAAGAGAGTGCACCTGTGTTTGCGCACACACTTGTGCACTATAATATCTCCTGCGCAGTTGGCTAATCTCCCTTGAGATTGGCCGCCGTGACCGAAATCGGTCTGGAGGAGGACCTTATTAGCCAGTCTATAAAATAAATCCGAATAATTATGACAATCTTCCTTTAAACTCTAATAAATTAATTCTACTAAGCGAAAAAAATGCATAATAAAAGGTTATGTGGTGATGCTAGTTATATAATAGATACAAGATTTAATTTATGAAATATAAAATAATAAAAAAACTAAAATTTTAATTAATTAAGGCTGATAAAAGTTCTATAACACTGATATGAGAAATACCCGTATTAAAAAACTCCGCACTAAAAATTCCAATTATCGCAGTTCGAAAAAAGGAACTAACCATTATTCAAACAAGGAGCTATCTCAATAATTAAATCAACGATTCATACCATCCGATATTCCGGCTCATGAAAAATGCAACACAGCAATTTGTGAGAGTCCCCGCGGTGGATAATTTGAACCTTTTTCACGCTTCCATCCGAAAATGACGGTATTAACATTATAATAGATTATTGAACACCTTAAGTGTTTTATGTTTTCAGTTTTTTTTATATATATAATATTACTTTTTGCTTAAATTCAAGTATATATACTTAATTTTAAATCAATGGGCGATATCCGTAATTTATTCTTTAATTTTATTAACACGCCTGGCTATAAGCTCACTAATCTATATATATTATTTGCTGGTTATCTTTTTTATATAATTTGGTATACATTGAAGTATATAAAAATAAATAAACTTCAAGAGAAGTTGCAAATGATACATAGTTTTATCCCAGTTTATTTCCAGAAGCTAATTATTTGTAAACAGCAACAAAAACCGTAAATTATTTGATAAACATTATTTATGTATCAATATTTAACATCATTATTTATTGTTAAATTATTCACTTGTGTTTTCTGATAAATATACTATTCCATTCCTATTATTTATTTTCCTATTTTATTAAGTGCGCCACATTTAGTAATTTTATGAAATAAAAAGTAAATTCAAAAGTTACACGTACCCCAAGGTGTGCTGCCAATTAAGCTTTTCGTTTGAGTAACTGCAGCGACGAAATTTTTGATGTCGTGCATTTATACGACGTGAATGTGTAACCTAATTAAAAGAGCAACACAAACGCAGGGTCAAGGTTTCTTTGTCGCAGTGCCGGGTATGACATTAAATAATAAACATCATAAACGTAATTAGAGTTGCTTAAAGCATCAGTACAGTCTAAAACTTCAATGACACGATGAAAAAACCTTGCATTTAACCAAGAACCAGGAAGAAACGCGAATTATTTATAACACTTGTGATAGCACCTAGATACATAAGTATTTATTCCATACAAATAGAATTAGGTACGAGATAACACTTATTAATAATTAAAATCGAATAGTTAGGGCCAATCATTAATACTTTAGATGTTTTCTCGTGACATACGGCGAAAAAATTACACGATGTTTATAATGGTACTAAATTATGTTGATCACAAAAATCATTGAAGATGCCTACATTCAACTGAAATTTTTACTTTGTCGGGTGTACAATAAAGCATATATATATGTATTTGTAAATGTGAATTGTTGGAGACATCGTTTGCTTGTTCGCTATGACATTTTCTATTCCATTATTTAAAGTTCTAACGAGATGTAACACACGCATGGCTTGAAACACAAACATATTCGTTACATTGTTATCTCGTATACTATTAGAGCTGACGGGCGTGAATTTATGTAATGTGAAGTTATCCAGTAATGTTCGAGAGAACGAAGTAATAGAACTACGGTCATTGAACTTTGTATCTTTCAATAGCTTATGATATAATTAAATAGAATTATTGGATTGACTGGCATACTATATACGAAGTCAAATCTCGAAAAATACAAACATACTACAAACTTCTTTACATATTGAAACCATTCCATATGGATTTAGTATTTATTATATGCGTTTGGAACAAACAAATTAACAAAACTTATTACTATAATATAATATAAGAATATCTCTTACATAATAATATCCTTCAATTTGAATAGACAAAAAAGACAAGTCATTAAATACCAATTTTTCAGTTTAATAATGATTAGTTATTTCTGCCATCATTGATTTGAAATTTGAAAGAAGACACTTCAACGGAAGACAATCACGGTCTAAACAATTTTAACGGTAAACGCAATATTTGATAAGTTACTTAAATAGGAATTTTCTGCCCTTTATGAATTTTAATGCGGCTAAAGCTGCGGGCACAACTAGTGTAAGGACATTTGCATAACAATAGAAAAGAACATGGCAAATGTTTCACGCTTCGTGAATGTTTCAAAAGGGAAAAGCCGACGCGTTGAATTCGTGTTAAAAGAATTGTCAAACGATTCGTTGATGTTTAATATTGAAAAGAAAACCGGTATTTTAGGCTGCTGGCCCAGCTTATGTTGAATTTTAAACATTTGTTTTGTATGTTTGTTTATACTATATACAGTGTGTAACAAAAACCTTGTCCGTCCCGAAAGGGGCATATTGGTGTGTTATAGACATAACTAAAAATAATATTAAATATCAAATATTCATTATTATAAAAATGTTATTGTAATTTAAAATACACATTTTAGTAACCTAATTCCCCAACATCGAGCAAATTTTTTGAAATGTGACAACACCAGATTTTATACTTATAAGTAAAACATTTTTTTTCCTACACAATGAAGTTTCCATGACTAACTAAAACATAAACAATAACATTAACCACACAGCTTAAAATAGACTAAAGAGAAAGAAAAAAAATTAATGGGCGTGATGGAAGACTGCCCTAAACTATTACCAAATATTTTATTACTTTTCGTTCGTACACATTTTTCTTTGTTAAGCCGACACTGCTTCACGCCGAAAGGCGATGTCGGCTTATTCAAAAAAGCGGCGGAGCGAGCGTCGGCACGTGATTACTCAATCAATCATCATCAATAGTATCGGTAGTATTGCTGTTATCAATAGTATTCCAAATTTCACAATTGTCAATGTTATCGATAAACTATCGATACAATTGTTTTCACTTAACTACTACACTACACTCACTCACTCAGTTTGGCGCGTTAACTACTTGCGATTGGTCGTTTTGTAGCTGTGCTTGTGTTCCGCGATATGTTTTACGTTATCTAATCAAGAGTATTTCAATATGTCTAAGTATGAGTAATTATGACCAAATTAAATCAGGAGCAAATGTGCTACAACGCGTCCGTGCAAACTATGTGCAACGGTTCCAGTAAAATTCGGTTTCTTACTACTGTAACCGAACGATTAACAACAGCTGATCAACTGAGGTCATGGCTGTCGTCACGCCTGTGTTGCCATGTGATTTTCGTCATTTTATTTAGTTAAATATTAATTTTACTGGGGGTAATTTTTTTTACTTAGTATTTTAAAAATGATTACATATATTTAATCACGATACCTAATACCACTTCACGGGTCGGACACGAATTTTGTTACACGTTGTATATTGTATATACGAATGCTTTATTCAATTTGACTACTTACGTAGAAAAAGTTTTAACCAATTTCATAATGTTAAAAATAAACAGAAAGTAGGATATAAATACGTTTCAAAAACTCGCCATTCCATAAGAAAAATTGAATATTTACGCTCTTTTGCCTTATCCCTAATTAATTAATTAGTAAGTGGCTTACATAGTAATAAACAGCACATATTAGAATAATAAATATGTATTTCCTCTTAAATTTCCATATTGCATAATAATTAGGGATGATTAGTGTTACACATATGGATTCTCAATTACATACTATATATATAATATATACTATGATGTACGACTGCTCGTTGACATAGACACCCGGGTAATGTTCAAACCCAGGGTAATGTCATGCATACCAACTTCCGGACACGACCGATACCTTTGCATAACGTTTATTCAAACATTCTCTGTACAGAACAATCCAATTACATAAATTGTCAAAAATTCAATTGAGTTTGAGCATTTTCCCCTCAAAATCTAAACAAAGCCTTTCAGCGACCTCAAAAGTATCATTAATTAAAGAAACAAACGGGAAAGTCGCTGGGAACGGTTTTTTTTTTCAGAAATGGGGTTAATTACGTCGTCGGAGAGGATTAATTTTATGAAAGCCAAAAATATTTTATTATCTTCCTTTTTGTGTATATAAAACGGATAGAATAATTTAAGTGACTTAGCGTTGCGATTAAGATTTAGATGAACATTAATATTCTATGGTTTATTTTTTCTACAAATTATTAGTTTTTATGAGCGTATTCGCATGAAGAATATTTTGACTTTTGATGTGTCAATTATTTAATGAAAAATAAAAACCGTTTATTTGTGTCATTCTGTGGCTAATTCGCAAAGCGGATAATCCACCCGCCGATAATCGGGAGCATACAGAATTTTCCAAATAATAAATTTGCCTGATTATATTTTTATTATATCGATTTATAAATATAATATTCAAAATTGATTCAGCCTGCCTTTCCATTGACTATTTATTGAAGACAATTTCGGTCTTTCCAGTTTTTTAATTACTCGTTCGTTACCTAGGTTTAAAGAATTTATTTACTCTGAAGAATATTACACTAATCACTTAACGAGAAAATACAAAATAAATTTGTTACAAAATAAGTCGATACAAAAATTATAAACTATTATAAACTAAAGATTTTACAAATTATGCCAAAATTTTGTATCTTATTATCTTAGAATAGGTACATTTATTTAATACATCAAGCATTGGCTATTGTAACAAGTTAACATTTTAACTTTTTAACTTAAGGGTACTTTTAACTTTTTAACCTGTGCATCGTATTAAGGCTTGAACTCAAAACCATCAAAATTGCCGTATCCAGGCCCTTTCAGCTAAAAATAATAATTCCGTTTTTATTCGCTGGTATTTCTCAGGACTATTCTTCTTTCCAAATAGCATTCCTTAGTAGATTTATGATACAGCAGGTCGCTCTGTAGGTTGCAAAATCTTTTAGCCATTCCTACTTAAATTGCTGACACTTGTTATGTTGACTTAAAAGTGAAGCAACTAAAAAAGACGATTAACATCTTCGAATTCTTTGCATTCGATTCATGTTTGATCTTCTGGTCATCATGATGATGAATGATTACATCTCCGACTTTGATAAAGAGCGCAAGTCTTCATTTGCCTTCGCAGGAATATTCATGTTCTCCGTCTTCTTAAGTCAATACTTTTTCATCCTTCAACTCCGCAATATTTAAAGTGTTTTCCTCGTAATTGAGCTCTTCGTTAATAAATAAATAATTTCCTTTTAGATATCCCTCCACCGTCCACTTTATATTATTCTAAATATATTACCTTTGCTGCACAAGCTATTCGTCTGTGGATCTCTCTTCCTATAAAAGCAAAACGTGCACAAACACTCATTTAAAACCTCATTAAAACACTATCTTGCTCTCTAGTGCTGTACTAAGACTTGACTGTGCTGCTTGGCGAGAATTCAATGAAATTTGATACATAAATTTTATCTTATTTTTACATATTTATGTATGTGTACTGTAGTGTTTGTATTTAAATAATAACTATAGTAATAGTTATTTACGCTGTCTCGCGCTCCATTGGCGAGAGCGGACGTGTCGCTTGCGCATACTGTGTGTTGTCGAGCCAGTGAACCGTTTAATACGGGTGTATACTACATGTACCTATATAGTTATTTATTTTAAAGTTATAGTAACTGCATTACAATTCTCTGTGCAGTGACGGAGTAAGAATACAATTCACTGCCCCTCTCTCCCATGGGTGTCGTAAGAGGCAACTAAGGAATATCTGAGCGACCGTCTGCTCATCTGGTGGTAGGATGTCAATCATCCGCCTGGCTTGTTACCACCGTACGCATGGTGAAAAACTCGTGAAGTGGCTGCTTGCAGCCGCGTTTCGAGACCAGCCAGCGTACAGCCAGTGCCCGACCGCGCAGTGCCGCGATATGTGGTGATCCGGTGGAAGTTGCTGCTGAACCAATGCCGGGGGAAATTATATTGACACGCCGGACAGGGAGACCAATAGAACAGGTTGTTCCGCTGGCCGCCCGGGGCAGAGTACAGGGGCCCAAGCGTTCCTAACCAGCTCGCGAGGCTGCCCCACCAGGCCACGCATAATCTCGCTGTGGACCGTCGTGCCGGTTGGTGACCGGACGGTGGGGTCCCGGCGGCCACTACCGGGAGGGTTCGGGGGCCCTTCCGTCCAGCGGATCAGTTTATTTTTCCTTCTTGCAGCTTCTTGGGGAAACACAGCTCCACACTTTGACCATCCCTATCGTGGCAATGCGTCGCTCGCTTCACATCTCTTTCTTCATTTCCCAAATGACAGCGCTAAAAAGAAATAACGGTCGATCAGCGGTGCACACCCCCACCATACCTTCGCTGCATGAGATTGATTTCGCTAACATCCGTGGACTCCACGCTAACCTCAACGCTGTCCGCCACCATCTCGAGACAGCACGGCCAGCAATGTTGTTTCTTACGGAGACTCAAATACTCCGTCCTGTCGATATCAGCAACCTTAATTATCCCGGCTACATGCTTGAAGAATCCTTCAAAGCGAAAGCCGGAGTATGCTTGTTCGTCAGGACGGATGTTTGTAGTCACCGGCCAATCTCAAGGGAGATTAGCCAACTGCGCAGGAGATATTATAGTGCACAAGTGTGTGCGCAAACACAGGTGCACTCTCTTTTCCTTAGCTCTCATAATCCGATGGGACGGCAATCCGACACGACCGGAAAGAGTTCAGGCGCAGGACTAACGGCTTAACGTGCTTTCCGAGGCACGTGAGTGTACACACTTCCACTTTCCAGACTCCGGGCTGCTACTGAGAATTTTCTGATAGGAAAATCCAATAACTATTTATTGGCCCTGGGAATTAAACACAGGACCACCGGGTCTGCGGCCTTATATCTAGCCACTAGACCAACGAGGCAGTCATGGGACATGTTAATATATTTTATGTCTACGTCCCTGAAATTATAGATTAAAATAATATCAAATTTCCATATCAATCAGATTACCTGAAACTGAAAAAAATAAATAACAAAGCTTACTCTTTATAACATTAGCATGATTTAAATACGAATGAATATGAATTCGTATTAACATTCTTCAACCTTAAAAATTCTTCAGAAAAATATGTTTCAGATTACTAAACCAATATTTATAAGAAAAATTTCTCAGACTATTTAATATAAAAAAAAGTTTTTACAAAGACAAATTTAATCGCAGATTTGTCAGTCAACATTAAATTTCGACTGCCCTGAGCGCTTAACACTAAGAGCTGTATACATGACATGGACTCTTGGATCCGAGAGCTGTCATTTCCATTCAGTTGAAAGTGAAGAGTCGTTCAGTTGAAGAACTAAGAATCGTATAACAGAATGTTTAAACCAAATATTTTCTTCCTTTTTTTACCATTCGTTTGATTTATTATATCTGTTAATATCATGAGGAGCGAAGCTTTTTTTATTAATTATTAGAGAATGAACATATTGCAGCTCTGGATTTAAGCCTATGCGTACAAAGCACCTGACCTGGCAAGCCCAACCCAGCCAAAAATAATAATATAATTTTATCTAACTGCTTTGGAACGAGCCTTTGGGCCTTAGATCTTCAATAAAATAATTGATTAATTGAATCAAACGTATTTTGCTTTTAAATTACTGAAGTACTCGTCATCGTGTTTTTTTTCATCCATCGTATTCATAAGTTTATGATTTTTTACTCCTCACGTTATTAAATAATTTGAAATAAACTGCATAACATTTTGTGTAGAAGGGGTTCCTTTTAAAAATCACACAGTCAAGTGTTGGACGCCATTCTTTATAAAATATTCCTGAAGCTGCAACGAATGAAATGCCATACCACTTATACTTAGTTCATTCACCCTTTTTCTTTTATGCTTAAGTCTGGAATACGAAATGTTGTAACAAATTTAAATTATATCTTTTAATTAATGCAAATCATCTATTTTAAACGTATTATACCTTTCTACACTGATGAATTGTATTGCTTATGGACGAACAATATTCACTAAGGTGATAATTTGAGTAATCAATAACTAGAGTAAGAATAAAAAGGTTTTTGAAGATAATACATAAAATTTATAGAAAAAGGTATATAATGTGATATATACTTTGGAATTACACCATGAAATTCATGTACGCGCCAGTAATGGGAATTTTAATACAATTAATGTAAAATGTAGATTCCTGAACCCATACATATTGAGGTATTTATTGCATACAAGCAATTCCCGGCAAACTTAAGTCTAAGCAACATTTTACTTGGTGGTAGAGCTTTGTGCAAGCTCGTCTGGGTAGGTACCACCCACTCATCATATATTTTACCGCAAAACAGCAGTACTTGGTATTGTGGTGTTCCGGTTTTAAGGGTGAGTGAGCCAGTGTAATTATAGGCATAAGGGACATAACATCTTAGTTCACAAGGTTGGTGGTGCGTTGGCAATGTGAGCGATGGTTAACATCTCTTACAATGCCAATGTCTATGGGCGTTGGTTATCATTTACCATCAGGTGGTTACCATATGCTCGTCCGCCTACCTTTTTATGCTAAAAAAAATGAATTTTATACTTATATTATAAACGTGAAAGTAGCTCGTGTCTGTTTGTCTGTCCGTCGGTCACGTTAACAGTCCGGTATATCATAATTATGTAGTACCCTAATAGGCACACGTTAGGGTTACACAAAACAATGGAATTTCTATCACATAAATTGATATCAAGCAGCGATGAATTGATTTCTCTCCGGTCTCTTTCGATTTTTGTGCTGACTGGCAGTTTTATTACACGCACACTTTGAAATTCCAGTAACTTTCAAATTTGGTTTCATCACAACAGAAATGTTGTACCGTATAACTTATTCACTTCAAAGCTCTGGATAAACTTACTTGTATATCTTAGGTAAGTTACTAGTATGTCGGTGTGGTATTATGTAGATGCTGTAGTCAATTGCAACTTATGTAAGTTACACTTTTTAATTTAACTGTGCAGGTATTGTCAAATATCAGTATCACGTATTTTATGAATATTCATACATTTAACAAATTCTAGGAAGCCTTATACTCTAATCATCCTTCATTAGACAAAGTGTTTGGCTGTAATAAAATACTTTTAGTGTTTCCAATAATAACTAAGTTTAAATCTCGTGTTAAAAAAAGAACATTTACAAACACAGTATAATTATTATTGATACTGCATGGAAATTAACGAACGCTTTTTAATTATCTTTTGGTGTTACGATATAGAATTGTAGACGATAATAAAGTAATAACGCGTTTTACTCGAATCAAGATTATTAAATATATGATAAAAACCGTAGAACTAACGCACGTCGAATTAAAAACATCGAACTAAAACAATAATTTTCTTGTATTTAATTACTTTCGTAATTCAAGTGTCGGAAGTAATAATTAAACTTAACTTAGTATCTTATTTAATGCGTGAATCTTAACCGATGATCGTGGGTTCAAACCCGGGCAAGCACCACTGAATTTCATGCTTAATTTGTGATTATAATTCATCTCGTGCTTCGTTATGTCAAATTTCACTGAAATTCTGTCACATGTGTATTCCACCAACTCGCATGATGGTGGAATAAGCAAACCTTCTCCTCAAAAAGAGGAGAAGAGGCTTAAGCCCAGCAGTGGGACATTCACAGGCTGTTACTGTAGTATATTGTTTATTTAAATTAAATTGGGGAACGGTGGTAACTTTAAATTTTAATTTATTTTGTAAAATGATTTAAGTCAAGTTTATTTTGATTTGATTTAACCGTAATGGTAATAATTGTTGCTTGTGTTCATGACAAATAAAATACTTTGACATAGAACTGACGCGATATCATTGGTCGGGATCATGAATAACAACCTATAACATTCATACTTTACTTGGTGGTAGAACTTTGTGCAAGCTAGTCTGGGGAGGTACCACCCACTCATCAGATATTTTACCGCAAAACAGCAGCAGCTATTGTTATGTTCCGGTTTGAAGGGTGAGTGTGCCAATGTGATTACAGACACAAGGGACAGCATCTTGGTTCCCAAGGTTGGTGGCGCATTGGCGATGTAAGCGATGGTTAACATTTCTTATAATGCCATTGTCTATGGGTGTTAGCCATTTACCATCAGGGGGCCCATAAGCTCGTCCGCCTAACTATCCTGTAAAAAAATAATTGTACTGGATTTTCGAAAAAATGAAGTTTCGAATGTCAAAGAAGTTATTCACGGAAATTTGGTGATGGCTCTTTATTTAAAGATAAGAATCAGACATGTCCTAATATTTATGTAAGTAAAATTAAAAGTTTACCGTTGTAGTAATTATGAATGTAAATAAAATATTTTATCAATTTCGTTCGATACGTATTAGTGTCAGAGAAGGGCGCTCAAGCCACCTTCAAAAGCTCTTTACCACCCTTAGGGAAAAAAATCGATCAACAATAATTAAATTTAAAGATTTTGACACGTTTCAAGTAGAAAATAAATCTACAAGTTAATATTCTTTAAAAATAATTAAATAAAAGGATGATTATTTCTTACAGTGCACAATGTCTGTTTTGGTGTCTATATATTTTAAAGACTTTGATTGCCTCGTTGGTCTAGTGGCTAGATATAAGGCCGCAGACCCGGTGATCCTGGGTTCAATTCCTAGGTCGGGCCAATAAATAGTTAATGGGGTTTTCTGTTAGAAAATTCTCAGTAGCAGCTCGGAGTTTGGAAGTTGGAGTGTGTACACTCCCGTGCCTCGGAAAGCACGTAAACCCGTTGGTCCTGCGACTGAACTCTTTTCGGTCGTGTCGGACTGCCGTCCCATCGGATTATGAGAGCTAGGGAATAGTGAGTGCACCTGTGTTTGCGCACACACTTGTGCACTATAATATATATATTGTATATCCTGTGCAGTTGGCTAATCTCTCTTGAGAAATTGGCCGCCGTGACCGAAATCGGTCTGGGGGACGTTATTATTATTATATTTTAAAGAAAAACATTTTTTTAATTCCCACTAAGCTTCTGGTTGGCCAGTTCTGAAACTCGAAACACTAGGTTACATTGGATATATTCTGGAATGATTGGTGTTATTTCTATACTTAAAATAATGAATCCCCCTTGGTTTAACGCAAGTATTTTAAACAGGTATTAAGTTGATCACTAGCTACGTGCGGTTTTACACGTTAAACGTTTTAACTCCGGTTACTACGTTTCTTCGAGCCGTCTCATGATTTTATATGGCCTATAATCTTCCTCAATAAAAATGTGTTACACAACGCAAAAAGATTTTTTCAAGTGAAAAATTGCGTCCGTGATTAGCGCATTCAAATAAACAAATCTCCAATTTAATTCAGTAACGATAGTATACATTTTCATCTAATAATTAAATTAGATGAAGCGGTATTACTTAGTCCGCTTACCCACTTTATACTAAAAAAAAAACGCAGTACACAAGTTTGCTTTAGTGCTAAACCTTAATGCTAACCTATTATTATGTAAATTAACTTTTTTCCGATTAAACTGAAATTGTGTTCTTACTCTATCAAAGCTATTATTGTGATAATAAATATAATTAATGAAAAGTTAAACATGCATAGATTATAGGTTTTAAAAAAAAACATGTATGAAATATAGCTGAGCTTTAAACATGTTTTTGTAGTAACTAACACTATGTACTAGTAACATTTTTTTTATAGTTTAATCAAATCGAATCAAAACATACTTTACGCAAAGAGGCTCTTGCAGTCATTTTACAGAATTTAATGAATTTTATAGCTAACCCGATCGGAATGTAGATACTACAGAACCAACCAAAACTACTGTTTTTTTATAGAATAGGTAGGCGGACGACCATATGGCAAATGTTAACCATCGCTTACATCGCCAATGCGCCACCTACCTTGGGAACTAAGATGTTACGTCCCTTGTGCCTGTAATTACACTGGCTCGCTCACTCTTTATACCGGAACACAACAATACTAAGTATTGAGGTGTGGCGAGGAATGGTCATATTACTTACAGCGCCAATCCTTATGTGCCATGATAGCCATTTACCATCCGCCTACCTATGTCCTTAGAAAGAAATTTATTTGCAACTTGATCATTGTGATTTTAGCTATCTGCATTATACGTGTAGTTTTCCACACTTATGATATTTTCCTTCACCGCCGAGTATGAAATGAATTATAAGCACAAATAAAATACAAGAATACGTGTTAAAGTGTTCTAGCCACAAGAACAACAATATAAAAGCCAAATACAATTGTGACGAACTTTAACATTTTTTCTTGCACATCTCTTCCATCCTTGTAAAAGGTATATACAAGATTGAAATGCAGGCAATTCCCTTAAAATAGGTTAATGATATGAATAAATTTTCTTTCAGTCGCTCCACCCGTATTCAACAACTATAATTTCAGTAAACAATGTTGACCGCATATAATGTACTGTAATGGCCCAATAAATCGTAAGCTATTATAATGGTCATAGTTACGACAACTTAATCGGTTCAAACCGGTTTTGTGATTTTTTAATACAAACGTTTTTCATTAAAACTGGCTATAATAGTATTTTCCATATTTAGGTACTGATTACTAATTACGAATTATGATTAAAAATTAAGGGAATTAATTGGCTTAATAACCCTTTATTATAATACAAATTAATTCAAAGACCTATGATAAATTTGAGTATTATATAAAAAATGAGATACTAGTCAACGTTTGGCAAAAGTAAAATGTTTTCATATATATCTAACTTCAAACCGTTTCTCCACCGTTAAGTTGAAATTATTATACGAATAAATATTTTCTCACTCATTGGATGCTTGCGTCATAAAATAAGCCTACTCGTATATTCCAAATTTCAACTCAGTTTTGTGATGTGCGTTGAAATTCAGCCAGGAAAAAATGTATAGATTATTTTAAACCTTACTATTATACCAATCTCTTTCACATATAACAATTGCTAGATAAAATAATAACTATGCCATATAGGCAGTTTATATTAATAGCTAGTGATTAATCAAACGGACCTTTATAAAAAAAAATTATTAGGCCTTAATTGCAGATTAATAATGACTATTTATAACTAAAAATTCAAATTAAGTTTGTAATCAAGCTCAAATTAAATTGTTTTCATGCCTACAATTTTTCTTCGAAATTTTTGTTTCTGTGACAATGAAATTATACATTACTTTGGCATAAGCGTATAGAAAATAATGGCCAATATACTTGATTAAATAAATTACATTAAAAAAAAACAAGTTTTTCGTTATTTATATAAAACGGCTATTTCATAGGTATGGACAGCCCCGGGGCTCTTTTACTTTTTATGTGAATGCGAATATTAATTATATTTGTGTTTGTGGTGTTTTACGTACAAGTACAAGTATAGAAAATGCAATTGTAGTAATGTTTCCAAATTTTTTTAGCGTATCCGTTGACTTAATCCACCAACCAAAACATCTGATTTCAACAATTATTTTTGCATTAGATCATTTCATACTACTTCCCTATGGAGCAGAGAAGTAATCATAAACGTCAATCATATTGGTGGTATGAAACAGGGATATATAATTCAAAACATTGCCGAAACGCAGGTATTAATATATTATTTAATTGCCTACAGAAGTCTTCAACTTTTTATTGTATCCCCGCCTAATCAAAATTTCCGTCGTAGTGAAGTTTCGTTTCGTGTAACTTTGAAACTTATTATTTTAACGACTTCCTACGTCATTCAGGTGGTGTTAATATAAAAAGTTTGACATTCATAGCGTCTGGCGAGGACTTTAATAGACGATTTATTTATGTAATTGATTTGAGGTTGATATGATACTTAGTAATCATTATTCAATTGTTTTTTTCTTTAATCTTCAGTATCGTTTTTTTTTTCTTTTATTCTTGGTGTCCAATGAAGTAGGTTTTTTATAATTGTTATTGTTATATTATATTATGTTCTTCATATAATATCCCACTTAATATTTAAGCACAATAAATAAACTTTATGTTAAAATTTCATTCTTCGACAACTGTAAAAAAATATAAACACCCCATTTATTTTATTACTATAGCGTTTCGGTGCTCGTAAGCAATGGCTTTGTAAGCATTTTTTCTATAATGGTTGCATACATGCATAGATATATAATCATTAAGTAAAGTTTAAAATAAAATAATTTCACATGAAGGAGACATGAACATATACCAAACCAAACTAAATTCGAGGTATTACCTATTAACACACATAACTCACCTCCTGGCTCCGTCGTCATTTCATATACTAGCAATTTAGTTAATCGCCTTTTCTATATATCTTTATAATTGTTCTTACATTGTTAATTGTAAAAAAATAAAGCTAGTATAGAACATGTTCCACTTACATGACACTTCCATTTTTAAATATAAATCTGACAGACGTACATTATAATCTACAATCTACAATTTTATATTTTATTACTCCCAAGAGTAGTTGTAATTACATGTCGGTTTGATTTTATGATTCATATAGTTTCGAGTTAGTCATCTTTCGCACCCTTGTATGTGTGAGTGAAAAAAATTTATTATTTGATGTGTTTATTTTAATATAAAAACAGATACTGAACAGATGAGAAGGTTTTGGGTTTATCCGTTGAATTCGAATTTCGAATGAAATGTGAGAATATCCGCGGAATCATTTACATTGCTACACTGCAGACAAGCACGTGCAAGTCGACCTTTTACGTTTTGGAATACAAAGAAAAAATGTTTCTCCTTACACACTCGTTACTAGTAAAGTAATTGTGGCAATTACGATTTAGAGATGTTTTCATATCTTGTATTATTAACCGCCGATGCATATGGAGAGATAGTAAGTTTAACGTGTAAACAGGGTTATTTGTAATGACCCAGCAACCTCGCAGGACTAGATAGCTAACACCATAAGCAACAACTTTTGTTCTACGACTTTTGATAATTTGTTAGATTTAATTTTCATACAAAAATAAGTATAAATTTAATTTCCCGCTTGAACGTTTATAAATCTACGCGCATCGCAAATATCGACGCGGCATGTCGTCCTTTCGTTTATGAATGAAATATAGACCTATAGACCTGTGAAAAAATTTAGACTCAAACATATTTTTATATTTTACTTCACAAACGTCACTAACGTATGAACAAATTTGTAACGTAAAATAGGCGCGATTGATTTGTAAACTTAGTTTTACTCTATGTGGCCTGGACGCTGGGACGCTGGGGCTCATTTGTCTCGAGCGGGACGAGTGAAACTGTGAATATTTGTAAACTCAATCGTATGCAAGACCTTTTAGATGCAACACGTACTTTTTTGTAAGCTTAAATGAATACGTATTATTTAATATAATCGGCTTTTCTGTCCAGTTTTTTTTTTTGCCTTTTAATATGCCGCGTGGTAAGACATTAAGTGCAATTGAAAAACAGCGAACTCTTGACTTGAGAAACCGCGGAAAAACACAAAGAATTGCTCTTTGTGTTTTTGGCGGGCATTATTGGTAGATCTCAGTGTTGTGAATTTTTTTTTTAAAGTTTGGAATCGAAAGTTACGGTAAAAAGAAGCGTTCAAGGCGACCTTGTCGATTTTCCTCCACCGTAAAACGCGCAGTTTTAAGGGAGCAACAGCACTGGTGAGTGTTTGAGCTTAGTGAGAAAGTGGGCAGCTGAATCAAAACGTTTTAAATATCAAAAATGTCTTAGTAAACCAGTCTTGAAAACACAACATAAAGTGAATCGACTTAAGTTTGCCGAAAAATATGTAACAAAAGGTGACTTTTGGCAACATGTCATATTTAGTGATGAAAAGAAATTCAATCTTGATGGTCCTGATGGATGTAAGTATTATGGCATGATTTGAGATTTGATAGAAAAATTATGTCCCGACGAATTAAAGGAAGAGGTTCAGTCATGGTCTGGGCCGGTATATGTGCATCCTTTAAAACCGAATTAGCATCCATTGATGGGCGTATAACTGCTGTTAGTTATCAAGTAATGTTGCATGATTACCTTCTACCTTTTATTACGCTGACTGAAGACGAAAACATAATTTTTCAACAGGACAATGCACCCATACTTGTAGCTGCAACTACAAAACAGTGGTTTCAAGACTTTGGTGTACAGTTATTGGAATGGTAGTCCAGACCTTAATCCGACAGAGAACCTCTGGGCTATATTAACAAAGAAATCGTATGATCAGAAAAACCAGAAATTAATAATGTTAATGAACTCAAACAAAGATTACGATCAACATGGGCAGAAATTTCAACTGATACACTCAAGGAGTTGATTGATAGTATGCCTAAAAGACTAATAGAAGTTATAAAAAATAAGGGTAATAGGACAAAATATTGAGTTAACAAGAAATAAATATAGGCATTGAGTTTATAATTTTTCACAGTATAAATGTATAGATGGTGGCAATTTGAGATTTTCAGCATGATTAAATGAAAAATAAAAAATGTAACTAATATATTCACACTTTAATTTGCGTGCACTATTTATCTACCTAAACCATTTTCAGAAATATTCAATTAGTTTTAAATGAAATCTTTAAATATGAGTATGGGTATGAGTCTATACTTTTTCGTAGGTGTGTACAAATGTCACGACAGTACGACAAAAACTTGTAAAATATATTTTTTTTCGTGTATTGAATGATATCCGTAGTCGTAGAACAAAAGTTGTTACTTATGGTGTTAGCTATCTAGTCCTGCGAGGTTGCTGGGTCATTACAAATAACCCAGTATATTGTTACGGCCTTCTCTTATCAGCTTAGTCACACAAACTGCACAACACTTTATTTTTCACTACTGTACTTTACTTCGAGGACGTTAGGTTTTGAATTATAATTAAAATACAATTAGTAATTTTGTATTACAATTATTTATTTGCCAGCACGCCTTTCTCACTCGGTATCGAGCAAACGTATGGATTGTTGTCCGACTTTTATTGTAAGTTCAATTTCGAGTCAAAATAAATATTTTAATCAAAACAGAAAAAAAAACAATTGAGGTACTAAAATATTTGTAGGATATAGTTTTGTGATTTACTAATATATCGTATATATCCGCTTAATAAAACCAATGATATATCTATAGTCGGTAACAATATCTGTTATAATAGTTCCTAAAGTAATGAACGGAATTTAAATAAAAAAGGTTAGTAGGTAATAAAAATAGAAAATTATTTAATTAAAAAATCTTTTATACAACTAACGGCTTATAAAATTTGCTGAAAGGCTTCGTATTCAGTCTCGCAGCTGAATTAACAATAGAATTTCTATTAGTTCAATTACTATCAGTTACTTTTATGTGATTCGACTTTTTTGTAAAGCCTTTTATGAAACAAATGTCATTCAAATATTTTAGACAAAACTTTTTGCTTTATTTCGAAATGATAGCATTTACCTCTTGTGTTATTTCTTTTGTGTTTTTTTGTCAAAGGATTTTTTTTCTATTAAATTCTAAATATAGTTAACGTATTTAATAAAACTCTCCGAGTAATTCTAAGCGATATATGTATTAGAAGTACTCGTTTTATACCTGCATAAACATAATATTGGTAATTTTAATGCATTATGCTTTTATATTAATTAGTTACCGAAAATTAAATATGGGGGTAAACTTCCAAAAATTTGATACTTCCGATTGATCTGAATTTCTTGATCTGAAAATTTCGTGTTCGATGCGCTGATACCGAATATAAGAGGCAAATACTTGCCTAATAATAAGCAAGTAGTTGTATCAGTTATTAACACAATTAGAATGCAAATTAATAAAGTGGCCTTGAATCGATCTTGCTTGGTTGAGTGGCTCGAAGTTAAATCAGTACTCTCTAAGGGCCTTTTATGTTCAATTAATTTTGATTGATTTCAAATACCTTATACGGTGAACAGTTGATGAGTCGATGAACGGATGACCCGTGGCTTCGTCCACGGGCGAGAGGAAGTGGCCAGGCAGGTTTTATTATATGTCCATTTCTGTAACATTGTTGCAACATTGGCATTGTAAGAGATGTTAACCATCGCTTACATCGCCAATGCGCCACCAACCTTGGGAACTAAGATGTTATGTCCCTTATGCCTGTAATTACTCTGGAACACAACAATACCAAGTACTGCTGTTTTGCGGTAGAATATCTGATGAGTGATAACCTACCCAGATGAGCTTGCACAAAGCTCTACCGCCAAGTAAACAAACAAAATCATTTATAATATTAGTTCAAATTTTAATTTTAATCAATTCATTTATTTAAATAAATTGAACAAATATGTATTTATTTTAATATGCACTTAAATGTCTGACAATAAATAAATAATTACAAACAATTAGATATTTTAATACGCACATACTTTTCATAATAATCTTTTTCATCGTATTTTGTATTTAATATCGAGGGAGTATCACGTATTCCATATATTTTAACAGCTGTTCACTATGTTTGTTTTCTAGCCGCGTGACGCTGGATATCGCTTGAGCCAACATAGGTATTTTTTGTATGAGTAACTATCAAATAGCCTCTGTCGAAATAGCCTCAACCACATGTAATCCTTTGTACATATTGTATACTCACATATATTTTGTAGGTGTAGGAATTTGAAGTAAAACTCGCAAGAAAAGCAATTACGCTATCGTTAACTTGCCAACCAAGCGAACAATAATTCATCTTTATAAGGTCACAATCATTGTACTTGGATTGAATAGCCTTTAACTGCCACCTTTACACCAAAAGCATATCTCATGAGTGTTGGAGTTAGGAAATCTTTACTACCTTCAATGCGGCGTACACACCGCACCGATGCATCCAAAATTTTATTTGGATTTAGATTATTAATAATGAAATGTCTAGTTTT
Organism: Nymphalis polychloros; assembly: GCA_905220585.2. Classification (NCBI taxonomy): domain Eukaryota; kingdom Metazoa; phylum Arthropoda; class Insecta; order Lepidoptera; family Nymphalidae; genus Nymphalis; species Nymphalis polychloros. The sequence goes on from HG992251.1 coordinate 4,066,772, forward strand.
TAATTTAAAAATATTTTTTTTAATTAATATTTAAATTGGTTCCCTATTTATTTATTTATTTATTTCATTTTGTTAAGGCAAAAAACAGTACAAAGTAACACATTTAAACAAAATACAAAGACAAAACATTGACCAAAACAGTATCCAAAAGTAAACAATACATAATTGCAAGCAAATGAAAAAAGAAGTATAAATTAAAAATTTAGAAAATGAGTGACAATTAAACTACAATATCAACAGCGACAAGGACAATTCTATTAAAAAAAATTATCGGTTGCGTTACTTCGTTTAACTAATAATTAAGTTATTTGTATTATTATATACGTAATATCATGAAACGCACACGAAATCGAACGTCGTATTTATTATTCATAATTAATGTATCAAAACTTACAAAACGTAACGCGTTTATTGCGTGATTCTGTCGAACTCTCCCTGACGTGGGTAACAAGCAGTAAATAATACAATTATTGAAGAAAAAATTTAAATGTTCATTGACATGGCTCGAACTAAAATATATACAATAATGTAAACGTGCTACTTGAATTTATGCTTAATTTTCCAAGAATGGGTTGTATAACATTTTTTCACGAATAAACCTGCGAGATAATAATCTGATTTATTAAGCTATAAACTATGAACAAATTAACTCTTTACTGAACATGCAACTAATTGAGAATTTGATGCCACACGCTGATTAGAGGCGCTGAAATTATTTCGAGTTCGAACTTAAATTTTAAAATTATCTTAATATTTATTATTGAGTTGCCAAAACAAAATGGTATATATTTATATAGGAAATCTATTTTTATAGTTAAAAGCAGATAACACAATAGAAAAGCCACCGTTTTATGTTATCTTGAAAACAATGTACAAAGATGATTTAAAAGCTTATACGAGCAGCGAACCTATTTGTTTGCTTGCTTGATTGCTTTACCCTGTTTTGATTATAATCAATTTTTATACTCTGTGTAAGAACTTAGTCAATTTTGCAGATGATTATACATTAATAATAATGTAATTGAAAAGAAAAAAACAAATAACGAATAAATAAGGATATATACAATAAAATTAAATATATATAATAAAATTGTGTGTCTGCACACACAATTGTGCACTTTAATATGTATGCACACATTGCTAGTCTGCCTTGCGTTTGACCGCCGCGGCCTGACGTATTTATTTAAATTTATGTTTAGGTAATTACAAGGTGACAACATAATAAAGACCGTGAAATTTATGAAACAAAATTCGAGCTCTCACTCGTGAACCCTAAGGCGATTTAGTCCTGGAAACTCAATTAAGCTAATCGTTCGATACTCGTTATATGGAAACTAGTGTTTTCAATATCACCGCGATATTGAGAATTCTAGTTTTCAACTTTCATAATGTTCTTAAAGTTTCATCTGTAGAAAAAGAAATGCTTTTAGTATCTATTAATATTAATATCCTAGAACTGTTGTGTTTGTTTTGATAAATAATGCCAAAAATATATTATATGAATTTTATACTGAGAACTAAATTCGTTTTTAATTTTCAGAGGTTAATAAGTGTTTAAGTTTATATAATATGTGCAGGCCCTTTTTTCTCATTATTTTTGAAATCATGAAGATTATATTTCAACCTAATATGGATGATTAGCTCCATATGTGTATTTGAAATGTTATTATTTACGAATAATGAAGAGAATTGCTCGGCATATTGCAAATATTTATTATCAAAAGTATTATGTAACCATTCCTATGTTAAATTGCATATGAAACTGATTTCTAAAAAAATCAAGAGTTCATGTAAAACTATGACATTGGAATTAAAACTGGTACAATTTAATTTCGTTTTCACCTTCAGCAATTACACCGCTTCACGTTTTTTTTTTGTTTTTGGTATAACCTTAAACGTAAATGAATAGCTCTTGACAGCGCTCAACGCGAGCGCTACTTTGTTAATTTTTGCACTCAAATTCTTCCACGTGGAAAATTTCGCCTCGCCTACCTCAACTGTTAACTAATGTGCAGGTTTAACAAAATAATATAATTAAATCATAGTTAGCAGTGTTTGAAAGTCTTGTAACACTGAAATTCGATATTATGATGCAAAAGTTATTGAAATATTTAGGTAATCTGTTTATAGCGTTAATCGATAACAAAGTGTGAATGAAAAGCGGAGCTAAGTGTATTAAATTTTAAAATCTGTTAAATTATTTATAAAACTCACTTTATTTTAAAATGAAATATCTCAAACAATCTCAAGCAAAATTAGATTCACAGCTTAAGTCTTATAATATATAAATAATAAATAATAAGCAGATTTAGTCTTGAAATATTTTTAAGTGACTTAGGAAAGTATGTTTTGAAACTGTCAATATTAAATCAAAACAAAATCATTAAAATATACAATAAACTAAAATATATTATTTAAAAACGTACAGTAAAAAAAGTCTGTTTTAACACGTTATTATCATCACCAACAACCATCTATTATTGAGCCATGATAACGTAACATTATAAAAACATTACATTTTTATCCGAAAAAAATTGAAACGTAATTTCGAAGCGTCCCAAAAAGATCATTTTCCATATTAACAAGAGGCCATTTTTCTCATTTACTAACAAATTTTATAGACTAAAATAAAACTCGTCCCATCACGAACTTAGTGGCCGTAGCGTGATTTTTTGTTATAAATCACTGTGGTATATATTTTTAAAATAACACTGTTTACCCAACAGCATCCAATTACTTTAACGGGTCGTGACTTAATAAATTGACTTTGGTTTAAAATTTCAAAAGCAAAATTCTTCGACGATTTTTTTTATAAATATTAACAGTGACACGAGTTGTGTTAGGATGGTTGATATTAGGTGAAATTTTTAATAATAATATAATAATATACTGGGATATTATTCACACACGGCCACCTGATCCCAAAGTAAGCGGAGCTCGTACTATGGAAACCAGACAACTCATATACTTTCTAAATACGTGCTTATATAAATAATTACACCCAGACTCAGGACAAACAGACATGTTCATGCACACAAATGTTTTACCTGGGTGGGAATCGAACCCACGACCTGCGGTGCGAAAGCCAAGTATCAACCAACCACGCTAACCGTCATCTTTTTTACAGCGATTCTTAGTATTTCTGTGTTCAGGTTGGAAGGATGAGTGAGCTAGTGTAACATAACACATAACCCGGACAGTAAGGGAGCCGAGTACCTTTTCGAAGGTGTACACTGCGTAAAAAAAGCCAGTCTAACTACGGACACAAGGGACATTAGGGATACTAAAGGACATATCTTTATAAATATATCATATGGTATTCTACAAACTTTTATCCACGTAAATTTATTTGATAAAACAAAAGAGGTAAAAAAATTACGCTCATTCAAATAAATATTAACATGAAATTGAGTTCCGACGAAATGACAGCTGCCTTTTATAAAGGCGTCCTAATTTTTGTTTAGTAATTTTATATAAATTATATTATATTTTATCATGGTACAGTCATAACGACTTATGTAAAAGTACAGTCGTTACTAATTCATCTAATCTACAGAAATACAGGCAAGAATAACACATACTCATAGCTTTAAGACTATCATAAGATGAAAATTATCAACGAAACTCCCGTAAATTTTGTTGTACTTCAGCGCGCTTTTTAATATATAAGGTCACTAGCGGTTCCCCCGCGGCTTTGCCCGCGACAATCCAAAATAATAAAATATGTTAATTATTGTCTATTTTAGCTGGTAAAACAGTAAATTTCAAGCAGATCAGACCATTTTTTATACTAATGTGTCTAACCCATTTCTCCAGTTTGGGGTTGAATTTTCAAAAATGACAAAATACGTATGCATTTATTTATGCTCAGAAGTTTTAAAATTTTCGAAAAAATCACGGACCCGCTATATACAATATACAAACTTTCAACCCCTATTTCAACCTCTTGCGGGGTAGTTTTTTCGAAAATCCTGAGATACGTATTTATTTATTTCTAAACAGAAGCTTGTATACGAAATATCATGCTTCTAACTTTGAAAATGACGGATTTCCATACAACGGTTCATCCCTTATTTCACCTCCTTAGGGATGGAATTTCCAAAAATCCTTACTTAGTACGCGTTTTCATATTAAAATGCAACAACTGTCAAAATTTTAAGTCTGTAACCCCAGTGGTTTAGGCTCTGCGTTGATGAGTCAGTCAGGACAAGTCTTTTTATATATTATATAGATAAGTGACAACCAAAATAAGTGTATCTACAATTATTATTATTTGTTCGCTAGAACAATCGATTAGAAGCTCTAAGATGTTCTCGAAATATTTTTAACGGAAAATATCAGTCCAATAAGCAATATTTCATAAGTTGACAGGGATTTTTCCCCTAAGCTACCCGTCCATCAGGGACACTTAGAGGTCCGTCCGGTTCAATGACTAACCCACGACTAATCCATAATAATGAACATACAACAGACATCAAGGAAAATTTCCCTTTATTTTAATCAAGTCTTTTTGAAATAATATCCGCCCTTATCCCATAGATACAATGATATCGAAATGAAGGTTTCATGAAGGGTGTGTTCATTTCAAATAGTATTTATATATTTTAGAATTTATTATATATATATGTATGAACAATGTACATAAATATATGCAATAAATATTCTATCATTATCTTTATTATTTTGATTAATTAATATTATTAGTTAACAAAAAAAGATATAACAAAACAATTCAATGAAATACCGTTTTAAATGATCAATTAATATTTTATAAAAATAAAATACATGAACTAAATATACCAGTCAATGTTGAGAATCAACTATAAAATAATGAAAGAGCGATATATAATTTTTTTTTCAGCCTTTTGCCCTCCACTGCTGGACGAAAGCCTCCCCCATGAAACACCAACTATCCCGATCCTGGGCAGCCCGCATCCATCCCGTATTATAATATATAATAATGAATGTTATTGCGTTTCAGTTTCAAGGGTGAATATCAAATATATATAACGTCGTCGTTTTAAATAGTAATTGTTTATAACATGTACACGGATATAATCCTGTCACAGTTTTATTATATACAAAGATTAAATCTATAGTAATGTATAAAGCTGAAGAGTTTGTTTGTTTGATCCGGCTAATCTCAGGAACTACTGGTTCGAATTTAAAAAATATTTTTGTGTTGGATAGTCCTTTTACCGAGGAAGGCTCTAGGCTTATTTTTATTAATTATACGCGGGTGAAACCGCGGTGCACAGCTAGTATATATAATAACTCATTTCAGTGATCAGATTATCTTAATGGCGAAACCATTCAAACAATATTAAGGCACTTTTCATAAAAGCCTATTTGGATTCACCGAACAATTTCACCGATCCATTTGAAAACAAAATTTAATCACCTTATGAACGAGGTTAGGCCTTTGTTACACATATATTACCGGGGATTGCTCGGGCCATACGTGGACGATAAATTATTTGTATTGTCATTTTAGGACTATTACCTTAAATATAAAGCCAGATATTAAATTATCCTTCTCATATAGGTATAAATATTTTTAAAACAGTAAGCTTAATGCGGTTGTGTACTCGTATATAATATACGTGGGCTAATCTCTTTTACAGACCCTTACAGTCGTAACGTAAGATCGTCGTTTTAAATCATATATAAATTATTTTTTAGTTATTAAATTAGACACAGAAAAATTAAATATATAAAAATTAACTGTAAAATAAATGATAATATCTGTATATACAAACAAGACATGACTTCTATTTATGAAATAAATTTAATTATTTATCCCGTGATAAAATATGTATTTAAAATAATTTGTTACGTATATTAATTAAAAATTTGACCCAATTTATTATAATGCCCAATATCTTAAATGTAAAATTTTTCTTATTATTGTAGCAAATAAAGATCTAAAAAAACTAATTTAAAGCAAATCTCTGCGGTGTCATTTAAAACGAATTACGGTGTTTATTTTAAAAGTTCGTTATTTGCATACTTCTGTTGAACCGCTAGCGTGACAACCAAAGTCGGCCGGGTCAATTCGATTCGCAACGATGAATTGTCTATTCATAGCAAAGTTTTACAATGCCACAATAGTATCGCCTCCAACAGGATTGAAACGTTGAACTACCATAGTATTGCATTATGGGCTTCGTATCAATGGCTTAACGGTTTGTACGTACTGTTTTCATTTATCCAGTTAAACCAATGCCCATTTGAAGTTTTCGTTTTGTTTGAAATTATTGAACCCGAATTCGTTATGAAAAGGAGAAATAATTCATGCGACATTTAAACTCGATTTATTTATTTATATGAATAATATCTGAATTTTCTTTTGTGGGTTAAATAGTTCAAGTGTATCTACTGTTCGTAGATTCGTGGTAGGCACATAACATAACACTTCCTTTCACTTCATAATATTTTAAAGCCGCGCAGTCTAACCGCGTCTGTTTGTTCGTCTGAACGCCATCAATTCAAACACTAACGAACGGATTTTCATACGGTATCCACCAATAGACGGACTGATTCGTGATGAAGGTTTATATGTACAATTTATTAAATTATTGAGTTATTTGGTTGAAAGATGATTGTTGATGATGATTGTGGAAGAGAAAAACAAAAGCTGGCTTGAAGCTTTACTAGATTGCGCCGCGTAAACCGATAGAGATATCTATAATAATAAATAAAGCTGAAGAGTTTGTTTGTTTGATCCGGCTAATCTCAGGAACTATTGGTTCGAATTTAAAAATATTTTTGTGTTTTATAGTCCTTTTATCGAGGAAGATGATTTTTATTCATTATACGCGGGTGAAACCGCGGGCACAGCTAGTTACGATATAAACTTGTTTATGAATGACCTTATTCTACCCGTGCGAAGCGACGGATAGCTAGTTACTATATAAAATGTATGAGAGCTATAGTAATTTGAAAAATATTGTATATAAATACAATAATGTTTAATGTTTTTATATACAATGTTTGTGACCAAACTTATATTATTGCACGAAACAACAATCCTATCTTAAATATAATAAACATCAAACAAATCCTTCAACGAATGGACGGGTTCTAATGAAGCATAAAAGTCTAGTATGTCGTAAAACAAAACATGAAGACTTTATTTATTTATATTTTAATTAAAAAAGTACCAGCCAAGTAACAGCTACCCATAATCGAATACAATACGGATAAAACAGAACATTAATTTCATTGGTTTTTATATTAGCATGTTGTACAAGTAAACAAATTGTTACACTAAGGATTTTCAGGGTATTTCGTTGTACTTGAACATGTAAATACTTTGATTACTCAAGCTAACCATGTTTTACTCGGCTGATCGTTTGCGGTTTTAATACTTAAGCTTCTCGGTTTAACGATAAGCACGTTTTTACCGACTCAGTATGAATTATTAGAATTAATAAGGAGATTTGTTTTTGGAACATGTTCCATTGTTGTTTTTGAATAACGCATCCGTTGTTTATCGTTGATTAATTTTTTACTAAATTATTTTTTTAATAATTACCAGGTTAAATTTGATTGTGCTTAAAGCCAAATTTTAAGGTCGGATTTAAGTGTAACGGTTCTTTTTTAACCACAATTTTATTATAAATTAGCAACTATCCAATACAGCATCTAATTTTAAATAAATACTCTTTTGTCATAATCTCGGCTTTCCATTTGACCGCCTTTACTGTCTATTAGTTCAAAGTTCGGTAGTTAAGCGGTATTATAAAAAACCTACGATATCGTAACGAAGTTTTCTAAAGCCTTAAATTTCTAAGTGTAATTATTTATTAATAAACAGCCATTATCGCTGTCTGTATTGTTAATAGATGAGATTTTAATAGACGCTGAATTCTCTCATTAAAATAAGCGATGATGGAATTTTAAAATGCATGAAATGATATATATACAATTTGCAATTGTTCTTATCTAAAAACTTTTAATAAGAAAATCAATTGTAGTTCTAATCCATTTTTAACCGATTTAATAAAAAAGAAAAGATGATTATTTTTGGACTCGAATTTTATTTGAAGTTGGTTTGGTTTTCTAAGCAGATATTTAGACGAGCCGGGTGGCGTAGTTGGTAGATACCTGCCTTTCGCGCCACAGGTCGTGGGTTCGATTCCCACCCAAGACAAACATTTGTGTACATGAACATATCAGTTTGTCTTGAGTCTGGGTGTAATTATCTATATAAGTATGTATTTACAAAAGAAAAATAGTACATGTAGTATATCAGTTGTCTGGTTTCCATAGTACAAGCTCTGCTTAGTTTGGGATCAGATGGCCGTGTGTGAATACAGTCCCAGGATATTATTATTATTATTATTATTATTATTATTATTATTATTATTGTTTAGTGATATTTTATAATGTAGTTATATTAACTAATAACTATAATTATTTATGTATTATGTGCAAGTTCGTTTATTGGAAAAAAGTCATAAATTGAATATTGTTTTTATAAAATAATAAAGATTCCACGAATTTACACTTAAGGGAAGATCTATCATAAGTATAAGAAATATAGAACGGTACAATTTTTATGAAGCAGAACATCCTGGAGAAGATTATCTGAATGAGCGGCACGGGTGCCTAATTTGGCAATGCTTAAATCAAAACTAAATTAGTAACAGCATAATGTTACAAATTCGTTTTAAAATTAGAGAATACAAAAGAATAAGAACAACTTTTGCAAAGAAGTTTGATAATTTGACTTTTGATTGATCGGATAAAGTGTATGGGGCACGCGTCTTGCTCTAGAGACAACTTGTTACACTACCGGTAATGAGGTAGGAGCGCCTGTTTGAGATGCAGCAGCAGACAGATTTCTCGTGCAGATAAAGGTATTGCGATATAAAACCGAACCAATCAAAAATATTGATCTGTCAAGATGTACCTAAAGCAAAGGATATAAGAGTTAAATTCGTAAAGCACGTACTTCGATCGTACTTATCTACTTTTGTTAATGGTTACGTTTTAAATGCTATGCGAAACACGTTCGCCTCTTTCACGACAAGATTCTATGAGATGAGAAATATGCTCAAGTAGAAAAGAAATTTGACTAATTATTACAATTTTAAATTCACGATTTAATAAAAAAAAATATGGCGATTTTTCAATTTTACTAAGCATAGTTATACAATTAGACAATATTATAATTCCTCGTATTTACCTTAATCGTGAAGTTGGAGTAAAGTTTAGTACGTTACCGTTATGAATCAAAAACTGACATCAGACATGTAGTAACATCGACGTATGGCTTATATTGTAACAATGACAACGAGTTTTAGGTTTATGTAACGCTATTGTTATTTTTGAACGCATAATGGAATAATCACTGGATGATATTGATGGATTATGTTTGTATTCATAAAGATAATAATTTAATCATGGTTACTTAAATTTACCCAAATTGATTGAATTTTTAAAATAGATTACAATAATCAAGATTAAGATATTTTAGTTATTGTTTAGGATCGAGTTGTTTAATTTTATTCTTATTTGTAGTTTAATTAGATAAGAAATGTTTTAATTTTTTTCTATTACTCGCTGTTGCTTCACGCATGGACTTGTATGTAGCATTCACGTGTAAGTCATGCCAAAGATACCGTTGTGGATACTACATCTTATATAGTATATAAGGAGGCGTTATAATAATTAAGTATATCCATTTATATTTAATTACTAGAATAATAATAATAATCGCACTAATATCATAAATACGAAAGGGTGTGTGTGTTTTGTGAATATTTGTTACTTTACTACAAGCTTTATCACAGCTAAAATATGACATATTTGACATTCAAAACGCGAACGAAGCCACAAGTCAGGCGTTAGTCTAACATAATGTTCATACTTCAAAGAATATTAAAAACTTCCTCTATATTGAACTCTTGATTTCTTAATTAAGAATGGTACAAAATGAAAAGGGAATGGGGTATAATATTTCAACAAGACGCTCATCTTAAAATGAAACAAAAGTTAGTTTAATAGCGTGTTTTGTCGCATTATTTTTCCATATTGATTACGATAAAATATTTAAATGCGATGCCTACTAGACCTTGCTCGTAATATAAGGAAGGCAACCTGGACCTTTTTGCCTACCTGATAGAATGCGTTAATAGTAAAGGCATCGGGGCCACTGCGCCATCAAATGTAATTGAAGCATTTTTTATTTACACGGCAAGCAAATAATCAATGCTCGGTGAACCAAACGTTTTTATGTTATTTTAAAGGTTATATTTATTATTCATATCAGGACCATTTCATCTAAATGGGATATTATGCTGTTCAGATTCACAACAACAATGATTATAAACGAGCAATATTAGAATTTAAAATTATTTTTTAATTCTGTTAAGTTAGTCGCTATTATAAACAATCCCGAAAGAGTTACACAGAGTTATACAACCTTCAGCTATATTTAAAATAAAATGCTGTACATTTATGTATTAAGGTATCGATTTCCTCTTTGGACACGTTTGAATGAGAATAAGTTAGAGACCGTGGTACCATATTGGATTTCTTAATCCATAAAAAACAAAATAAGATATACTATCGTTACCTACATATAAACGGAGCGTTTGTTTGGCATTATGATTATATTTTTACCTTATATCTCTACTTAATAATGGAAGTAGATACACTTTTTGATAAAGTAAATAGTTGACAATACATTTCATAGATAGCAGTGTACGTTGCGCCAGTTGACTCGATTAACGATTTATATTATATAAATTAATTACATTTTCACTATAGTTTTTTTAATAAAAATGAAAGAACGTACAAATAAACAAACAGTTATTGTAACAGTTAATCCTGAAAATGTAAAGGGCTGTGTAACCGTATTGTTAAAAAGGCTAACTTACAATGAGCTGAGTAATAAGATACGTGACAAAAGCCTTCCATTGGTAGTAAGTTTGTTTTCTTGGAAATACCTCGTCGAATTTTGTACACCTGAAGTAATTTATTTGTAGCACAAATGTTTTATATTTGGGACGGAAAGTCATTTCTCAAGTGTTAAATTGAAACAAAATATGCTATCTATGTTTTATTATATATACATTCCTGGAATGTTGTTCGTTTATGCCGTTCTATTACTTAGCCTTGTAACGAATCAATCGAATTGATCATTCTTAATTCGTTTAACCAAACCGGCTGCAGTTTTATATCATAATTAAGTAAGTGTATGTGTGTGTGAAAAATTAACAATTGAGCATTTAACATACAATATAACTATTAAATTTAATTTATATTCAATTTAAGAATACATTTATGTCTATATTTTTAGTTTTTCGTTCGTCACAAAATATTGTATTTACAAACATTTCGCCATTACTGCAAACTTTAAAGTACATTCGTGATATTTACGGACGAGCAAAGAAAACGGGTACATTTGTTATTGATGGAAATGCAATTTCACTGTTCGCTACGCTTCACATAATGTACGTCGAAATACTCCAATTTTAATATTTCATTCAGTTTTTAACGAAATACCCTTTTTTTACATGGCTTATTTTGTTATTAAAAAAACCTTATACAGCAATATAAATATTAGAATTTAGTTAAGAAATTATCTTCACATAATATGATTTACAAAAGTATTCTATTTAAAAAGAAAGTAGCGCAAAAAATTATTATCCGATTGAAATAAACGTCCCGATTACTCTCAATAGAAACATACTTTTGAAATAGGAATTACTTGCAAATCATTATACCGCCGAACTGTAGGTTCAATACTTTATATTACTGGAACAAACAAAAGTTTATATCAACTAAGATAGAAAAGAAGAGCAATAGACGTAACTTTAAAAAAATATATAAATGTTAATAAAAGACGAGACTCGAAGCTTATTATTATGAAATTTTCTAGTATCATTTTTTCTACGTCTTAATTAACAATATTAATTTAAACGTCCCACATCTGTTACGAGACTCAATATCCACACAATATACATCTTCGTCTCGATAGCTCCATGCTGCACACTGCCCTGAATACTTTTCAATGTATTGTTAACGAAGATAATAACCGTCCTGACATGCAACAAAACAATGGTACTGAACGTTTCCTGACATAAATGAGCTGGAACTTCAGTTGACAGGAATGGTAGTGCAGAATGCGAGATGATAATTATGTGATTGTTTTAAGCGTCAAATGAATTTTATAAACGGTGGTAATAAGCTGATATCTTATTTGTATAAAAAACTGACGACAACTTAAATTATGTTTAGAATATATTTTTTGAATTGGAAGTTGGTGAACAACGATCAGTGGATAGAATTTGTTCTTGACCTGTACTTTCAAATTCTGATTATGCAATCGAGTTCTCGTTGCTTGAGCAGACGTCAAATAGAAGAAAGTTATTAATTTGTCATTATTTTTGGGTACGTTCCGGTATATATTTGCCAAATGTATGATTTTTTATACATTTAAATAGAGAGACGACGAGGATTCCTTATATAATAGTGAACGAATCATAAGGAATTGTACAGCGCGATACCTGTGCTAGACTTATCTGAAATTAAACGTCATTCTTGAAGAAACGATAATACCATAGCATTATCGGATCGTAAAGATTTTATGCATTGAATTCTATATGATAAATCTTTTATATACGATATGAAAGCATTGATATCTGCATCGTTAGAGGTACTTACGCGTATATACATCGGAATTATTAGAGGCATGAAAAATGAAATTTTAAATTCTAGCTGTGCCAATGTATTGTTGAAAAAATCCAGTAAATTATTTATATTATTAAATTTTTTAATAAGAAGCAAGTTACAGTACTGTACATTAGCTCGGATCCATATTATAAAACAAATAAAGATAGATTAGAACGAATACAAAAAAAAGCTAGCTGAGCTATTGACGCTTAACGACGGTCTTAGACCTTAGTCCCAAGGCACACGCCAATATATATTTCACGTCAAAATCATATGCGTCAAACATTTCGTCTCAAACTTTTTTGAAAGTTGGTAAAAAAATACTAGTCATATAATAATACTATTAGAAATTCTAAATTGATATTAAATTTTTGCTTTCATAATTACCTAATTAAGACAAATTTAAGAAATTTGTAACTTTTCTGTAATGAACATGATAAACAATGTGATTATTCATTGTAATAATAAATTATTCACGCGAAAGACGTATTGAAAATCTAACTGACGAGAATTAAAATCGAATATGAAACGCTGGACAGTGAGTAAGTTCGATTACCATTTAAATTCAATTTGTAATGCAGGTCCGATTCTGAATTTCAGATTTATCCCGGAACGAATGCACAGATAAAAATCACTGCGCTTATTTGCTTCGTTAGACATCTTTCAAAATTAAATTGTATGGAAGTAAAAAATTCGTCGTTCATTTTTTCAAACTGCTGCCAGAATGAACAAATTGAAACTTATATAACATTATACGTAGATAGTAGGTACTTGTTATGTATTTTATTGTTTCACTTTAGTCACGTGTGGATATAATAATAGTAAATAATTTGTCTCTTGTTGTCAATTTCTTTGAAAATCAAATTGAAACTACTTTAAGATAATATGAAAAGTCTCAAGATGTTCTTCTGATCAATATCGCCTACGACATCGCGGTCTATCAGGTTGGAGAACAAACAACGGTATACCGGAAATATTACATAGCACACATGTGAGTGCGCTAACACAAGAGCGCTCTATAGTAACTTGTTACCAAACCTGCCAACTTGTTGTAAACTTTCTTTAGGTACGAATAGCGGGTTTGAACCAATAACATCGTGATCTTATGTACCTTATAAACTACTAGTCACTAAAAACACAATACTTGAAACATTAATTTCGATATTATAAACGTATAAAAATTGTAATGATTTATTAAGTGGCAGGTGAATAAACAGAATTGAAATATAAAAGTTATTTTCGTAAGCAGTACACGTGAATTATTTTCTAGAATGAATTTCTTTTATTTTAACAAACTTTGCCTTCATAAATCATAAGTTACTTTGATATGAATCTTATTTATATTACTCGTACTATGAACTTTATACAAATTAATATTTAATTGGAAGGATATGAATGTCAACAAGAGTTTTGTAAAAAAAATCGTCGGTGTTATTAAAATGATAATATTTTCTTTTTTATTTCTTCATTTATATAACAGAACTAGATTATTCGCGTGGTTTCAATCTAGTCTGTATGTCGTAGCGTGATATATAGTTTATAGCCTCAATAAATGGGCTATCTAATGCAAAAATATTTTCCAAGCAAAGCAAAGCAATAAAGCAAACAAACTATTCAGTTCTGTATATTAGTATATAGAAGCTTGCTTCGCTGTGATTTAAATAAGATTTTGTTAAACTATTTCTTTCAAAGAACTGAGATACCCAGTGTAAGCCCGGGAAAGCACCACTGCCCTTTTTATCTTATCATTCATTTCCTGTTTTGCGGTAAAGGAAAACATCGTAAGGTAACCTGCACGCTTTTGGGAAGCTGTGAATATGCTCCAATCCTTTTCAAAAGGAGAGCAGGCCTTGGCCCAGCAGTTGCACATTTATAGACCATTACATAACTTTCTCTCTTATTATTTTAAATAAAGATGTGTACGTATATTACGGAATCAGTACATGTACAGCAATTTCTTTAACCGTAATTTGTATTTATCGCACGTATATACTGCTATCGATAAAACGTTACTTTTGCTAATGGATTCTTACGAGCATCATTTTAATATATCTGAATGTACATAATCATCTAAATCTTGATTGTACTCATAACTTTTGAGTAGTAAATAGATTTTAGCCATTATTTATTTTAAAATATGAACAGTACTAAATTAAAATTTATATTTAAAATCGTAAATTGTCATAGTATTTGATATTTATTAATTACTAAAGAACTTATCATTCAAAATGACTTTATTATAGGAGACTTACCTAACACGACTTAATCTAAACTCATTTCGATGTTCATATCGCTGGCACTCGAAGTTTTAGTTTAATTAAAAATATTTTACCTTTTTTTTTGAATCCGTAACCAAATTTCATGTCCTATTATAAGGCGTGTACAAAAAGTGTATTGATTATTATGTAAAATTCGTATAAGTGCAGTCACAGAGAAATCTTTTTTACCGAACGAGGAAGCCAGACCACAGACTACGTCATCCTATTACTCATATAATAAATATAATTATATCCTCGTTTAAACGAATAAATATCGTTTCATTTTACAAATAATATGCACGTGTTAGCTTTAATATATAAAAGTGGAATAGGGTTTATAATTTCATTAATTAACACGTATTTTCATTAATTGTATATTTTATGAATATTGCTACTGTTTCACTTTAAATAATGGAAAAGTTTTTAAGCTTGCTTTTCTTAAGTGTATGTTAGACAAATTTTATAAAACAACTGATATAGTACATTTAGCGTTACATAATGTGCACGCTAAGCTTATAAAGGCCCCGGAACAGCGATGGATGCAATCTGTATTTTATAGATGTCGCCAAAGTAAAGAAATGTTAGTTTAAGGATATTTTCAATTATCCATTGTTGTAACATTCCGCTAGATGTTTTTGTTAATGTTTTGAGGATAAAATCCATGATTTTCTGTACCGTGGAACTATATTGCTACGACGTTTTGTATATATGATATATAATACAACGTCAGCCGGATTTTGCCTGAAAATTATTTGATTGTTAAATCGATAAATTAATCTTATACATAAAAGCTATCGCTTTTATATTTTTTTATAATAAAACGAGTATAATCAGTTAAAAGAAAAATATATTACTTTCAGACATACGTGTACATTCCACCAGAGTTAATCTAACCAATCAGAAGTAAGCGTACCCCAGGAATCGGCAAAGTTCCAAATCAAATAGGATGGAGTCTTGAATAGATGAAACTTGATCCGTGAGTTGCAATTGAGCCCAGCATTACAATCAATGATCGCAGAGACATAATAATATATTATGTATTATATTGTCTATATAGTTAGTAAATATCAATTTACTTTTTATTTTTCTCTCTTATTTTTAGGTCTTCCCTTGTTAAAAGCGACAAGGTCTTTTCTAATTTGATATAGTCGAATTTGACGCGACTTGTACAGTTTTATTGTGAATTGATTTAACTGTTTAGTGAAATCAACGCAAGTTATTTTTGTCAATGTAATTGGTTGTTTATTTTTCATACGAATAAGCAGAGATCGCAGAAAGTCATAGCGGTGAGAGCCTATGAGGTTACCATTCGGCTTAGTGGATAGTAGTGACACATTTCCCTGGAAACGTCAGTTGGAGGTGCTTGTGAAGTATACCGATTCCAATGGCGATCCTCCAGGGTCGGCGGAGGTGGTTCAACTTAGGACTCTAGCCCAGCGAGCCTTGTCTCGCAGCGGGGTGGAGAACCTTACCGGGTACGGTTGCTTTCGTAGGTACCTGGATAGCAAGGCGGGAAGTGATACCTTCCTGCTATGAGTAAGGTGCCACCATACATGGCGTGGATGTCATAGGCTAAAACCTCTCGCTGAAAATGCTATGTCACAGAAGGAGGTAGCGAAGCGGAGGCATGAGGAGAGTGCTAATACTGTCCTATTTCTTCGAAGAAGACCAGAGAGAAGACATCTGCGCTTTGCGCACCTTTTCCTTCCGCCTTAAGTGTCGCTCGGACTAGGAGGGGTCTCTATACCCAGTTAACTCTCCTAGGAATTGGAGACCAGCAGGTGTCAAGCATCGGGCCATCACGTTAGTATGGATACTGGTATTCCGGCGCATACTTAATGCTGACGCGTCGTATATACCGCCCCACTTCTTGTGGAGGAAACGTGTAAATATGACTTTCTAGTAAGACAAAAAAAAGTCGCCAATTAAGTAAGAATAAATAGTATTATACACTTACAGCAATAATGTTCTAATTGAGATCAGAATTGAATATAATGTTACACTTAGAAGTGTGTCTCGTGTAATTAAAATTGTCTGTGATTCGTTTCCAATTACAAAGAGAAACATTTTAGTAGCAATTCAAACTAACGTCAATCCTTGTTTGAGCGGCACGCAGTTTAATTAAGATCCGATCGAAACGTCGGCGCGCTGTAATGCGGTCGACATATCGCTACATGCATTAATTGGATTCCGAAAAACATCTACATTACTTAATTATACAGTATCATCTTATCACACATACACAATAATTAATGTTTGAGCGAGCTCCTGGAAAGTCACTCTCATATTTAGATAGATGAATTTATTGGTTTTGATTAAATAAGGCTGTGAATTGGTCAGAGGCAATTTGGAATCGAGGCTCGGCTCGCCCGTTTGGTTAAATGCAAGTAGAGCCTCGCCCCCATACATGCCGCGGGCTGTGTATCGGCTGTTGAGTTTTTAACACTAGTTACAGGTTCATCAGCGTGTGTATTTAGCGTCGTTGTAACATAGACGTTAGACGTCATATCGAGCGAGACACCATAAGCGCGTTCCGTCGCAGTCAAGCGACTCGATTACGAAGAACAGTACACATATTATATAATAACGTTATTTTAAAACTATTTTGCTGTGTTTTTAATTTTGAAAAGGAAAAAAAAACGCCTCGTTTTTCTTTTAAAAATATCATATAAATTCATTACGTTAAAGAATAATTTAAATTTTTAATAGAAACATAAATAAAAATCAAATTGAGTGTCTAAATTAAAATGAAATGCGACTTCAAAATTATCCTCGTGATTCCATTCGAATGAATTGTTGCTATCGAACCTTTTTGAAAGACAACACGGCCTCATGCCGTAATATCGAGTAACACATAAAATGCAGGCGTATTCATATAAAATAATGGGATACGGAATCATTTTTCAACAAAGCCTTTTGGTTCAATATATTTTATGTACATCTTTGTTAAATATTTCAAAAAGGAATTAACCCGGACAAATTGAAAAGTACCTAAAGTTACTGCGATTTTATTGAGGTGTGATATATTGAAACGAATTAAATTAATTAGTACCATAAATAATAATAACAGCATAATAATAATTATATTGAACCATGGTAAAATATATTTCATATTAGAATTATATTACTCGTAGAGCATCTTTTAAAGTCTCTCTTCGATTGGATAATTATTTTTTTAAGAATATCTATTACCCATGACAATGACCATTTTATTGAACACTAAGTTTTGTAACACTTAGTAACTTCTAATATATCATGATCTCACTTATCTAAGGAGAAAGACAAAACTTTATATTTTTAATTAATATTTGTTTGGAATATTCAGATTAAATAATAATAACGATTTAAATTCGGTTGAGAGATGTAATTAACAAGAACAATATTAATATGACATAACAAAAGAAGTAAAAAAAGGAGAGTTTTTTTATAGTATAGGTTAGTGGACAAGCATGTGGGCCACCTGGTGGTAAGTGGTCACCAATGGCCACAGACAGTGGTTTGTATATTTCTTAAAAAAAAACAACATCACCACTGCGCCACCAACCTTGGGAACAACAACACAAAGTACTGCTGTTTAGCGGTAGAATATCTGATGAGTGGGTGGTACCTACCCAGACGAACTTGCACAAAGCTCTACCACCGAGTAATATTTAATATCAAAATCAACACACGTTACTTTCTTACCACATGCAAATAATAGTTATTACCGTAATACACACAAACATTTACTTTTTTCTATACATACATTTCAAACGTTTCACTTTAGCTACACGCTTTCAAATGCGGTAATAAAAAGTACTCAACGAATTTTGATGTGTTACACTTAGATAAATGGGCGTTCGTGTACAGTGATGTTTTACATTTGAGCAAAACATTTATACGTAACAGTAATTGCTGTAAAAAAAATCGACCCTATTTCGCTTTTAGTTGTAACAGAACTGGATACTGAAATTTATTTATTTATTCTTTATTGCACACAATTTACAAATACATAACAGATACAAAGATGAAGTATTACATATTACAGTATGCAAAGACAGCCTTATCACTTACAGTGTTCTCTTCCAAGCAACCTCTATAATAAAAACATATTTTGTTGTTAGCCAGGAGAATTGGTCGGGCGTAGTATACGAACAATTCATACATAAAATTTATTGAATATTTATAAACTAAATAAAATATATAACATAACGGCATACATACTCTTATATATACATACCTATACACTTATACATACATACATATATACTTACATAGTAAATAAATAACGATATACGTATAATAATGTCGGTCGTCTACCAAAAATAGACGTGGATGTTAAATGAAAGCCATGGACCGATCGTGGTTAAGAATAACGCAGTATCTTGAGAAGCGAATGACAAGAGGAGACCTATACTCAACGTGTGTGAAGTCTGTCTGCGAATAGTCTTGTCATCTGTACTAATATGAAAATCTTTACGTACAAGATCTACAAGACTAAATATTAAGAATTATCTAGGCGAAATCCGGTATATTAATGCTTCTTAATTAACTGTTACTGCCTATGTGTAAAGTTACAAAACAAATTTTATTAAAAAATTAAGCATTTTATGTATTACCAAAAGCTTGTTCAATGTTTCAGCTTAATCGGTCGACCGGTACTGGCTTAAAATTCAGTTGCAGATTTGACCGACCCATATTAACAGATGAACTGCCTCGTTGGTCCAGTGGCTACATGTAAGGCCGCGGACACGGTGGTTCAAATCCCAGTTCGGGCCAATAAAATGTTATTGAGATTTGCTGTCGAAAATTCTCAGTAGCAGCCCGGAGTCTGGAAGTTGGACGTGTGTACACTCCCGTGCCCCGGAAAGCACGTTAAGCCGTTGGTCCTGCGCCTGAACTCTTTCCGGTCGTGTCGGATTGCCGTCCCATCGGGTTATAAGGGTTAGGGAATAGAGAGTGCACCTGTGTTTGCGCACACACTTGTGCACTATAATATATATGTCCTGCGCAGTTGGCTAATCTCTCATGAGATTGGCCGCCGAGACCGAAATCAGTCTGGAGGACCATCATTAACAGATGAAGTTAAATACCGGCATGTGTTTACTCATTGATTTATTAAGAATCTAAATAATCACTTACAGTATAATATTGATTATTGATTTATTATAATTCATCACATTATAACACTAAAATCAAACATCAGTTAAATATGACACAGTGAAAAGGAATAACAACAAAAATCCTAATATAACAACAAGATTACATATGTAACATAACAAGCTACCAATCTCTACTCGAGTAGAGAAGGGTCTTCACTGAACGTTTATATCTTAGACATATTTGTGTTTTGCATCTTCTTTCTTTCAATATCAATGCAATATTGGTAACTATTATCGGTTAAGTTTTGTCAATATTTCTTATTTCATTTAATACCTTAATACCATTTATTTCTAAAATAAAAAACGTTTGGTGTTTGGGACACCAGATAGGAACGAATTTATTATAAAAATATTAATTTCAAGTTCTATTCGAGGTATAAAGAAAACAATTATTCGGGTATACATTTTTTATTATGATTTTTTTATCGATATAAATAAAAAAACTACTTTACGAAATTATCTTTACACCTTTATTTAGTTTACAATGATTTATAAAACATATATATAATAATAATATACAAAGGAATAGCTATTTACATGAATAATAATAATTAAGACTAATCATGTTCTATCATAGAAACTATAGCTTTATGGTAGATAAAATAAAAATTGATTTTTTTAAATTTGGATCAAAATTGAAAGTAAATCTTACGCTTTGTTTTTAACGTTATGGATGTTTTTTGCCGGCTAGGGTACCCCTCCGCAATGCCCTATAAGGAACTTCATTCCAATAAATATAAACGATATTTCTTCCTTTTTTTATAAACTAGAAAACTCACGAAAGTTTCATCACAATCGGATTGATGGTTTAGGAACGCATAGAGGACAAACGTACAGAGAAACATTTTTTTTAAATTAAATAGATATCAAAGTTTGTAAGAGCACAAATCATGACATCATTAATATTATACTTGTGATGCTTGTCTCCTTTGATCAAGATAATAAAAAAAAAAACAGTAATTAAAATGTTAATTAGTAGCATAACTTAACAAATTTTCATCAGCTTAATTAAGGACTTTTTAAGAATCTCAAATTTTTGTACGCACTTATTAGAATAATTTGTTTAATTATAATACTATTTATATGTTTTTATATAATATTATATATCAGCTAATATTACAATTGTTTCGACATTAAGGTTTGACCCTTTGTTTACTCCCACACGCGATTATATATTTATTCTACCATATATCGTTCGTAGTTATTCTTCCTACTATTTTGCATTGAGAATGAGCGCCTTGATCGTTCGGGAGCACATCATCATCATCATTATATTGGAGCTTCATGCACGGTTGAACAACCGCCATTTTTTATTATAAAATGAGGTAAATATTGTGAAATTAAAATGCATTTATCATTTTCTTTTAAAATGTTTTTGTTGCAGTAATTTAAATAAAATATCTTACATAACTAAGTGTTTCGATCATTTATCATTCTCATTCGCCATTACATTTATTCAATATTCGATGATACTATGATAGTTATTCAAAAATCATCCGTTGGTTGCAAGGGACCTGTATAAATTGGAGTTTGGTGTTATTTCTGAAATCTTTTATTAAAATAAATAAAATAAAATATTATTTATTCCAGAACAAGGTCCGTATTCACACTGCATAACATGTGATATCAAAAATCCTTCTAATATTTGCTTTATACACTAAATTAAATTATAATTATTTTGTTATATCGCATGTTATGTAGTGTGAATATGGAACCTTGTTCTGGAATAAAGAATATTTTATTTATTTATTTTTATTGTATCATATGAAAATAAATAAGACTATAATAAACATTAAGTAAGCATTATGTTATGTCCAGACGGGGGTATTGGTATTATAATCGAGTGATTTTCATGAAACTCTACAATTTGAGATTGTAGAGCTTGTAAAATGACGTAATCTTCGAATTTGTTGAATATAATCTAGGTGGTCTTTGTGCTAACTCTGGATCAGTACCATACACTTTTGCGTTTCAGTTTGAAGGGTGAGTCAGCCAGTGTAACTACAGGCACAAGGAATATAACATTCATTCCCAAGGTTGGTGACGCATTGGCGATGTAAGCAATGGTTAACTTTTCTTACATCACCAATGTTTATGGGCAGTGGTGATCACTTAACATCAGATGGCCCATTTGCCCGTCCTACCTATAATACAAATAATATTTTGGAGATAGGGAGGAACAGGGTGTAAAGTTCCTCATCCACCATTGAAAAGGGAGGATCCTCCGACCAGACGGGTGTTGGTCTGGTGGGCTACTGCCCGACGGTTGTTGTCGGGTTCTTGTATATATATTCAATCGCACGGATAACTTTAATATCGCGATGTAGGGTACGTCAGTTTTTAGTTTTCGTATGTTGCGAGATATATGTCGCTACATCACTCCCCTCCGAGACCGGAGGTCGATAGCAGGTTGAGTCCAGTGGAATGTTCCAGTGAGTCGGAACCAGATGCCGCATAGTTCACGGTGAGTCGGAACTGTCTGTGGTGATGCCCCAGTGAGTCGGGGTGATGCTGCAAATGCTCCAGTGAGTCGGAGTGGTGCAGTGCTGCGTAGTGGCTGGCTGCTGCGTCGACCAGGAGAGAAGTGCGTCTCTGCTTGCTGACCGGCCGAAGTGCAGTGTGCTGTGCCAAGGTCGCTGAGAAGACTGTGGGTGATGACCAGGAATGCGCGTCCGCTGCATGCTGGTGGTCAGGATACCCGCAATAGTCGTGGATGCTGGCTGGCTGTATGACTCGCTGCTCGAAAGCTTGAGGAAGTGATGATGACGTCACGGTGACGTAGTTTTGCGGAGGCTGCGCTGACGTTCATGCTCGGGGTCACCAGTTAGGAGATAGGGAGGAACAGGGTGTAAAGTTCCTCATCCACCATTGAAAAGGGGGGATCCTCCGACCAGACGGGTGTTCGTCTGGTGGGCTACTGCGCGACGGTTGTTGTCGGGTTCTTGTATATATATTCAATCGCTCGGATAACTTTAATATCGCGATGTAGGGTACGTCAGTTTTTAGTTTTCGTATGTGGCGAGATAGATGTCGCTACAATATCTTTATCTAAAATTATTTTTAAAGACTATCTACATATATTTAAAAAAAAATACAATATATTAATTTTAGTCTGTTATTTTTTTAATGATACTTTTACACATTGCAATATAATTTATTTACGATTCCGTACCCAAAGGCTACATTCCTTTCACTAAAACTTTTTTTTCAATGTCAAATGTCTTTATTCAATGTTCAAGCGTTCCACTTAAATATTTATTGTCATAAATCTACCACCGGTTCGGAATAAACACCTCAGACGTGAGAAGAACCGGCGAAAGAAACTCAGCGGGACTTTTTTTTTAATATCTCATCTTTTTTTTTTATTGTATAGGTTGGCGGACGAGCGTATGGGCCACCTGATGGTAACAGGCAATTTATACAATAACAGATTTTTATTTTTTTTTATTTGAAAATCCCTGGAAGCTTTCGTTTCATTCCCAAGGTGTGCAATCATCTAAGAAGTCATTGGTTGTGTCATATCCTTTTGCACACAATTCTTTTAAATTTCACAATTGAATATTTTTGAACGCTTTCTGGGATCCTGTTGTAAAAGCGTATATTTATTTATTTATACTTTATTGTACACCACAAAGGAAAAAAAATACAAAAACATGGATACAAGCTAAATGATAGTAGCATACAATTTTGGCGACCTTATCGCTACATAGCGATCTCTTCCAGGCAACCAATATACAAACAGGGTTAGTAAGTCTTAACCATACAGGCTTAGTTGATCTTTTATGGGATAATGTATACGCCTGTTTATGCCTGTTAAGTTTATACACTACACCATCTGCCTGTCTGCCTGTCAAATGGCTGTTTCTATAGAACCGTAACAGATAGCCAGTTGAAATTCGCATTATACCTTAAACTATGGCCGCTATCACAACAAATAATGTTTGTAAGCATTGCAGCTTGCAATTAATCCACTTTGGCAATTTCGTTATTTCACAGTATGAATTATTTATTGATTAATTTTCGAAAATTATTTGATACATATTAAAAATTCTAATCAGAGAACTTAATCATACACAAAGGCGATTGCCATCAAACAGTGCGTTGTGTTGTTTCAATTTACATGAATAATTAGTTGGATGCTTGCCAAGTACTGTTTGAATACAATACGTACCGCAATGTTACGATTGATTGCCGCCAACTCAGAGGTGAACGTGTTGACACTGAGCTCCCTTCGTTTAGTTATAAACATTTGTCTGTGATTATAAAGCCTGGATTTGTCTATAACTAAAAAATGTATAAGGGGCTTAGTAAGTCATTATTAATTTGTTATTGTATTTTGAGAAATCTTTGCGTTTTTCATTAATATAAATATCTTTGTATGTGGTTGTGTGTATGTTTATTTGAAACATCAAATGAAGGTAGTATTACCAAGACAACGACAATGAACGACTAACCTAACCTAACCTAACCATGGCTTAGTTTTCAGTAAATTTAAATTAATTATTTAGCTTTTTATAAAATATGTTTAAATAAGTAGCGAAGTTAAATCTGTAATATGACTACAAAATCTTCATTTAAACGTTGTATCGCAATTAGTTACGAAATTTTACTTTATGCCCAAATAATTTAGCGTAACGTTTAGCGTCTAATAGTAATTCAATATTGTGGACAAATCAAATCGCACATTCAATTGTCACACGATATGTCTCTCATATAATAGGCTGTTTTGCTTGGTTGAACTGTGTGGTCAAGTACATCTAGAACCATATCTAGTATATTAAATAAATATAATATCATTACTGAAAGCGGAGTTGTTGAGGAGAATCCGATAAATACGTTCGAAATCCAAGTTTACATTGTATTTTGTAATAGGAATACCCAGAGAAAACATAAACATACAAAAATATTTTTTTTTGTAAAATGTAAATCTGTTTTGTTTATAATTTTAACATTTATTCGAATAAGAATTATTTAATATATTTGACATTGAGGCATAAAATAGGTACATATAAATCAATACTAAAACAGCTAGTGTACAATAATTCGTAGAGTAGCTATTTCTGATCGCATTGTATCATGGCAAATATAAAAGCAGTTTTCCACTTGATAATATTAAGATTGAATAAACAATGATAAAACTATTGTTAGTTTAAGCATACGAAAGATAACCATAATTCTGTCCACATGTGACAAGTTCCAAATCTTCACATCAAATTTTTTGTTTTAAGCAGTGGCAAATTTTATCTCTGTACGTATTCATTGGTATTTCTAATTTAATTGGATGTTAACACTTAACTATGCTGCGTTTGATAATTTGTACAACCAATTAATATAAACTTTAATGTCACAATGTTAATCTTCAATACATAATGAGTAATACATTACAGGATTTATCATTGGACCGCAGCGTTGGGGTTTAATTGCTCAAACTAATCAAGCATCCTTAATCATGAAATGGTCAATCAAATTTGACATAATCTCGCCATCATGCATTCTTAATTATATATTTAGAAATTATAACAAAACCTTCGTCCTGTAATACAGATATTGTGTTGCAAGTGAAAATAGCACATTTAATTGTATATTATCATGAATAGTATCCATCATGTTTTTAGTGAACTAACTATAACGGTGGACACACGAAACATATTATTATTATTTAGTAAAATCTAGTAAATATGATTCTATTGTCATTAAAATAAAAAGTATATAATATGTTAGACCTAGATCTAACAAAGCCACTGTGTACCACTTATTATCTTCGAATATTTTCAGTATTAACAATAATCTGAAAGTTAATTCGTTTTACGTAGAAGCGAAAAAACCAATTCTGAAATAAAAATTCAAATCTTATTTCGGCGAAATTAATTTTTCCTGAGATACAACCTTCGTTTGGAACTCGTTTCGTACATGTTAACGTAAAAATCCGTCCATCCAAAACAAATCTACATTCATTTTAAATCACAGATTATTTTCAGCATGTCAAAGTTTTAATTGAGGTTGGAAAAGAGCAGCGAATGTTATGAGTTGGACTTAATCAGTTCACAGTTGCTATGAAACGTTTGTTTTGATGAAACTTGAAAGAGGGTAACGTGTCGCGTTAAGTTTCAATTTGAACGTTTAGTTATAATAGTTCCTCCAGCTCGCTTACGGTGACAATTTGTTTTTGAAGCTTGTCGTAGGGATCTACTTAATATGTAAGGCAATGAAGTCCATTATTGACATGTATATTAAATACAGATAAGTGTAAAAATTAACAACATTTAAAAACGATTATGTATTTATTTATATGTAAGCGCTAAATACAGAAATGTTTATTAGAAAAAAATGTGATAGAGAAAAATGTGATCCGGCGTAGAACCAACGGATTTACGTGCTTTCCAAGGCAAGAAGTAAACACACGTCCACCTTCCAGACTCCGGGTTGGTACTGAAAAGTTTTCGACAGAAAAACGCAAACAATTTATATTGGCTAGGCCTAGGATATTAACCCTTGGGATCTGTAGCCTTATATCTGTAGCCTAGACACTAGACCAGCGAAACAGTCATAGAGAAAAAATGAAAATTAGTATACGGTGCATATATACAAACAATAAATATTACAGTATTATATTTTAATATTTTTACTATCAAGCAAAGGCAGAAACTGTTCCATTCTAATGTATATAAGACGAAATTGGAGCTTGCGTTAGTTAGTGGACTCAGTTTAGGCGCGAACAAATCTCAATGCTAAAATTCGTAATAAAAATTATTGTATTTTGCAACCTAAAAAATATCAATATTATATTATATGTGTATTATTTATAAAAGAGTGTTAAAAATATTAACTTTTGTAAAATGCAAACGTCGCCCATAATGAAGCAACAACGTACACTTAACAATGCTTATTACGGACATTATCAAGCCCAACACTCGTTAACAAACAGTAACGAATTATCGATATGTGATTTTTAAAGTGAAATAATTGGAAACTTTGCCAGTAAAATTCCATGTAACACTTTTTATGAAAACTTTTTAATTCAGCCACAGATTTCAATGAAATTTGCTTGTCTTAAGTTGAGAGATTTCTAGGTGGTAGGGCTTTTTGCAAGCCTGTCTGGGTAGATGCCACCCACTCTTCAGATATTCTACCGCTAAACAGCAATAATTAGTATTGATGCGTTCCGGTTTGAAGGATGAGTGAGCAAGTGTAACTACATGCACAAGGCACATGCACATAACATCTTCGTTCTCAAGTGACGCATCGACGATGTAAGGAATGGTTAATATTTCTTATATCACCAATGTCTATGGTAGTAGTGCCCACTATACCTCAGGTGGCCCGTTAGCCCGTCTGTCTACCTATACCATAAGAAATAAGTTGAGTAAATATTATTATATTTTTATTTAATCTTAGTGAAAAACAATGGAATAACAGTTTATATAAAACAATAAACATTCTTCAAAGTATAATAATCAAATTAATTAAGCAATAACAATATAATTATTAGTATGATCGCAAAATAAATGTAATGTTTCTGAAGTGTCGGGTATGAAAAACATATAAATCAAGCCCATTTCGCATGAAAGCCACGTTGCATGCGATTTGAACTTTATACCGATTTTATTTATGGAAAGCCATTGGACTGTTATGGTTCAAATATATCCTTTTATATTTTTGCTATGTAAAGCATCATAGATTTATATTTGATATTTACTTTACATAGTATTTATTCATTTCCGTGCAGAAATATTTGTTCGACACTTGTATATATTGGTCTTTCTTTTCATAGAAATTGGTGATTTTTAATACAGCTATGAACTTTCTTCTATTCAACAGCGGGAAAATTACTTAATATTGTGACCATTGATCAATTACGCATTATTTTCGAATACGATTTGCGTCTTGATACCAACGCACTAAAGCCGGCACACAATATCAACGACTTTAAAGGACCAGTTACAGCAAGTGAACGTAGTGCGTTTCGCTTCTGACTTGGAATTTTGATCTCAACAATGAGCGCCCTGCCCGATCCGAAACAAAAGCCATTATCGAATTGAAAGCTATAATTAAAGCAGAGAAAGTTAGTTTTGAATTGAAATCGATACCAAAATTTGTACTGAAAAACAGTCAAGAAAGTGATTTAATATTTAATTGACATTCAGGTCTAAGCTATTTTAAGTATCTAGCACAAATATAAAAGGTAAAAGTTAATACCAGATTCATAAGTAATTGTAAAAGGTTAATTGAATGAATAATATTTTGATATAATAAATCTATTTGAAAATGTTTACTGCAAACAACCTGATCTGATTATATCCTCATATATTTTTTCTTTCTTTCATGGTCAAACCACTGAAGTAAATTAGATGAAATTCTTATATGAAGCCAGCTTGAAGCCCAAGGAAGGACATAGTCTACTTTTCTATACCTAACTTCTGCCCCTATCTTCCCTAACACGTAGGCAAAGCAATAAGAAATTCCACCAAACACACAAGCTAAGTTAGTTTAGTAGTTAAATATATTTGTTTATACTTGTATATTGTATACCACAAGAAAACAATACAGAAAAGTACAAAGAACTAAATAATGTGTAGTACAAACGGTCTTACTATTGCGCATTAAGTATTGCTTCCAGCCAACTCAAGATAATACATCTGTGTGAAGCTCCTATTTTAATACGACAAAAGCATACTAGTAATTCATAGACTACACCAATATTACAATTTTGCTATTAAGCATGACAAACACGAATAATCTTCATTTCAAATATTCAGCTAATTACGAGCAAACAATTACATTCAAATCGAGGTCGGATTTAGATTGTCATGATAATATTTTGGGTATTGAATTGTAGTTGTAATCTATTGAATATTAAGTACCAGTATGGAAATTTCCTAATACTGGGCTTTTCTCTTTTTGAGGAAACGTTTCCAGCTTATATACCAAGCTGCTCTAATGCGGTTTGTTTTATACATAATATGTCGCTGAAATTTATCCGATACATGAAGATTTCATCACTAAGTTTGTCTCCGCCAAGCACGAGATGAATTATTATAAATACAATTTAATACAAGAACCTTCCACAATTTACGGAGAAAGCGGTGATTATACATAAAAAATACGTACATTGAACCTCATCTTTTTTTGATGCTGTATTGGCTTGCTTACGCAAAAATGTACACAATAGGGATAAATAAAGTATTACATATATTAGTATTTTGTACATGACCATATAGAGGTTTAATGATACAGCTGGTATAATAACCCCTTAGTATTAGTTTTCAAAATCATCTGAAATTACTTGCCTAAATAATTCTTAAAATAAATCATCAAAATAATGTACCAAAACACATATTATGTTCCTTCGAGTTTTATAATATTTTCCCGGACCCTTTATATGCTGACCCACCCATTACAAGACGTTTTATTAACATCTATCTTATTATTATTGCGAGATGCTTGGCAACATTGATATTAAAAAATTGTAACCTTTTTATTGATAAAAATACTCACAACAATTTTAACAATTTAAAAAGTATTTAATTATCAATCTTAATAAACCCCGAAAGAAAAAAATCGTTAAAAACAACTTATATAATTAAAATTACATCGATGTTAAACAAAACGTATATCAAATTAATATAAATAGAGAAATCAATGTTTACTTAAACATCAGCAAAAAAAATAAAGGCAGATTATCATGTTATCATGGCTGGTATGATTATAACAAACATTCTTAATCTCAACTTTAAAGTAGCTAATTAATTATTTTAAGGGCAAAACTTATGTAGGGTTAGTGATAAATCAGCATATTATCCACCGTTCACAACAATGGCTGAAACGAATAAGGAAGTTTGATCGAACAACAAAGACGGAGCGGTTTTTCGCGTGACCGACAAATGACAAACAATCTGCAAACAGAACCTTAGTTTGTTCACATTGTTCGTATTATATACTTTTTCGGCGTTTCTGTGCATAGAAAATTTATAACTTTCTTCCCTAAATAGCCTTTTGTATTCCTTAAATGTCTTACGATATTTTTATGTAGATTTTTTGTTCGGCGAAAGATTAGCGATTATATTTCTTTAATTATATACAGGTATAAAGCATATTGGCAGTAGTCTTGGGCAGATCTTAGATGCCATCACTAATTTTTTCATGAAATAGCCAGCTTTTTAAAACTGACCATATCGCTTAAACGTGGGGATTTATAAATTCACTAGCGCGCCAGTTCTTAAATTAGGGACTATTATATTTTGATATTGAAACTGAATAAATAAAATTAATGAATGAATTAATAATATAACTGTATTATGTTGTATCCCGGACGCGAGCTTAACACTATCAAGAATTTTGAAGTCTTAATTTCCTTACTGATTTCGTTATAGCTAGAACTTTAACAAGCATTGCAATTTCCTTCCGAGGTTTATTACTCGACGTAGAAATGGCTCATTTGGGGCTGACATAACTCAGAATGGTACAATATTAGCAAAATTACATGGTAACGAATGTCATTTATAGTTATGTACCTTGTTACTTTAATGTTTAATTAAGTATTTAAAAGTCATATGATCAACTTCAAAGCTTATTTAGTGCTCAGTAATACCTGGCTTCACGATATATCTTCAACTATTTTATAAAAAAAAATTGTAATACCACAGGTTTCCTCTTTTGCGACGACGTTCATGATAAAATGGCGTTTTAAATGTCGGCAAAGTTGTGGTCGAAACGTTAGAATAAACAAAGTGAAGAAGTTATCTGGAATAGTGTTGTATTATTAATTTAGATATATTAATCAAGAAATGTTTGTAGTGCACAATTTTCGCAAATCGCATGGAATATGTTCTTCTTCGTCAATTGGAATATTAAATTGGCTATAGTAAAACAAAATAATATAAAAATATCTTTGATACATTCGTATTTATTTTTTGTACTCGATTTTTTTTATACTGTACTGTTAACTTGTTCATTTAACGAAATTTTGTAAACGTCGTTTATGATTTGGTAACGTGGCATATGTTCTAATTGACTGCCTCGTTGGTCTAGTGGCTAGATATTAGGCTGCAGTCCCTGCAGCCTAATATCTAGCCACTAGACCGGGTGGTCCTGGGTTCAATTCCCAGGTCGGGCGGATTGGATTATGAGAGCTAAGGAAAAGAGAGTGCACCTGTGTTTGCGCACACACTTGTGCACTATAATATCTCCTGCGCAGTTGGCTAATCTCTCTTGAGATTGGCCGCCGTGGCCGAAATCGGTCTGGAGGACCTTATATGTTCTAATTTAATAAAGTAACAAAAAAGTCGTATAAGTTATTTTTTTAACAAAATATATAAAATACTTTCGTTTTTATAATCGATTATACTGGACGGAACAATCACAATGTTTACCATTCTGTCGCACCAAAAGATGATAAAATTAAACACAAACAATTTAAATTCAGTCTTTATTTACATATAAATAAGGGTTAAATAGTAAAACACCTACGGTATGGGTCACCGACGTTATTCGTTATTATATTCCTACATAGTAAGAATTGTAGAATTGTAGTTGAGGCTATTTTCTGAAAATAAAGTCAACAGTCAATCGATATTACATTATATCTTTAGTGGTACCATTATTAATCTTAATGCTATTGAATTCTGTATATTTAGATAAAAAAATAGGTACGTAAAAATATGACAAAATCGAAATAATAACATTTCTTTGAAGTTGAGTCGTAAAGCATTTTGAATATCAAAATGACTTCATAATTATTTTTTTTAAAGTGAAGTCTTTTTTAAATATACGAAATTACAAAAATGAAACAGATGTTATATCAAAACGCCTGCTTATATAAAATTGCCTTATTCAAATATAAAAACACACACAATTATACCAAAAGTAATCTCCCACGCAAGCATATTAAGAATAGTCAAACAAACTTATCTCGTATCGAAGCGTTGACACGACCTCATTCGCCTTCAAAACCTACCCTACTGAAGGTCTTGTAGGTGGCCCCAATGCAGAATCACGAACCCAATTGAGATTGGCAACGTTAATACGACGAGATAGGACCACGTCCGTGCTGATAGCGTGTGAATTTTTCGCTACAAAATTCCGCT
Organism: Nymphalis polychloros; assembly: GCA_905220585.2. Classification (NCBI taxonomy): domain Eukaryota; kingdom Metazoa; phylum Arthropoda; class Insecta; order Lepidoptera; family Nymphalidae; genus Nymphalis; species Nymphalis polychloros. Next base: position 4,098,941 of record HG992251.1, read on the forward strand.
CTGATCGAAACTTTATTGGACACACAGTGGCAATATTTATACCGCGATAACTGGAAACGTGTCTTTTCATCTCTTCTGAGGTTACGAGTCATATTACACATTAGTACGCGGTATATCATGATGTATAAATCACATACGAGACTATAAACACTTGGGTATATATTATGCATACTTAAGGCGTTCCATGAGATAGAATATTTTTGCGCGTCTTTAATGTTCTCGAATTAAATACATGTAATATATATTATATTTGATATTCATGATTTTAAATATATTTATTTACTTTAAATATAAATTACTTAAAAGAGATTCTCATTTAGACTTTCAAGGTTTTGTCAAAAAAGTTTAGCTACGTTGGTGACTACAGTGAACAGAGTCAGGTGGCCCATATAGTCGTCCGCCAACCTACGCTATAAAAAAGAAAACTACAACTAAGATGATATAATTTACTTTTAAGCGTCGTGACGTCATCACTTTTTTATCTGAGCCTATATTTATTGACATACTTTGATAAATTTAACCTACTAATTCTATCATAATACTAGCTATAAAAAAACACATATTTCATTTGAGTTGCATACTGGAAGATATACTCAACTTTGACCGATTATGTTTAATACTGAAATAAGTTCAAATAATAATTTAATAGAACCTTTGAGTGAGCAGTGCTACTCTATAAGAACTCTAAAATATACTCTCGAATATTCAATCGTATCTCATTTTACGTGTGTCACTCACTCGCTCACCGTTTGGCATTTCACAATCAGTGATTATTATGTTTAGAGTAGACAGATGAATACACCACCTTCGAAATGTCAAGAAAAGGGCGACAAAAAGCTATATATTACGTTGACATAAGGAAGTGACATCTATAACTCCATTTCCTAAAGATTGTCATAAATAAATAAGTTCCTGATTGTATTTTCCTTTTCCGATTTCAACAAATCGAAAAGGACTTCGACGAAAAGATACATCAATGGGCCAACACAAACATCATCCTATACAAACATTTATATTGTCAACAACAAATTCAAATAAATGTCGTATTCCAGATTTTGTTGCGACTCATTTTAATATTTTATGCATAGTTAGAAATCAATGTAAGAAAAGTAAAGTAACACTGTGAATGTCCCACTTCTGGCCTTCTCTCCCTTCGAGGTGAAGGTTTGGAGCTTATTCTACCATCCTGTTTCAAAGTGGATTGGTGGATACACTTGTTTCAGTTTCCTTACAATGTTTTCGGTCATCGCCTAGCACGAGATTATTATACACACGATTTAAGCACATGATAAATCAGCGGTGCTTGCCTAGGTTTGATCTAGCGATCATCGGCTAAGAATCACGCGTTCTAACTCCTATTTCATCACGGCTTTATTCAATATACTGATTGAAAAAAGAACGTAGTAATCCCTTACCAGATCACCTAACTAATCTTTAAAAAAATGATTTAATATAAATACATAAAAAATAAGTAGAGCTTGCCTCGGCTTGAGTTTATCATGTTCCGACCACTAGGCTTCCGGCATGTCGGCTTTTAATCTATTCTTAATAAATTCATTTTAAGATGCGGTACAAAGCTTATACGAGTCTCTTGCGAGACATGAATGCATGTAATACGCTAGCAGTATTAATATTTCCAGCCACGTACTTATTAAATTCTTCTAAGCTTAAACACTGTTATATTGTAAAACTTTACTGTCGTTTAAATTTTAATTAAATCAACCTTGACTGAACAATTATTCCGTTCAAAAAGTCTCTCATCAGATATTCTACCGCAAAATAGCAGTATTTGGTACTGTTGTGTTCCGGTTTGAAGGGTGAGTGAGCCAGTGTAATTACAGGCAATAAGGTCCTCCTCCAGACCGATTTCGGCCACGGCGGCTAATCTCAAGAGAGATTAGCCAACTGCGCAGGAGATATTATAGTGCACAAGTGTGTGCGCAAACACAGATGCACTCTCTTTTCCTTAGCTCTCATAATCCGATGGGACGGCAATCCGACACGACCGGAAAGAGTTCAGGCGCAGGACCAACGGCTTAACGTGCTTTCCGAGGCACGGGAGTGTACACACTTCCAACATCCAGACTCCGGGCTGCTACTGAGAATTTCCTGACAGAAAAACCCAATAACTATTTACTGGCCCGACCTGGGAATTGAACCCAGGACCACCGGATCTGCGGCCTTATATCTAGCCACTAGACCAACGAGGTAGTCACAATTACAGGCACAAAGGACATAACATCTTAGTTCCCAAGGTTGGTGGCGCATTGGCAATGTAAGCGATGGTAACATTTCTTACACTGCCAATTTATATGGGCGTTGGTGACCACTTACCATCAGGTAGCCCAAATGCTCGTCCGCCAACATATGATATAAAAAAAAGTCCTTCAAAGCCATTATCGGCCATTAAAATGTGTTATCGTAAATTCTTAAACTAAATTGATATTTTAATATTTTTGAACAAAATAAATCTTCTGTATGTGAAAAATGAATTAAAGTATTCTAAAATAATATTTTATATTGTTTCAAATAAGGTATTTATAAATCTTTAATATCAATCGATAGTCCAGTTTATTATAAGCTGAAGTAAAAGCTAAGTAATTCCTTATTGCTTGTAAAATATATAATTTCTTGTAATGTGAAAGGAATCGGAAGTCATTCCATATTATATTCATTTTAATATTACGTAATATATTACTCTAGACTAAAAGTTGCTCTTTATACATTTCTCAGAATATATATTTATTGTTTAGCCAGATGAGTTAGATTTTTTTTCCTTAGTTGTATTAACGAGAGAAGAAATAAAAAAAACCCGGGTAGGCAAATGACTACTCCACCTGATGGTAATTGGTAGTTGAGTCCAAATGGGACGACGGCCAGTACAATCGGGAAGAATGATCTGCACTAGCCGCCCCCCCCTTGCCAGCCCGGAAGATGTTCTTCACGCCTCGTTTGAAGGAACCCAGGTTATAAGAGGAGGGGAACATGTGTGCTGGTAAATAACTCCATTTTTAGAGGTGCAACAAAGAAAAGAGTTGACAAATTTATTCGTGCGCGATGGAATAGATGTCACTATGTAGGGAGTTAGGCGGTTAGTTGAGCTCCGGATCCCTCTTTTTGATCTACTACGCTATGTAAGTGAATAAGGTAGAGGATACTGTCGTAAATGTTTCATTTATAAATGGATTAATTAAAGATTAAAATGCAATTCATTCTGCGTGGTCAAGGAATGTTTTCCTAAGGGAATTCACGAATCTTATCGTAAGAATCTTAAGAAACACATCCGAAACCCGAAGAAGAGCAACAGATTCAACATCAAATCCTTTTCCTTAACGACAAACGAGATTTGCCGCAGTGGAATTTACGGTCCGCTACTTAATTTATCCAATGTATCACTTTCTACTTTAACATGAACAAATAATATAATTTCAAATGCTTCAATATATCTACTGTCTAACAACTCCGAACTACTATTATTAAAAGTCCGCATAAGACTATAACTATGTTGTTTAACTGTTAAAATTCCAAAACAATCGTGTTGATATTTTTCACTTAAAAGAAAAAAAGTGATGTGATATTATTTATAGTTATTACAACTACATTTGCAGCCATTGCACGAACCTACACAGTATCGTAGTAACTAACCGCGGGTTTATTGTTTCAGAACGCCTGAACGTGCTGTATGAACGTAATTGGACAAGACTGGTCCATGAACAATTACGCAAATTCGAATCGTCAATAGTTGCTGCGGCGAGGCAATCTGACGCCCAACCCGCTGAGCTAGCACTGGACACCAAATGGACCTACTCCGGATCCCTGATATACTGTATCACGCTGATCACTACTATCGGTCAGTTACGCTGATTCTGCCTTAAATATTTGTTTTCCATCTTTAGTATATTTGTTATTCTTATAAATATTGAATTGATATGCTGCATTAGTTATGAAATAATAACTCCCGGATTTCTTATGAGTTCTTGGTGGCTACGACTGTGAGTTTCAACTGTAAATATAATTGAATTCAGAAGCCAAATTAAAGGGGGACACAATGGGGGCTTTTATTCAGGGGGCATTTAATAACATCAAAAACAGGGCTTATGATATTTTTTTGGAAAAAAAAAAATTACTCCCTTTTTGTCTTAAAGAAAAAAAAGCTTACATTTTCGTGGTATTTTTTAAAAAACAATTTTAAGATTTGAATAAATTATTAAAAAAACTGAAAAGTATACTTTGATTTGCTTTTAAAATTTTCGGTTACCCCACTTTTACATGCCCTCAGGCCCTTCGAACCTTAAATGGCGGCCCTTTTCAATTGACATGAAATGATTTTATAAAATTACGATTATTTAGGTATGATATCGTTTAAAATTACAAAGAGACAAGATAAGTAATATATAATTTCATATAGATTATATAGATGGAATTAATTTCATGAATGTAAAATTTTATGTGAGAATTTAGAAGAAAATATGGAAGACCTTATAATAATTTTTTAATGTTGCTTTATAACGATATTTACTTATTGATTATTTTTTATAATAATAGATTTGTCCACCATTGAAGTATGCATGTAATATATACTATTAAAATGAACAAAAGCTTAGAATATAAAACGATGAATCATTTCAGATGTTTTTGGTTTAAAGACTGAGTAATTAAATAGATTAATAATTTGTTTTAAATTTTCTTAGGATATGGTAATGTTTCCCCACGAACAACAGCTGGCAGAGCAGCGACAGTAGCGTATGCGGCGGCTGGCGTGCCATTAACACTGGCTTGCTTGGCAGGCCTCGGAGCATCTTTGGCAAGACTGGCAAGACTAGCATGGCTACGAGCTACTAAAAATAAAATGCCTAATACTTGGAGAAAAGATGGTGAGGTATGTGTCGATGATCAAAATCAATTAGGGCATTCCTTTATTTAAACTAACCATTTCCAGATTTCACCCGAGCTTCCCTTACAAGCCCCTCTCAACGCGCGATCTCATTTTTATGCTTTTGCCGTCTAAAACGACCGGCTGTATTGCAGTATTGTATTTTTTTGTGTGTAACATATATTTTAAAAATTATTCTCAAGAATACAGTATAGTATAGTATAGTATATAGTTATTCTAACAAGTATATGATAATTAATAAAAAGCTCTGTTTAAATTTAATTTTTTCCGTAGTCGTCTCGCCCCAAGCGCCACAGCATCTGATTTAAGAAACAAATATGTATATGTTTGAAGTATATGTGACATTTTTTTGAAGCATATGGGCCACCTGATGGTAAGTGGTCACCAACGCCCATAGAAAATGGCATTGTAAGAAATGTTAACCATCGCTTACATCGCCAATGCGCCGCCAACCTTGGGAACTAAGATGTTATGTCCCTTGTGCTTGTAATTACACTGGCTCACTCACCTTTCAAACTGGAATACAACAATACAAAGTACTGCTGTTTTGTGGTAGAATATTTGATGAGTGGGTGGTACCTACACAGACGAGTTTCCACAAAGCTCTACCACCGAGACATGCAAATGAGATGATAAATATCACAAAAATTAAATGTAGTAAGCGCCAAAAGATGTTTTTGTTATAAAAATAAAACGAAAGGGTTTTATAAAAATCCCTACGACTGCCGTCGATTATTTATAAATTTAATTATTCATTATCCAGTCTTTGTAATAGGAACCAACTCGTATAGTATTACGAGTATAAATAAAAGAAATTTCAATATTGAAGGTTATTTTGTGATATTTTGTATCAATATATTTTTTTTATGTGCCTCAACCTTTTTAAATATAATGTACATATATACAATATTTTACTTTTAACTTTGAACTTTACCCATGCAAAATCATGTAAAGATTAGCGGTTTTGCTTTAAACCCACTCTCAACGGTTATTCAAATATAATGGAGACCATTGTGTCATAACTCAAACCATTATTGTTAAATTTGTTTCACTCATTAAAAAATAATTATAATTATAAAATTAAATTGGTATTATTCAATAATGAGATTGCCAATCACAAAATAAACTCAAAACACTAACTAACCGCTATTCTATTTATCTCCCAACACTGCAATAAGGATTTATAATACAAATTATTGGGTAATTGCTACCTAATAGGTAGTCGTCATATTTAATAATTATATAATAATTAATTATTATAATAAATAACGTATATAATTTGATATGATCTTTGACAATCGTATTATGTGTCAAGTTGGAAGATTGTTCTTACTCAACCATCCTAAGCTCGGCACGAGTAGCTTCCATACAGTTATTAATTTAAGAATACAATTACTCAATTATATATTTTTATATGACAAATGAATTACTTTGTGAATATTTAGACACATGTGAATGCTACAAAGTGACTTTCTTGCATCATTAATCTTTCTGTACCAATTTTGAATTTAAACTTTTGTTCACAGCTCGAGAATCACTTTCAATTACACGAACAACAACGTCTTCTTCCGCAACCAGCAGAACATAATCAGTACACTTCGTTTCCTCCGCGAATGCACAAATCACCTGGAATTGTGAAAACGAGAGCTGGTGATAGGGGACAGTATTCACAAGTATTTGAAAAAGCACCGATGAGTCCCAGAACTGCGACCTTGGGACGGGTGAAGCGCAATGCTTTATCTGAAGGTGAGAACCTAAAAAATATGCGTGTATAAAAATATTAAATCGCTTTACATCATCGTATCTAGTAATTCATAATTCGGAGAATTATTACTCCGTGAGGAATTAGAGTGATACAACATCAAAAGGGCTTAAAATTGAAATGAGCAAGACCTTTCTCCGGCCTTGAGTGCTAATCTGAAAATGAAATTTTGTATTTGTTTAACTGACAGGGAATTTAATATACAAAAGCTATTATTTTATTAATAAATAATGATTGGATAAGAATGGCGTTGAGTTGACGAATCTAAACTATGATCATGATTGGGAGTAATTGTTAAGTATTAAGAGTACAGTTTGACCAATTTTTAGATTGCGTGGATTTTAGTCGATGTTTCCAACTTTTAGTGTGCGAATTTAACTGCGAAATACTTGCATGTTAATTATATCACTTTACTTTTTAATGTATTTTCAGAACCACAAACATCATCAGCACTCCAAACACAGACACTTGACCGCAAAAGAGCAGCAAACAATATTAAGTGTCTCGCAACAGTACATGGGCCTTCACGAGGCAGAGGGAGAGGTACGATACAGCGACCTCGAGGAGCGGCGATAGAACAGCTGATAGCCGAAGAATGTGGGGAAATATTCGTGAACCGGAGTCAGGAAGATTTAGATGATTCGGAAGATCCCGATGAAGGGTAAAACTGTTGTTTTTATTATTTCTTCATTACTTTGTCCCTCACTATTCCTAAATAAAATTTCAATTTATAGAAACATTACAACGCATGTACTTTAGCTAGTAAATAATATAAAAAGAGAAAAATCTTAAAATATGTTTTTGAATCAGTATTTAGATTATAATTTTTCAACAGAATATGCCCACACGACACACCGTCAAGAGTGCCTTTGATATGGAGTGAAGAAAACCATAAGGCGAAGAGTTGTGCTGTGCCTAGCAGCAGTGCTTCCACCAGCGTACAGCACCACAATCATAGTCTAGAACATTGTCAAATACCAGTTGGAATTGTACTGTTTCTTCTCTTAGGTTATATAGCCGTTGGCGCTGCTATTTTCTCAGTATGGGAAAATTGGAGTTTTCTTGATGCTGCTTATTTCTGCTTCATAGCATTAGCTACAATTGGTTTTGGAGACTTCGTCCCAACCAGCTTCCTGACCTTAAAGCAAAGTACCGAAAATTCCAAGAGTGAATACATTCAAATGATCGCGTGTTGTGCATATCTAGTATTTGGACTCATATTGATAGCAATGGCATTTAGTCTTCTACAAGACGAAGTAGTCGCTCGATGTACGCAACTAGCCAATAGTTTAGGTCTCACCCGACAATGACAATATGAGAAGAGCGATTCCAGCTCAACAGATAATCAATTGAGGATGTTATGATCGTGGTTGTAAGGAGTTACTACATGATCCACCTTTTTTCCAGGATCTGTTCTGTACTTCTTATTATTAGACATTGTATCTCATGTTAACACTGTATAGATAAATATCATTATTTTCTCATATCTGCGTAAAATTTAACTAACTATGAGGAAATTTGAAACTTTTTACAGTATTTTTACTCAAGGACAAAAGATTTGTGATGTAAATAATGTAAAAACTTATTCATAAAAGCAAGGCTGAAATTGTAATGAAACAATAAAATTGTGTGAATTGTAATTTTCTTTTACTAAGCCCTCACCATTCTTCACATTTTCGACGACATTTCACGTAAAAAATTCTGTATCTCATTCCGCATCTTGACAGCGATATATTTGAGGTAAAACCAAGAAATCCAAGGTCACAAAGCTAAACCGGCATGGAAAATAGTCGTAGAATTTCCGATGGTACAGATTAAAATAATATTTCCGTATTCCAAATACACAAGCTAACTGTACCAAATACCGATTTCGAGCGGTACTGATGCACTGTGAAATCCCCGTGACACGGGATTACGTGCGGTCTAGTGGGGCTCGTACGTCCTTAAATTATGGCTGCCCATACCATTTGTTCCTGATTTTACAGTGAATCATTTATTTGAATTTCCAATCGCAAATGAATTTCAATTATTTTATTGTCTCTATAGAGTGTAATTTGGAGTAAAGTTTGACGTGTTTAAAAATCGAATTTCGATAGCTAATAAAGTTTCAGTATGTCTGGACTATGTGATACAAGGATGACAATTTTGTAAGAAATTTAAATTTTACATATAGTCCTCCCAATGCTTAAAATATTTTAGAATTCCGTGTTTGTCAGTTTCTGCTAAGAGTATTCATTAACAAAAGGACATGGTCAAATTCTGTATGGCGGTTTGCATAGGTATCGAATTCAATTCACACCAATGAGTTGTGGATATATTCGTGAATATTGGGAAATTAAATTATTTTAAATATTAACTCAAAAAACTCGGCATTACAACACAATAGACTTAACATTTGCATAAAATCCTTGAATAAAATTGCTGTCAATAAATATAAATTATGATATTGCTATAAAAAATGTCAAATTGATTGATGAGTATTTATCTTTCTCTGTGGTCCATTATGGTGGAAGTTAACAAACGGTACTTAAAATTCATCTTGTATTACATAATATTTTGAAATAAAAACTCCCAAGTTCAGAGAGGTTAAAAATTACGTAGTAATTCATTATTGCAATTTTTATTGTACAATATATTTACTATCTATGTATGTGTGCGTGGAATGTACGTTTTTGCCACCTCATTTGAATGTAGAATTATTTTAAATAGTTTTTTATTATCAAAAGAAAATCAAACTAGTACATAAAAGATAGGAAGTGTTTATCAGCTAATATCGTTACTGAATTCTGTGTTGTATTTTACGGGCCTGAATGTATTTTGCGGGAGTTAACTTGAGTTTCGACTACCGTGTTTGTAAAGGGACCTTGATAGTATATTAACCACGCGACTACCGCCGTTAAAAATTTAACTTTTTTTTTCATGAAAATTTACAAAAAACTTTTCAATTGAAAATGTCAGTTACCGACGAAATCCTTACTAATATTTAAAATACGAAAGTTTGTTTGTTTGTTTGTCGTGCCTTTACGTCCTAACTACGCAACCAATCATCATGAAATTTTACATATTCACATAAAATGATTACATAAACAGTAATGAGCTACAGCACATTCTATCCTTGAAATAACTAAATAATAATCTTGTTTTCAAATTGTATGTACAATTGATGATCACCGTGGTACCGAAGTTATTTATTCAAACTAGTTGAGAGCGAAATATGACGACCATTTCAACTGTTCTCGCCACGTCTTTGCCAGCAAACTTAATAAAACTTTCGAATGCGACCTTTGGTACAAAGTTACTGAGTGAAGCATTGGAGAAAGACGGCGGCTTATGTCCTAACAATGTCGCTCAAATGAAATTGGGTATTCGGCTGTAGTAATATTTGGCCTCGCTTTAGTTTTGGTATTTCAACTACACATTGTGTCTCTTTTACATGAGCTTCATATATTTGCTATGAATATTATTCACTCAATGTTATTTTTACAGTAAACTTTATTTTATATATATTTTATTAAAAGAACATCTACTATTTCGACAGTTATTATTTTTAAATATAGAACCTATGAATATCGGCTTTGCTACGTTGCTTAGCGGTGTTTAATTAAACTATTATTAATTCTAAAGAAGAAAAAACAGCATTGTAGATGTAGCATAGGAAGTATGCGGATATGTACCTGACTGATAAGTTTAAAGTATCACGTTATAGATAGAATAAAGAGAGAGATGTTTTTAATATACTCTTTCTCTCTTTCTTTTTTTTTTCCTACTTCTTATTCGCATGTTATATTTACTTTTAATTGAACACTACACTTAGATAATAAGTTTGTAATTTATTAACTATACAAATGTATACGTGTAAGTGACTGTAAGTAAATTTAATAAACTAAAAAAAAAAAAAAATTATCACCCGCTTAACAACGTATATAATTCAGTACATTAATCAATGTTATTTAATTTGTGTTTTAACTCTGTTACTCTTAAGGATAAATTCTTGTCTTCTTATCAAATAATTTTGTTTTTGCAATAATTTATTAGCGGAACATTTTGTTAGTATATTTTGTTGGCAACATTCAAGACAGATGTTGTCGATGTTTCATTTGTCTTCGTTGAAAGAACGCGGTAATAAAAACGTTGATCGATGCGACCCGCACATAAACACCTGCCTAACAAGTTATTCCATCTTTGTTTTTCTTGCCACCGTTTATCCATTATGAATACCTATTGTTGGATCTTGTTCGTTTTAAATGTGTAAGAATTTCAGTTTACTTTATTGAAAAGTAGATATTAAATTATGAAATCCATTATAAAATGAAAGCAGCTTTCTTAAGAAAAAATAGATTTAATTTTATAGCAACATCAAATCTGCTACTTACCCACGCGCCAATCGGGTATCCATCTTTTTTGTTTCGTTTCATTCCATTAGGAAGGTATGAAACAAAATTGCTAAACTTTTAAATTAGATATAATCTTTGCATATACTAAGCTAAAAATAAATAAATAACATTAGATTTTCAAGAGTTGTATCAGATTAAAAATATAAAATAAAAAAAAAATCGATAGAAATTTTTTTTGATTTATACTCGAAATCAAAGAAAATTTCTATCGATTTCTAGCGAGTACCTCGATATGTAAATTACGTGGCGGATTAACTTTTAATTCATAAAATTCGTTATTGATTACATTAAAATTAGATATATGTATATATATTCAAAAATAGATATGTAATATACACACCTTAAATTATTGTTTTCACTTTATTGGCTTCAGCATATCTATACTAATATATAATCTATACTAATATATAAAGCTGAAGAGTTTGTTTGTTTGATCCGGCTAATCTCAGGAACTACTGGTTCGAATTTAAAAAATATTTTTGTGTTGTATAGTCTTTTTATCGGGGAAGGTTCTAGGCCGATTTTTATTCATTATATTTATATCAATTATACGCGTGTGAAACCGCGGGCACAGCTAGTAATATATTATTACATATGAAATTAGCGTTTTGTCGTACTGACCATTTTGATCTGAAATATCTCCTCTTTGGTTAAGAATTCCAAATTCAAATGTATAAATTCATTGAGCTGGTACATTTGAGTTTTGAAAACGGTCATTCATTTGTTTTTTCCTCATTATTTTTTCCTTTGGCGTTGCTTATTACTGCACAATGGAAAACAGGAAATATCGGTATATTTACGAGTACGAGTTCTACCGTGGCACCAGTGCTGCAGAAACAGCTCGAAGGATTAATTATGTGTACGGCGCTGGTGTCGCAAAAGAAAGGACAGTACGTTTTTGGTTTCAACGTTTTCGTTCGGGAAATTTCGACCTTCAGAACCAACCCCGTGGACGGCCGGAGACCAAAGCGGAAAATGAAGAGTTAAAGGCTATTTTGGAAGCGGATCCATCACCAAAAATAGATATGTAATATACACACCTTAAATTATTGTTTTCACTTTATTGGCTTCAGCATATCTATACTAATATATAAAGCTGAAGAGTTTGTTTGTTTGATCCGGCTAATCTCAGGAACTACTGGTTCGAATTTAAAAAATATTTTTGTGTTGTATAGTCTTTTTATCGGGGAAGGTTCTAGGCCGATTTTTATTCATTATATTTATATCAATTATACGCGTGTGAAACCGCGGGCACAGCTAGTAATATATTATTACATATGAAATTAGCGTTTTGTCGTACTGACCATTTTGATCTGAAATATCTCCTCTTTGGTTAAGAATTCCAAATTCAAATGTATAAATTCATTGAGCTGGTACATTTGAGTTTTGAAAACGGTCATTCATTTGTTTTTTCCTCATTATTTTTTCCTTTGGCGTTGCTTATTACTGCACAATGGAAAACAGGAAATATCGGTATATTTACGAGTACGAGTTCTACCGTGGCACCAGTGCTGCAGAAACAGCTCGAAGGATTAATTATGTGTACGGCGCTGGTGTCGCAAAAGAAAGGACGGTACGTTTTTGGTTTCAACGTTTTCGTTCGGGAAATTTCGACCTTCAGAACCAACCCCGTGGACGGCCGGAGACCAAAGCGGAAAATGAAGAGTTAAAGGCTATTTTGGAAGCGGATCCATCACAAAGCACTTCAGAGATAGCTGCAGGCTTCGGGGTAAGTGATAAAACTGTATTAATCCACTTGAAGCAAATCGGGAAAGTAAAAAAACTTGAACGATGGGTACCTCATGAATTGAGTGAATCGAACTTGCAAACACGCGTCGACTGCTGTGTTACTTTGCTCAACCTACACAATAATGAAGGGATTTTGAATCGAATCATTACTTGTGATGAAAAGTGGATACTGTAAGTCGGAAGCGCTCGTCGCAATAGCTGAACCCTGGAGACCCAGCCAAATCCTGCCCTAAACGAAAATTGACTCAGAAAAAGTTACTTGTTAGTGTTTAGTGGACTAGCGCCGGTGCCGTTACTACAGCTTTCTGAAATCTGGCCAAACGATTACGGCAGATATCTTTTGTCAGCAACTGCAAACCATGAAGGAAGAACTAGCAGCTAAACAACCGAGATTGGTCAATCGCTCTAGGCCACTGCTGCTTCACGACAACGCACGACCACACACTGCACAACAAACAACCACTAAGTTAGATGAGCTACAATTGGAATGTCTGCAACATCCACCGTACTCCCTGGACCTTGCTTCAACAGATTACAATTTTTGCCGGAATTTGGACAAGATCTTACAAGGAAAAAAATTCAACTCCGATGCGGCAGTCCAAACCGCCTTCAAAGAGTTTATTGATTCTCGTCCCCATGGTTTTTTTTAGTAAAGGGATCAATGCTACCTACTGCTAACTACCTATGAGATGGCAAAAGTGCATAGATAACAACGGTGCATACTTTGATTAATTAAATACATTTTACAAAAAAAAAGTTGACTTTATGTTCTTCCCATACAAAACGCCAATTTCATATGTAAGGAACTAATATATAACTGGCTGCTTCACCTGGTCCGAACCGCGTTTAGTGTTACTCCCCTTAGCGTGATATTATAAAGTATATGTTCCTTAATAAAAGTGCAATCTAACGCAAAAATACTTTTCAAATAGCACTGGTACTACGATTAGGGCGTTCAAACAAATAAACGAACGAACCACCAAACAAACTCATCAGCGATATGTATCAATACAAGAAAAAAAATTTATTAAGCATTCAGCTTAGCAGATAATAGATCTGCTAAACTGAATGCTATAACATTTGTAAGTGAGGCCGCAACACTATTACAAATACATTTTAGCTTCACAGTTAACGTTTAAAATAGAATTTGGTTTCTGGTCAGTTCTAATCCACAATGGAGTATTTAAAAACCTTTTTTAGCTGTTGTCATAATTTTAAATTTCGAAGCTCAATGAAAACTATTTTTAGTATTAATTAAGTTTTTAATAGTGATTGAGGCGAACATTTTCATAATAATATAATATTGTAATCGGTCTTGCACGTCATCAGCTTTACAAATTGTTAATCTCTATGTAAATTTGATTAACTGTACAAATTCTATTGCTATACGACAAGTCACTTCATGCTAACTATGCAAAACTACGAACTACGTCGATCAACGCTTACTGCGTATCTCCGCAGTCCGCAGGGCACTCTAATTAATGTCATTGTGGGAGCAAAAACATTGCCTCAACACCACGCAACAGCTTCAGGCAGAGTAGAATGTTCTCTCACAATGCGATAGAACCAAACACGGGACCTCGGATTATTTATAAGCTAAGTAGACTGTATCGGAAGTTTACATTACTAGATTTATTTAGAGAAAAGGAAACAACAAAAGACGATAGCAATTTTGTTCATGGTAACGTTTTATCTTTTATGTGAGATATTAGTGGAGGACTTTCGTGAATATGACGGAAATGTGTAACAGGATGTAGGAAAAAACGCGTGTTGTTCCATTCATATAAATGAGATAAGATAATTCATACTTATAAGTATGAGTGCAATAATCCAAATTGCTATATCATACTTTGGTTGAAAATACTTATTAAAAAAAAAAATCCACTGCTGGACGAAGGCCTACTATTTTACTTAGTGGTGACCATCAGCCATCAGGTGGCCCACTTACCCGTTCCTACGTGTAGTATTTTTTTAATTGTTAACGACTGCCTCGTTGGTCTAGTGGCTAGATATAAGGCCGCAGACCCGGTGATCCTGGGTTCAATTCCCAGGTCGGGCCAATAAATAGTTATTGGGTTTTTCTGTCAGAAAATTCTCAGTAGCAGCCCGGAGTCTGGAAGTTGGAAGTGTGTACACTCCCGTGCCTCGGAAAGCACGTTAAGCCGTTGGTCCTGCGCCTGAACTCATTCCGGTCGTGTCGGATTGCCGTCCCATCGGATTATGAGAGCTAAGGAAAAGAGAGTGCACCTGTGTTTGCGCACACACTTGTGCACTATAATATGTCCTGCGCAGTTGGCTAATCTCCCTTGAGATTGGCCGCCGTGACCGAAATCGGTCTGGAGGACCTTATTATTATTTTTTTAATAGAAGGTTTCTAATAAAAAATAAAGGAAATTAGGTTTGTGGTGGTCTATATAATGAGTTGAAGAAATTGAGAAGTACGTTTTAGTCAGTGTAATTATATAACAAAACGGCAAAGCATTTATCACTAGTCATAAAAGATACCAACTCCTGTGTAATAGGCTTTATCAGATTAGCCGTGGTCGTGGTGGTCTTATAATAATATTTGTCTCCCGTATAACACATTGTAAAGATATTATATTTATTTGCAATGTTTTAAATAAATACACTTTGTCAGATACGTATAGTAAACATAAAACGCGAACTAAATACATCCAACATTTTGTAATGTTACGTCACTTTTGGTTAGACTCCAACAATTTAATTTGATTCGATTACTTTCATTTAATTCAAGTGTATATGCAATAAGGATGTACCCCATATGTTAAAATATGTCAAGAGCACTACTCAGGTAATGCCGGACGAAGGTTTTATCCCAAAAGAATACAATCACATTAACTAACTCACTTTAGCCATTCACCTGACCACATATAGCCCATCTCATCAAAACTATCGCGGTACAGAGCCGTCTAATTTAGTCTGTGTTCTCAGTGACGTTTGAAAGACCTCGTTACGCTGTCTTTTGTAATTTCGTTAAAAGGGACCGTGTTGGGTCGAGTGGGCATTTATATGTTAATTGTGATTTCGCGCGCTTCTAGGCTCGGAATCACCGACACATGCTCTGAATTAGTCGAGAAGTAAATTTCAGAACGGATTTTTACGCGTCCTGTGTTTGTAACTCACATTTTAGGTCAATCAAATATAAATTTCATTTCACACAATTAAGTACAGTTCTGTTAATTTTTATTTTTTATGTAAAATATGTATGTTAAATAAAAAGCAGTAGACATAGCGAATACTAGTTAAATAACTTACAAAAGAATTATCAAA
Organism: Nymphalis polychloros; assembly: GCA_905220585.2. Lineage (NCBI taxonomy): Eukaryota > Metazoa > Arthropoda > Insecta > Lepidoptera > Nymphalidae > Nymphalis > Nymphalis polychloros. The sequence goes on from HG992251.1 coordinate 4,115,031, forward strand.
AAAAACTCTTTTAAACATAAAATAACTCTTTCAAAAATAAACATTTTATAGTTACATAATTCATTTATGTCACTTATAATATTAAATCTACCTTTGCCTTTTGCACAGAGAATCAGCTCCGGTTATAGCTTACAAGGAGCCGTTCAAATCATTCAAAGTTATTTATTGAAAGTCAAAGTAAAATTTACCACCAGTTCGGGAAAGAGAATATCGTATTTGAAAAGAATAGGCGAAAGAAACTCTGTGTTCTTCTTATTATCATTGATAATGTGAATAAAATAAATCTTATCAAATTTTTTTTATATTAAAACCGGAATAAATTTTTAATTAATTTCTTATCAGAATTTATACTACAAATTTAATTATAAATTTTTATTTTTATTTATAAGACAACTCAATCTTTAGAAACAAGATTTATTTTATTAAGCCTTTATTGTACACTATTAACAGACATGTAAAGAACAAGTAGTACATGTAATATGCAAAGGCCTTATCACAGTCTTCCAGGCAACCTCTATAAAAAGAAACAAATTTTTGATATATGTAGTTATTTTTCTTTGAGAATGAATTTCAGTACTTTATTCATTCATAATCGAAGAAACCGAATAGAAACATTCCTATTGGTTAAACGCGCGACTACAGCGCCACATGCGGTGAACTATCCTCGTATCATCGATATCCGAACCAGGGTTGTTGCGGATGCCGATTTTTTCACATCCGCGGATGCGAATGCGGTTCGCGTTACACAATCTTGGAACATTTTGAGATGAGGTTGATTCAGTCGGTGTTTGCAGTCGTTTCTGAGTGTAGATTGAAATGAGTCGAAATTTTTGATGTCTCACATCCGCGGATGCGCATCCGCATCATCAAAGTACTTAAATCCGCATCCAAAATAGTTAAAACAATGTTAAAGTAATTATTAACATTTTTATTAATGAAAATTAGTATTAAGTATAATGCTCCAATTTTTATTTAAGTACTTCACTTACTAATATGACAATTACTAAGTGAAGTACTTAAATGTGAAGTACTTTACTAATGTGAAAATTTGTAAGTGAAGTACTTAAAAATAGGAGCATTATACTCAGTAAAGAGTAATATTGCCGCCTTTTCGGATTCAAGGCGGTTACGCAGAGATTCGTAAATTAAACCCGCGCTACTAAATAATTGTTCGCTAGGAACACTGCCTGGTGGAGTGGATAAAAATCTTCGTGCTATCGGTGATAATATCTTAAATTCCTCTCGATGAACACTCCATCGCCACTTAAGAGGATTTTCATCCACATTTACTCTTTTTTTTAGCGCGGTATAAAAGTAATTCCTTTTTGAGTACAGCTTCAATGCTACCATATTCTGGTACTTCTTGACTCTTATCTTCACTTGACGAATCTAACATCATAGCAAGGTCGTTTTTTAAGCATGGCTTTCTGACGAAGCTTGATGTTCTAGTTGTTCCATATTCTTTTCCGTGGAATCAGTCATTCTCATTCTCCTGGCCTCTTCGGAATTGGCATTAAGAGAACCGGAATCGTCATTCTCAGTATTTGTCATTGTAATCATCAAAATGTCCTCTTTATCCTTTTCCTCAGTCACCGGTGTGAAAAAATTGTGCTTATAGCGAGGATTTAAGTAGATGGCGATGATATATAAATAGTTCTCTCCCAAGCTGGAAAACTTTGTTGAGTTCATTTTTCAGAGTCGTGACGGCCTATCGAATTGGATCTAACTCTTGTGATCTTGTTAAATATTCTTGTTAAATATTCATCAAATTTTTTTCAAGCATTTGAATTATTGGAAATAGAGATGAAATAAGGGCGTGAGAGCTGCTCAGTTCTCGTGTGGCTTCCTCAAAAGGTCTCAGTAATTGAATAAAACTTTCAATGATTTTCCATTCTTCTGGAAAAATAGGGTTTATGTCATTATCATTGATGTAAAGACTTAGGGCATACTTTACCTTTGAAAAACGCTCGAACGTGTAAAACGTACTGTTCCATCGCGTTACACAATCTTGGAACATTTTGAAATGAGGTTGATTCAGTCGGTCTTGAATTGCTTGCAATTGTTTCTGAGTGATAGTAGATTGAAACTAGTCGAAAGTTTCTTACATTTATGTTTGAGTATTTTTATGTTTTCTTGCGAACCTAAGCAACTACGGATAGCAAGTTGTATTTTGTGAACAGTACAATCTATGTCATTCAATGCTGCTAATCGCACAGCTCGTTTAATATTAGATCCTTCATCTCTGATTAAGCAATGCACTTGTTCTTTTTTTAATATTCCAATCAGAAAGTTTCGTGTTAAATTTTCCGGAAATTATGTCACCAGTGTGACGGCCGTCGAATGTCTCGCATTTCAATATAATCGATGATCTATCAAAGTTTTCTGCAATACCATGGCAAGTCAGGCTAAGCAAAGAAGCATTTGAGCTTGGATTCGACCAAATGTCAGACGTAAATGACATGTAATCAAATTTTTCGATTAATTTTGTAACTTTTTAGCAACTTTGCCGTATAATTCCTTCAATACAAAATCAGTAAAAACATTGTGTCGCCTAAAATTATATCATGGTGCTAATTCTTGTATCAATCTGCGAATACCCAGCCCTTCAACAAACTGAAATGGTAAATTTTGAAGTGCAATCATTTCTCCGATGAGTTTATCATTTTTTTTCGAATTTAAATTATAACGTCCCACTTCTTTTCTTTTAGAATTACTTCTTCTAAAGAGAGTTGTTTCTTTGCTTCTTGCGGAAGAGTGGCAACTTTATCTGAAAAGAATAAAGATATAAATAAAAAAAATCGGAATCAATAAATTATCTACCTGAAAGAAATGAACAACCAAAAAAAGAACACGTACTTGTTATATTTTCGTAAATATTTGTCAAAATCTATCTGTGAGAAAAAAAATTGTCCAACCTACATTATATTGCAAAAAAATAAACATTTGATATAACACAATAACGCAAAATGGAACGAAAAAAAAATTCACATGATAATTGACAATGTCATGTCAAACTGAGAGATGTCCCTATCCATGTTACGAAAAAAATAAACGTAGACAAATCGTAAAAAGAGTTATTTTGAGGTCTCTTTCACAATTTAAACCTAATATGATTATTATCATAGCAAAATGTGATTATTTATCACAAATAGCCAGTTAGACTCTTTTCATTTATACAAAATATAAAACATAAAACTTTTATTGTTAAAGTCATAATTAATACGTATAAAATTTAAATTAAGAAAAAAATAAAACAAATAACTAACAGACATTTACAAAGAAACTAAAAAGCCAATGTTTCCTTTCTAAATTCTTTAAACATTTTATCCGCAGATAATTTAAAGAGTAGAGTCATTAAAGACTATTTTAGATTGTAACGAGTGTTTCTTAATTTGGTCGGATTATACCAACCAGGTTTGTTTGTTTACATTTTATTTTTTCGTAAAAGGGGAAGGATAAAGCATCAAAACAGCTATAACTAACGAAATGCTATAAAATACAGCACTACCTATTTAAATAATAATATAGTGATACATTTTTTAGACAAATTATTTGCTAAAAAAGCGAAATATGAAAATTCGTTTACAATGTCACATATAAAAAAGATTGAACCGATCTTAATAACATTCCTGTAAGACTTTTAAACACCGACCGAGTTATGTGGCAGCAACAAACAATAATATTGAGTGAAAACATCGCCAAAGCCACACCCTAACTATGTAAAGAATGCCTCAAGGAAAAACTAATTAATTAAAATTGTATATGATGAAACTTACCTGCGTCAGATTTTATCTTCTGTAATTGTTTTTCTTTACTTATGCTCTCAAATATGGAAAATTCTTCTGGGCGCATCGACTTTAGATGATTTTTTAAAGACGAGGTGGTTCGGCCCTTGCGAGAGTAGCTTTTATTGCATATTTTACAATCAACCTTATCATAGTCCTCTTTATTTGGTTCAAAATAATTCCATATATTACTTTGTGTCGGTGGTGACATTGTTAATTAACTTGTTAGATAGTTTATATAATAACGGGAACCTCGATGGAAAAATAAAGAATATTGTTTTAAAACGATAAACTTTACCTACAATAAAACGTATTACCGGTGTAACATAATGGCATTTACCTGAAGATTTCCCAATAAACAATTATTTAAGTACAAACAATGATCACTATATCACAATAACATTCAAAATCTATCTATACCACAAGTAATCCACAGCGCTAACAAACACGTTATGATTTATGTACAATAAACAAATGATGCACCACAACAAACGTGTCGGATCTTGTCCACCAATTTTTTCGTTTACATTCGCATTGATTATTGGGGAGGCGGATGCGCATGCTGATGTCAAAATATATGCGGAAGCTCCGTATTTGCCGATGCGGATGCGAATATTCGCAACATCTCTGATCCGAACTGATCGGATATTTTACGCACTCTAATAATTGCTGTAATCTGTGTTCTCTGTGAGTTATATTCATATATATATGTGTGGACGTCACTCCCTGGTTCCGACAGCAACAGTCCCAGGGCCCAGTCTACGAAAGGTAGTTTGGTGCTGTTGAAGGCAGGTACTTAGGCTCAATTCAAACGCTATTGTACGCTATTGATATTTATATATTATACAACAATAAGTATAATAGTCACGAATTAAATGGTATCCACAATTGATATGACATGACAGAAGATTATCGCATTTCTATCGAACCGAACAAAACCGGATCCGGCGTCTCTAGAGATTTTCGGAATGACAGATTTCCGATAAAACCACTGTACACATTTTTAAGAATAGCTTAGTAATTCAATACAATTATATAATTATAATATAAAAGTAAATGGCAGGAAATAATGAGATTTTGTAATGATTTTTTATTTTTATTAAATAACACAATATAAAAGTAACTAAATCTATTATCGTAATAAAATAAGTCTAATTAATCCGATAATATGTTTTATTTAACACAATTTTATATTTGTCATTATAAAGATATTCCATAAAATTAGCCTGTCTTTACATACATATATTCATATTATAATTTAATTTTATACTAGTATCTCATATATAAACAATATTTATATAGTGCTTCCTAATCCGTAAATAAAATAATAATTTCCGTTATCATTCATATTTTCGAATATAACGTGATGTATTGATCAATTGTTATGCATTCAATTTTATATATAGCCCGGAGAATCAGAATTGAGATTTACCGGAGAAATTCTGCTTGCAATCATGTCACCATTGCAGACGGTTACGATTTGTAAAATAGCTATTTTTAAATTTGATCTGTATATATTCAGTTACGTCATAACGCCGTCTTGTGGTCGTCTTGAACGTCTTGTAAGGTCGAACGGTTCCCTAGTAATCAAATAATAAAGGTAGTCGACGCGTTTCTTTTAAGTAAGTACGTCAATAAAAGTAATAACCTGTGGCAAGGAGTATGTTGACAATACCCCTGAGCAGAAGGATTGGACCTCATTCCACCACACGTCTTCAATCCAATTGAATACACATAATATTATTAAGTTTATATAAATAATAGTACGTAAGAACTATGTAAACATATATTGAATGTTGGAACGCTGTCTCCCTTCTGGAGGTGGGCGCTAATGGCTGCAACACAGTCTATGACTTATGTAGCTGTTAACAATCACATTTGTTAATGTTAACTTATAGTGGAACACTAAATAAATAAATTAAAAAAAAAAAAATGTTGCAAAATTTTTCATTATGTTCTCCTTCAGCGCGCGTTTTATAAACACAAATTACAAGCACAAAAAACTCAATGGTGCCAGTCCGGATTCGAATACGCATTTTTACGGTTAAGACTCACGTGTTCCAGCTATTTGGCCATCGCGGCTCGTATACGTGTCTATTCATGGTATATGTGGAGCGTGTTACCTCATACCATTTCTATTATACCCAGTTCCGAGACATTTATTAGTCTCGTCATATTCCAGTGAAAAGCCTATTTGTTTTTGAATTCAGGAAATATTTCATGAAAAGCCATTTCATGGCAGAGATTGCTTCACTCGACTGCTGTCACATTCATTTTAAATGTTTCCTGTTTCAAGTATTAGGACAAATTCGAAAAGCATATTAAAATTTTACCAGCGTTCATGGAAAATGAACAAAATACGCTAAAATACATTATTATTGGCAGTATTTTTTTATCGATTTCTCAATCTCTTCTCAAGTTTGAAGGTCGTTATCAGCTTTATCTGTACTTAAGATAAGATGAGCTGTGTTCACCAGGTTTTGTCCAACGTCATATTACAACCGTGTACATTTTAGTGAGGATGAATGTTTTTCCTGATTGGTTTATCTTGTTGATGACTACGTACTTGCTTTCTTGACTGCCTCGTTGGACTAGTGGCTAGATATAAGGCCGCAGAGTCGGTGGTCCTGGGTTCAATTCCCAGGTCGGGCCAATAAATAGTTATTGGGTTTTTCTGTCAGAAAATTCTCAGTAGCAGCCCGGAATCTGGAAGTTGGAAGTGACAGCAGCAGTGTACACTCCTGTGCCTCGGAAAGCACGTTAAGCCGTTGGTCCTGCGCCTAAACTCTTTTCGGTCTTGTCGGATTGCCGTCCCATCGGATTATGAGAGCTAAGGAAAAGAGAGTGCACCTGTGTTTGCGCACAGGTCAATTTCTTGAGATTGGCCGTCGTGTCCGAAATCGGTCTGGAGGACCTTATATACTTGCTTTCTTTCCGCAATCGTGGTCGGTGCAGATATAGATTTGTTTTTACAAATTAACCGTTATAATTATTTATCAGTATGTATAAGATGTTACCCAAATAAATGAAAAATGAAAACGGAGATCCTTTCTTTTATGGAGTCAATTAGGAATATTATTTCTTATGCATAAAAAAATCTCTTCTCTTCTTAAGACAAAGCTAGCTTATTCCAGCACGCTGCTCCAATGGTAGACACATGTGGCATTTTATCCGGTACATGAAGGTTTATATGCGTTGATTTCCTTCATCCTCAGTAAGAGATTAAATTATGTATAGCTTGCCTAGGCTTGAATAGTTGATCGTCAATTAAGATTCACGTTTTCGGCCCACTGCGCTATCTGTGCTCATCTAAAGCCAAGCAATAACTAATTTACATACCAAAATACGATAGCACCAAACGCTATTAGTATATAGAGAGATGGTACCTAATAGGGCTGTAAAGACATTGTAGTAAAGCGTTTTGTAAATGGGTTCATAAAGTAGACTCTGTTCTGCAATTGACCGCCACATAGCTTTAGAAAGCAGAGTTAAGAGATTAAATAGCAGTCTAGAGATGCAATATACATTCAATTATCCTATAATTATAGTAAAATCCCATGTCGTAGGATACTAAGATAGATAAATCATTATATGTTTTTCTATAAAATAATAATTTTCTTAACAAAATCGTATTTAAAATAAGGCTGTGATACAATTAAAGGAAATTTAATTGAAATCACAGCAAGACGTTGACAATAAATGACTATACTGAATGCATAGAACAAATAAAACATGACATAAAAATGCAAAACAAAATGTACAGTGGTCATCATAAGATGAATAGTGTAATTTCTGTAAATGCTTGTAATTGATTATAATTAACATTATTCTATTGCCTCTTCAATAAGTTCCACGGTTTATAGTGCAATACTCATATATATTAAAAGGCTTATCCGTGTACTTAAAGATAATTTATTGTATTATTTCTTAAAATATTTATGTATAAAATTGTGTTTCTGCTAACCAATGATTAAAAATCAAAAGCAAGCATTATATTCCGTTAATTTACTCAAATATGCATAAATAAATTGACACAGTCAGTCATGACAAATACAATTCAGATTTTATAAAACTTTCATTTTATCAACAAAAGTTTAATATTTCCACAATAGTCACGGTTAGAAATGTACAAGTATTTGCATTCTCATAAATATTGACTGCAAAACTGCACCAGCCGCAAATATCAGATACTGAGCAAAAGTTTAACGTTCAAGCATTCGTAATATCAGCACCACGCTCCATTTCACTCAGACTATATTCAGAGATAAAATCTTTAGCCTCATAAATACATCCACACAAATAAATATTAAAACATGCGCTTTAGGTTTATCTGATAATGAAATACATATTACATGGTTTTGGGAAGCATTATTATTACTGTAGCGACATCTGTCTCGCCACATACGAAAACTAAAAACTGACGTACCCTACATCGCGATATTAAAGTCATCCGAGCGATTGAACATATATACAAGAACCCGACAACAAACGTCGGGCAGTAGCCCACCAGTCAAACATCCGTCTGGTCGGAGGATCCTCCCTTTTCAATGGTGGACGAGGAACTTTACACCCGGTTCCTCCCTATCTCCAAATTACTATTTATATATATTACAAACCTGAAAGAAGCTGTCCTGTTTGTGCATATGCCATCAATAGGTTGAACGTTATCACTATTTATATTATCAATCAAAGCCCCTGCTGCGTCTGTCTGTCCGAGTGCTATAAACTTAAAAACCATGAACGGATTTTTATATAGTTTTTATCAATGTATGGAATTATTAACCTAAAATATGCTAAAACTAATTAAGGTCCCCCAGACCGATTTCGGCCACGGCGGCAATCTCAAGACAGATTAGCCAACTGCGCAGGAGATATTATAGTGCACAAGTGTGTGCGCAAGCACAGGTGCACTCTTTTTTCCTTAGCTCTCATAATCCGATGGGACGATAAAAAAACTAATTAATACTAATATAATTGTTTTTTGACTAGTCAACAATGACTATATCATATCATATATTGTTTTACGATTTTTCCTAAAAATCGTAACACAAAACGAATATGATTTTTGTTTACAATTTATTGTGCAGCCAAACCAAGGAAAGACAGAGCCCCGAGGCATAACATAAGCAAACTAAAGGGACAGTTATTTATAACTTAAAGAAATGTGCAATGAATTTTAAAGGGTCAATGAACCCAGCAAGATTGTTATATAGAACACAAAGGTACACTGTAAAAAAAATGTTCAACGCAGTATCATAGTTTGCGCTCTAGTTCGTACGTTGACAGAATATCGTTCCAGACACGTGCACGGAGGCACGCCTGAAGACGTGAGTCAATATATCGCATAAAATTAGATTGCTTCCACTTATATAATCGAAACTGTTTAATGTCTGAAATAGCTTAAAAAAACTCCAAAATAAAATGACGCATTGTGAACCAAATTATAGACAGTCCGAATACTCAAGGATAAGTTGGACATAAACAATGGAAAAATAATCCTTAGCCATTAATGTAATGGCCGTTTTTTAACGTACATAATTATTTATATATATTGTAATATTTAGAAGTTTTTCATTTTATTAATAATACATGCGGGCAAATAAAGCCTGTTTTTATTTAAAGAAATATTTTTACTACATTATCGTAAGATAACATATGTTAGTAATTGAGTTTTCTATTTGTGTTTGGTCTCGAATGAAAACAAGTACCTTCCTACATCGATTTTAATCAAAATCTGTATTTAAATAACCTTTACGTCAAGGATTAAATTAAATGTAAATCGATCGCCGGTTCTGAATGTAGATTCTACCGAGAGGAACTGATAACGAACTCATTAGGTACTTACTCTTTTCCACCATTTCAATTCACAGGTATGTTAATTAAGAACAATTCAATTATCATTTATTCTGCGAGAAAAGCAACGAATACGAACTAAACGCTTTTTATCACCTACATAGGCTTTTCTTGGTGATTAAGATTTTATAGCACGTTATAGTTACGGTATATAAACACGTTAAGCCGTTGCTCCTGCGCCTGTGTCAGATTGCCATCCCATCGGATTATGAGAGCTAGGGAAGAGAGAGTGCACCTGTGTTTGCGCACACACTTATGCACTATAATATCTCCTGCGCAAATGGCTAATCTCTCTTGAGATTGGCCGCCATGGCTGAAATCGGTCTGGAGGACATTATTAAGATTTTATAAATGAATAAAAAAATCGATCGACTTTTTTTAATTGAATTATATATAGGTATATATGTGTATGATAGTACTCGACATCTACATTTGATAATTCCAGTAATTAACCTGTATAATTATTAACATTTATTTATACAAGCATTTCACTGTGCGCTATGTATAATTAGAAATGCGAGCTATATTTATCGAACAAAATTTTTCGGTCGTCAAGTTTCAAGAGCCTTTTATGAAACGACGTTTTTTTACGCCCTCTCGTCCTAAGAGTTTACGTTCATAATTATATTTAGGTGGTCTTTGTCAAAGTTACGAAAGAAAAAAGTTATATTAAAATTGTTATGATCAGTGCTTAAGGATTTAAATCAGATTTACTTTGAATATATGTATGAGAAATATATAGGTATCAGTTTCACGAAAAAAACGTTTTAAATTAACGTTGTGTGCGAATTGACAATTATCTTAAAATTATAGAATTAATACGTAATCATGATAATTTAAGATTAAAACCGTCAATGGTGGTGATAAAGTCAATGAAATGTATGTATATAAATATTAGCAAAACCATCTTAATCATACGTTTTCCAGTGTCCAATTTAACATATATACATATATTAATATTTGATGTAATGGTAGTGCCATCTAGCGGTGAATTAAAACAATGTATATAACACAAAAACATTATACATAAATGTGCCAATTTTAACGATAATCGGTTTTTACAGTGTGCAAGTCTATATCTCACACAAAATATATTTTACACTATATTTAAAAAAAATTAAAACATTTCTTACAGCGGCAAAATGTACGGCCGGTGGTGATATTTACCAAAATGTGGTCTCATATTGCTCCTGTACCTATCTATTTCATAAAAGATTCTGTTTTTTCTTCATTTGCTGGGTAACATTTATGTTATACTTTGAACTATATACATAAATGTTATCGATATATTCAAAGAACTTCAGAACTAGAAATCGGGAATTATCTATAATAACTTATTACATGTTTCTTAAAGAAATAAGAATCCTTCAGTATTAGCACGAAACAAACGCCATTATTAAATAATTTCGTTTGATTTTCTGATAGATTTTTCTAGTTGCTATTTATTTCTGCATTATATCATTTGAACATTAACACTTGTTTGTGTAATTACAAAAACCTAAGCGTTTGTAAGAATATTAGAGACAGTTGTTGCTGATTCCTATATCAATTTGATTACAATGTAATGAATAACAATTACTTGTTGTGACTAATGAGTACATTTTAATATAATTGAGGATTTAAAAAACTTAACTGCCTCCAGCTATTCGAATAGCTTCTTATATAGCTTTATATGCTTTAAAAATAAATATGGATATTTAGACGGCTATAAAGTAAATCTCAGTGGAAGCTAGAAAGTCAGTAGTTAGAAAGTTGATAGTACTAAACTCTCGTGCCCTATAAAGTATGTAAAATTATTTGCCTCTCACCTGGCCACTCTCTAGTAATGTCAATTGGACTATGAGTGTGAGGGAATGGAGGGTGTGCATCTGTCTTTACGCACACATGTGCACTATAATATTTCCTGGGCAGCTGGTCATTAGGTCATTTATTCGGACTTGAAAGACATACAACTTTAAAGACTTTAAAGAAAGCTTTTTTTAAAAAAAATACATTTTATTTGATTATATTACTGTATTTTTGTCGAATTCGAACGCACCACGGCCCCACAGTATGAACGCTATTTCGTTTCTGACGTGACCTTGGGCCATTGCCATTTCGCTCTACTGTAAGCCCCGTAAAAGAACTTCGTTCGAAATATAATTTTATATTAGAAATTTTATCACTTGTGTTATATTAATATCATTTAATTTTTATTTATTTTTTGATATTGTCATCAAAAATATAGCAATAATTGAATTAAAGATTAAGAAAATAATAATGATGCTTGATTATGATAAATTGTTTGAATTCACTTTCGAGTAATATTGGTGGGTGACAAGACAGTTTTTAAGTTAATTTACAGCTGAAGTTTACAAGTCGACATCTAAATTGTAGAGGCGGCCGAGAAAATTGTCCAAACTTTGCCCATTACCTACCTAAGATAAGCCGTCACTTCATAAATATGAAATAATCAGAACTCGAATTGCCAAAATGAGTATATCTCATATAATTTTTTTTTCAAATGTACTTACTAATTACAAGCCAGGTGACATTTAGTTATATGTTGCTTTTTTTTAATATATTGACAGCACACGATATGCTAAGCCATTATTCGATTTTTGATTACCGAACCTCAATCAAAATATTTTTGAATAAAACACGTTCCGAATAACGTTCATTCTGACTCTACATATTTATATAAGGCATATAACGCCCTGCGTCTAGTCTTCATCTAGCCGTGTTCCATTGGACTGTGTTAAGTAATAGAGATTCTGTATTGTTTTTGAACTTATCTTATTGAACAATTACTATTGTAGTTAGCATTTGCGTTTTCTATATCATATTCATTGTCATATCACATTACAATAACCGGTGCAAATCGTAGATCAAATTACTAAAAATAATAATATTGTAACGCGTCGATATAGTATATTATATCATTTACTAGCTTTTGATCAGGGATTTATCTGCGTGAGAGTTCCCCAAGTTTAGATGTTAGTTTACCTATAATAATTTAAGTCAGAGAATAAACTCACTCGGTGGTAGAGTTTTGTGCAAGCTCGTCTGGGTAGGTACCACCCACTCATCAGATATACTACCGCAAAACAGCAGTACTTGGTATTGTTGTGTTCCGGATTGAAGGGTGAATGAGCCAGTGTAATTACAGGCACAAGAGACATAACATCTTAGTTCCCAAGGTTGGTGGTGCATTGGCGATGTAAGCGATGGTTAACATTTCTTACAATGCCATTGTCTATGGGCGTTGGTGACTACGTCATCAGGTGGCACATACGCTAGCCCGCCTTCCTATACAATAAAAAAAAAATCTCTATTCCAAATCAGCCCAGTCGTTTTTGCGTGATTCAGTAACGAGTATTCTTTCACATTTACAATACCACTAAGGGTAAGTTACTATTCAAGCTTGAATACATCGATACCCAGTTAATCATCCAACAGAAAGAGAGAGATACTTAGAGAAATAATTGCCGCGGAAAATGTATACAATCAAAAGCAACCAAGCGTTAATCCACCGTTAATAGACCCTTTAATGGAATCCTCATTTATCAAAATACTGTATATAAATATTTTGTTTTGGGAAAGGCTTATAAAATACTCTCCAACTACGGCTTATTCATTTAAAATTTTTGTATTTATTTTTTACAGCCTCAATAAATCGACCGATATTTTTTTTAATAGAATAGGTAGGCGGACTATACATTGGTTGGTTGGTTGGTCACCAACGCCGATAGACAATGGCATTGTAAGAAATGTTAACCATCGCTTACATCGCCAATGCGCCACTAATCTTGGGAACTAAGATGTTATGTCCCTTGTGCCTATACTTATAGTCACTGGTGGCTCACTCACCCTTCAAATCGGAACATAACAATACCAAGTACTGCTGTTTTGCGGTAGAATATCTGATGAGTGGATGGTACCTACCCAGACGAGCTTGCATAAGTCTCTACCACCAAATTTCATAATAATTTTGATGATAATGATGTCCTCCTGACCGATTTCGGCCATGGCGACCAATCTAAAGGGAGATAAGCAAACTGCGCGTATCATATTATAATGCACAAGTGTGTGCGGAAACACTGGTGCACTCTCTATTCCCCATCCATAATCCAATGGAAAGTCAAACTGACACGACCGAAAACAGTCTAGGCGCAGGACCAACGCTTCCAACTTCCAGACTCGGGTCAATTTCGACAGAAAAACTCACTAACTTTTTATCGGCCCTCGGGATCGGGATCTGTGGTCTTATACCATAACCAGACCGACAGACAACAAGGCTTTCTTTAAAACATCACTTGTCTATTTTCCTTTTATGTCACATTGATAGCCGAAAGGAATTTTAATTTATCATTTTCCCGTATTTTATTCCTAACAAGCCTATTTCTAGTTAGGCTACCGATTTTCGGACATTTTAGCGTAGGTTACTCTAGCGAAACATAACATCGTTAGTGGAATCGGATCAATTCACCCGCTTAACATAATAACACGATTTGATTTTGCATTCGAGAATGGTCGAGTAAAGACTGATAAAACTTTTTTTAGTAACAAATTATTCGTTTGCTTAGTTAATTTATCGTATTTTTTTAAATGTTCATATCATGTTGTCCTTTTTAAGACCTGAGACGAAAGCCTCGAAACGTTATACGTTGCTCTATTTCAGGTATTTCATTCGATAAAATTTGGAGTACTCTGATTTATGAAAGCTGAAATAATATGGCGTGATTGAATTATGAAGGTAAAGTTAGCTTTAAATGTCACAATTTGAAACAGTTCTACATTAGTCAAGTCATTGGTTAACAAGAATATCTAATTATATTTTGAGCTACATTTAGAACAATTTTACCGCGTATTGAAAAAAAAAAAAAAAACACTTGCTTCATACCAAATTTAACAAAATCGGTTTACTGGCTTAGCTAAAAGCGTAACTGACGGTGCTACAATCCCATTTTTAGGATTAGGATATATTTTTTTTATTATTATGCAAGCATATCCAAGCAAGTTTATCCAAGGATAAACTTCACATTCTTCTGACAAGCACGCGGAACTATACAAATTAGTGAAACATTAAATGGTTCTTTTTTTTTGTGAAACTTATAAGCTATTATTATTATTGCCACCGATCCCAAAATTTTAGTTTGGTACAATAATTGTAGTATAGTGATAAACCGCCATTGCATATTTTTATTTAAGTATAGCCAGAGTGAACACATTAGCAGACTTTGTAAAGCTCTGCGTGTAAGGAATCACATTTTATTTCACTCAAGTCGTACCCTAATAGAATATCTTTCAAGACACGTGCTCACAGCCACCGCGATACGTGAACGAACTATTTACGTAGAATTTATTGAGTTGCAAGCGGAACGCACAAGCGTGTCGAGATGTTCTTTGTTAAGCTAATGAATATATAATAAGCCTTTAATATATTTTTTTCGTTGTTAATTTGGGTAAGAGCATACATCGCTACCGTTAGTCCTAAAAGTCGGATTTGGAACTTGATTTACCAATATATAATTGCATATTATTTCTGTGGAGAATGTCAGAAAGCCCAATAACCCGGACCTCGAGATCTACGACCTTATAAGCAACAAGACAGTTAATGTGTTATTATATGTATAAAACAGTTATAGAGTACTCAATGTTCACATACGACCACTTATAGCGACATGCTTGAAACAGTACATTAACAGAGACAGTCCGTAAATGTGTTCCTGTCGTGTTAAGGAAAATGAGGTTATTGCATCAAACATCACAACCACAGCGACAAAAAAAAAAAACATTTTTAGTTTAAATATACTACAATATATTTCGAAAAATGTTTTATTAATAATTTCCGGGACAGCACACTAGATACGTAAGCTAAGTAATTGATATGACGTCTATAAGCGTCTACTGACACAGAAAGTGTTAAAAACCATTTAACAAAACTAGATTTAGTAACAAGCTTTCAGCGATCAATACTAATTATATTTAATAATTAGTTTTAATAATTTAATATAAACAATTAAAACAACTGTAAGTCACGTCACAGCAATATTAAATAACAAATAATGAAATACTTAAGTACATACTACTGATGATATATTAATCTCATGTTGAACGGAAATACATCCAGAAACAATGGGCATGGAAAGCCGAACGCAATCAAAAAGCAATCTACCGTAATCCACGGACAGCCCCGACGGGCCCGATTAAGGAATTTCTTCTCTTTTCAATTATCTTACTATACTTCTAGAAGAAATGATACTAAGTATTAAAATCTTAATGAATAATCATTATTTGTTTTCTTTTTTGTAATAGTATTATAAAGTTAAAACAAAATAATTGACATTGTGTTATTAATAGAAGTTAGTGATGTATCTTGTAGGGTTTTTTTTCAAATATGTTATTTTTTTTATTTGGTTTACTAAGAAATCAACGATATAACTCATAATGTGATAATTATGGTATTTTTTATGAAATTTTGTTTTTGTTGTTTGTTGTTGTTGTTGTACAACAACAGAAGCTTGTATATGAAATATCATGCTTCTAACTTTGGAAATGACGGATTTCCATACAACGGTTCATCCCTTGTTTCACCCCTTTAGGTGTGGAATTTCAAAAAATCCTTTCTTAGTACGCGTTTTCATTATAAAATGCATCAACTGTCAAAATTTCAAGTCTCTAACCCCAGTGGTTTAGACTCCGCATTGATGAGTCAGTCAGGACAAATCTTATTATATTATATAGATAACGCTAAAAATTAAAACTTACATTTCTCAACGGTTAGAAACCAACTGCACAGTATATAATGCTTGAGTGTGTGTGTGTGAAGCCCTGGATACACTATCAATTTCCATATCTAATAATCCGAACATGCCTTGAACACGGTAGTGTAAACACGACCGACTTCATCCACTTCATCGCTGCGGGTCTTCGTAGTTAAATATATATACTTTTATTAATTAATTAATGAAAAAGAAACAATTTACATTAATAATGAAAGATACTTACTGTCATAATGATTAAACTTTATTTTTATTTTTGTCCCAAGCGTAATCGAACTCCCGTGAAAGTAATTTGAAATAATGCTCTAAAGTAAGAGCTTGTGACATTTATAACACCGCATTACGTCATCAATTAAAAAAATGAGTTGATTGAATATTTTTCTTTAACTTTAATATTTTTCATTGTTTTGAAAAATAATATTATACGAAAATATTATATATTTAGCATCTAGAAGTGAAAAATAATTTTATAAGAACCTCGAATTGGTCCATTCATAAATAGAACACCAAATCATATAAATTGATGTAAATTACACACTCAATTACTCTTTAAATCCAAACAACACATTTGAACCATCACAAATCACAAGTCGCGCCAATAATGAATTAATTACTTTACCTTTATGTGCACTTACAAGATGGCGGCGGTTTTAAATTAGAGCGCTTCTTTTTTTTTAACAACGCTGTTGTATGGACCAAAGAGTCTCCTAGCTATATAATTATAGTATTGTAGTAAGCTTCAAGTCTCTTTCTCAAAAGGAGGAAAGACTTTTGCCCAGCAGTGGGATTACGAGTACCTTTTTTTAATATATAAGGGCGACAAACTGCCAAGTGGCAGCCATCGCCCATAGACATTGCCATTGTAATATTAAGCGTCCCTTACATCTGAAATAAATCACCAAGCTTGAGAATAAGCTATGTTACATAAAACAACTAACATAAATTTCCCACAACTGGAGAAATACCATTTTTTTAAGAAGAGGGGATGAAACTTATTCTACCTTGCTTCTCTTCGGGTTGATGAATATAACTGTGGCAGAATTTCATCTGCTTACAATCTTCATAATGGATGAAGGAGAAACTTCACCGCCAAGCGTAAGATGAATTATAAACATAAATTCAGCGCATAATAAATCAACGATTTTGGGCCAGATTTGAACCAAACTTTGCTTTAAATCTATGGTGGTTATAATAACCACAAAAATATATTACAAAATGTCCCTACCTATTCAATTTTGTATTCAGTTTTTAATTGTATAAGCATTCATAATTTTTACATATCGAATGTATCAAATTATTTGTAGCAGTCGTGTTAAAACGAGGCGTTGAAGCGTTTATTAGTTGCTGACATATTGACCTCGGGAGTACAGGTCACTCTGATGTTAGTTTGTCGAACATAACTTTATTACTGCAATCTGACCAATTTGTCCAACTAACAGCGCTGAAATCAAAATTTCTCTTCGAAATATCACACGTAGCTGTTAATTTTTTATTTTATTCGTTCTGTAAATTGTTGCTGTCAATTTATCTATTTGGTAATTTTTTATGAGCCCAGTAGCTAGTGTATGTGAATCTTAATCGAAGATTTTGGGTAATGTGACGTCTAAATGCCAACACTTGTGCGTTAAAATATCTGCGGCTTAATTGGCTAATATCCGTGGTCAATATCGATCAGAAGAATATCCATTATATTAGTAATATTAAGCAATTTTACAAGTCACTCAGATTTTACTTAAAGTTACATCACCGGCTCAGTTAGGAATAGTACTTAGCAATTCAATGTTTACTCTTCAATTTAATTTTACTTACGGCTGAATTCACTTACAACTTTAAGTACATAATTATATTAAAGATTATCTTATTTCCATATTACATCGTCTTAACCTTCATTAATCGTATGATTTCATTCATTAAAACATATTGATTTTATTTATCTGTAATAGCACCTGCCCAGTTAGGAAAATATAAATTCAATATTTACTCTTTATTTTAATTTTAACCTTTTTTCGTTATATATTACACTACAATTATTCCTAAACTTACATTAGATTAGAATTCACTTACAGTTCAAATACTATATCAAAGAGCTTAAAGGTAATCTTCTTTTTTTATTTCTATATTATATCGTTTAAAAACTCACTAATTGTATAACTTGTTTCAACAAAGCGCGAATTTCGCTAACACTAAAACTATGATCAATATGATGAAATAAATTCATGCCTTATATAAATCCTACAAAAAATCTACACAAAAAATGGCATTGTAATAGCAAACAGCTGTGAAAAATAAAAATAGTAACTCAAAGCGATCAGTGACGTCAGATTTCGTTGAAACGTCGAGAAAATTCCATTTACTAGTTAGTCGTAAAAACCATATACATACAATCAAACTAGACTGAGTAACTTCTGCCGAGCGCGACAACTAGTCACAGATAACGAGTTTCGAACCGTTCCGCGCTGTATTCTGCTCACAAACAGTTATGTTACAAACATTGTGTTTGTTAAGGTTTCAGTCGCAGTTCGAATTGGATACTTCGTTAGTTTATTTCTAAGGCTACTTAATATAACTCTACTGCTGCATCTGCATTTACAATGCACAGCCTAAGCCGTTGGGTCTACAATTTGCAAACGATTTACTTATTTGACGTAAATAAGGAGTATTCATGAAAGGTTGAATTTTTTTTTTGTAGTCAGTTAAAAAAGGACGTGACTTTCATGTTTTTAAGTACAATATTGCAATATTTAACTGGAATAAATTTTGAAACTTCAAAGACTATTTTAATTTTTCTAGCTTAAAAAATTACGATATTCCAAAAAAACGTCCATTCTATGGTGATGAATTGTCATAATCCTTATCTATATAAAGATGACTGTACAAAAATCTATGCTAAATCCAAGATTAGTTGTACCATTGTAAGTCGGTACTTGAGCTTTATTCAATATAACATAATTCAAATTTAATATTTTTTTCTATAGAAAAGTTATATACGTAGCATTCGTGCTTCTAGTTATTTCATTGTAATAAAATATGCCATCGTCATACTCACTCAACTTCGTCCGATTAGGCGACCATCCAAGTGTTCACGGGTCATTAAGTTCCTCCGAAAGGATGACCTCTACAATGATACGAAAACACATAATATATATTTACCTGGAGCTCGAACCATAAGTCCGATTATTATGTCAGAATCAAGTTTTATGTATCTCATATATTACGAGTATAAGATATTTTTGTTTGCTTATTACTCATCTGTGTTTGTGTGTGTGTAATATATAAAACTGAGACTACACAGTTTTTTTCAGCAAAATATATTTTGTGTTTTGAAATGTGACTAATTTTTTTTTTTTATTTGTTTAAATTCAACGAATTGAAATGTATACAATTATATGTTGTTTTTCCATTCCGAAAGAACAATGTTTTGATGAGTTAATATTTAGATCAATTTATACGTGTTGAAACATGTGACTTCAGATACGTCGATTCGATTGACGTTGAAATATCGTACGTTTGATAATTGTTCATTGTGAAGTGACCCAAGCCTTTGCCAATTTACCTTATTAACGTCGTTGACAAATGACATATTTCAAATTGTGACCGTAGAAATACAGTTTACAAATCATGTAATTGCGAATTCATCTTCTTTAATATTTTCGTATTTATACGAGTTTTTCTATAAGAGCTGTGATTTCCCAATGGCTAAAATACGTGAATCTTAATTGAACTGAACGAGGAATTCAGTTATCATATACCTACTTTATTTGTGTTTGCAAAGAACCTCGTGCTCGATTCCAAGGAAAAATAATCTTGAGTAAACCTGCACGAGTTGGATTTCTAAGAAAAATCTGCCAGGTGCATCCACCGACTCGCTTCGGGGACGGTGGTCATACTTTTTTCTTTTATCAATGTCATTATGATGTCAGAGATAGCTCAGTATTCGTGTCTCTCGGCCTAAGGTTTCATCTCGACATAAAAATCATGGACAAGCCTTATATAAATTCTATTACGAAAGAAAAAAGAACTCAATTTACGAATTTATACAAGCTATATATTATTTGTATAATGAAACGAAGTTACAACGTCTAGACACATTCCTTTATTTCGTTAGTAAGAAAAAAAAATCCATTAGTTTTTAGATACACATAAACACAGTTTCGAGCAATTTAACTTCGGAAAGAAAAATCAGGATAATGAGAATGTTATTTACTCGGCGCACACGAGATAGACCTACTTCGGAATTGATAATCATTTCAAATTCAATTCAAAATACTTTATCCAATATTGAAGTATTACACTTTCTTATTGATAGTCAATCTAGAAACTACCACCGGTATTTCTTAAGCACGCCCAGCAGTGGACATTTATTGGCTGTTACTTTAAAAGTAACTGTACTTTAAAATTAATAGCCATAGCCATGTCCCATAACTGGCATAGTCTTTTCTTGGAATAATTCCACCATGCTGCTGGTAAAAACATGTGTGGCAGAATTCCATCGGCAGACGGCAGATATTCTAACGATATTGTCCTCCACAAATTAAGCACACAAAGACTAGTTTTTAATAGCTAATTTCTTAAAGACTAGTTATTACAAACTGATTTTATGTTTAAGTAATAATTTAATCAGCCCTTAAGCTTATTTAATAACTAAATAATTCAGGATATGTAACATTATTAAGCCGGAAGAAGCAGTTGTTCGCTTGATTAAATTTTAATCAGAGTTTATTGATGTAAGGCGCGGACCGGAGTGAACTTGGAAGACATTCGGTTCACGTTCTTGTTCTTATACGAATAATATACAATATTGCATTCATCTACTACTATCTATATATACATTTAATTATAATATAAATGTAATATATATAGAGTAAAATAATATTATTAAAAATAATATTTTTATTTTTAGAATGTCATTATATTTTATCGTGGCGTGATATTTGCTAAACATTTTTTTTTTTGTTTTATCTACATTTGAAACAATCACGGTTTGACTTGATTGTATATACGATTTAATCATTTTTAAGTCTCTATTAAGTATGCTGTAAAACAGAAAAGCGATTGCAGATTAAATTTGAAATAGACTATAATATTCAGGTCTACATTATGCGAAGTCAAAAATAACGCTGATAAAGCCGATCGCGGCCAGGACGAATTAAGCATTTTCTTATTCAACGGGATATCATTCTAAAATATTCAGGATATAAGCACACTGAAAGCGCACTTATGTAAACGATAAAATTACTGAAAAAAATATTATATATTTTCTATTTCAAATTACATTAAAAACAAAAACACAAAACTATATGCAGTAAAAGTATAAACACTCAAACATTATACCAATTAAAATAAAACCGTCGACAAAAATACTTTTGAAAAGAAAAATAAAAATTTCATTGTAACCGAGCCCTCATTTCGAATGGGACTTCACAGTAAGATAACCGTATTAAAAGGCCGTTCAGATTTTTCCCGCAGAAAACACCGAGGGTACTTGTGTAAAGAGTGTTCATTTACACGGTATTTCATTTTTTTTTTTGTGAATTGCCTTTTGCCATGAATTACGAGATTTGTGGAGTGGCCACTTTTGCTGTTTATCTCGATTTATCTATTATAAAGAGATTGGAAATATTTCAATTAATAAATTTCTTATATAATCATACGTGGATTAGTTTGATATTATTAATTTTCAATCTTATATTATAGACGTTTTGTCCGTATTTTTATCCAAATTTTAGTATTATTATTTATGACTACTTTTTGTAATTGGATCTTCTTCGTTGACCCGGAATGTGTGCCAGTGGTCTCGCGTTAGATTATAAAAACATTTGTATCTTATGTAACTGTATTTTTTTTACTGTAGAAGTAGAGCTGATGGTTAGTTACCGTTATATAAGTGCTGCGGTATAGCTCTAGCTATAAGGCCGGGCTGACAAAAGTGATTAGGCTGTCTGGCAAAGAATCTCACCAGTAGCCCGAAGTCTTGAGGTTGAAATTGTGTACAGACCCGTCCTCAGAAAATACGTGTAGCTTTGGTCTTGGCAGTCGAGGCAGGCTGCGTGAAATAAACTCATATCAATAATCACAATATATTCACATTAAAAAATAAGTAAGGATATACGAACGTATACGTGAATGTGCGTACAATCTATTGTAATTTGATACAGCAGTATAAAAGGTTGATTTAAACTATTGGCAACAATGACTATTGTTCGTAAAAATGTAATTTTGTTTAAAAATTAGAAAGGTATTAAGGTTTTCCTTGAAATAAGTAAGATTAGTGATACAAAAAACGATAAATAAAAGTAATCATTGCATATTCGATGATATAATGATTAAATGATTATTATCTTAGGAATGAAGTAAACAATTAAACGAAACGTGAACTAATACATTACGAACTAAAACAAACAAGTTTTTTTTTAAATAATAATAATAAGGTCCTCCAGACCGATTTCGGCCACAGCAGCCAATCACAAGAGAGATTAGCCATTTGCGCAGGAGATATTATAGTGCACAAGTGTGGGCGCAAACACAAGTGCACTCTTTTCCTTAGCTCTCATAATCCGATGGGACGGCAGTCCGACACAACCGGAAAGAGTTCAGGCGCAGGACCAACGGCTTAACGTGCTTTCCGAGGCACGGGAGTGTACACGCTTCCAACTTCCAGACTCCGGGCTGCTACTGAGAATTTTCTGACAGGAAAACGCAATAACTATTTATTGGTCCCATCTGAGAATTGAACCCAGGACCACCGGGTCTGCGGCCTTATATGTAGCCATTAGACCAACGAGGTAGTTTTTATATATAAGATATACGAACATACTTTTATGACGACTACGATACTAGTATATTATTTAAAATTATAATATAGCGTTCAAACAATGTTAGAACGAAGTCGGAACAAAGCTACCGGAAATAAACGAAGTCTGCGGTTTAAAATATTAAAACAAATGCATGACGTGGAGCGCGCAAAGTTTTTATATAAATGAATTTATGGCATGGTTTAACTGCTCGGTTAATTTTTAAGTTATAACTTTTTCCGTGCAACAATATTCAGTTTTATTACATACTAGGTTCCCCCCGCGACTTCGCTTGCATTTGTCTTTTTCTGTACACGTGTATGCAACATTTCATGAGTATCAGTTAAGTTTTTAACGCGTAAAATCATAATTAAATAAATAAAAACTCGATTTCACATTTGTAATTATTTATTCGAAAATGGGCCGCCTGATTGTGAACGATCACCTCAGCCCATGTCCCAAGCGTTACATTTACTAATTGATTGTCAAATAATAACCACCGGTTAGGAAATGAACACCTTAGACGTGAGAAGAACCGCCAAAAACGTCATTGAATTTTGTTAACCAACATTAATTAACGATTCTTTTTAATAATATAATTGATTATTTGTAACGTTTTCTGGTAGTCTGTTATAAGGGTCATACTTTATCAAAACATTTTATAATAAGTAATTACATTTTCCTACAACAGATTTACTATGCCCTTACTAAAATTAACAACTACCATTCTTACAACCATTCCACGCGGTCATGATTTGTACAGTAGCTATTTTTAATTTCTATTTGTATATATTTAAGTCTTTAAAGTAATCATAAATGTGTTTATACAAAATCCTGAATGCTGTTAAATAAATATTAAGCCGTGCTTGTAAAATATATTGTAAAATTATATTTTGATTGTATAGGATCTAAAGAATATCAAAAGCTTTATTATCATCACAATGAAATTTTCAGTATTTTAATGTAATCATTGTGAGTAAGACTAGCTTAAATTTGGAACAATTTTGTTTTAAATAAATGTTGTAATTTTAAAATAAAGTGTAATGTAATCTCAAGGTCTGAACCAACGAGTTGTTAATTAATTCTTAATCAGACTCTTACTCCCTCGCGGAAGAATGAGATGGTTCGCTACACAGAACAAAAAACAATTAGAAGTGCTTAAGCATGACTAAAATTATGACACATACAAAAAATAGTTTTAGAAATTGTTTGTTCATAAACATTACCTACTATAAGATTAAGAGTAATAATTATTGTTGTTTGTGTCTAAGTGATAAGCTATCTCGACTTTTTATATATTAATATAGACAGTCCCTATATTAATATTCTGCTCCCTGGAATATGGTCAGCAGTCAAACTTTTAAAAAGTTTTTGAGTTTTTCGATAAGGAATTCTCGGTAACAACTCGAAGTTTAGAAATTGACAATGTTTCTATTCTATGCTTCAAGTCTACGGTTATATTAGATTTTTTGTGTAACGTTTTGATTTTTAAAATTGTAGCAACGATCGATAAGTACGATTTAATAAAGTCAATGCCACTTCTATTCTTATTAATTTCTAAATCACGTCGGAATTTTATGAAACTTCATCTCATTTGAAAGGCCTTTATTCAACTGAAGAACTTTGATCCAGCCTTTATTGTTACAGTTCAGTGTATTTTACACAGCGGTTGATTAAATTGTAGTGAGACTTGGCCTAGTATGTTTTTGATATTTAAGCATAAAGTGCATCGTTTAGTTAAACGAAGTAATATCGCTCTTTTGATGTCATCGCTAAAGCTGCTGTAATATTAATTTCATTCTTTGCCTTTCAAGCCTTCGTTGTTCGGTATAAACTATTCTACGTTAATGTCACACACAGACTGTAATTAAAATGTCTTTATTGTTTATTTATCTCCACATACTTCGTCATTGAGAATGGAAGCCATTAGCGTCTTTTTAGCAATTTTGATTCAAATGAAATATGATATACGATATGAATAATAATATTAAGGATGATAATAATAGTAAGGTTTAATAATTAAGTATCTACTATTACAGCTTATTACGTAATATATATACTTTAATTATTATGTTACTACAAATAAAAGGTATCATAATTTTTTTTTTTTGCAAAAATATCTCACCTGGTCATTGCGTTCTGTATTTCAGTCAAATCTTTTATAATAGAAATAACTTTTAGCAAATATTGTTTTTCGCATTGCGTTTTCTCACATGTTTTCTGAAGATTGAAAATATATTATAATAACGATAATTCTATCTATTTGAAATTATGATACGCTATGTAATATCTAAAAATATAATATTTGTTAATATTTCACAGAAGGTTTTTGCTCACTCTGTGTGTAAAGTAGATTAAAAAATATCTTCAATTTACGTAATTCATTAACTTGATTTACATTTATAAACTGTTTATGTTACAAAAAAAAATATCTTTGATTTATTTATTTAAGGAAGACAAACACAAATTAAGTAAGTATGAAGATTTTTTTTCGTTTAAATTTGAACGAATTTTTCACAACTTGTTAGAAATTATCCAAAAGTAAGCTTATACCCAGATAAGTAAAACTGAGATTGTTAGACGGGAAATTGGTGGTTAAATTTCATCTCATATCTAGAGGTTTATGGTTTCCAATAGAGAAATGATGATGATGTTATCCTCCTAACCGATGTCGGCCCCGGCTACCAATCTTAAGTTAAATTAGTCTCCTGTGTAGGACACATTATAGAGCACAAGTGTGTGTGTAAACATAGCTGCACTCTCTATTTCCTCACTCTGATATACCGATGATACGATCTCGACTAGAAAGGATTCAAGCACAAAACCAACGTCTTTACGTGCTTTCCGAAGCATGGGAGTGCACACACTTTCAACTTCCAGACTCCGGGCTGTTACTGAGAATCTTATAAAAGAAAAGCCAATAACTTTTTATCTGACCGATAGAGTAAAATAGTGCCAAACCAAAGCTATACTTTTTAATTATTTGCCAGCCAAGTCATCGCTATTGCTTTTATCACAATGAATGTATAAGCGCTAGAAATATACCGGCAGAATTATAAATCCATAAAAAATGAAGGCGTGGAACATTTTATGGTGGTGTATACTGACGTCGTAAGCCGGCAGGGCTATTAACACTGATAAGAATCGAAGAGAGAAAATGTTTAGGATTTTTTCATTTATAAAATGTGATGGCTTTTTGAAAAGTCAACGGTACTCTATGCTTTAATTTCGAGCATGAGTTCAATAAAAATATATAATTTTAATTCAAATTCAATTCTCTCTATTAATTTTTATCTGACGTCAAAAAGTTGTAAAGATATATAATATATCTTGAAGCGCGAATTCCTATGGGCGATGGTGACTATTTATCATCAGGTGGCCCATTTGCCAATTCGCCTTCTTATCTTATACATATAAAAAAACATCTATTTCAAATTTTTCACCAATTACAAGCTTATAAATCAATTTACAGATATAAATGGTAAAATCAAAACATCTGATCGAAGTTTCAAAGTATTTTATAATATTATTTATTTGTAAGAAGCACTATGAAGAAACAATTTGTTACCAATCTCATCCGAAAATTCCTTCTCAACGGATTTTCAGAGAGTAGGTCATTTGGACGCAAAATTATTTCAATAAAGTCTATAGAAAAACATGTACCTAAGTCCGTAATATTTGGCGTCGACGCTTGATTAAAGCTTAATAAGCAGCTCGGAGCTGAGGGACATAGAACAATAGTATATTAGAAATGATACCAGCACCGACACAAAAACTTTTAAACCAAACAAATGACATCTAATTTTATTTATTTATCATACCTTATTATATTAAATATTATATGACATGTTACTAAAACTAATACAGGATTACAAAATTAGCTTAAGCATATATTGAATTACTGAAGAGACCGTAAGTAATTTAAAACTATTAAGAGATGAGAATCTAATGTATGAATCTGTGAGTGCGTGCGTGTGAGGGTTTGTTAATGTGTTTGTGTGTATTTATTGTATTTATAGTAATTTAACTTATATTTTCATCTATTTTTATTAATAAGGTTTCATCTATTTTTATTAATAGTACTGTCATATGAAACAGTGTGGTTAATACTACAACGGAAGACTATATAATGACACAATAATAATAATAATAATATCCTGGGACATTATTCCACATAAGGCCATCTGATCCCAAGCTAAGCAGAGCTTCTACTACGGAAACCAGACAACTGACATACTTACATATAGGCTATGCCATCTTCTAACCGATTTTCTAACGAGATAAATGTGCGAAAATAGAAAAGCTATCTCAATTCACTCCCTCTCTCTTAAACCGATGGAACGGCATCCGATACGACGAGTTCAGACACAGAGTGCCTTTATGAGCTTTCCGTGAGAGATTCATCTCATGTATTTAATACATAGACACATATGTAATGTAATTTATTATATAACACAGTAGCGTAAATTATATAATTAGAAGTACCTCGGTCGTACCATTTCTATTTCGTTTTCTTTTCTGAACTGCCAAATGCAGCTCTGATGTTATGGATAAGCGGGGACTTTCTTTATTAACAAAAGTTAATCAAATACTCTTGTAAGTCCATTTAAACGACTGAAAGGGAGATTTCCATATTTAAAGCATAATTAATACATTCAAAATAATTATAACTCTGATTCTGTGTACACTTAGCCTTCAAGTGCAATGATATTGAAGGTTTATGTGAAAGTTGACATATATATATATATATATGTGTTATATATATATATATATATATATATATATATATATATATATATAGTTTGAACTCTTTCCGGTCGTGTCGGATGGCCGTCCCATCGGATTATAGGAGCTAAGGAAAAGAGAGTGCACCTGTGTTTGCGCACACACTTGTGCACTATAATATCTCCTGCGCAGATGGCTAATCTCTCTTGAGATTGGCTGCCGTGGCCGAAATCGGTCTGGAGGATCTTATTAACATATACAAAATAATCCTAAAATCCAATTTTAAAATACTTTTTTTTTTTCATTATGCAGGATAAAAATCTCAAGCAGGCCAAAGTTTACGTATCCCATCGGATTATGAGAGTGTTACCTGAAGTTTAGCACACGCTTATGCAGTACCTACATTATCTCCTTTTAGTTAGTCTCCATTGTGAATCGCCGCCATGTTTGGCACACAGGCATAATCAAAAAATTAAAAAAGTACTACTTAAAAAAAAATATATTAAGCCGAGATGGCCCAGTTCTAACGCGTGAATCTTAACCGATGATCGTAGGTTCAAACCCGGGCAAACACCACTAAATTTCATGTGCTTAATTTGTGATTATATTTCATCTCGTGCTTGATGGTGAAGGAAAACATCGTGAGGAAACCTGCATGTGTCAAATTCCACTGAAATTCTGTCACATGTGTGGAATACACATGTGACAGAATTTCAGTGGAATTTGGAACCAGGTTGGTGAAGGAGCATGGTGGAATAAGCTCCAAACCTTCTGAAAAGAGGAGAAGAGGCCTTAGCCCAGCAGTGGGACATTCACAGGCTGTTACTGTACTACTTTAAAAAAAAAAACAAGATTCAATTTGTTTCGTACCAAACGCTTCATTTACTAGTTTAACTGGCCGACTTCATTAATTAAAACTTATAACAAACCAATGAAAACCAATAAACAAAACATAATAACTGTACATCAGTAACAATAAGTTAAATATAATTAAAATGGACCGACAGAAGTACAGACGCTATTGTATTCGGACTATTGTTTGTTTATAATTGCTAGGCAGCTTAGCTATGTTATACTAAGGCCTAGCTCACACCAGGTAAAGAGCAGGGATTTGTTACTGCTGTTTCACATTCATAAAATTATATTGATATTAATTTAACAAAATATATTATATATAAGAATGCATTGTACTGGACGTAACACGTAATATCGTGTATGCGCGAAAGTGCGCATAAATCATTGCGCAATGTCGCAAATTCGCACACTTTTACGAGCGTTTACACGCTGGCTCGATCATGTATGCGCGGAGTATGTACCGCATTAAAATCTTCGTGAGCAAACATTGCGTTGCGTTTCACCAATGTGCGCAGGCCTAAGTGTCGAGTTAAAGTTAGTATGGATTACTTGAATAGTTTATATTTTACTAATAATTCTAGTAAAAAAATGTTTCAAAGATTGCATGTACATAATAGTTTAATAGCTTATGACATGGGTGTGGAGAAGCGGCATGTAATAAGGTTTTTTAGTGAAAAGATATATAATTTTCACGGCAACAATTAGTATACGTAATACTTGGTGGTAGAGCTTTATGGAAGCTCGTCTCTGGTAGGTACCGCCCACTCATCAAAACAGCAGTACTTGGTACTGTTGTGTTCTAGTTTGAAGGGTGAGTGAGCCAGTGTAATTACAGGCACAAGGGACATAACATCTTAGTTCTTAAGGTCGGTGACACATTGGCGATGTAAGCGATAGTTAACATCTCTTACAATGTCAATGTCAAAGAGGGTCTGCGTGCCCTGCGTGCGATAAAAATAATTTCTTAAAAAGTAATATATTCTTATAAAGTAAGAATTGTTTCTGTTTTTTTATAGCATAGGTAGGCAAACGTCCTTTGACATTAATTAAATATAATTTACGACGCATATCCACAACATTATAACGTCAACCTACATATATTTAAATAATGAGAATGTATTTACGTATACGCAGTTTGACGTCTTCATTATTCATCATTTCTTTCTTATTCGCTATGAAAACAAAACGAGAGAGTAATTAAAAAGTTACAATACATTTCAACCATGTCCTATTTTGAAATGCAGCCAAGTTTCACTTCGGATGTAAAAATTCTTTTAAATTTCGAATTCAATTTAATTTTTTTATTTATTTTTTTGTTTACGGGCAAATGTGATATTTTTCATCAAACGAAAAATGGGCCATGCTGCATTGTTTCCTTCAATCAAGTTTGCTTAGTTTAATTTAAAAGTAATATTTAGTAAAAGAATCACCAGTATTCTATTACTAAATATTACGTAGAGCTCTGGGCAAGCTCGTCTGGGTAGGTACCACCCACTTATCAGATATTCTACCACAAAATAGTAGTACTTGTTATTGTTGTGTTCCAGCTTAAAGGGTTAGTGAGCCAGTATAATTACAGGCACAAGAGACATAGCATCTTAATTCCCAGGGTTGGTGGCACATTGGCGGTTTAAGAGATGGTTAATATCTCTTAAATCAATGCCAATGTCTATGGGCGTTGATGACCACTTACCATCAGGTGGTCCATATGCTTGTCCATCTCCCTATGCCATGAAAACTGGCTAATAAAAAACAGCAACTAAGCACATGAAAATTTAGTAGCCCGGATTAGGAACTGCAATCTTCAGTGAAGATTCACATGCTCTAATATTATAAGATTAATTTTATATATATATATATATATATATATATATATATACATCTGCTTACATAAAAAATCAATATATACATAACTAAATTTTAGCTTTTATAAGCAATACGGGAAATCCGAATTTGAACCCTGTAACCTGACGAGGTTACAGGGTTCATATTCAAAGTTAAACTGATGCTAGTTCAAAATATACGTTCTACTGAGAATAACCGCCAAGAAGTTTTCTTATTATGAGTTTTTACTCTCAGATGAAATACGGAAGACTAGTTAATATCCATGCTTATTTATCATCTACATTTTCTTGTATACATGTTATTACATTATATATTATAAAAAAGGAAATATTCCAATAAAGCAATCAAGTAACTTCAAAGTAAAGCTAAACGATAAGCATAAAATGTTAATATTATATCGAGCACGTCATATATTTTGTCTTTAATGAGTAATTGCTAATATAAGCTTACTTGTTTAATGGACAATATTGAATAAGTCGCCGCTGACATAAAATTTCCATTAACCCGAGCCTAAATTGGATATTAAACAGGTCAGTAGACATCTACACAGATTATACAATAACAAGTATTCATATGTTCGATCTGTTTATACGTTCTAATTTAATTCCAAAAGAAGGCTTAATACAATAAATTAAAATAAATTATGCATGAAAATATAGACGTTGAAAACTCTTGGGTTACATTACCAAAATCGAATACGATAGCTTACTGACTAGCAACGAGCGAGTGACGGATCCAATTGACAAGCTAATCAACAAAAACAAATTAAATTTGTTCTATTTCAATGGATTGGCTTGATCGATGGCTTGAGGACAATCCAATCCAGTGTCTCTATTTAGGCGATGCCAATATTGGATTGGCTCAGTGTATTGGCCTCGTAAATACTCCAAAATAGTATATAAAGCGTTTATATAGAAAGAAAAACATACAAGAATTTATGTTCTTTTTTAAATTAGAAATCTTCAATGGCTTACGCAGAACATATCACAAAAGTTTCATCAAAATCCGATTAAAATGTTAAAGTAAAGAGTACAAACATAAAAAGAAACATACATTTATATTTTTCAAGATAAAAGATATAAATATGTATATAATAAATATTTCTTTAATACTACAAGGCTTAAGTATATTTATGTAAATGTGACAAAGATGTGGGTCTGGATAAGAGATCGATATCTACATTTTACGCCATTTGTCTTCCGTCATATTATGTTATCGTGAAAGAATATGTAAATGGATGTCGTGTTCCACAAATATACCGCTCTCTGTTTAAATAAAATTACCTAAGAGCCAGAGAGCTAATGCATGTTATTTTTTTTTTTGCATAAAATACGGTGGTCGGGCAATTGGGCCTACCTAGTGGTAAGTGGTCAAAATCGGCGGCAAAATATTAACCCTACCAAAAATATTATCGCAACCAAAAATTTGCTTTTTCTAATCTGAAGTCATTGGAAATTCAAGTACTTAATTTGCGCTCATAATTAATCCCTTGTACTGTGGTGAATGAACATGATAAGGATATCTGCAAGTGTTGAATGAAAACTTACCACATACGTATCCACCAACCCGCGTTGGAACAGCGGGATGGAATAAGCTACAAACATTTCCAGGGCAGGAGACATCAGCCCCGCCGTGAAAAATTAACAGGATATTTTATACACTATATCACTTACATAATATGGCCCAAGAATCATATTATATACATCTTGTTTGATTGTTTAAATATTATTGACGTAATCAAATCAATATGAATTACTTTGATGAGCCAAGTAATTAAGAATAGACAAAAAAAAACTTATTGTAACTTATATTTGCGTGTAAATAATGAAACATTCTTTTCATATATAAAAGAATACATACTGAATGTATACGGTGACTCCCTTAACAGTTTCTTTACACATCGCAGCCACAGCATCGACGTGCAATTTGAAATGCAAATTATTAAAAAGTATTTGCCCGAAGGCTATATTCACAATCAGAATACGCCGGCAAGGCATAGTCAAGCGAAATACACACAATGCATATGATAATTTCTTAAATCTTTTGTGATCAACTAAGAAATATGTAAAAATTGCTTTAATGATGCTAAAATGCACATAAAGTAAAAAATATAATAAGAGCCTAAATAAGCCCCCTGCTGGGCTAACGTGTCCTTTTCTTTTAAGAAAAAGTTTGGAGGTTATTACACTACGCTTCTCCAATCCGGGTGACACTTGTGTAATTGTGTCATGTGACACACGATATATACTAATTTCCTTACGATGTTTGTTTCACCGCCGAGCACTAGATGAAGATGAAACACATAGCACATGAAAATTCAGTAGTGCTGGGCCAGATTTGAACTCACAATTTTTAATTAAGATTTATATATTTTAACCACAGTTTAATCTCGGCTCAAAATGCACTTGCTTCGTATGCACTACAATGTGTGTACCCACAACTTACACAGTACATGCTAGTTTTAAGATTTATGAGTAAAATTCTTGTATATCGATTTATATCTATTGTTCACCCAAGCGTGGCATCGTTGCCGTTGTGATTTGGAGTTTATGCCCAATATTCAATTTCGATTTGCAGCGAATTATAATTAGTAGAATTGTCAAAGCGCCGTAATTCACAAAGTAATATAAAAACTAACAGATCAGAAAGTTACAAGTAAAATTAAAGTGACAGTCAGTTTTAATAAATCGTACTAAACTTAAAAGAAACGATTTTTTTTAAATATATATAGTAACAGGACATTCGTGGTTCAGTGAACTTTATGTATGATCATGGTATTTATTCTATATTGTTCCTGCTTATGTAATTTAAGCTTTAATTTAATATTGATAAAGTTAATTTCTCGTTGAATGTTAAATGTTGAATGATTAACGTTATTTTAAATTAAGTAAAAAGTTATAAAAACTTAAAAAATGATATAGCAAATGATGATGTTCAAAATATGAATGTAGGCGTATAAACGGTTACTTCTATTATACTATTTAACTTTAATATTGCTATTAGGATATCCGTCGACCAAAAGAACTAAGATGTTATATCCTTTGTGCTTATATACTGGCTCCGACTTCAAACTGAAACAGATCAACAGAATATTATTGCTTTTTGGTAGTAGAATAATTGATGTGTAAATGATACCTAGCCAGACTACCTGCACGAATCCTTACAATTTCCATCAAAAGCACGATATTCAATAATTCCTAAAATACTCTAGTCAGAATTCATAGTAATTTCAATAAGTATTTCCCAGACATCGAAATCAGTGGCATTTATAACCGAGCTGTACAAATTAAAATATTAATTTATTAAAAAATAAATTAATGTATAAATGATGAAAAGATTTCTCTCATATTCAAAAAGAAAGCGCTTGAACTCTTCGGCATGAAACGAAACCGTTTACAAATGAAACCATAATTTTAATGAAGTAGTCACACAAAGCCTTATATCAAAGTTGGGACCTACTTATTGGAGACTTAAGAATACCGTATTTATATTTACCAAATTTTGGCAAAGAATGAGTTACCATTACTGTTATCTTTAAGCAAATTGACGATTCAAAATGCAATAACAGTTTTCTGAGTAATACTTATTATTGTTCTTATAACAATATATTTATAGAATCTATGTATCGAAAGGAACCACATCTTCTCTAGTTGGATGAAACTGGCTTTAGTTAAGCCAATACGCTCAATCTGAGGATTTATGTAACTTGTAATTTAAGTAAAGGGAGTGACGTTTTCGTTTAAAAAAATATATCATTATGCAAAAAATAATGCTTGATTTTGTTCATACCTTCAGAAATCGTTTATCCGATGTAGTAAAAATTTTATGGCATCAACATCATAGGGGCCATTCATTTATTACGTAAGACTATTTAGGAGGGGAGGAAGGTCGACCATGTCTTATTTTTTCTTCCAAGGGGCTGGAAGTCTTGATAGTTCTTACGTAAGATCACAAGCTAGTAAAAATCGTCTTACGTAATAAATCAATGGTCCCATATATGGCGCACAAGTATTTTCAGATATGTTTATATTTTTATTTGTATTAACTTTTTGTTTTTTAATGAAATTGGCAATAATTGAATTATTAGTAATAATAATAATGTCCTCCAAACCGATTTTGGCCACGGCAGCCAATCTCAAGAGAGATTAGCCAACTGCGCAGGAGATATTAAACTATACAAGTGTGTGCGCAAACACTCTTCTTCCCTAGCTCTCATAATCAGATGGGACGGCATTCCGACTCGACCGAAGAGAGTTCAAGCGCAGGATCGACGCCTTAACGTGCCTTCCGAGGCACGAGAGTGTACACACTTCCAACTTCCAGACTCCAGGCTGCTACTGAGAATTTTCTAACAGAAAACTCCAATAACAATTTATTGGCCCGACTCTGCGGCCTTATATCTAGCCACTAGACCAACGAGACAGTTAAGTTAGTACCTCGTTATAGAAACGAGATTACTATTTTTTTAAATAAATTAATAACCCTTTTAGGTAATTCGTAAAAATATTCATTAAACTTTAAAGACAGCTAATTTCCGTTACAAAAATCCGACGTAATGACTAATGATGGAAGAAAGGGACAAAGTATAGACTAATATCACTCACTTTCATTCGGGACCATTAATCAAGTTAAATATTACAAAATCGTCTGCAGGTAATAAATTATAACAACAACGCTTAATTTGTAACATACAAAGTTTATATTTTTATGTATCCATTTTTAATATAAATGAATTGATATAATAGTTCCTTTTTTTTAACAAAGGTTGTCTTTGATGTCATTGGACATCATAAGTCCTTCACTGGCCGTCATAGGATTATTTCTACTCTAGACTGCACCTCTATAAGTTATCAATTCAGACATCAAACTTATATTACGAACGTAATAGATTTAAAATTACGCAATTCGAACGGATTTCATATTTCAATTGATTCATAGATGAAAACTATCGGTGATCATTCAATACTTGAGAGTTTGAAACATTGATTCATAGTATTTCTAGATAAAACAATTTCATCGAGATTTTAAGTTTTATATAAAACTGATAATGCGATGAGAAATAAGCCAACTGTACAAGAGTGATATCCTATTTTAATACGTGTATTCTTGAAATATTATAATTATTATGTCGTATATCATTATCTGACATTTCACGATCGTATTTTGCGTTTTCAGTTTCAAGTCTGTCCTTACAGAATAGCTCTACAATTTCTTAAGTATATTTAGAGATATTTTATAGTCTTTTTTTTATAATATAAATTAACAATAAATTATTTAACATTTAACAAAATATTTCAGAACGAATCTGATATAATATGTTTGGTAAATAAAATAAAAAAAAACATAAATAAAATTGAGGACGACTTTAATTCCTTTTTTTGTAAATAAAACAAATCATTATTTTATGTTATATTTATGATTTCACCTGTTTAGTCATTGCCGAACATTTTCCAGCATTGTACCTATATGTAGTATACAAATATTGATAACTTTTATTTAGATACATTTTACTGTATTCGCGTCATGTTATGAACAGACTAAATCAAAGTAAAAAAGTTAAAAAATAAATGCGAATGCATCGTCATATACATCCAACGCCAGTTGTATTGTTGATTTTTGTTAAGAGTGTAATTTACAATGTAATTTGTAGAATCAAAATAACTAACTAGTACCTTCGTGTAGATCTGCGTTATCTAAATGCCTTCCAATTTTATAAAAGAAAAAGTGGTTATAACACCTCGAACTCAACTGAAGATTGAGGGTTCAAGGCCAACCACTGTATCTCAGTGTTCTTAATTGGTGTTGATAATAATTCATCATAGTGTTCTGCGATGAGGAAATCTGCATAATATGCAGTATGAATGTGTGTCCACATTCAAGCAGCAAAAGTGGAATATGCTCCTAAATTAAGAATAACAAAGAAACTGAGAGAAGACCCAGCGTTGGGATATTACTTTACTTTTAAATGATAATCACTTCTAGTTCTCTTTTATCTTCAACTCCGTCTCGGGAGAGCGAACTCGGAAGATGGCCAGTCGTAAAACTGCTGACCCACGCAAATTAACATTGCAATGAAACAGCGGAGTAGCGAAATAGTTAATTAAAGAACTTCCACTAACTTTGAAGTGGTTGTAAAATTAATTGCATTCTCTTAATTTAAGGAGATGCAATACAGAAATATGACGCTTTTAAGCAACATTGTTTTTGTACTTAAAAGTATTGCAAATTTTATTGAAAGAGTTTAGAACTATGCAATGCTTAGTTTAATTATAGCTTACTTTTATTACGTATAATAGACGTATTAAGTTTATATTTTTTCTTCTGTTAAGAGAGCACTGTGGCCTGAAATACAGGTGTTTACCGAGCTCAGTGGGGCTGTTCTATAATAGTCTTAGCGGTCACCGCATAAAAATAAACTCCCTTAGGATGTTAGATAATTAATAAACCACTGGTCTGGCAGTCTGTAACTTGACTTTTTTTTTTAAAATGTGTATTAGGTAAGTTTTTTTTATAGTATAAGTAGGCGAAGGAGCATATGGGCTACCTTATGGTAAGTGGTCACCAACGCCCATAGACAGTGTACATTGCATTGCATTGTACATTTCTTTAAAAAAAAACATTGTACATTTCTTTAAAAAAAAACACACCTCCAACCTTGGGAATTAAAATGCTATGTTCCTTGTGCCTGTAATTACACTGGCTCACTCACCCTTCAAACTGGAACACAACAATACCAAGTACTGCTGTTTTGCGGTAGAATATCTGATGAGTGGGTGGTACTTACCCAGCCGAGCTTGCACAAAGCTCTATCACCGAGTAAATTTTAATTTGTATTAAGTTGTTAATGTAACGCTATAATTATTGTTCTCCCTTTTTATCATACTGTAGACTTACATTACACGACAATAATATTTAAAGGCTAACATTGCGTTTGCCACCACGTTGCATCGAAGTAGTTTGATACATAAATATATCAGAATTTCATTCCTCAATACAGGTAAATAACATTATAAAAATGTATAGATCGCCTTAAGTTATATTTAAATGTATTAGTATACAAGAATAAATCTTACTACTTAGCCTTTTAAATCCAAAATTAAAAAAACCATCGTTATATCCGCTTTATACCTTAATGTTGTATTAAAAATTGGCATGATCACATAAAAGAGACGGCATAAATAACTTCTAAAGGGAATCGAGCCGCAGAAATCCCCTCGAGTCTCATTAAACAAACATAAAACCCACCCGTCTGAATCCACATTCACTGATAAAGGCACTTACGATAGCAGAGTTGCTTGCCACATGCGAAAATTAAGTAAATTGGTTAATGGTTAACGAATACAGATTTAAATTTGAATAATATTGCATGAACTAACAAAATGAATATTGCATATTGACTTTGAAATCATTATATCTTTGGCCTTTTGAGTCGGAAAATAATTTAAACACACACTTTTAACCGAAGCGGTTTGAACTCTTTGCATCTTATCTCATCTTAGAGCTCGAGATTTTCTTTGGGGTGTTTTTTTTTACAAATTAGGAATACTTACTGAATCATAGTTATAAAAGTGTTATGTATTTCCATAATACTATTGATTGTGTTTGTAGAAACAGTGGCAAATATTGTATGCACATGAGAAGTAAAGAAAAACTTGTAACTAAGTTTGAACCCCGTGAATACTTCGAGCTTTGCCAATTGATCAATTTAAATGTAAAAACTCGATGAAAAAATAATAGATAAAAATTTTAAAAAAAACAAGCTTTTGTAGCTAATAATAAAATTTTAATTTGTAATTTTTTTTAAATTATTTTATATTTTTTAATTTGAGCTATTATTAAATAGTTTAAAAAACTAAAAAAAAAAAAACGCTTTTGTAGCTAGCCGAACTGAAAAATATTTTTTTATATTCAAAAAAATAAAGTGATTAAGAAAAAAACATTTTATCATCAAAATGCGTTGGGTGCTAGATGTCAATTATTGTTAATAATTTTTTTCATAATCACTCTTTATTTCTTTAACTTATAGAAAATTATTTTTAAGTTTTTAGTTCGGCTAACATAACATGGCTAATTTAACAATAACATTTTAACGTACATTTTTAAGAGATTTCATCTAATTCAATTCCCAATCTTGGATATAAATTTATAATTTGTACACGCCGTATTCACCCACGGGGCTTAAGATAAGTAATTCTTTGTTACGACTTACCCGAATACCCCCCGCAATATACTGCTGGAATTTACTCCAATGATTTATTAATGCTGAGGTAATTTTCTTTAGATCTTCACTTAAGATATTTGGGTACGAATTAAAGAAAGCCAAGCTATTTTATATTAACGTTAATACAGAAGCTTCATGAATATATATGTAACTAATATTACCAAACAGGCAAGTTTCAGTTTTGTACTGTAATTAAAATAAATGTTTAATGATATTAAATATAATATACATTATTTATTTGATAGATATTTATTTCCCATGTGTATCTGGCCAATAACTATTTTACATTATATAGCTTCAGATCCGAAAATCCTGGGTACGAATCCCAAGTTTGGCCAATCAATATTTATTCATATTCAAACAAGATTATTTTTATGTGTATTAACATTTATCTTATGTAAAATACAGATCTAGAGAGCATGACAGGAATTAACAAGATAGATAGAAATTAAGAACAATGGCGGCATCATTTTGTTTTCAAAACGGATCTGTTTTTCCTTTTCTTATTTATGGTGTCAAAAGGAAAGGAAATATTTTAATCACGTTAAATTAGTTAAGTTTTATTTTTTTTAACAATAAATTGGATTTTTGAAGTTAGTGGATTTTCTACAATAAAATCTACCGCATACAGTTCATAACTTCTCTATTAAATCCAAAATAATATTAGGATCTCTGATGTAGAATGTATTTACAACGAAATGACGTAACACGTTGATTACTACTGAATAGTTTTAAGTGAACTGCTAAAACGGTTTTCCTTACAATGCGCGATAATAACAATGGCTTAGTTTGAGAGTAGTACAAGTTTAAATTGAATTCCGTGTATTATGTCTTACGGGAATCTTATCCAAACTTTTTTTTTATTTTTTTATATTGCAGATATAAACTAGAATAAAAAATGAATAAGTTTATTCTAATTAAAGAAATCATATACTAAAATCATTATAATACAAAATATTAGTGTTTATTTTTTTCCTATTTTAGATTGAATTACAACCAGAAAATAACATATAATTTATTTTTTATTAATATTTATTATATAATACACATAGCTTAGAATCGCGACCACAAACAATCTATTTTTTTCATTTTCTGCTAGAATTCTTTTACGATACATTTCCTTCTTAAAGCAGCATAATTGTCTTACGCTATTAGGCAAATCAATTGACATCGTTTTTTTTACAATGGGCGGATGGGCGAATTAAAAGAGTATTAATAATTGCTAAGATCACCCACGCGGCGTCAACTCTGCGAACTAAGATGTTATGTCCCTTGTGTTTATCGTATTGGCTCACACACTCTTCAAATCGGGACACAGAAATACTAAGTATTGCTGTTTGTCGATATAATATGTGATGAGAGGATGGTAAGTACACAAATAAACTTACATAATATCTTACCACTAAGTAGTCACATTCAACCTATTACCCTTATTACCAGAATATCAAATCTAAGATACGAATGAATAAGTAAACAGAGTAGTTACTCAAAAGGTAATAATAGTATTAACGTTGCACAAATTTGTAAGCTAAAAAATAAATTTACATTTTTATATTATTCTAACACTATTGGATTTATTTTCAAAACTTTAATTGGATGTACGTGACAAATATTTTAAATATTTTTGGTTATATTTCTGTGTTGAAAAGTATAACCATATTTCAATGAACAATTGAAACGAACCTTTATAAATAATAGACGCGCTCAACTGACGATAGTGTTCCACCAAGAAATTGCATTTTCTATCTTATTATCTTCTATTTTTATGGCTACGTAAATTTAGGTGACTGCGTCTAGTTCTATCTTATAAAGCTGAAACTGAAGAGCATGTAGTTTTGGATTCAAATCTAGGTCAGAACCAAGATAAATTTATTGCGTTTTCTGTCTAGAATGTTACCGCCTGGTAGTTGATAATGCTTATACTCCACGCGAGTATAAGCTTCGAAGAACACGTACACGCATTGGTCCTACTCCTGAACTGTGAAAGGGGGTGTCGGATTTTCCGTGTTGAATTATGCAGAAAAAAAAAACTGAGGTTTCATTGGGCGTTACTTAATCACAAAGTTTAAGATTTTTTTTTTATTATTTACCTGTCGCCAACATTTGGTTGGCATGTACAAGCGAGAATGGTGCATATTTTTACGCCTTAAATATAAACTTCCTTTGTCATATAAATATATTATATAATATACTGTTTCTACTGCTATTTGATGATGAAGTTAAAATTAATATTAATACGTGAATGAATACGATTTATAATCGACGACGAATGTCGCTTTGTAATCGACAATAAATGCATAAGTTTAGCCCGATTTTGAAACAATATAGTCATAATACAACAACAGTTCTGTTTATTGCAACCATCGATACTGCCCGACATTTTAAATCGGTGAAAATAGCTCTTGATGTGGGTGCGTTTTAGAAATTACTGGCAAATTCGAATGCATATATTCACGTGACATAGAAATACCTTTAATAATGTTACTTGGTTATGTATTTGTATTACAGATATGTTCTGTATAATATCGGCCTCTAAAATTTGAAGTATGTTATAGCCCCATAAACTGACTCTTGGGATCTATATAAATGCTTAGATATTTTACGACTCTTGCGTTATAAGACTTGATAGATGATAAAACGTATGCATACTTATAAATCATTGGGAAAGTTTTGAAATTACAGTCAATTTTGAATGAAGAATAGGAAGCTCTTAAAGGAATATTACTTAACTTTGGAACAATAAACTCGTTCATCGATATTGCTTACATTTTTCTTTTGTTTAAAATTAACTTGAATATCTAATTTTCTATTATGAAAATATACCAATGAAATATTTATTCAAATTTTAATTTGATGCGGAGTAAAATATTGCAAGCTATTAAGTTTATACAAGTATGTTCAATTTTACAAAGATTCATGGATTACTCTTATGTAATTCTAACCTTTTGATACAGAATCACTATATCCCATTCACTTAGATCACCAAATTGATATTTAAAAAATTTAAACATCTCTAAATAATTGACGTCTTTCCTTACTTACCAACTTTGTTTGGTGGGTAATTAATTAAACAATATCCTCTTCTTTCGCATGTCAAATCAATGATGACAGAAAGAGATAACAGTTTTTAAATAAATAGCAGCTATTGATCTGAACTCTTTTGAAAAGTCTAGTTTTAGAGATTTGGGGATTAAGTTACTAATCCCTCTGAGCACAATATTCTGTGGAGTTGGACTAATGTTGGAGTTTGGACTATTGTTGGAAGATAGATTTTGCTCTAATATATCCGCACAAATGGCTGGTCTATGAGATTCACCATTGTGGCTGATATTATGTCAATGGATATTACTGTTAAGGTCATATATGTATATCATTAACGTTCACTGCGAAACAGAAAACAATCAAAGTGGTCATTCATGTGGTTTCTAGGTATTCTGACTGTGTTAAAGACACGTACATTATGTAAGACAAATAAGACTATATATATACATTTATATTAGATAAATAACATTTTCTTTATAACAATAGGGTATGCGGATAGGTAAATGAGCCACCTGGTGGTAAGTGGTCGCTACCGTCTATAGACATTGGCGCTGTAAGAAATATTATTCACTAGCTTCCGCACGCGGCTTCGCTCGCGTGTGAAGAGGATGTGTCCATATTTTTATCCTATGACCTATTCCGCATACCTGACTTGTATACAAAATAAAATATAAAAAATGATCGGTTTAATAGTTAAATGTAACAAACAAACTCACTGTTGCATTTATAATATGAATTAGGTACCCTTACATCGTCAATGCTTCACCGACCTCGAATTTTAATAAGCTATAGCCCTTGTGCCTTTAATTATGACTTCTAGGCCCTTCAAAACCGGTACACAACAATATATTAACTATTTAGTTTTATAATTAGTGATAAGTGGCTACCCTAACCAGCACCATTTTTTTTTATCGCTGGAAAAATCCCTTTACGCGTTTCCCCCACATGATGTGGGGGGTATGTGGGGCTCGCCAGCGCTCTGAAGGCGCCGGAATACCCACTAAAAAACCAGCCCACTCCGTCTTTTCGGGGGGCGTCACGGGATCGCTTGCGCATACTACCGTGATGTCCCGACGGTAGGACCTTAAACAGCACCATACTTGGTGCTCTTTAAAAAACCCATCTTTAAAAAAAATATCAACATAATTACCTTGAAAGTATACCTTTATTTCTAAAGTATCTGATTTATATAAGATCCGTTAACATTTCAAACGCGGTAATCTAAGTTAGCGAGGCTCAGTGGAATCTTATAGAAGTCAATTTATCTACATCCATGTTTAACTTGCTTAATGATCTTAGGATGTAACTTCTAGTCCGTTTTGTTTCTTACAAATGACAAGATTTATTGAACTGGACTTTAAGTTCGATTGTTGTTTAGTATTACTGCCTTCTTGGTCTAGTGGATATAAAGCCGCAGACCCTGATGTCCAAGCCTAAGCTCTTGTGTTTTTCTGTTGAAGAATCTCAATAGGAGGTCGGAGTATGGAAATGTATACATTCGTACCTCCGAATACACGTAAAGCCGTTGTACCTGGGCCTTAACTATTTTCGGTTGTGTCCGATTGTCGCACCATCGAATAATAAGAGTGAGAAAATAAAGAGTGCAACTTTACTTGCACACTGGAGCACTAAATATGCCCTGCGCAGTCTAATCTCTCTCTTTAAGATTGGTCGTCACGACCGAAATCGGCGAGAAGGACATCGTCAGTATCACTGTAATACTTTATTTTGGCATTTCGTAACAAATAAGATATCATAAATGTCCCACGACTGGGAAAATTGGATTTCTTTCCGACACGATGTTTTCCTTCAACTATGAGCACAAGACGAATTATAAACGTATTTTTAAGACATTCAATTATTGGTTCGCGCGATCTTCAATCGAGGTATACCTGTGTACCGGCTCTAGCATTTTATGAACTTAATATATGTATATCTCAAATATACAATAGATGTTTTGAAATTTTGAATAACGTATTATATGCCATCAATGCGTTCTAGCCGGTTACTTAGAAGAGATTTTAGTGTTTTTTTTATTATAAAATAATTTGGCGTACGGACAAATGGGCCACTTAATGGTTAGTGGCCACTATCGCCCACATTAGCAGTGAAGGAACTAATTATCCATTCCTATTTTAGTTAAGCATTATTTCTCTAAATATATACAAATAAAAATAAAAATATAATAT
The DNA here is from genome assembly GCA_905220585.2 of Nymphalis polychloros. Lineage (NCBI taxonomy): Eukaryota > Metazoa > Arthropoda > Insecta > Lepidoptera > Nymphalidae > Nymphalis > Nymphalis polychloros. Next base: position 4,159,101 of record HG992251.1, read on the forward strand.
CTTTTATTTTATTTTTATTGTATAGGTAGGCGGACGAGTATATGGGCCACCTGATGGTAAGTGGTCACCAACGCCCATAGACAATGGCTTTGTAAGAATTGTAACCATCGCTTACATCAACAGTGCGCCACCAACCTTGGGAACTAAGATGTTATGTCCCTTGCCGGCTAGTTATAAGATCAGTATCTAACATATTTATACCACAATGCTTACAAACGGACAAAAATTTAAGTGTCATCTTGTGCACATGTAGCGGTACGTTTATATCTCTGGGAAAACTTTAACCGTTCATTTTGTTACGACTCGATATCGGTCAGGAGGATCATCATCCGTGAACGATAACAATGTTGGATATAATAATGTGAACTCACTGTACTGTGTACGTCCGTGTAGTTACAAAGTTATTTATGTATTCCAGTAACTGACTACGCATTGAACACCATAAGGTCCTCCAGACCGATTTCGGCCACGGCGGCCAATCTCAAGAGAGATTAGCCAACTGCGCAGGAGATATTATAGTGCACAAGTGTGTGCGCAAACACAGGTGCACTCTCTTTTCCTTAGCGCTCATAATCCGATGGGAATCCGACACGACCGGAAAGAGTTCAGGCGCAGGACAAACGGCTTAACGTGCTTTCCGAGGCACGGGAGTGTACACACTTCCAACTCCCAGATTCCGGGCTGCTACTGAGAATTTTCTGACAGAAAAACCCAATAACTGTTTATTGGCCCGACCTGAAAACACATAAATCTGTATAAATTATTGTATAAAATTGTACGTGCACTCGAGTATAACGTATAATGAAAATAAAAAATATATATTTAAAGTAAAATAATTCATATTATCCTCTAGAGAAAGTAACACATTTCACTATGCTTCTTCATTGTGGGTTGGTGGTTTTGGTGTCTGTCTGAGAAACAAAATAAGTGCCTCTTTTTAATTTAAAATGCATTTTGCGAACTACCAAAATAAATGATCATATGCCAGTGCATATGATCATTTGGCTGATTTTGAAGGACTTACATCACAAACTGAATACCTGGCGAATACGCCAACAAAACCGCGGGTTTTGCTAGTAAGAAATAAAACAAGAAATAAATTATTTCATAGCTATTATTTCTATATATACCTATATATATAACTCTACATATATATATATATAGGTATATATAGAAATAATAGCTTATATTTTAAGTAAGTTACTTAATATTTGAATTATTCAGTATCCAACGTGATTGCTGTAACGTAATTACATTAACAAAGCAATTAAGCGAGCCCAGGCGGGCTCTAACCACGCACCCTTGCGGTCGTCCTTTGCACCGCTCGTATAATCACTGTTAAACATGTCTTCCCGTACGTTTAATAATTACTACCATTAAAAACAAGGATTAGGCCTCTTAAGTCATGAACATATTTGTATAATAATAATTATGTATTAAGATATAACACATAACTTGGGTGAATAAACATTCGAAATATTTTTTTTGTAGTTTGACAAGGATGACGTTATTAGTAGTTTTAAATAAAATATTCTAGAACTAATGCTCTTCGAAGAGTTTTTCAAATTTTAAACCTGAAGAGATCATTAATATAATTCAAAATAAGTATTGTAATCAACTCATCATACAGTTATAAAATGTGTCCAAGTAAAGCATTTATATGACGTCCGTGTTGGCACTCTATTTATTCAAGCGTACCCTTTTTTTTTCATGCAGTGGAAACCTTCAACAAGGTACCGGCTATCTTAGGAGGAGGAACTGGGTTATGTTGGATTCTTACCCACTAAAACCACTGCGACGGCCGTCCTCGGCACGGATCGAAGAGGTTGCGAGATCGTGTTTATATATATAACGCATTTGCGGCCCCTCACATGCTCTGCTACACCCGTGGCTCGGCGGAGCTCTCCTCAGGGGGCAAAGGTAATTTCGCCACCCTGCACTCATCGCTAGTGCGTATTGCAGCGCGTGGCCATCTCAGCTGCCATCCTCCTCAGGGCCGTCTGAAATAGGACACGTGAGGCCCCCACCTCACGCATCCACGGCCCCAGGGCTATGCCCTATCTTTTAAGCCCCGGGTGTCGGGGCTGTGGGACGGCTGAGACGAAGCCGACTTCGTCTCCGCCGAGGAGAATCGGCCCTTTCCCGTTCCCGCTGCGCTGTCTCCTTCTGGACCATGACGGTCTCACAGAAGGCCATCACGCCGATTCCCTTCAGTAATTAAATATCGAAAAAAAAAATTATAATCTTGGATAAAATTTACTCACTCATATAATTAAATATCATTGACAAAGTTAGGTACATACCACCAACATAAATATACTACATTGTGAGCAAGAAAATTATTATTTGTACTATAGAAATTCATACTACATTAATATAAAACTACATTGCGATGCTTCCAGTAAGATTCATACATAAAATATGTCCAAGCAAAGCTCTTATATGACGTTCGTGTTGCCACGCTGTGTGTACCCAGCTTAACACATAATATGTACTAACAAACAACTTTTTGATTAAAGCAAAAACGTAATTTACTCTGACCAATAAAACAAGTTCGCTTTGAATGTTTTGAGCGTGTTGATAGTCCATGCAAAGTGAACTTCGGTGTCACATCAAAAAATTATAACGGAACTTTTAAATTGGCTTTGTGTTTCTAAATATTTTTAATTACACTTTTACCTTCAAATTCGTCTCAGTTTTTTTTTAAATAGACACTTAGCCTCAAATAAAAATCGCATTTCTTGTGTCGTTGTATTTCCATAAGATTTCGTTTTGACTTGACAAAAGTGACGGAGGTACAGAGTTCATTCTTGAATCTCTGAAGATCTTTTCAGGGGAATTCAGGGATAAAATATTATATCTGAGCAAAGCATTATGACATCATCTTGGTAAAGTCTCAAGGAGATTAGCCAACTGCACAGGAAATAATATTATAGTGCACAAGTGTGTGCGTAAACACAGGTGCACACTCTTTTCCATCACACTCATAATCCGATAGGATGGCAACCCGACCCCTACCCCCCCTACCCTGACCCGACCCGACCGAAAAGATTTCAAGCGCAGAATCAACGTGCTTTCTGAGGCACGGGATTGTACACACTTTCAACTTCTAAACTCCGTCCTGCTACTGAGAATCTTCGAAAGAAAAACTTAATAACCTTTTATTGGCTCAGCTTGGGAATTGAACCCAGGACCTTGGGATCTGCGGCCTTATATCTAGCCACTAGACCAACGAGGCAGTCAATATAAATAGAAGCACAAGGAATAAGAAGTTTATACTTCCTACAATGCATTTATATGTAAATAGTCTACTTTAAAGAAAACAAATAACATTTAATTTGTACGCCCAGTAGCAGAGTTAGTTCTACGTAGTCTCAAATAACACCCAAAATGTACTTCGCGTAAATTGCAATTAGCAATTAATTCCATCGAATACAATTAATTGCACGATTCTCTTAAAATCAATTAATATAGATTGTCATCAGTCCACGCAAATAGACGTGTTTGTTAAATTTCCAATAATAGAGTTCGTGACTATTGTCACGATTATATATCGATCATATATACCGTAAGCAAGTTTTGTATTAATATTTTAATTAGCACCAATTAAATATTTGATTTCGTGTCTCAAGTGTCGTGTCATAGTTAACTAAAAACTGTATAACATTTTTATTTATTTTATTGAAAATATATTAATAATAATAACGTCCTCCAGACCGGTTCGGTCACGGTGGCCAATCTCGGTAGAGATTAGCCAATTGCGCAGGAGATATTATAGCGCACAAGTGTGTGCGTAAGCACAGGTGCACTCTCTTCCGTAGCTCTCATAATCCTATGGGACGGCAATCCGACACGACCGGAAAGAATTCAGGCGAAGAACCAACGGCTTTCCGTGCTTTCCGAGGTACGGGAGTATATACACTTCCAACTTCCAGACTCCGGGCTGATACTGAGAATTTTCTGACGGAAAAACCCAATATTTTTTTTATTGGCCCGACCTGGAAATTGAACCCAGGGCCACCAGGGTCTGCGGCCTTATATCTAGCCACTAGACCAACGAGGCAAATATATTATAAAATAATTGTTACCATGACAACAAAGACTAAGCGTTTTCTTTTCTATTCGTTAATATATTACGCCGTCAGCCATTGTGGTACGCAATGTATGCAAAACATGTATTGTTATTTATAAAACGGTACCGCCAAGGGATCGGGAACCGGACATCGGCTCTGATTTATTGCTCTAATGTTACATTGGGAGATCTTGTATTGTGCGCAGGGCTTATTCAGATGCGATGAAAGATCCCACGCTTGTATACAAAATGGCTCAATTCTTGGGTATTGATACGTTTTTCATTGCAAAATAGTATTTAATATCGTAGTATTAAGTTCGTAATAGTCTCAAACGACTTAAATACATTTTATTATTTATTCAGTAGAACATTAGCATTTGAAAATTGATTGAAAATTCTACATTTAAATCAAAACTTTAGTAACGGTTATTTGTTAATACTATTTAAAAATAGTAAAAATGTTGGGCTATGGCGGCAAATCTCAAAGACTATCTGCGGGAAATCATTATGTACAAACATTTAACTAATACCTCATCAGCCGTTTTCCATCAATTCGTAGGGACGCAAATCCGACACAACTCGCTCAATCACTGGCTTTAGAACATTTATTGGCCTAACTGATTTGGACCAGAAAGTTGACCTAGCCAATATACCAACGACGATGAACCTATTACTATAGAACATCGTATTAATAACATAATTAAGATTATAAACAAATTAAAAATAAACATTATTTACATTTACATAGCGAACGAATATAAATAACAATTTCATTCATTTTCGTAATGGTTTTTGTTTGTGTTGATTTTCTATGGAAATGGCGATATTACTCCATCGCGCCTATTACTCTTCGTAATGGTATTTCGTGATTAGGAAAATTCAGTAAAAAATTGTACTATAGAACTTGTAGCTCATGAATAAATACACCAAAACCGTTTTATGCCATGAACGTTCCCGTTGACTTTAGTAAAAGGCCATAATGTAAGTGTAAGATTAATCTAACTTAGTAGTACTATTGTAATTGAAATCTAAAAATCCTTTGTAAAGGCTTTTTTGAGTTCATAGAACTACGATAATTTAATGAAACTTTTGTACGCCTTTCGAAAATATTTTCTCTAATATTATTTTATCTAACGCAAAAAAAATTAATGGCCTCCTTTATATTGGTTTCCGTAATATTTTCAATCCCGCTAAAATTGAAAAGGGGTGAATAATTAATTCAAATATTAAAAGGTTACTTCATTCCCTATCAATCTTTTTAATATTGTCTTTTAATTTAATTAAAATTGAGATTGAACGAAAAATGCTGTAAGTATTTTCATGCCCGTAATTCCGTTCTACGCGGTCATATCAATATTATGTGAACTATGTCACTGTCAATGGAATTTAAATGAAAAGTAGTCAAATGTTTACACATGTTTTTTCTAACATGCTAAAGACGGTGTCAAAATTTAATATTTAATTGCTTAGAATTTCTTAGTTACAGGGATATATACAATTTGCAACGATTTTTAGTAGAAGATTTGACTTATTCGATTTTTATCGATTTTACCGTACAGTATATTTAAATATATATGTAATAGGTATAATAAAACCTGAGTTTCACCTTACAAACTTAATATTATGATAGGTAGCTAGTTTTAATTATAAAAATAACGTGTCGCCCTAATGCGTCTTTTCATGCCAGACAAGTATAGCGGTAACAAGGTAAAGGCATTTCGTTATTACGAAACTCATTTCCTATTAATATCGCAACGCCGTTCTTTCAAAAGACGTATATTAAGGACAATGTTATGTGATACCTAATACATACTTACAAATTATTTAACACGACGTCTTTGATCGTGTTGACTTTAAATACAGGGAAACATAATGTTTTCGGGTCGAAATTGATATAAGATTAAAATATATAAATATTAATAGAGTTTTAACAAAAAAATTAATTTACACTATACAAAAATTTCGAAGTACCCTTTAATATTAAATTCAAATGTATTTTACTGTTAATATATATTTTTAATTTATTTTTTTGTAGTTACGGAAATATACGGCATGAAACTATTGATTAGGAAAAATTCTTAGATATCTTCAGAATCCTTGGTTATTTCTTACAATGCCAATGTTTATAGCAACCGTTATATATTCAATCATCGTTGAAACTGTCATAATAAGAAAATTTCATATAAAATTTTCTTAAATAATTTTTAAACAAATCCAGAACACCATCCCACTGGGATGTATAAAACTGTACCGTAGAAATAAAATCAGCTGATTTATTGAACAACGTGACGTCACAACTGTATCGCTATTTCAAAGAAACACGATCAGGCCGCAGCGTAAAGTTACCGATACGTTTCACTTGATGGGAACTCCTGTAGCAGTACGTCGCTACGAGAATCACACACATTGCACATTCCACTACGACGAAGTTTTATTATACTGCCACTCTCTTCCTAAAACTAGATAAAAACAGTGTAACTACAGAGGTAATAAAACTGATTCCATTGCAGTTGATAGTGAATTGGACGTGGTATTGCAATAAAATCCAAAGTCACAAAAGATTCCATTCGTTCTTCATTCTTAAACAATAAAAGAATGGTCTGTATGTGGCAAATGCTCATACACCTATTAATATTATTACAAAAATATCAAAAGTGAAATTCTTGAAAACTCAATCACTTCATTAAGTAATTGCATATTATATGAATAAAAAATACTTTAGACTTTGGATTCAATATCAGCACTTGTCATAATATACGAGACTATAGAAACATTGATAAGTAAATACGTACAAATTGAAATTGTTAATTAAAAACAACAGCGAAATCGAATTCAAATGAATGTAATAAAATAATACATGAAGTATTTTTTTATTATTGTTATATTATTTATTATTGGTATTTTGTAATTGCTTAATCAAACCTAAATAAATTGAGTAGGCAGTTGATATCGCACTTTTTATGAAGATTTGATCATTTCATAATATGCAGATACTATTTATTAACTTAGTATCCCGAGGGTCTGGAACACCAAATGCAGTTATCTTTTTTTTTAAACATAGGGACGGACGAGTATATTTATTTTATATATATATTATATTACCTGATGGTAAGTGGTCACCAACGCCCATAGACATTGGCATTGTAAGAGATGTTAACCATCGCTTACATCGCCAACGCGCCACCAACCTTGGGAACTAAGTTGTTATGTTTATGCCTGTTATTACACTGGCTCACTCACCCTTCAAACCGGAACACAACAATATCAAGTAATGCTGTTTTGCGGTAGAATATCTGATGCGTGGGTGGTACCTACACAGGCGAGCTTGCATAAAGCCCACCAAATAATCTGCATTCTTTCATATGATATAAAGACGCACGATTGATAATCACTCCATATTACAATACGCAGCAAAATTTATTAGTATTAATGTATATAATAATTATTATTTGTACCTATATTTTTTTTTTAATTGTAGTCATGTAAAAGTATTGTGTCTCATTTAAAAATAAATTTCTTCAAAACTAATTTAAATATTATGTATATAAACGAAATATTGACTGACCGACTCACTAAAATCTTCGAAACTGTACTTTTTTTTTAACATAGTTACTCTTTTTCCGCTCACTAAGAAATGATTTCACGCAAACCCTATTCAAAGCACATTTTTCATCATCCAACAGTGCGAAGTCAGGCCGGGAAGCCAGTAATACAATATAGCTCTTTGCCAAAAACAGTTGCTCAAATTCATTAGCTAAGCGAATTTAGTCCATATTAAATTTCAGCCGCATACTAAGTTATTCTAATTTCGCTTGAGTGTGAATTTTAAACGGCAGAACAGATTAGACTGAAGTTACACCGACAATCTCTCTCGTAGTCGCTTGAAAAGTTTAAATATCATAACGGAATGTAAATAAATACGACAGACACCATCAAAGAAATTTCGTTTCACTTCAGCGGTTTTGAAATGTCAACATTGTAAACATACTTTACATGTAAGATTTTTTAATTAAAACGATTTAAATTTTATGTACACACAAACACTTATGCACAAAATAAGAAGTAGAAAAATGTTATCAGATTTTCGACTTACCTATATTTTTATTTTGGTAAGCATATGTGTATATAGTTGACTGCCTCGTTGGTCTAGTGGCTCGCTATGAGGCCGCAGACGCGGTGGTCCAGGGTTCAATTCCCAGGTCGGGCCAATAAATAGTTATTGGGTTTTCTGTCAGAAAATTCTCATTAGCAGCCCGGACTCTGGAAGTTGGAAGTGTGTACACTGCCTCGGAAAGCACGTTAAGACATTGGTCCTGTGCCTGAACTCTTTCCGGTCGTGTCGGATTGCCGTCCCATCGGATTTTGAGAGCTAGGGAAGAGAGAGTGCACATGTGTTTGCGCACACACTTGTGCACTATAATATCTCCTGCGCAGTTGGCTAATCTCTCATGAGATTGGCCGCCGTGGCCGAATTCGGTCTGGAGGACTGTTATGTATATAGTTTTTGTTAATATCCACAGAGCAAGATCGAAATCGGTATCGGGCGAAACAAGACAAGGCATTTTTAGACATGAACACAGATATTAATTAACAATAATTTTATTTTATTATAATAGTCCTTAAGACGAATATATAGAATTATTTTAGTATTATTAGTTTAAATTTATTACCAATGAAATTAAAACTGATAATATTTAAAAAAAAAAACTGTCACATGTGTATTCCACGAACCCGCATTGGAGCAGCGTAGTGGTATAAGCTCCAAACCTTCTCCTCAATAAGAGGAGAAGAGGCCTTAGCCCAGCAGTGGGACATTCACAGGCTATTAATGTATTTAAAAAAAAATCTTAAAACATTAATGTAAAATAAAAATGTGCTACAAATAATGTATGAGCTGCTTTTTTAAGAAAAAATCTTGTTCAAGTAATTAAGCCCGTAACCTTATCTGTGTCTTAGATTTTCGTTGTTTAAAAAAATGCAATTGAACATTTCATTAAAATACTATAGAATAACGGCCTTATTTATAAACGTTGCTTAGTTACTGTTTAGCTAAACACTGATTTGTCTCTTTCTGTCATTATTGATTTGACATACGAAAGAAGAAGACAAAATATTGTTTAACTAATCACCAGTTAAATAAAGTTTATGAATAAGGCAGTTAGAGTTTATTCTTTTAACGAATGTAACAACTAAAGTCAACTATCAACTATGATGTATTCTCTACCCATATCTGATTGGAGCCATTCTTAAGAGACTAGCCTAAAGTGTGAATGACATATCATTCATAATTATGTGCGCAAAACATAACGGTTATGACTTTTTTTGGAACGAAGTTCTTTTACGATGCTTACAGTAGAGTGAAATGGCAGTGCCCCAATGTAATTTGTCATATAACGAAATAGCGTTCATACCGGGCCTACCAAATGCGATGAGTTGGGCGTTCGAGTTCAGTACTGCGCGAGCGCTTCTGAAGGTAGTACCTATTCCAAATTTTTGAGCGCCAAACCACGCCGAACGATAGAGCCTGAACTGCTTAGTGCGCCTACTATTTTATTATTGATTACTACTAATACTTAAATATAAGCAAACTCAATCAAAAAAAATAATTTTATTTAAAATACCTAACAAAAATATAAAGGTAAAAAAACCATATAAGGACCAATAGCGCTACGGCTTACGAGCCACACATACACACACCATCATAAACTTTTTTTTTAATTGGAGGGTTAAATTACTAAAACAATATTAAAATATTAGTAAATTCCTTAAATGCTATTATTACAAAAAAAATAATTAATGGAATTTAAAAATTTAAATCGTTTCTTAATCTTTGATTCTAGAGATTTGCATAAAGGACGATGAGGCGCTTTTTAGTGTGACAAAAATACAGTAATTCAATCAATTAAAATCTACATTTTAAAACACGTTTTGAGTCAAAAAAATATCGCAAACAACTTCCTTCCTGGTGGAAGTCCCCCGAACGCGCATTTTTCTATTTTTACGTTTTACGTGCACAGATTAACGCTAACAATATAATTATTTAAAGAGTATCTTACTTGATTTTATTCGCGCGAGCTCGGTATCCAGACCATTAACAAAGTGAAATAGCAAACTTTTCTAGTTCTATGGTATTTCATAACTTGTATTTAAACTTACCAATAATATTGGCATAACTATAACTTACTGGTTTGATACCAAGAGTTTTCAAGAATAGAGTAAACCTTAAAAATAGATAGAAAATGTTACGCTACAATATTTGTTTTATAGTTATAAGACAATCATTTAACCAACGTAAAATTAGAACAGTTATTTGAATATAAGCTTCAAATGTATCATTTGGTTCTAAGAGTGCCTGTTGGATTTTATTATTGAAATACAGTTGTTTAAAATCAGCGTTTAAGAGTGTTGCACTCAAAAACCGAAAGTCAGCCTTGAAATGTCATTTCCATCGATAACAAAGAAGTTTTACGTTCCAAAACATTCCAAAATAGGTATTTTGTATAGCTTTATGAATGTATGTATTATAGACACCGAAAAACAAATTCTAACTAAAACCCAATCTAAAATCTCGCTTAATTTTGTAAAGTACTTTCTTTATGTTAGTTATGAAATAAGGCTCCCGATATTAAACGATGAAAGATGAAATAGCTTGTTTTGTCTAAAGTATGAGATTAAAATATTCAATGCATAAGCGAATGACTGTTCAATTCGACTCTTAAAAAAAAGTTAACATCATACACGTTTAGGTATATTAAGCACTTCAAGCGCTTTAGACTCATTGACTACTAGGACTCTTTGTGGTTCAAAAATTATTGCAGCAACAAGTTATTTACAACATTTACATAATTTTTATCAATGTTAGTCAAAGAGCTGATATTATGACATCAAAAAGCTCATATTTATACAATACTCACCCGCGTATAATTAATAAAAATATAATGAACAAAAATCAGCCTAGAATCTTCCTCAATAAAAGGACTATGCAACACAAAAATAATTTTTAAATTCGAAGCAGTAGTTCCTGAGATTAGCCGGATCAAACAAACAAACTCTTCATCTTTATATATTAGTATAGATAATAAACAATATGAGTTATACGTCTTAGTATTTTCTAGAATCTATTCTAATGTAAGCGAAGACGTTACGCAAAAACATAGAAGCAAAACCTGTCAGAATACTATTATTACAAAGCATGCCATATCCTTAATAATCGTCTATTGATATGGCACGCTCGGTATAAAACTGTGACTATTGTAATTCCAGCAATTCTTGTGAAATTAAAAACAAACTCAATTACATTAATAATAACTTACTTTTGCCATAGATACCGACGAAGTAATATTTTATTTAACGAAAAAATAATAATAATCTGATCCACCATTATCAATGTCAGTTACTTGTCTAACAATTAAACGTTAACGCTGCGTAGAAAAGTCTTCACTTAAGGAATGATAAGAATAAATACTGCAACATCAGTGATATTAAAATCTAGATTTAAATACTTTATTAATTGCTCAAATGGTCTATTTATCGAGGTCATAAATTAAATTGTAGCGACAACTATCTCGCCACATACGAAAACTAAAAACTGACGTATCCTACATCGCGATATTAAAGTTATCCGAGCAATTGAACATATATACAAGAACCCAACAACAACCGTCGGGCAGTAGCCCACCAGACCAACACCCGTCTGGTCGGAGGATCCTCCCTTTTCAATGGTGGATGAGGAACTTTACACCCTGTTTCTCCCAACTCCAAAAAATTTATATTTGCTTCATCTGTTTCCCAGGTGTTCAATGATTTACAAATAAAATTTTAAGCATCGACTATATTACTTAATCAAAACGGATGCTTATTTTTGTTAATATTCTATATATTTATATTTTTCATGCATGTTAAATAATCGCTCATCACTTAGACCGAATATATAAAACTGTTCCATCACTTGTACCAAATTAGGAACTCATAACAGTTGAATTAATTACAACAAGATTGCACCCCAGACATTTGTTATAAATAACAGATTTGATTAAGACTCAATTTATTACAATTACGCTTTCACGAGATACTGAGTTAATTTTGTACGCAAAATTTTGATCTTTTGAAATATCCTTACTTAATTAAGGAATAACAATTTCTTATTTAAAATAAATCCCGATACATACCGAATATATCCCGAAACCTGTGGTTTTCGGCAGACAAGAATCAACATTATTACAATATTAAGACAAAAAGATATCCCATCTCTTTCTATAGGTGTTGAGCCACTAAGGAAATAAGAATACAAATCAAAATTAGAAAACAGCAGTATTCCTCAGTTAATTACGGGCTAAAGATGTGTCACCAATGAATACAATAAGATGTTCTTTGACATTGGATGATCTTTTAGATTTTTTACCCAATTATACTAAAACACAAGTGTCTCAACAGTAAATAACTCAAAGATAAAATTTGGAATGAAATGAATATTTGCATGGCTTGTCAACTTCAGTTTTTTTCGCCTCGGCTCCCGCCCTTATCGCTTTTCTAAAGTAATGGATAAGTAGTTCTGGAGATATTTAAGAAATTAAAGTATTTTGTAGATACGAGTGAACCTTGGCAAGTATGTTATGGCCTTTGTATTTAACTGCCTCGTTGGTCTAGTGGCTAGATATAAAGCCGCAGACTCGTTGGTCCTGGGTTCAATTCCCAGGTCGGGCCAATAAATAGTTGTTGGGTTTTTCTGTCAGAAAAATTCTCAGTAGCGAGTCTGAAAGTTGGAAGTGTGTACACCTGCCTCGGAAAGCACGTTAAGCCGTTGGTCCTGCGCCTGAACTCTTTCCAGTCGTGTCGAATTACCGTCCCATCGGATTATGAGAGCTAACGAAAAGAGAGTGCACCTGTGTTTGCGCACATACTTGTGCACTATAATATCTCCTGCGCAGTTAGCTAATCTCTCTTGAGATTGGCCGCCGTGGCCGAAATCGGTCTGGAGGACCTCATTATTATTATTAACTGGCTCACTCATACTTCAAGCTGGAACACAATAACACTAAGTACTACTGTTTTGCAGTAGAATATAATATCATGAGTGGATATCAACCTGACGGGCTTTCACAAAGCCCTACCACCAAGTATCATTTATTACCACGAATTATCATTATAAAGTGATTGGCAATAACACCATATAAAGATTTTACATCACTATGAAAACTACACATATCTATATAATTAGTTAATTAAACCAAGAATCGATAATGAAAATGTTACTCAAGACGTATTACGCTAATTGGCGCGATGTTCACAGTGTCGCGTGTTGTTTGACTTGAAAATGTCCCAAGTGAGCGTTGAATAATTTGAAAAAAATGTAATATTAAATAATACCTTGATTTATTTAATAAATATTACAAGCTATATAACGACAACCCATATTTTTTAACCCTCAACAAACTTTGTATAAAATGGAATCAATATCCTCGTTACCGTTTTCCTCGTAAATTAAATATTTATACTTTCTATTATATAATCCTTAATGATTCTATTGAATAAAAAAAACATCATGACTTTTGCGCAATCTTTAATAACTGACAACACTCGCACAGATCGAATATCACGAAATGCAACGCGAATCTAAAACGATAGAAGTTACGCAAACAATCAAAGCTTAATTTTTTTTTTATTTGGCATTTTTCCTATATTACGATTGCAAAGCTCTATCGAGAGAGATAAGTATTTAATACATATCTCATTTTAGACGGTGAAAATTTTTAATCTTTTTAATAGAATAATTGTTTGACCAAGAAAAACAAAAGGCAATGTTTTATCACATCTTTTATTTCGTTAAACCTATTTCATTCCTCTAACAATTGCTTCTATCATTTATATTATAAGCTGCCACAATATATGATCCCAGTAAATGGTACTGTTTCTATTGAAACAAAAATATTCTCTAGACCAAATATCTCACGCTAAGCTCAACTTACAAAGGTTACAAAATGTATGAGGAAACTTCTATATCTCGTTTTATTTTTGTTACGGTAACATCGTTTAGGTTACTGAATTATAAGCACTATTACACTGTGTTAGATTTCAAAACAGCTTGTATCATAAGACAAGGTGAAGAAAGGCGTAACATTTAACTCAATCAGCTTAATGCTCGCCTCGCTGCTCTGTCTACGTGAGAGTCTTGTTGGGTGAACTGATTTATAGCTGGTATTTTAAACTGTAATGCAACATCGTTAGTCGTCTGATTTACGACTTCATGTTTCAATTAAATTAAAAAAGAAATTAATATCAGTCATTAGTATTAATACTGGATTATTTGCAGTATAATTGTTACAATATTATCACAAGGGAAACATCTTAGTTCCCAAAGTTGGTGATCACCAAATTGGTGATGTATGTGATCATCTCTTATAACGCCAATGTCTTTGGGCGTTAGTGACCACTTACCATCAGGTGGCCCATATGCTCGGCCGTCTATCTATGCTATAAAAAAACACTTATATTTTAATTTTACTTCATATGAGTTTAAATAAGACAAAGAAAAAAGTTAATATTTGTTTGTTTATTTTATCATATTAATCAAAAGAGATTCATTCATTAGGGTGCTTACGTAGCGACTTGTTACGACGCTATTACGTATATATACCTAATATTAAAGGTACTTATGTACACGAACTCTCTACAACCTGTAATCATTTTAGGCGCTATTAGGTACTCAAAAAAATAATTTGTTCATGAAGTGCTTCAGAAAAGAATAAGAACATCCTTACATAATGAAGAGCACTTCTAAGTCTCAATGGCAACGCTTAATTAATATATTCTTTGAGATTGAAGTTTTTAACCAATTTAGTTTTAAAGACTTGAGATCTTAACAATAATTGAAGTAGAGAGTTATCTGTTAAAGTTTATGTTAAACTTACGCTAACTTTATGTTTGCTTACTTCTAATATTTACATTTATTAGTTTTCCATTTAATTTAGTCTATTAAATATGTTTAAAGAATACAAAACGACTTCAAAAATAACAGAAATATACTAAAAGGCTCAATTAAGAGTTTTTGTTTTATTTAAAGACTTTATATTTATTTATTACAAAACTGTCAGGTATATGAAAGAAATATATCTATCAAGTAAGTGTTTTTATTTTTTATTTTTTTTAATATCTGCAAAGAAGTGAATACTAGTGCGGACCAAGAAAGCTGTTCCGTTAAATATGATCAAAGTACGGTATTATTTTAGCAACTTAAGTTTTAATTACATTTATAAAGATCTCAGAAAGCTAAAGGATATTAAAATTAACAAATAATAAAATGTATTACTTGTACTAGTGTATTTATTACAACTTTGCAATAACGTTTGAAAGAAAGATCCTGTATTGGCTATAGAACAAAAATGAAGAACATTTCATGTTTTTGGTCGAAAGGATCATTGAATAAATTCTTGCAAGCTGTCGATTCAAAGCATTTGCGTTTCAGGTTCAAGTTTCAAGGCGCCGGGTATAAACGTATATTATATTTCTATTTTCATTTACGGTTCCAGAACTTTCGATAAGTGGTATTTCATAAGCAAATTATATAAAGATAGAATAATTATTTACAATGTTTAATTTAAAAGTGACCATTAATATGGTATTATTATTAATATAATGTTAAAAAAATTTAAACTCATAAGACTTTCAACTTTAAGAAACTCTCTAACTTAGATTGACTTCTTGGAGAACTCTATCAAAAATTTCAAATTAATCTAATCTTTGATTAAAAAGAAAATTAATAAATTACGAAACAATTTTGTCTGAACGAAAAAAAAAAGACCTGGCTATTATAATAGACTGGCTGGCTATAATAGTATTGACTTCTTTATATATTTTATGAGCAAACGAAAACCGAGGGTCTATTAACGTATCTGTTTTAAAATAATTAATAAAAAACATTAATAGACTATGAATATCTAATTATATTATAAATATCTAGAAAATATTTTTATCATAACCTGGTGTGGGTAGATGTAAGATTCACGGTAGCATGCGCAAGCGATCACGTGGCGCTCCCGTTAAGACGGGAAGGGTACCCCTGGGTTTTTAGTGGGTATTCCGATGACCGGGGCACACTCGGTACCCTGGACATATGGCGAGCCCCGCATTCCCCCCCCCCACTGTTCCCGTGGGGGGAAACGAGTAACGCGTTTTCCCAGCGTCAAAAAAAATAAATAAATAAATAAATAAAAGGTAGATGTAAGGGCTCGGAGCGTCACTGTAGTATGCGCAAACGATCCCGTGGTGCTCCCGTTAAGACGGGAAGGGTACCGCTGGGTTTTTAGTGGGTATTCCGATGACCGGGGCACACTCGGTGCCCTGGACATATGGCGAGCCACACATACCCCCCCCCCCCCACTGTTCCCAGGGGGTGGAAAAGCCGAAAGCGTTAACCCAGCGTCAAAAAAATAAATAAAAAATATAAAAAGTAAGATTACTTGTCGAGGACTAAACTTAGTGAGTACATAAAACTTGTTACAAACTATCTAAGTAGATACCACCCATTCATCGGACATTCTACAGTCAAACAACATTCAGCTTAACAAAAGCAAAATTAAATTAGCATGCTTTAAGTATGCAATAACTTATGAATAGTCATTTTAAAAGAATATAATAAATTTGAATGCATAAAAGGGGCACACGTGAGTCTGGCTCGCGCTTAATCCGTGTTTTGTCCTTTTTTTATAAAAAATGTTGAATAGTGTAAGCCGAATCAGATTGGTGTTTTTAATGGAACATGTATTCTATTTAACATATGTTTTCTTTCACAACGTATCAAAATAATATTATTGATATATCGTATCGTTTGTATTTATAACACTTTTCGAAAATATAACAAAACTATTAATTTCTAAATCTTAGCGGAATCTCGCTTTTGCCCTAAAATTCCGCGTGGTCCCATGAGATTTCATGGTAAGTAATTCCTTGTTACGACTTCCCAGTATTATTTTACGATTTACTTTCATAAATTCGGCTTACTTTCATACTTTATGGTCGGTGAAAATATTACCAGATCTGAAAATATGATTTTTTAAATAAAGTGTATGATTATTATTGAGTAGCTACGTTGCTTAATAACACGTTTTGTAAAAAAAAGAAAATTTAATTATCATTTTTTATACTTAGTACCGTTAATTATAAAAATAATACAAAATTTATAGTTTATTGTTGCTAAAAAAAAATCTAGAATCAGCCCAGTATCCTTAATCTTTCATGTCACTCCTAAGAAGAGACTGATTAGATTATATTAGTACGCGAACTTGGTTTAGTTAATGAAAATATATAATACCCGCTTTGCCCAAACAGCCGACCCACTTTGCCCCCCTCCCCCTATGGGGCAAAGTGGGTCAAAAATAATTACTAAGTTTTTCTTATTTTTTCTTGTTAGTTTTATAGTCACTAATAAATGTTAAATACTTACATATAATATATAAATTAAAATGCTTTGGGCTACCTTCCCCTGGCTGGTAATAATTATTATAAATATATATCTTAATCTTTTCTATAAATATTTGAAAAATTTAGACAGCGTAATACTTTTTTAAATAAATGAAAAAAATCTTTATTTCAGCCAGTTGAATTTGTACAACATATAATACAAAGTCAAGTTTGAAAATACTAAAGCGTAGTTCAGAAAACGTTGTTTTAAAATCTCCGAGAAATAATAGAACGAAGTAATCATTTTGTCTTTTCTAAAGAGCACTTCTTTTTCAATTCTACAAAAAAATACACTTTAAATTGTTAACTTCCCAGAGAAGTTATGTAATGGGCCGATTTTGTGAATCACCAATTTTTGTATAACTCCACGTTTCAAGGTCACCAGAATCAAAATCTAACGTTTTTATAGAAATGTCTGTGTGTGTGTACGTATGTTCGGAATTTTCGATCGCCTCGATTATCTCCACCAAAAATTATATTAATATGGGACTGGGCTCATTCGACGCGTAATTACATAATTAAGGATTGAAACTTAAAAAATGAAACAAATAAAAATAATAATGTTTAATTTGTTGGTGGAATACACATGTAGCAGAATTTCAGTGAAATTCAACACATGCAGATGATCGTGGGTCAAGCACCACTGAATTTCATGCGCCTAATTTGTGATTTAATTGAGTTAACAAAATTATAAATATTATAATAAGAATGATTTTTGACATATACCTTAGAAATCTAAGCCACCACAAAACATCATCAATGAAGAACACCTAAATTATAATCATCCAGAATTATTGTCCAGTGATGCCAACAATAAGACGTTATTACGTCACCAAGCTGTTTTGGAAATACGTTTAGGAAAAAGCTTCAAAACTCCTCCCTACACCACAAAGCTTCCCTGCTCTTATTATTTTACTTCTCAGTAATCGCAATACGCTACTGGATATGGTATGGTATATGCTTCTAAGCTGCGCCAAAACTTTACCGCCTTTGTCGTACTACCTTTATGATATTTATTCATCTAGCAGGTGATCGCCCTGTGTTTGCCGATCTTCAGTCTACACCAACTGAGCCACAACTTTATTACTACGTCCAGAATTCCATTCGCATGTGTTCAATTTAAAATGACTGCTGCGGGAACAGCATTGATGCGATTAATTTAATATTAAGTAACTGTATTGAATTATTGTATTTAAATAATACATGAAATTATTTTCTAAGTGTTGTTAGAAATTTCGTTCGGAATTTTAAGTTAGAGAAAAGTCAATCAAGTCAATACTTTGAGCCTGAAAAGCAAACTTTACTAATTAATTTGATCATTAAAAAAAGCAAGGCATATATTTTAAAATTATCCGCCGTAATTACCGTAGTAAAGAACCACTATTAAATCTATTTCTTATATAATGACTTTACTAATACTTTACGAAGCTTTTAGATATTAGAATATAATTGAATTGGTGTATCTCCTGAAAAATGGGGTTTTCAGTTATAGTTTGCTGCTTTTTTATAAGCGTTCTAGACGGATCTATCAAATGACTAACATTGTGTATTAGGGGTTAAAATTTCGCTCATAAATCAGTTCAGACAAAATCCCCAACCATACTCTCACGTAGTCATAGCAGTGAGACGAGCTTTACACTGATTGAGTTAAATGATACCCTTCTTCACCTTTTTTTATACGACACGCTATCTTAACGTCTATTACAATAGCTTAAAGCTTATTCTGGCCTGAAAAATATAACTGGTGGTATAATGCTAGTAATAAAGCGTAAAACTAAGAAAATTTTCTCATACATTTCTTTGTGTAGCACCGGGATTTTTCGTTTTCTGAATTGAAATTAATTAACTATTACATTTTTATTTTATGTCGTATTAATGTAACACTTTGCCATAGATATAAGGTTTTAATGCATTTATGTAGATTATTATAAACTGATTCAATTATTTAGTTATTTCATATTACACTAGATATTCGTACCAACTTCACTCGAAGTTAAGATGCATAATATTAACATTCAAATTATATTTTAATTAGTAGTAGGAAAATGTAGTAAGCCAAAATGCCAAAAACTTATTAAAATTTTATAAATAATACGAAAGGATTTTACAAAAAAATCCCTCATTTGTACTTATTTTTATTGTGTAAGCTCCTTTTTTACTCTATTGTCATTGCATGAGGTATTCTCCTTTATAGGTAATGGTAATAAAGTTTTAAGTTATAAGTAGTTTTTGTTTCTTTGATTGTATTGATGTAATTACTTCTAGAGGATTTTAATAAATTAATAAATAAATAAATAAAATTGATTACCCACTTTCTTCTCAATAACCTGTAACATTACGAGTATAAATTAAAAGAATATACGGATTAGAGAACTATCTATCAAGAAAATTATTCTTTTTTATCGAGAAATTTTTAATCTAATATGCCTTTGATCACATTTTAATATAATTTATAACTATAATGTTATAACCCATGTAAACTTGAGTAATGGATTAAAAATGTTACTACCACCTCTTTAGTTATTTGATTTCGTTTCAAATCAATTCTTCATCTTCTAGTTGACTGATTTAATTGGATTTTGTATTGTGATTTCTATAAATGGAGGGACTTCACCTTGACGGATCGTTGTGCCTATAATTCTAAAATAATTTGGAAAATATAGTCTATAAACCGTACGTAATTATTCGCTCGATTAATGGCGTTATGGTATAATTGTCTTCTTGCGTAATCTTAATTCGAGTTCTCTTTGATTTAATTATCTTTCGCAGTTTCAAAGCGTGTATATCAAAATAATGACTGATTTTGTTTCAAAGTATCACTAAAAGTACCTTATACATATTAATCGTAATATAAAATAGTTGCTTTTATTTTACCTTTAATCGATCTTTATTTATTTGTAGAGCACCGACTCGTCAATTATTCTACGACTCAACGCAATCACGGAAGCAATACAAAATTGTCATGTGAGTCAATGGAATAATACGCAAGAGTAATAAATATTATTGGTGACCAGGCACGATATAAATGAAAAGCATGATTTTCATTTGTTAATTACATATCATATGATAGGCATTGTTGCAGATGACATAAGACGATGTTTAATTTTTTATACAAAATTATCTGTTTCATATCAACTTTCAATACCAAATAGGGTAAGGATGCTGAATATGCCATATTTTTATTTTTGGCCATAAAACATAAATTATTGCACTAATCACTATGAAAATTGCAATATTCGATAGGGTATTTAATGAAGTTTATATGTGAGAGACCGTTTAGTTCTAAGTATAATACATTTTTTATTATATCAAAAAATATTAAAAAGTTCAAAAATTACGTCTCAGGCAAATGGTCTCCTATTATGAGATACTGAGGGTTGCAAATATGAGATAGTAACTCATATTAGCAACCCTCTATCTTTAAAGTTTGAGTATAGATTTAGAGAAAAAAGAAAGAAATCAATTTAAATTAAACTTATTATTGGCTATATTCTCTAATTAACAACATCATACTCCTAAATAAATAGGCTTAATTACGACTTAATATATTTATATAACGTACAGTACGTACGTAGGTATAATTTATATTAGACTCATCATAATCACAGTGATTTTCGAATGACACTTATTAAACAGTATCAAAAACAAAACTATTAGGTATTCTAAATCTTAGATAAGATTTATGTCAGACTCATCATAATCACACATATTTTCGAATGGCACTTATTTAACAGTATCAAAAACAAAACTATTATTCTAAATCTTAGATAAAATTTATGTCAGACTCATCATAATCACACATATTTTCGAATGGCACTTATTAAACAGTATCAAAAACAAAACTATTATTCTAAATCTTAGATAAAATTTATGTCAGACTCATCATAATCACACATATTTTCGAATGGCACTTATTAAACAGTATCAAAAACAAAACTATTATTCTAAATCTTAGATAAGATTTATGTCAGACTCATCATAATCACACATATTTTCGAATGGCACTTATTAAACAGTATCAAAAACAAAACTATTATTCTAAATCTTAGATAAGATTTATGTCAGACTCATCATAATCACACATATTTTCGAATGGCACTTATTAAATAGTATCAAAAACAAAACTATTATTCTAAATCTTAGATAAGATTTATGTCAGACTCATCATAATCACACATATTTTCGAATGGCACTTATTTAACAGTATCAAAAACAAAACTATTATTCTAAATCTTAGATGAGATTTATGTCAGACTCATCATAATCACAGAGATTTTCAATCGCACCAAATATTATCAATTGTAAACATTTACAGACAAAAATAAAATAATACTTATCATTTTATTATAGTCTCTCGTGTTCATAATATCATTTATCAACTATAATAAAAGTCATCACAGTCCCATTTCTAGTATTCATCAATAATAAAAAACGTACTAAGCCTACATAAATATATATTCCATTACAGTCACTATATTCTATCTTGACTAGTAATATATTAAAGTTGTAAAAAATTCAGTGAATACGTTCACTTCATTTCATGACGTCGCCAGCGAGCGGCTCAAGCTGCAATCAACGGGGATTGAGAGTCGATATCAAAAGAGGAAAATAAACTGCGTCCCGGACAAATTACTGACTAAAACGACGTCACAAGTGTGCAGATTGCATGGCTTTCGTAAATTTATATTTTACGCCTATCAAAATAGACTATTGAAGTCCATACTTATATCAATAAAGTCGTATATGACAACACAAATACCTATGTATAGATAAATGAATCGATAGAATACTAACTTATACTTTAATTATACGTGAATATATAAAAAATAATGCTCTTTTGACTGAGTCGAACGGTGGTAGTGTGCACAATCTTATTCACCTCTCTCATAGTCTAATGGGACGACTATTTAACACGATAAACAAAAAATAGAAACGGGACTGGCATAAGTCAGTTTAAGACATGGTCGCTCAACTGTTGAAAATGTATTAAAAAGTTAAATAAATTTTCTCTTTGCACTCGGGAATCAAACCAAACAATCGCAGGACAAGTTAGCTAGACCAGCGATACTCAACCTGCGGCCCGGCGAGCTTTTAGTGTTATTTTATTTTTAACTATTTTATATTTTATATTACACAGGTTTTTTTTAACACCTAAATGATTTGAATTAAACAACTGCTTGTGACCGCAGATACTAAAAGGTGTTTAAAACATCAGGAAATTATATAAAAAATTAAATATACGCGATATATCCGTTCATAGTTGTAAGCAACTATGAACAATCCCTAAAATATCATTACATGATAGTCAATTTGTAACAATCCCTAAGATATCATTA
Source organism: Nymphalis polychloros (assembly GCA_905220585.2). Classification (NCBI taxonomy): domain Eukaryota; kingdom Metazoa; phylum Arthropoda; class Insecta; order Lepidoptera; family Nymphalidae; genus Nymphalis; species Nymphalis polychloros. Next base: position 4,181,964 of record HG992251.1, read on the forward strand.
CTTAAATATTTTTTGTTTGCGGCCCGCGACACGACGTGTTTGTGGCCCCTATAAAGAAAAGGTTGAGTATCGCTGCATTAACCCCAGACCCCGTAACCTAACTCTAACCCTAAGAAGTAGAAAGTTTCTTGACTACCTCAGTCAAGAAACTTTTTTATATCAGGAAATGTATGGCTATTTAGATTGTAGGCGATATTAAAAACTTTACTTTCAATCCACGCGACCGGAACCGCGCTTATATAAGACATTGATGGTATTTATATATAGTTTAGGTCCTTACATATGAAATTGGCGTTTTGTACGGGAAGAATATAAAGTTTTTTTTTTTTTGTAAAATTTATTTATTTAATCAATGTATGCACCGTTGTTATCTGTGCACTTTTGCCATCTCATAGGTAGTTCATTGATCCCTTTACTAAGAAAACTATGGGGGTGAGAATCAATAAACTCTTTGAAGGCAGTTTGGACTGCCGCATCGGAGTTGAATTTTTTTCCTTGTAAGAAGTTGTCCAAATTCCGGAAAAAATGGTAATCTGTTGGAGCAAGGTCCAGGGAGTACGGTGGATGTTGCAGACATTCCAATTGTAGCTCATCTAACTTAGTGGTTGTTTATTGTGCAGTGTGTGGTCGTGCGTTGTCGTGAAGCAGCAGTGGCCTAGAGCAATTGACCAATCTCGGTTGTTTAACAGCTAGTTCTTCCTTCATGGTTTGCAGTTGCTGACTATAGATATCTGCCGTAATCGTTTGGCCAGATTTTATTTATTTGGGAAACAAACAATTTTAAAAACACTGTAATATAAAACAAAAATAACAAAAATCACAAATCAATCAAGTTTCCACTTAAAGCTAATACACAAAAAAAAAAAAATAACAAATTGAATTAAATTAAATTAAAATTGAAAGTAAAACAAAAACAAAAACTGCAAATACATTATCACTTTAGGTAAAAGGGTTAAAAACAATAAGCATTTTAAGATATCACGAACTGCTCTTTTATAAACACCAATTTTTGGGCAAAAAATATCTAAGTTTTGGAGGTTATTATTATAATTTAGGCAAGAACGGTACAAAAACACATTCTTTGTAAATTTCTTTTTACATGAGGGTACAAAGAACAAAGAATTATTTCTAGCACTAAGACGAGGACATTTAAATAAAATGTTACTTAGAAGATATTTAGAGTCAACCATGTTATTAATTATTTTATACAAATATATTTGGTCTCTTAATGTGTCTACGCACAGTTAATGGGACTATTCTAGAGATATCTTTGTTATCAGATAAACCAGCTCTAAATCGCAAATTTTTTAAGAACTTATTTTGTAATCTTTCTATTTTATCTACGTAGCTGTTATAATTGGGATTCAAAACTGTGGAACAATATTCAAGTATGGACCTAACATATGCGTTGAATAAAAGAATAAGGGTGGAGCAATGTGTAAATTCTTTACTCAATCTTAAGATGAACCCAAGCATACGATAAGCCTTAGAAGTAATATACTCGATATGACAAGTAAACGATAACTTGTGGTCTAAAAGTACACCCAGATCCCTAACCTCTGATATTCTGGCTAATAAGGTATCCTGCAGTAAGTAATTATATACTATAGGTTTCTTTTACCTTGTGAACGTTATTATGTTACATTTTTTTATATTTAGATATAAGAGATTTTTAACGCAATAGTTGCTTAAGTTATTAAGGTCAGATTGAAGTGATACACAGTCTTGAGTCGAGTTTATAGTTTTAAAAATTTTCATGTCATCCGCATAGAGTAAAATATTGCAATTAGAAATGATTTGTGTAATGTCAATAATAAAAATATTGAATAATAAAGGCCCAAGATGAGACCCTTGTGGTACACCTGACGTGACGGGTACAAATGATGAACAAAACCCTTTAACAGCAACAGCTTGACTGCGGTCTCTTAAATATGATTCAAGCCAGCGAAGCAGATCACCGTGTATACCTAATAAATGAAGCTTTCTGATTAATAAGGAATGTGAAATCTTATCAAACGCTTTTGAGTAGTCCGTGTACACTACATCCACCTGACCACCACTATCCAACACAGCTACAAGTTGATGAGTAAATTCACATAAATTAGATTCAGTCGACCTACCATCAATAAACCCATGTTGTTGGTCAATAATAACCGGTCTTAAAATAGGGTATAAATGGTCATAAACAATTTTCTCGAACAACTTAGCAATAGTATTCAATTTAGAGATAGGCCTATAATTTTGTATATTATGCTTATCACCAGACTTGGAATGGGAACCACATACGATTGTTTCCACACTTTAGGAATTCTTCCACTGCGAAGAGATATATTAAATAGCATGCAAAGGGGTAGTGCTAAGCTATTATAGCAGGATTTCAAAAAAATCGGAGGGATTTTATCAGGACCACTACATTTGCTAATGTCAATATTTCTCAAATATTTCCTAACTAGATCAACAGATACAACAATTGTACCTATAGACACAGACACAGAATTTAAAGAATGGTCCAAAGGCAATGAAGATACATTGCTAGTATCTGGTTCGAAAGCAGACTGAAACTGAGTGTTGAAGAGGTGACAAATTTCATTGCCGTCCGATGATTGAATGGTATTATAAAACATCAAATCAGGTATATCAGATGTAGCATTCTTGGATTTTACGAAAGACCAGAAGATCTTACTGTTACGTTTAATGTTATTTTCAGCATTTCTAATATATCTATTGTAACAGTCTAGCTGCACACGTTTTTGGCGATCACGAAGATAGTCAAATCGATCATAGTCACTCGATCTCTCATATATTTTCCACTTTTTATGAAACTTCAGTTTTTCATTGATAATTTTTATTAAAGCTTTGGAATACCATGGAGGATAGCGTGTATTAAAAGATTTCTTTGTTGGAACATATTTTCTAATTATGTTGTTAATAACCTCATAAAAACAGTCAAGGGATACATCTATGTCATTATCATCAATTAAGTCAATCCAATCTACCTGAGATAATTCTGAGTTTATTGCATCATCTGCAATCCAAAAGTTAGGTATAAAACGCACTGGCGACCGCAGTGAAGGACTCCATGATATTTTAGGATGAATAATCAAAGCTGGGTGATAAGAATCTTCAAAGACCAAAGGTTCATTACATCGATTCACGCTGCAAGTAACTCCACTGATGACTAGATCAAGAAATCTTTCATTTATATTTGATACAGTATTGAATTGATTAAATTTTGTAAATTGAAGAAAACAGTACAATGACTGGACTAATACATCGTTACTAATCATTAAATTATTGGTATAAGAGTTACTAGAGCTAAATCCAGCCGAACTGATGTTAAAATCACCTATAATTAAAAAGCAGTCATCAGGTTTATTTACGTGGCAATTTGAAAGGGTCTCAAAAAAATCATTAAGACAATCTAACTGATTACGACAGTGAGGAAAATAACAACAGAACAGATGCAGAACCCTATAACTTGGCTGTTTATTTAATTCTATAGAAAGCATTAAAACGTTTAGAAGTAGTATAGAAAGCATTTTAGAAAGCTGTAGTGAATGACACCGGCGCTAGTCCACCAAACACTCACAAGTAACTTTTTCTGAGTCAATTTTCGTTTAGGGCAGGATTTGGCTGGGTCTCCAGGGTTCAGCCATTGCGACGAGTGCTTCCGAATATGGTTCAGTATCCACTTTTCATCACAAGTAATGATTCGATTTAAAATCCCTTCATTATTGTGTCGGTTGAGCAAAGTAACACAAATTTATGAGGTACATCGTTCAAGTTTTTTACTTTCCCGAATTGCTTCAAGTGGATTAATACAATTTTATCACTTACCCCGAAGCCTGCAGCTATCTCTGAAGTGATGGATCCGCTTCCACAATAGCCTTTAATTCTTCATTTTCCACTTTGGTCTACGGCCGCCCACGGGGTTGGTTCTGAAGGTTGAAATTTCCAGAACGAAAACGTTGAAACCAAAAACGTACCGTTCTTTCTTGCCGACACCAGCGCCGTACGCATCATTAATCCTTTCAGCTGTTTCTGCAACACTGGTGCCACGGTAGAACTCGTACTCGTAAATATACCGATATTTCATGTTTTCCATTGTGCGGTAATAAGCGACGCCAAAGAAAAAAATAATGAGGAAAAAACAAATGAATGACTATTTTCAAAACTCAAATGTACCAGCTAAATGAATTTATAAATTTGAATTTGGAATTCTTAACCAAAGAGGAGAATTTCAGATCAAAGCGGTCAGTACGACAAAACGCTAATTTCATATGTAAGGTCCCAATATATATGTGTATGTATGTAATGCACTTACCCAATAAGTCCTGCAAGTATTTTAATGCAGAGTTGTCTGAAAGAGATGATTACTTCAGTTTTTAGACCGCCCGCCGCTTGCTTGCTATTATTTTAAGCTTTTATTGTTTTCACTTTTACATCGGTTTTTTTTTTTATCTTTGTGTGCAATAAAGATATTTATTATTATTATTATATTTCCATAAAAAATCACACCTCGCATTTGTCTGTTGCCTCTAAGCTTATATTCTCTGAACCCATCCCTCTATAGTCATATATTCTCCGAAGCAACTGAACGAACATACTTGAAATTTCATCCTCAAATATGGTTCTGAATATCGAATGTATAACGTAATTAAATGGCTTCGGATTACGGAGGTTGATTTTTAATTGCAAATAAGGAATTTTCTTTTTTACTACACATGTAATAAATCAAATAAATGGTGTCGTTAATTTATATAATTGCTTTATTCACACAATATAGGTATATCTTGCATTTGAAACTGCATTTCTTTACTTACATAAACATTTATGTACTTCAGGTATTTAATATAAGATATATAAAAAAAACAACGGGTTGCACTCCGGGAGTGCCGGCGGAAGTGAAAACTTGAATATTAACGTTGTGCATTTTTGATATTTTGAAATGATTAGGGAAAAATTTTGCTCGAATTGCTTTAATTATATTGTAGTATAAAAGTACTATAATTTATGTGATAAAATACAATATTCATTTATTGCGCTATCGTACACAAACATGACAATTTATATTACATTAAAAATTTAACACTTCAAAATCCGTCTTACGAATCTTCAGTCAGGGTCACGTGACCTGACGCGAGTTTAACATTTTTTACCCATCACAAAAAAGTGCACAACGCCGCTAAAGAAGTTTTCACTTCAAAAATATTTAATTATTAGGGTTTTAAGTGCATATTACATTATAGCTGAAAACATGAACAATGTTAATAATACCACTACGTATCAAATTAAAGAAATCTATCTGCTTTATGGAAAAATGTTACCAAGAATACATTTACTGGAACTACCTAACAAATTTAACTATGTGGTTCCCACAGGATTAAACTGAATTAGTCCACTGTCGAATATAGCAGACTTCTGTGCATGATGTTAAAATAATATTAATTGCGACGATTAAAGCTTTACCCTACGTATCCTTTGACTGTCGATTCTGGCTGAATGAATTTGTGTAGTTTTGCTAAGAATTCTCACAGAGCACACTCTAGGGAAGGTTAAATATCTGAACGAATTTATTTGAATATATTATATAAAGTTATACCAATTCGCTTTTCTAACTCAAATGCAAGTATTTCATTGGTATTATTAACCTACTAGCTGTGCCCGGCGGCTTCACCCGCGTATAATTAATAAAAATATAATAAATTATTTTATTACTTACACGCTCGCGCACACACGCCGATCTTATATATGGCCTATCATTTGCGCCATCACATGTTCTTTGTGTGTACCAATTTTCATCAAGATTAGTCAAGCCGTTCTTGAGTTATAAGAAGACATACAGACAGACAGACAGACAAAAATGAAAAAATAGTATAATGTTAATCAATGCATCATAAAACGGTGATTTATCACAAAATTAGGTGAAAAAACAAATGTACAGACAGAGCCAATAGAACTATATAGTAGTATAGATTTAACATTGATAAAAGATTATTGAATATATGTTTTAAACGGAACCTTATTAGTATTGATTTTCAAAATAAGTTTTGAAGATTAGATATTAAAGTTTCCATAGTAAAATTAGTTAAGTAAAGTACGAAAGTCAATCACTTAGTTAAGTAATCCATTAATCAACAACCAGCCAGAAGATTCAACTCAACGTTTATTATGATTAAGCCTGAACTTATTATTCGAAACAAGTAAGAAAACAATAAAATAAAAAATATAATCATAATCGCTACAGGAACAAGGCTCGGCAAATTGAAAAAGTATATTATACCTTCAGAAAGCAAAAAGTGATAATTGAAGTGGTTCATTTTATTAGCCTCATCGGCCATAAACGTGCTCAGATGAAATATCCATGACTTTTATTGCTTCCATAATGCGATGAAAAATTCACAAAACGGGATTGCTTTTAAGGCGATAACGACTTCAGACGTGCTCAGCGACAATTGAGAAATTGTTACAATATAAGTTCGCCACCAAATGGATCTAGCAATGAGGGTATCAGTGTATACATACATATGTGTACTTGTAACGGGATCCACGGTCTGATAACAAAAACACTTGAATCTAAAAATAAGATCAAACTCGGACAATTATTGAAGGCATTTCATGCTCGGCGGTGAAATATGAATCTGATGAAATTCCGAACAAGTTATTATCATATAACTTTTTCTTAAGAGAATAGGAGATGAAAACGCTTAAAATCATATTATTTACTTGTCTATCCATGTAGATAAATTATATGCATCGAAAATACCACTAAACATGGAAAAGGAGGTTGTGTGACTTGTGCCTGTAGTGACACAGGCTCACTCATCCTCCAAACCGGAACACAACAATAAAAATAATAGCCGTTTAGCGATGGAATGTTTTTATTAATGTATTGAGTCTTTATTGCACACAATTTACAAACATTATGTAAAGGGAACGAGTAGTACAGTTATCTTTTCCAGGCAATCAATCCATATAAATGGAAAAATATTTTTGTTTTTAAGGGTCTTCTTTGACGTTTGTGGAAATTCGAAGGTCGGGATTTCGATAGAATTATATAGAAAGCGATGCTCCACAACCTTGAAATAAATCACACAGTTAGCCAATGAATTTAACTTACATGTAGAGCATTCGAATTTAAGATAATGTTTATGGATAAGTGTAAAAAAAATCGGAAAAATCACTAAAACGAGTAAAATCGCACTTCCTTATTGAGACGAAATTATCGTAATCGTCGAGAATTTAGAAATGAATTTTATCAAATAATAAAGTTAAAACTATAAAGAAACGTCTGGAGTCTTCATTTTTTAATAAACATTTTCTTATTTTTTGTTATAATAAATTACAATGAAATTGTACGCGTTTTCTTATGCGAGCTGCCGATAACCCTCGCAGACCAGTCGGCCACGCGCCTCCGAAGTGAGAGCACGTCGGTTTGCGCCGCATTGATAGATCGCGATCGAACCGTGTACTTACACAAAATCAATGTGTGCGTAAATAGCGTATTTATACTCCAGCCAAATTCGATCTGGAATTTTAGTAAACAAACCATGACTCATCATAATTAGGGTTGATACACTCTTAATAAAAAATAATAATTATTATAATTACAACTATATTAATTATAACACAATTTCCTGTTTAAACACAAAAATTTTAATTTAATATCGAACCCAAAAATTTAATTTAGCCGGTCAATACATAATTTATGTGAAAATTAGCTTAAAATAAAAGTTTAAAAATCTTTAAATACCACTATAATATTACTACAAAACTAACAACCCTATATTTTAATACTGACGTAAAGAAATCGCAGCTTTGTAACATTTGGAGTGTTTTTTAAGCAATTGGCAGATTTAGGAAGGTATATAATAGCGATACAGGTTCTTCGTAATTGGTGGTGTATATTTTTAGTCGTATTATAATGGTAGTATAACCACAACAGGTTAAGAATGTTAACATTACACACAACGTTTCATTACACACAGATTAAAAAAAAAAGATCTTGTTTTGGCTAACATAAATATAGTATTATAATTATAGTATGTATTTGAACGTTTTAGTTGTCACCGACTGTTCATCATAAATTTTAGAAAGCGAACCGGCTGATGTATTCTGTTTTTTTTTTTGGTATTTTTAGTGTTTTATCATTTGATACGATATTTTTACTGATAATATTTTGTATATTTTGTAGTTTGATAAAAAAACAAAAAATAACTCGAGTTGAAATTCTAACTAGTTACATAATTATAACACACTCATATATAATGATACATTGCAATTTTTTTATAAATAAATATAATTTTTTGAAATATTTATGTATATAATTACTTATTTCGTCCATTTCCTAGTTATATTGGTCAGTAAAACACAACTGAGGCAATAAATTTATTGTCGTAAAAATTCAAATTATTCTTATTTTCATTGATAACGTAAAACTAAACAAAGTATTTATAAATAGTGTTTTGAACACTAAATAATAAAAATGACCAACTCCCATTTATGCATAAAACGAAACACGCGTGATGGCCCACCTAACAAACCCTCATTAGTTAGTAAATTATTGACTCTCAACTCAACGGGCAATATAGTACTCAAGTGGAAATGCGTAGAACGAAGTACATAATCCTTGTAATTGTGATCTAAGAACAGTAGTGGCATCACACTAAAGGACACACTTCCAATTGGTAGACCGCCACGCTTGTATATATAATAAGCTGAGTTAAAAACTTCAATACCGCGATTCAGGGATTATACATTTTTATAACATTTTTCTGTAGAAGTTTAATTATTTTATGTATTTATTCACATATTTTTTTTATATTGAGTAATGAAAGAAATAAAACATTTATTATTACAGTAAAAATAATATTGTTCTTATTATTTTAGCATAAAATGTTTCTTTTAGTTTTTTGTTACGTCAAAGCGCTATCTAGTGAGGATATACGAAACGTTTTCATGCCTCATCATCATTGGTTTTGCAAATTGATATTTATCCGATTTCAGATTTACAAATCGATTTCAAAATCCGATTATAGATATCTGAATTCGGTAACGCCTAGCCTCATCAAATCGCCTGAACTTAGCTATCCTTTTATTTTATTAGCTAGCGTACTCAGGCAAATATAGTCTTTAAGTACTTCATCAGTAAGGTCGATTATTGTGTAATAGATTTCCGTAGCAGAACCAAGAAACTGAAAGTCGAATCGCAAAATTCCCGCTATCCTTTTTATTCCGCTTTATTCCAATTGGTTAGAAAGAGAGAAAGTGAATTTCATAATAGAATAAATGTTGATAGATAAAATATATATTTCGATTCAGGAATTATATATTTTTCTTAAGAAGTTTAATTATTTTATGTATTTATTCACATATTTTTTTATATTGAGTAATTAAAAAAATAAAACATTTATTTTTACAGTAATAATAATATTGTTTTTATTATTTTAGCATAAAATGTTTGTTTCAATAATGTTTATATAATGTTTTTCTTGTATTCCTATTGATCTATTTTTATTTCACTTTTTGTATATATACTTGTTCCGTTTTTTAATAAAGCATTCCACATTCGTCTTTCGTCAATTTTTTTTTTATTATTCCACATTACGACATCAAGAAGTTTATTTATACCAAACTACTCACCTCAACGCTATAGATATGTATTTGACAACATTTCAAAATCAGTGACAATAAAGTTAAAATTTAGTTTAGGAAAAAAAAGTGCGACGACCCCACTCTGCATACGTATATGTGTGCGTGCCGTGCCCGAGCCTCGATAGTTGCGACAGTAGCGCTAAAAACGTAAAAATTCGTGCGGCGGAACGTCAAAGCAGACCCTTAACTAGGAACATTAATCGGGCGTAGTGTGAAATCAACTTATAATTTAAATTTATTAAATACTTAAGTGCTTAATTTGTGATTATAATTCATCTCGTGCTTAACGGTGATGGAAAACATCGTGAGGAAACCTGCATGTTGTCAAATTTCACTGAAATTCTGTCACATGTGTATTCCACCAACCCGCATTGGAGCAGCGTGGTGGAATAAGCTACAAACCTTCTCCACAAAAAGGGTAGAAGAGGCCTTAGCCCAGCAGTGGGACACTCACAGGCTGTTACTGTACTGTAAAATACTTATATATGATGAGTACTTAACGAAACCATACATAATAAAAATCGCTCACTTTTTACGAAATTGTTTAAACCCATCTATTTATCTCTGAATTATCTTAACATATTACTAACTGACAGCGAATGAAAAGTACTTGAATAAAACTTTAATAACGAAACTAAAAATAGCATCTTATTGTTCTATTATTCCAAATGTCAACATAAATGTCAACGACACTTAATAACACACTTGATCCTATTAAGTCTTTTCAATAATCTTTTTAACATTTTACGTAAAGAAAATTATTATGAATTCATTAAGTAAAAAGTGAATTGCTTCAAAATATCTCAGCTTTAATCCCACGAGGCACGAATTGCATGTATATTAATATCGTAAATCTACAAAAGCCCTTAGAATACGATATCTATCTTCGTATTACGCATAAAATTGGCAATTTTTCAGTTAAAATGTTAATTTCCAAATTGGATTCAAAATTCGGGTGTTATATCGGCAATAATCAAACATTTCATATAGAAATAAATAAGGTCATTCAAATCGTGCAGTTCATAGCTGAGATATTGCGTCATAAGGTAACACTTAGTATTTAAAAATGTCTGAAAATAATCATTTAAAATGATAAAAAATACTTTTAAATACTAAGATGTTACGTCCCTTGTGTTCGTAATTACATTGGCTCACTCACCCATCAAACAGGAACACAACAATACCAAGTACTGATGTTTTGCGGTAGAATATCTGATGAGTGGGTGGTACCTACCGAGACGAGCCTCCACAAAGCTCTCGGTGATAATTCTAGTTACAGGTATAATAATTGTATAGTGACAAATTAATAGGCTAGGTTAGGTTAGGTTAGTCGTTCCACTCACGGTAGCATGCGCAAGCGATCCCGTGGCGCTCCCGTTAAGACGGGAAGGGTACCGGGTTTAGTGGGTATTCCGATGACCGGGGCACACTCGGTGCCTTGGACATATGGCGAGCCCCACATACCCCCCCCCCCACTGTTCCCGTGGGGGAAAACGCGTAATGTGTTTTCCCGGCGTAAAAAAAAAAAAAAAAAGAAAAAAAGGTTAGTCGTTCCACACATTTATTGAGACGAATTTGAAAGGTAACAGACATTTAAATTCTATGATTGGCGGTGAATTGACAGTGCTAGGAAAGACTTAAGCATATCATAGCGATACCTACAGTCTTTAGGTGTAAAGTGGTGGAAGACAAGCATTATAAATAATTAGTTTCTATCAACTGACCTATATAGCAACCATGCTAAAATAAATAAAAAAAACATATCGTACAATTTTAAATTCAGCTCGAAATATTCGAAGCTTAAATCCGTCACAGAACAGATTCCGTCATTTGAATGACAAATTTTTCAGCTGCGACGAATTTCAAATAAACGTCAATAGATGTCACTGAGATATTCGACCGTGACCTACAATCGTATAGCGAAGTCTCGTCATTGGTTGCCTTATTTACCGATACTAACTACAGGTAAATAAGGTATAAAATATTTATTTAACGGCACTTATTGTAGTACACCTGTGTAATTTTAGAGGTCATATTAAACCTCACAGATTATTACACACACACACACGAACACACACATATAGATACAAAAACACACGTACGAACATATTATTAATTCTTTTATTTTTCATTTCTTTTTTTATATTTTTTTTTTACCCTACATCTTTAAAATTATTCCCTATTAAGGAATCTTGTAGACTACGTGTGCAATGAATTGTTGAGGAATCGCTGACTCTGATTTTACAATTAATATTATAAAAAAATACTATTATTATTATAGATCTTGATATGACGTGTATTTTCCAACAATCATCTTATAATAATTATTTTCTTGATTCAAGCCCGCTGCTAAGTCTCCGACCAATCACAACAGATATAAATGAAAAATATTCAATTATACCAGGCGTGACATTTTTTATACTAAGCTTTTTAAAAAAAATATGTTTATATACCAGTAACATATATTATGCCAGAAATAATAATATTGATCACAGTTTAATACATTTTTAAATAAATAGATACAACAATAATTTTTTCATAAATAATAATTAAAATTATGTTATAAATAATTAGTTACGTTAAATACCAGAGAAATTTAATTAATAATTATGACGTCTATAACCTGGCTCCGCTAACACCTTTAACGGGTGTTCCAATTGAACTTTAAGGTTTTATAACAATATAATCTAGTGTACGAACAATCTTAAGTTTTATACATGAATGAATTATTTTCTTTGTATTTTTTAACCAGTTTAACTGATAACAATAAAATGTAATGTAATAATTCATTTTTATATTGAATTTATTTATTTGGATAAACTTAAACCAAGTTACATAATATTCTAGAAATTAATAATTAAATTATAATAATTAAAAACGAGTTATACTGTGTCCTTTCTGTATTGCTTGGCAGCAGCATACAACTTTTCCTTGACATCAGGATAGCCTTGCAATAAATCTTGCCAGTCTTTATGTCTTAAGAAAACCATATCAACGACCTGGAACCGTAAGCACAGTTCGATTCTTCAATCATTATCTTTCCCTCACGTTTTATATATTCTTATTATATTATTGATTTGGTTGATGTAATTTCACTTGGTGGAAGGGCTTTGAGCTAGCTCGCCTGGGTAGGTACCACTCACTCATCAGATATTCTACCGCAAAACAGCAGTACTTGGTATTGTTGTGTTCCGGTTTGAAGAGTGAGTGAGCCAGTATAATTACATTTTAAAACCGAAATAAGAATTGACTATAAAAAGTCAGACCTTGAAAGTTTCAATTTCTGCTAGTTAAATTAAAAATAAAACGTATAAAAAATAAAGTGTTGTCGAAAAAAAACATTTACCGTTCGAGAGAAATACGAAAATTGAAATGGCGTGTTTGGAAAAAGTCCCGGTAACAGTCCAAAATATCCGTTCGTATTCAGCACAGACAACATTTTCCTTTCGCCGCTGTAATGTAAAAACATCAGTGACTGTTGAACCAATACATGTAGATTTACGGATGAACGCTCTCGAACTGCTGCTTCCCCTATAAACTAAGTTTAAGCCTGATCCTGATGCTCAGTAGACAGAACGCACGAATCGTAACCAATAATCGCAGACACAAATTTGTCCATCACAAAGTTTGGTAAGAGTTAGGCCACACGGGTGGTGCCAATGTGTTGCCTCGTCACAATGTAGTGACTTCATAGTAATGTTACAACGCAATTTTTCGTATCTACTAACACAACAATTCTGTGCAAGTTCCTTCGAAGTTTGATAAATAAAGAATCAGGAATGTTTTACAAATTAGTAGAATTAACCACCTCCTTATCTGTTTGGCGCGCGTTGCGTCGCGCTCCGGTGTCGCAGCGCACCGAGTGGCATACTACGGATATTTGGATGAAATACGACGGAGCTTCAAAGCTTATCGCAACGAAATACAACGCACCCGAGTGGCCTCTCACTCTTAGTATTAATTTTGTAACTAATTGATCTCAAACTCGTGAGGAAACCTGTACGTATCATAAGATATTCCGTCACGTGAATGTACTCATTATGTACAGCAGTAGAGAAGCGGCGTGGAATAAGTAGAATAGACTACGGATATTATTATCTGTAACGGAAAAGCCTTTGCCCACAAGAAGTGCATTTGACTTGTCAAGACTTGTAATAAATGTTCTATATTTAAAATGCATCTTTTACTTGATTATTTTGAGTAAAATTAATGTAAATTTTAAAAAGTATAATTTTTCTATTTTTTTATTAATAAAATAATTTCATAAAAAGTATACGAAATTTCGTTGCAATCTAAAAATATAAAACCTATGATGTTGTTCGTATTTATATCAATGTAATAATTATATATAAAGCTCGGCTACAAACATAAGGAACATGATATTGATTGATTCTATCGGCTTATAGTCATCAATTTTACGGCTATTATCAAGGGTTGAATAAAGCCAGCTATTAGAGAGACTATCGTAATACGTTGTATTACAAGCTTATGAACAGATGCAATATCGATAGAATTAGTATCGAAATATTAGAACAAGAATAAACGCGAGTGCTTACTTCTTATCCGTGTACCACTTTTCAACCTCGCCCTCATGAATAAAAACCATGAAGGAAAATATATCACCCTCCTGGACTATGTATTTACCTAGAATAATAATACATGTTATTAAAACTATACAGAACAAGATTTTTTTTTACGTTATATGCCGCCCATAGACATTTTCGATGTAAGAAATATAACCTTACATCGCCAATGCGCCACCAACTTTGGGAAAGTTGGCCAAATTATTATGTTATTTGTGCCTTTACTGGCTCACTAATCCATCAAACCAGAATGCAACAATACTAAGTATTTATATTTGCTGTTTAGCACTAGTAGTGGACATTGGACTAATTGAATGATTCGAATTAACAGACCAAATTGTAAAATAATTAAAATTTTGAAACTTTTACGCTTTTAAGTCATAGAAACGATTTTCAAATAATGAAATACGTACCTTAGAACTTGGATATAATATGTGATGTAAAAATTTGTTATTCCAAAAATCTGTTTCACAATGTAAAATTTTTCGAATCTATCACGAATACAGTTAATTAATTACCAGGAAAAATCACGACTCTTCGTAATCTAGCGACCAATTGACGATTGAAATATTCTGGAAGATCTCGGAACAAGGGGGCCGAGTGTAGGTGGTGCATATATAATGATCCAAGTAAGTCTTCGCGAAGACAATTTGGAGCTTGATGAGCTAATTCCGGAAGCCAATTACCTTTAAAACGTTCAAAGACAAAACGTATATTTACAAAATTGTGCGAATTTAATATAATGTAATTTATTTATTGTGTGTTTTTTATTCGGGTAAATAGCTTTAATTATAAAATTGGAAGTAAATATTTCTTATCGTAGGCTTTCGGAAGCATCGCCCACATGTTTTTAATGCAATAACGAAGTCAATGTAATTGCTATCAGAATAATAATACGCAAAGGTGTATAACAATAAAAAACGCGACATTTATTTCAAATATTATAATAATATATACTTACAAAATCCTTTTTACCTGACTTACTATCAACACTCAGTCAAAACTACTGAAGTGAGTCTAGAAAGTTTAAATTTGAAACATAATTTTTTTTTTATAACGTAAGGATCCGCTAACATAATTTTTCTGAAAATTTTTATTTGAAGGGCTAAAATGGGAAGCAATGTTATGTGTATTACCTCTCTGCCTTTGCCATAGCTGCTTCGTATATTCGCGTACCGATTCCAACAGAGCGGGAGATAAGCCACTATGCCGAAGACTCGTAATTAGTATATTGACGTCATAGTCGTACGCGTAAAGTTCTCGAAACTTCGTGTAAACGGCACTAATAGCTACACTAAGTATCCAAATTTCTGTCGGATAAATAATATAGTTGATGAACAGTTTGTAGTAAATTTGTTGCAAATTAAGTGCAACTACCTGAAACAGAAATATATAGAGACGTGATTTGTTAAACTGATCGAGATAAGAGAAGCTTCTATTGAAATCAATAAAGATATCCAACAAAATGTATGTAATGTTGAAGTTATACTTTCTTTATTCGTAAGAAGTGTTTCTAATTATATGACCACCACAGTATAATATATTGATATAACTCTTTTGTAGATATGTAGGTATGACTTATTTTTTAGTTTTGATATTTTTTTTTATATTTAATGAGGACCAATTTTGTTATTTCTTATATTTCTTCTTATTTGTGATGCAGCTAGTATGTATATATAAATTGCTTAATTTAATATTAATCAGCTTAAAACTCGACTCAAATCGATATATCTTATAAATAAATAAATTCGATCGAACTATACGCATAACTTTACACTAGAAATAAAGAAAAGGAACTATCAAAGAAACGAACTACCCATCCAATCATAAATACTTATATTTAATGACAAACACACAAACAAATATGTATATACAATTCTAGATATTAGGACCAAGGCCTTCGCTCGCGTACGCAGATCACCTCAGGAAAGTTTCATCACTTTACAACAAAAAAACATTTTAATGTTTTAAGATTTAGAGGAAGAATCTCATAAAATCGTCATACTAACGATATCAACTTCCGTATGAGTGTATATAATTATAATGTACAACATAGCAACAACGTAATCCGCTGTCCATTTTATCGGTACCAGAAAACTAAATTTATTTTTATTATTTTCTTCGTAGTTCCTTGTTATTCGAGCGCAACCTACAAACGATTAAAAGAAAGATACATTTTTAGACATTTTTTTCTTTTTTTTAAATATGCCACCTGATGGTAAGTGTGACATTGTACATTTCTTTAAAAAAAAACATCGCCAATGCGCCACCAATCTTGGGAACTAAGATGTTATTTCCCTTGTGTCTGTAATTACAATGGCTCACTCACCCTTCAAACCGGAACACAACAATACCAAGTACTGCTGTTTTGCGGTCGAATATCTGATGAGTGGGTGGTACCTACCCAGACGAGCTTGCACAAAGCTCTACCACCGAGTTACATCATAGTATGACAGTAATGCTAAGTCAAGAACAAAACAAAAAAACAATTTCAATAACTGTTTAGTGCGTGCGCTGCTTTTTTTAAATAAAATATTGTTTTCTAACCATTGAATAATTTTAAACTATTTCATCAAAATAATAAAATAATTCAACAATTTTTCGCCCTACTAAGATGGACTTAGATATTCCTAGATGATGAGGCAGGATATAGATATTTAAATACTAAAGTTTACTATAATGTTTTTGTATATCTTAGAATGCGATCATGAAATTTTGATGGTCATACTATGCGCAAGCCCATCTGGTTAGGTACCACACACTCATCACTTTTTTTATCGATAAATAACAATACTTGGTACTGTAGGTCGGTTTAAAGACTAACCGCCTTATTCATAAACTTTATTTAACTGGTGATTAGTTAAACAATATTTTGTCTTCTTCTTTCGTATGTCAAATCAATAATGACAGAAAGAGACATAACAGTCTTTAGCTAAACAGTAACTAAGCAACGTTTATGAATAAGGCCGTAAGTGAGCAGGTGTAATTACACGCACAATGGGCATAACTACTTAGTTCACGAGCTTAGTGGCGCATTGAATTGTAAGGAATGGTTAATATTTCTAACAGCACCAATGTTTATGGGCAGTTATGACCACTTACCATGAGGTGACTTATTCGAATTGGGCAACAATAAAATTAAAAAAAAATACAAGGAAAATAATTCAAGGAAGTATACCTCCAATCCTTTGGCTAGGCGAGCACCATTCGCTGTAATCAATCGTTTCATTTATATGTGGCGGTACAACTGGTATATTTAATGGAAACTCCTTGCCTAAAATCATAATTTAAACTTAATTTCGATTATTTTCTATTTGTATCCGAATGACTGTACAAAATGGCAGTGGCATTAAAATATGACCAAGATTCAGTACCTAATGGCACTGTTTAATGCCATTGTTTAAATATTTGATATCTACGTTATTATCAATGAACTTTAGTTTAAAAATGGCCAGTCATTATGTCAAAATGACCGGCCATTTATGATTTTCTCACAAGGGCACCATATTGTACATTTATCTTTGCACAATCATTTAGTACCTAAATATATTGATAACTGAATACAAACCTTATTTGATAACTTATTATAAATTTATGACTGCCTCGTTGGTCTAGGTAAGGCCGCGGACACGGTGGTCCTGGGTTCAAATCCCAGGTCAGGCCAATAAAATGTTATTGAGATATTCTGTCGAAAATTCTCAGCCCGGAGTCTGGAAGTTGGAAGTGTGTACACTCCCGTGCCTCGGAAAGCACGTTAAGCCGTTGGTCCTGCGCCTGAACTCTTTCCGGTCGTGTCGTGCCGTCCCATCGGGTTAAAAGAGTTAGGGAATAGAGAGTGCAGCTGTGTTTGCGCACCCACTTGTGCACTATAATATCTCCTGCGCAGAAAACTAGTTACTACATTATAGTTACCATGTTATATATCCCGAAACCTAATCCTATAATAATGATCAATGATGGAGAAATTAATTTTATAATTATTACCTCGACATGCCATATATATCCAGCCGCACGTCATGCAATGAAGCAGAAGGGTCACTATTATAAATTTCAATAATATTGGAGCAATTGTGCTCTGAAAAGCCAAAAAGTAACGCCTTACTTATATAAACGTTGCTTAGCGACAGCTTTAGTTAAACACTGATATCTCTCTTTCTGTCCTTATTGATTTGACAATCGAAAGAAGAAGACACAGTATTGCTTAACTAATCACCGCTTGTAAGTAAAGCCATAAATATATTATTAACATAACTGGTCTTAATCTTAAGCTCTGTTAATATTTTTAAATGTATTATGTATTTTCAAGGTATTCTCATACTTTTTATATAGAACGATTTTCATATAATCTCTTAATCAGGAGCGTTAATAAAAAGTCTAAGGAGACAATAGTTACACTTTTATTATTAACTAGCTGTGACCAGCGGCTTCACCCGCGTGTAATTACTTTAATAACACACACACATACACACATATATATGGCTACTGATAAAGAAATACGTAATTAACGATTCAAAATTAATTCTCATAAGATACCGTAGGGTTTACCGATCTTATATATGGCCTATCATTTGCGCCATCACATGTTCTTTGTGTGTACCAATTTTCATCAAGATTGGTCAAGCCGTTCTTGGTTATAAGAAGACATACAGACAGACAGACAAAAATGAAAAAAATAGTATAAAGTGAATCACTGCATCACAAAACGATTATTTATTACAAAATTAGGTGAAAAAAAAAAATAACAGACAGAGCCAATAGATTTATATAGTAGTATAGATATAGATAGGCAGACTGGCAAATGGGCCCCTGATTGGTATTTACCATAAAGTGGCCCATTTGCCCATCTGTCTACATATTCTTAAAAAAATTGTGAAAAAAAAACGTCGCGAGGAAAGCTACTTGTGTTGGATAAAAAATCCCACATGAGTATCCTCTAAGGTGGAGTCTTCCCCTGACCGTGAGACTGAGCTATTTATTATATACTTATATTACTTTTATTTGATATGATAAAATTACAACACCTCAAATCCTTTGCAGAAGTGTTGATGAAAATTATAGAGGAGCCGCAGTCTTAGGAGCCTCGACAAACTGTAAGCTCTACAGCCAGTAAAATATGTTGTTAGCGGCAAAATGAGAGACAAGGCATCTACGTAAAATTGCCACTTCTTCAGAATACCCCATCGTACAGGTACATCTACACATTTTCCATGAATCACTAACAACTCAGTCTAAAATAAAACAGGTAATCAATATTCATTATTAAAGTTTAATATTTGACCTTTTAAATATAAATGAAAACGCAAAATGAACTGGCGTTTCTGAAAATGTAAAGCAAATACTTACTGAGAAGAAATCAGCAATCATGTGAAGTAAATGGACGATATCCAAAATGGTGACAAAAAATAGCATCTCGAAATCATTCCCTTCAGGCAGCGTTATTAAAAGAAGGACCAAAAAGGCTGACGCGACCGGACCAATCATCCATGTAAGGTATAAAAATCGAGAGTACCAAGTACCAGATCTCGCCTTCATTCGTTCTTTCATCCACTTTTATAACAACAATATATTATTATTTCTATTCTCTATTAAAAATTCATAAAAAAAAACTCTTCTCTCTCTTTCATTAACCTATTCATTAACTTTAAGTTAGTAAAAAGTTTGTCTTAGCCTTAAATATAAACGTTTTATGTGAGTCCTTATTCTTCTAGTGCGAAGTCAGGACATGACTGTATCTAGTTTATTATAAAACAGTTTACCAAACAATGAATTTTTTTTTTTTTAGCAATACATATAAATACTGACTTAAAAATATATAGATTCAGTTCAATAAGGAACCTTCTATTTTTTGTAGGCAAAAAGGTTAACTTACCGGAAATTTGATAGTTTTCCGCCGTCGGAGTAAATACCTCACTGTATTATATGGATTTTCTATTACTATATTTTTAACAGACATATAATCGTATTTTGCTTGCGGATTTTTGGCAATATTTTCCCTACCCTGAAGTCAATGAACAATACTTTATAATTCGTTTATTATTAGTGACAACACTTTTTAAATTATTTATACAACAATTTGTAAGATACGATTGATATATGAAGATACTTTGTCTGTAGTATGAAACGAAAAACGAATTGGCATATAACGGCCTCACTTATAACCTGGCTAATTAGTTAAACATCTCTCTAGCTAGCTAGCTCTTTTTGTCATTATTGTTTTGATATTCGAAAGAAGAAGACAGCATTTTTTAACTAATGACCCGCTAAAAACGTTTATAATTTAGGCCGTAAATGATTACATTTTTTTATTGAAACACTAGTATCTATCATCTTCATACATTTATCCTACTATCCGTTATTCGTAATCATGTAATTTCTTTTTTTTTTATAGCATAGGTTGGCGGACACGCTTATGGGCCACCTGATGGTAAATGGTCACCAACGCCCATAGACATTGGCAGCGTAAGAAATGTTAACCATCGCTTACATTGCCAATGCGCCACCAACCTTGGGAACTAAGATGTTACGTCCCTTGTGCCTGTAATTACACTGGCTCACTCACCCTTCAAACCGGAACACAACAGTGCCAAGTACTGCTGTTTTCCGGTAGAATATCTGATGTGGCTCGTCTGGGTGGTAATCTACCCAGACGAGCTTGCACAAAAGCACAAAACTCTACCACCAAGTAAATGAATATAGGAGGCATTATAATATATAATAAAATATTCTGGGAAATTCACACAGGGCCATCTGATCCGAAACTAAGCAGAGCTTGTACTATGGTACCAGACAAATGCATGTACTACTTACAAGCATCTACATACCACGTCAACCGGCTTGTCAATCGTGGTCGTCGTCAATAAATAATTAATAAAAATTTATGCAAACATTTCGAAACCTTCACCTTGTCACCGATGATCTCCTGAAAATCTTTTATCGGTATCTGAAGAAGGTCAGCGTATTCAGTGGACTCGGCTGATATGCGTAACGGTCTGGGAGTAGCGTGGTCTAACTGTCCAAATATGGAGCCCTACGGTATAAAATTACCAAAGTCCTGGGTATTTTTATTGTCATAATATAGCAAAATACAAATGTTTAATCATCATCACATGTTCAAAAGACAGAAATATTTTTTTTATTTAAAATATAATAACCTTCGATAAAATAGTTAAATCTACACCGTCTTTTTTAATCATAATTTTTCCTCGGTGGACGATGAAAACATACGGAGTTAGATCCATTTGTCTAACGATAGTTTCGTGTGGAAGAAAATAAAGTTGGGTGGAAGCGCTCGCTAAATCTCGTTCAACGCTTTCGACACCGCACAGAAGAGTGTCAGTAGCATGCACAGCCCTGATTGCAATAAAAAAGTTATGAGGTAAATAATTTTAAATATGTGCTTTTATATGTAATTCAATAAATATTTATTTTTCAAACAGATGGGGGACTGAAAAATCGGCCACCACCCACAGACATCGACACTGTATGAAATATAAACCATTCTTTACAACGTCAATGCATCACAAACCTTGGAAACTTGGAATATTAAGTAGTTCGCCGATGGAATATATAATAAGTTAACTTAAATATGGAAGAGATAAAATCTTCCTAAGGTGAGCTCCGAGCGAAGCCACAGCTCGGAAGAAACAGCGGATCCATTCTATAAATCCATGTCTATTGGTAGATAAAAAATCCACACAAACCCTTTCCCGATCGCCCATTTATCGTTCCAAAACTTACTATATTTAAAAAATAAACTAGTGGTGAGCTTACTTTTTAAAGAAATAGTAACTCAAGTCCTGTCTAAATATAACGCCGATACGTTCATTCATTAGGCTCTGTATGTCTATTCCCTTTGTCCTGTAAATAAATCATTTCTTATTCTATAAAAAATATATTATACGAAAAAGATTACCCTTACCAACGTACTTAATTACCAACAAATTAATCAATTACAAGCTTTGTTTACTTTACCTTAACCACCAATATCTAAAATGGGCCACCGCTCGTTTGATAAGCTTGTTATCAACTCTCTCCGCTTTCAAGAATCTTCTCAATTGATTTACTCCGTGTTGGAACAACGTATTACCGCGATAATTTAACACAAGAAGAGTTAAAGAGTAACACATCACATACCTAGAAAAAATATTCTAACATTAATCGACTCCGTCAGCGTTTTGTGTGTATTTTTTTTTCATGGAAACGGTTTTTGTAATGCAACTATATTATTGTAACCCGCCACTAAATTATAAAGCAACAATTAACTATGACCATTCGATCGATCGTCAGAATCACTGGTAGACAGGCTAAGATTTTAGTTTTAAATAGGTAGGTAGACATTAGGCTTTGTAAAAAATATTAATTATCCCTTAAATGCGTCACCAATTTGTGCTTTGTGCCTCTGTTACAAGCAGTGTATACAGCTCATCCAGCGTATTTAAATTACATTACATTAATAAAGAAGCGTAAAATTATAAAATTTAAATATTACTACATTATATACTTGTTACACATCGAGGCCTTTCCTCGCTTATTTATTCAAAAACGATCATTTTAATTTTATATGAATAAAGGCTGATTAATTCTCAACTCAAGCAGATGATTTCAATATATTATACTTTTTTTAAGTATTACCAGCACGTACCAAAACATACATCCAAGTACGAAAAGTACGCATCCAACTCCGAGGTGCTCACGACTTATTTGAAACTTCCCAAGATTAAATCTCATAAAACCGCTCTGAGCAAGATTTAGACTTTCAGCATAAACCTGAAGAGGGAGAAAATTTTGCAAAGCAGAAGTTGAGTCGAAATGTTATTAAATAATATCAATATATTATTATAAGAGTGACAATTTACCATATGTAGCTGATATGTAGTGGGGTTTTTAGATAGCGGAAGATAATTTGGCAACCAGCAATGATTTCGACGTGACATTCTCTCTAGAGTATAGTTTTCGCCCCATTCAAAACATATGCATTGACTTACAAAGTAATGAGCCGAGCCGAGCATTACTAGTAGAGAAACGACCTGCCACTTCATTATCTGAATACATTTTAAATGAAATTAAGCTAATAAGAATGAAAAACTTACAAATGACATTACAAATCTTATCTTCAAGTAAATTTGACTCAGTAGCTAAAACATGTGAATTTTAATCGAAGAGTGCGGGGAAACTTTCTCCTGTTAAGCCACTGATATGTCATTTGCTTAATTTCTTTATATAATTTTCCTGGTTCTCGTCGATAAAAATATAGATCATGACAAAACCAGGATGAAATTCAGCCATAAGTCCGTCTACCAAATCAATTGTTGAAATACGATCCACACCTTCTCCCCAGGAGAGATGGTTTTAGTCCAGTAGTGGGACACATATATGCTTATTTTTCCAATTATTATTATTTATTTAGTCATATAAATAAAACAACTACCAAATATCACGTACCATTAATACTGCAAAATTTATGTTTGGCCTGTCTGCTAAATAATTAAAGTATCCCATGAGAATATACAAATGTGCGAATTTACTAATTGTGTCCAATAACATCCCACTGCTCTCGTTGATGGTCTTTGTGGTAAATAAATTAATGATTTGATAGCACGGCAAACATCCGATGAGGTCGAAAACAAAACCACGACTGACATAGTGGATAATAGTTTTTTGTAGGCTTGTAATTAATAAGCCTCGTTCATCGTAATAACCCATCTGTCGTAGGAGATTTAAGCATTATAAAGCTAATATATTAAAGTGATGACAATGTTTGTGTCGTTTTCAAAATCAAATGGTTCTGCATTTGATTGAATGTATCCGATTTACGAAAATGTTTTATCGCTGGAATAACGCATTACGCGTTGCCCACACGGGAACAGTGGGCAACGCGTTTCCCAAGGCATTTCGAGGAATACCCACTAAAAAACCATCGGTACCCTTTCCGTCTTAACGAGGTGTGCCACGGGATCGCTTGCGCATGCGACCGTGACGCTCTGACGCCGTGCTTAATAAATTACCGTAACCCAACGTTTACAGTATTTTCACAAGATTTGGATCCTTTTAATTTTATCAAACATTGTCTTTATAAAGCCGTGATGGTCCAGTGGTAAGAACGCGTGAATCTTAACCGATGATCGTGGGGGCAAACCCGGGCAAGCACCACTGAATTTCATGTGCATAATTTTTTATTATAATTTATCTCGTGCTTGACGGTGAAGGAAAACATCGTGAGGGCCTGTATGTGTCTAATGTCACCGAAATTCTGCTACATGTGTATTCCACCAAACCCAGCCTCAGCAGTGGGACATTCAAAGGCTGTTACAGTACTATACAGTACCTTACTGTACTGTCTTTATAAATTAAATATTACAATAAAATAATAAGTCTAAATTGTTACTAAGAAATACTTACAAACATTTTTATACCAATATCGACGAGTGAAATAAAATCACAGATTTCACTTAATATCAGAAACGGCTTCTTAATAACAGCTCCACTTCCACCTTGGAAAGTTTTAATTAATAAATAATATAATTACGTCATTTATTTAGAAAATCTGTAACTTTGTTGACTCAATAAAAATGAAATTAAGATTGGAAAAATACCCTGAACAGAAGTTGTTGTTATGGAAACGGCAACGATAATTGCGCGGAATAACATCCAATGGTGCATAAAGCTGAAAAATTAAAAAAAGCACTACACGAAACCAATATATTGAAATTTAAAAAAAAAACTTTGGCCTTCTCGGGACTCAGGGCAGATATGAAATATCGAATGGTTACCGAAATAATTTATAATAGAATCAATAAATAAATATGGATTTAAATAGATCAAAACAAATAAGATACATTTACTGGTGGAAGGGCTTTGTGCGAGCTCGTCTGGGTAGGTACCACCCACTTATCAGATACTCCTTCGGTGTTTTGGTTTGAAGGATGAGTGAGCCAGTGTACAAGGCACAGGGGACATAACATCTTAGTTCCCAAGGTTGGTGGCGCATTGGGGATATAAGCGATGTTTAAAAATTTTTACAATACCAATGTCTATGGCATAGTTTACCACTAACCATCAGGTGGACCATAATGCTCGTCTGCCTACCTATTCAATAAAAAGAAATATTATAATAATATAAAGAAACTGAGCATAAAGTATACGCGCTACGGAAACACAATGGAGTATAGAGCAGCGACAGATAAAAGAGCGTCAAACCGTTTGCCGTTATGGCACATTACTTTTTTTTGTCATTTGTTAATGAAATTAAATTACTTACCTTGACGATGGATTTATGAAAGCGTAACCAATTTTAGGTTTTTCTGTTTCATCGGAATCCTTTGACATTTTTGTAGGTATATCTGGATTATTAGATTTTCTTGCATGAAAGATATGTTGTCTAAGATATTTTTGATACTAAAATTATAAATATACCAATAACAAGTTTTAAATTCAATTCAATATGTACTTTGTACAAATTATTTTTCATGTCACATTTACTACCTTTTGATGTTTTTTTATGTAGTCTTGAACCATAGTATCAATTCTTGGAGAGAATTCTTCAATGGTGTGTTGAAAATGTGCCCACTCATTTGGATAGTGTTTAAGTATATTTTTAAAATCTTGAGTTTTTATATACAAAATCTAAAAAATAGCTTAGTGTTCAATATCTATATACATTTATATTTTGTAATTATCAAGGTACTTACTTCACATTCAGTATATGCGCTTAAGGTTCTCAAAGAAACGGTACCAAAAAATACTCCAAAAGATGTCAGCAATTCACCAGGATCATACTTTCTTTTTACTAGCTCGCCCTGCTCGTCTGGATATTCACATAAAACGGAGCCCTTAAAAAATACACCTGATAAAATCATACAACTAAAAAAAAATAAAAAATACAGAAAAAACTATTACTTGCACAATCCATGAAACGTTCTTACATAGTAATCCATAGAGAATAATCGTCGAGTTTTTGGGAAGTACCAAAAATTTGCCTTTATAGGCCAACTCTCGTATAAGTGCAGGATCAGCAGATATAAAAGCTCTTGATTCCTTTATTACTCTCTCTGCAACTTCCCCATGAACTTTCCAATAAATATCGTAAGGTTCATTCTTTAAAAAATTCGGATGCATTACATCCATACCATTATAATATTTCCAATGACATATTAAATATCTATTCAAGCGCTTGAGTAAATCGGGATGAATTTTATGATGTGTATAATGGTTTTTAATATTTGCAACAAAATATTGATAATTACATATTTCCCTATATTTCAAGTATAGAGATGCAACCAAATTGGTTTTGCAATAAATGTAAACTATAAACGAAATGTAGGTGATTAAAAGTGACGCGTAAATATCCATCAATGTACTTGGAAGATACTCATAATACAAGAATTCTAAAGTCCATGCTAGCGCAACAATAAGCGGATGGACTCCTTCGAAATCACATTTGTCGTCAGATGTTCCTTTTTTACAAAATACTTCGCCATAAAAATAAGATGTCGTCAAATCGTCATTTCTTTTGTCAATCATAAAAATAAAGTAGCTGATAATATAAACGAAGGAAACGTTTATCAAGGTGATTTTATAACAAACATCGTAAACTGGATTTTTATTAATTTCCCATTCGGTAAACAAAACGTATATCTTGATTAAGCGATTAAATTGACAGGCAGCATAAAACTGAGGTACACCACAAATAAGTACCAAATTCTCTATCCAAACAGTTGACAGAACATCAAAAACAAATCTTGTACTTTTACAGCGAGCGAACATTACTGCAGCGAAATTATCTGTAATATTTTCATTTTTCACTACAGAAGTCAAAAGTGATACTACGATATCAAGAATATAAACGAGGTCAGTCCAAAATTGGAAAAACTTAAACCATGTAGGTATCTCGTTTCTAGTTACATATGGAGGATACAATAACAGTACCCAAAAAACTGTAAAAGATACGATTTTTTTCCATATTCGACCAAACGTTGAATCTGGTACGAATATCCATGGAAATTTAACATTAGAGAACATGGAATTCATTTGTAGCTGTATATCACTGCACAGCACTAACTGACCAATATACTTTGCACAATGATAAACAGTGTCTTCTGCTGGTAATTCACATTTGTCTCCTTCTTTCTTAGAAGATCGCTTTTTCCAATTGGATACGGCGTCAGAAATTTCCCACCAACGTCTTTTAACCCACGCGATACCTTCGTCCTCTGCTCTATCTAATCCTCTAACATGTTGCTTACACGTGTACAAAGTAAGAGCATGCTTAATTCTTTCCTTGGTCAAACGCAATATCATACGACGATCTTCTGGATATTTATGTAATGAATTCAGAATATCAACACGAGTTATAAATAAAACTTCACAATAAGTCAGACAACGGACAACAACTTTTCTCTTCGAAGCAGGGAGAAAGAAGTTAATATCACCAAATATTGTCCCACTCGTTACAGAAATCAATGGTGTCGATGCGTCATCCATAGAAATTAGTTGTACTATACCAGATTTAAGATAATATAAATGCGAATTGCAATGTGGTCCGGCGTACAATCTTTCACCAGGCAGCTTATAATCAAATCTTACGTATTCACTGAGCCATCGCTTAAAAGGGGCTGAGGTTTTTCTTAAGGTTGGGCTATGATAAAAAACTGACCAAACTAGATCTTGTCTGATGTCAACCCTCAAATACCTAGGTAGCTCTGTTATTACTTCCGGTATCCAAGTTATACCATTTCGTTTGTGCCACATAAGTTGATAGAACTTTTTAACCTCAATATAGGCTTTCGATGTTGGATTTCGTCGTTGGGTTTCCTCAATTATTCTATTCACATGTGGATAATATATGCATATTCTTCGAAATTTTAACAACGCCTCAGCTACCATTTTTGGAAATACTACAAATGTTAATAGAATATTTCCTCCAATTAACAATACGCTAATAAGAATGTATTCTGATAAGGTTGAAGGCTTTATTTCATCAAATTGCTTATTAACAACGTACGATAAAACCATTGATCCTCCATAAACGTATGTAGAGAAATATGTGTCAGTCTCGTTCAGCTAAAAGAATAAAATTAATAAAAACAAAGAAAATGTAGATTCAACACCTTAAGCAATTATCACTTACTTTATGATTTACGTAAGCCCGCCAATCGTAAATTCCAGTTTTACAATTTTTGCAAAGACCGTGAGATGTCAGTAAAAGTATAAAGCAAGTAACACAATTTATGCTTATTGCCAATATAATCGTAAATCCACAAACTATCCAGATAAGTTTATGAGTTGTTATTAGAGAAAAACTATCTGCAACCCTGTAGATTCTAAAATAAAAAGCACTTAGGTCCGTAATAATATACATACATTAATATAATCATAAAATATACATAATTAATTATATTTATATAATATCATCAAAGATCGTCGTCATTTGTGTTTCTATTTAAATAAGGTAAGGTAACTAAATTTTCCAAGCCTTATCATCTTTATTTTTATGATTGACAAAAATCTCGAGTCCTTAAAAGGAGAAGAACATCATCTAGAAATTACAATATTCAATAATATTAATTTTATTTTTAGAAAATCAATACACAAATTTATAATTCATATCTGCAATAAGACTCTACATCGATCTCCCTCGACCAACGAAATTATATTTCAAGTTTCAAATATTCATATAACTTAATGCTATATCTCTTAATAAAAATAAGTAATTATAATTAATAAACTTACATAACGAATTCAGTAAATGAAAGTATATTAGGCCATACGTCGACTGGGGCACAGACATCTTCAGCCATAATGCGATAAAAAGGAATTAAAGACAGAATATCAAGTAGAAGTAAGAACGCTGACTTTGGCAAATATTCCCGTCTCATAGCTTCTTCAGTTACTTGTCTAGTTAAAACAGATACTATCAGAATTTTAGAATACATTAATTTTATCTATTTTCTAAACAGTATAATAATTTTAATAATAATATGTTTAATTGCAGTGCACTTATTTGTTTGTTCAAAGATCATGACAGAATTTATGCAAATGAAAGATTACACGTTTACTTTTTGTAACGTATCCGTGTGTCCTCCTCCAGACCGATTTCGGTCACGGCAGCCAAGCTCAAGAGGGATTAGCCAACTGCGTAGGACATATTATAGTGCACAAGTGTGTGCGCAGACACAGGTGCACTCTCTATTCCCTCACTCTTATAACCCGATGGGACGGCAATCCGACACGACCGGAAAGAGTTCAGGCACAGGACCAACGGCTTTACGTGCTTTCCGAGGCACGTGAGTGGACACACTTCCAACTTCCAGACTCCGGGCTGCTACTGAGAATTTTCGACAGAAAATCTCAATAACTATTTATTGGCCCGACCTGGGAATCGAACCCAGGCCCACCGGGTCTGTGGCCTTATATCTAGCAACTAGACCAACGAGGCAGTCACGTTTTATAGCATGGTACATGTTACCTTGGAAATGTCGAGCATAAATATAACTTCACTTTACGATTTAGAAGAATAAATTACCTGTGAAGCATATGAAGAAATGTATCAAGGCCATAAATAGAATCACAAAAGTACAAATAGAGCATTTTAATAAACGCCAATTCAGATACTTCTTCCATTGTCTCCCAGCAGTACACAATAGGGTAAACCGACTGAATAGGACCCTGTGGATTACGAAATACTAATAAATAAAATATGTAATCATTTTTTTAGTATTGATCATATAAGAAATAAAATATTTAGTATTCATCAAGTCGTTTATTGAATCTTCTTTCTATGATACTTCAGCTTGGGAAAAAATATTATATTGATTAACTCACTAGATATTTGAAGTACATCATCGAAGGGTACAGCATTTTATACGAAAAAGTAAAAGTAACAGCCTGTGAATGTCCCACTGCTGGGCTAAGGCCTCTTCTCCTCTTTTGAGAAGAAGGTTTTGGAGCTTATTCCACCACGCTGCTCCAATGCGGATTGGTGGAAATTGGATGGAATTTTATACGAAGTGGATTGAAAAATTGGGCGTGAAAATATATTTTATTAGCAGTTTACTAGAATGGCTAATAGACTGCCAAAAATACTAACATATCTTGTACTTTTCATTTACGCTCTGTTTGCCATAAAACGTTTTGCCTAATGGATTCGCTAGACATAACAACGAAGTAAATATTGAACATGAAGTAGTTTCGTGTTCGTTGAAAATATTTGGGTTGTAACAAAAGTGTTTTGTTTATTTAGTAATATGACTGGCAACCAGAAGAGCCACCTCGGCATTTATGATGATAATATATACACATATATTTTTTAATATACAGATATATATTTCAATATATATAGTTGATTTACTTAAAAACAAACATATGTTGATACATGGAAGTTTTTTTTGGTATTATTTTATTCAAAACACGAATAACCCCCAAATTGGGTAAACAGTAAGCATAGCACTAAATACGTGTAAATATCAACTATTTAAGACTTAAATTAAATAACAATATATCTATTCAAAATATTAAGAAAGCTATTTGAATGCGCGCACATTTGTAATGATAATAATTATGATGTTCTATTTCGATCTCAGCAGCTATTCTTAACGGGGACAGTGCTGTGTAGAAAATTTTATAGTGCTCAAATATAGGTCCAATTTCTATTCCCTCTTATATATAACTCTAATAATAATACGATGGGACGGCAATTCGACAAGAGTAAAGAGTGTTAGGCGCCCGACGTTAAAATACTTCCAGAGGCATGTGAGTGCAACACTGCCCAATTTCAAACTACCGAGCTACTAAGGTTTTTCTTGGCTAAATAATCCAATCATATATCATTGGGCTGCAGCCTTACTATGGATCTACAAGACTCACGAGGCAGTCTGGTACTATTTAGTTTTCATTCTTTATGTCAATATTTAAATGGGCCGTCTTCATTATTAACATAACATATTAATTGTCTCTGTATAATGAACCCATCGTAACTGTCGAAGCAGACAATACAGCAATACATTTTTGCTAAAGTGAATGACGATCCAATTATCCTAGCACCAATTTAAGCTTTAAGCTATGAAAAACTATAAGTACTCAACATTATAAATAAAATGCGTATTTAATCTATCACTTACAATTGTTGTTTTAATTATGACAACGGCAATGACGATACTCCTGAAGACTGGGTGGAAAGGCATGAAGAGTACATTACTCCAGCGTATAGAAGGTTCCTCTGTATCTTCATCATATTTTTCATCGAGGTCACTTGAGTTCATTTGATTTATCATTACTTTTTTTTTTTTTGCTATAATAGAAAAACTGTCTTAAAAGAAACTTTATACCAGTTAATAAAACCAATTAATTTCTGTCATTGACGTAAATTGAACGATTGACAGAATAATAAAACAAAAAAATATTCAATGACAGTGAATACATTAGAATTTTCTTTTTAAACATACTTACACCATAGTGTTAATAACAAAGAGAATAGAATCACTATGTTTCATATGGGGAAGATTATTTAAATTACCTTTACATTTTAACGACTGCCTCGTTGGTCTACTGGCTAGATATCAGGTCGGGCCAATAAATAGTTGGGTTGGGTTTTTCTCTCAGAAAATTCGCAGTAGCAGCCCGGAGTTTGGAAGTTGGAAGTGTGTTCCCGTGCCTCGGAAAGCACGTTAAGCCTAGCGTTATGACAGCTAGGGAAAAGAGAGTGCACCTGTGTTTGCGCACACACTTGTGCACAATAATAATATCTCATGCGCAATTGGCTAATCCCTCTAGAGATTGGCCA
The DNA here is from genome assembly GCA_905220585.2 of Nymphalis polychloros. Taxonomy (NCBI): domain Eukaryota; kingdom Metazoa; phylum Arthropoda; class Insecta; order Lepidoptera; family Nymphalidae; genus Nymphalis; species Nymphalis polychloros. The sequence continues at coordinate 4,213,977 of HG992251.1, forward strand.
CCGTGACTGAAATCGGTCAGGAGGACATTACATTTAAAAACCGTTGTAAATTATATCAAAAGAATAAGTATAATACGAATTAAATGCGGTATTAGAATGTAGTTTGCAATGCAATACATTTTAAGTTAAGATTAAAGGTAGCTTACTTTCTACGAGTATATGGGTAATCACAAGATGCTACGACGCGCGACATGGCTCCATCAAAAGCGGGAGCACGCATTATCTTAATTAAACGCTGAAACGGCAGGATCTTACTTACACATCTTGTTTGACAAGCTTGTCTTGAGCAATCCTTCATCAAAAATATCACAGAACTTAGAATATATATTTCAAGATGCGATTAAACATCTACATAATGATTAATCATACTTGATAGTAGTCACAAAAAACTTTAATAATAATAATTTATTACATTCTATTTTACTCTTCTAAAGTAAAAATATATTCCATGAAAACACGATGATCCCACATTTTTCATTTTACCGAAGCCCAATGTTTCTCTCGTAATATCTCATGTGTAATGAAACGATCAAGAGTCTATTTGCCCATTCAATAAACGAGGATCGAGCGCCCGTCGATCGTAGAATCTAACTATAACACACAATTTCATTTAGTTGTAAGTGATTATGTAAACTCAATTTACTATTGTGGTATATAAAAGTTATTTTGACAAATAATAGTAATAATATATTTTATTATATTTATTTATTAATAATGAATTATTTGCAAATAATAAAATAAATATAATATAAAGTATTTATAATTTTAAAAAGAATTTTTACTCGGTAAAAGCATTGTGTATTATACAAAAGCGGCTCCATAGAACCATCGATTCATGAAATAAATTGTTCCCGCTCTATAGCGATTTTTTTACTACAGAATTTGTCCAATCACAAGGCGCCATTATGTCACGAGTAATAGGCGTATTACCTCTCAGTATGGATGCAGAGGAAATAGCGCGATCTCACGGCTGATTGCCTACGAGTTATAGAAGATTTGCGATGTATGCCTGCGATGGAATTGAAGGCGTTAAGTGGATAGGTCTCATTTTAATATTGATTGGAGGTACTTTACGCTCAGATATTTCGCTGTGTCATCGTATTTGAAATATCTATTGTGAGGTTTTACGTAAGCAAATTGCGCGAGTATTTGGTTCGAGAAGAATGCAAATAGACAAAATTTCAGCTAAACAGGAATAGTTTTAGCCGAATTCGCTGAATATCGTGGACACGAGCATTGTTGTAGCAAACATGGACACGATTCCATTACCCGCTATAATTTAACAAACAGCAGATATTTGCGTGGAATATTATTTTGTATCAGTTACGGTCCCCAGTTGTAATTGAATTAAAGTGAATCGTGGTATTAATTATGTTCAGTACCATAAATCAGGAGTGATTGTACAATAACGATCACATTCATTGCTCACTCATTGAACCACAAACATGTATGATATATGATTTAGTCTCTTGTTATTACAATTTTCATCTAAATACTAAGCGTAATTGAAACGCCTTAAATGTATACAGAATACTATTGAAAATAACTTACATTATAATAATAGGTACATGTCGGCCTTATTTTAAACTTATTTGTTTAGCGGGTATTTAATTAACAACTGATTTACCTTTCTCTTTCTCTCTTTCTTTCTCTCTCTCTCTCTCTCTCTCTCTGTCTATGTAATCATTTATAAGAAGAAGACAGCATGGTTTATTATATATTTGCAGCATTGGTTATTTATATACGTCGTCTATGTGTTCCTAAAACATTCATCTGATTGTAATTACATTTTTGACAGTTCTTCATTAGGCCCGTGAAGGTTGCTGATTCAAAACATTAAATTTTTGTCTTTCTTGTTATATAAACATCCTTGAAATATAAACAATTGATGATGGACAGACCCTTATTGTACCCATCCGAAACTGGGACTAGTAGCTATTAATATATTATATTACAAAAATAGTCTCTTATTTGAAATCACAAACTTGTATGCGATATGAAAATATCATACTCGGAAAATGGAATTCTTATTCTTAAGAAAATGCAACGCTTTCTTGGTAACTATGTATTTTTATGTCGATTCAACCGTGAAAAGAGCAATTTGCTTGCATCCTTTAAAACAACCTTACCTGGATTTTGGAGTGTCGAGAAGTTGAGATTGATTTCTTTGTAACTCTGTCAAATACATCTTTTAACTTTATGTTTTAAGTCTTTACACGATAAACGGCCTCATGGGTCTATTAATGTAAAGGTTCCTGGTTCGAATATTAACTCCTAGAGTTGTTTGCGGGATTTTTCCTTAGGTTTCTAATTCATTTGTAGCTTTCTATAAATACCCGTACGTAGCATGTCCATATATAATTGAAAGCCGCAAGTGTTATTCCTGTACTCGTAAGTTATTAAGTTATTTTTTAAGCATTTTAAAACCAATTTATACACTTATGGTATTTAAGTCCGAAAACCGGTACGAAGCTAACATGCGTATCCAACCAACAATACTTCGGTTAGTATAGAAGCAAGTCTTCGTTGTATCCAACCATTTCATTCACGAACAATATTAAATTAGCAATTCTTTCCTATGCGAAGACACTTTGTCAAATATCGATCTGGTAGGCTATTTTGTAGGGACAAACTCAAAACTCACCAAATGAAATGAAATGAAATGTTACTAAGTGATATGCGACATTAACCGTAATAATTATAACGTTTCAAGAATACATGCATCAAAATAGTATATCACCATAAGCTGTTGGTTGTCAACATTTCAATAGTAAGGAAGTGAGTTCTTACAGAAAAGCAAGCATCAAGAATTAAATTCCTCCGTAAAGTTCCTAAATTCGTATTCTGATTCGATTTCTTAGATTACAAAAAGCGTCGGATTATCTGTAATTTTCGTGAAACCGAGCTCAAATATTTTTTAAAGGCCTAAACAGCCTTTAAAAAATATTTGATACTTAATCACTGGTTTCGCTTTTTCTATCATTATTTATTTTACATTCGAAAGAAGAAGTCTCAGAATTGTTAAGTATTCACTTTTTCTTTCTTCTTCTTTGTCCAAACCCTCTTCCCAGTTCAGCCGGGGTCGGGTCTCCTTGTACGTTTGCGCCAAAGAGCTCTGTTCTGGCTTGTCTGTGTACTCAGATTCTCTTTCTGGGCCGCTTTTTGGATTTTTGACCACCAGGTTGCGGGCGGTTGTCCTCTTCCCCGCGGTTGGTCTGGGATATTTAAGGCTTTCTTGATGGGATGGCCATCGTTACGTCTCAGGATGTGGCCGTACCAGCGTAGTCGACACTCTTTCAGTTTTTCAACAATTGGTGTTACCTTGAACGATCCCCTAACATACTCATTTCTTACTTTGTCCAGCCGGGTTATTCCTCCTGCCCATCTGAGCATTTTCATTGTTAAGTATTCACTCGCTAACCAAAATTTATATGTAGAGCCAAGTAAAACGGCAATACACATTAACTTTGACGTCTACCATCGATACTATACTTGAAGTAATATATCTGGTAGATCATTCTTGGGTATTATAATAATTATTTTAATCAGTCATAACGCTATCTATTATAGAAGCAAAGTAATTATAATCGATACCAAGCATATAGGGAATACCAATACTAGTCTAACTTTACCTTCCATAAAGTGATAAATCAAGTTCCATAAAATTCCACTTTCAGGAACTACCTAACTTAGATTGACTTCTTTGAAAACTTCAGATCAACTTTTGAATTAATCCAGAAGTCATCTTAAATATACCTTTTACCTAGAAAATCGTGTTTTAAATTATTTTGGTGGACTTAATAAATTCATTACAGATCATCTACTTTTATAAAATTCTTTTTGTTGTAATAAACAAAAGTAATAAAATAATTTAGCTTACAAAATAATATATAAAATACACAATTAAGTTTTGTTTATTAGATTAGTTAGATATATTCTGTGAAACAGAAATTAAAAACATATATAGCTCATAATTTTAACCAATAACAATCAAAGTATGTCGTAGTCACTACATACTTTGATTGTTATGTTTACAAGAATTATGTTAACTAAATTAATACTTATATCAAAAACAGCATCAGAAATTTCTACTATACAAAAATTAAACCTCAGAATTCAAAGAAATATAATACAACAGTAAAATACAATCAATGTTTACTTATGACTGAATAGTAGTAAATTACATGTGCGCGCCATTCCAAAGTTAACGACAGTCGCTTACAATTTTCATACAATTTTCACTTTAGAACTAAGTGAAACATCGTGCTATTTCATTTTAATGTTGCTTGAACTATTAAGCCTGTGTAAATGCGTAGCACTTAGCTGGACTTCTTTTGTTATTTAAATCTTGTTATCTTGCTAATATTATAAAGTGTATTTGCTCACATTTCGGCCCAAATTTAGCAGATTCAACTAAATGTTAAGCGATATTGTTGTCGTTAAGAAGCCAAAAGTAAATAAATGCACAGATCGAGTGAAGAATTAAAATGCCCTCATTAATCTATATCTAGGTTCCAAATAGTAAAACTTCGTATTCCACTATGAAGTTTAAGTAGGAATATACAATTAGTTAGATATTGTGTTTGGCTGCGTACTATAGGAAGTAATTAGTGCCCCGGAAAATGCCACGATGTATGAAAAGTTTAATCAGATAACCTTATTAAAGACAATTGTAAAAAGATAAGGAAAAAAAGCTAAGATTATTGTTTAAAGAAGTTTATATAATCCACGTTATCTGTATCAAAACAATATTAAACGAATACAATCATTTTTTAATTTACACTTAATTAATATTTTACAGGTGAAGCGAACCCAAGATACTGTCTTATAATGGGCGTCTTACAAGAAATAACATTAAATTTGCATGTTAATCGCCTATTGGAGCGGACGTCATAATTTTCATTAGGATGAAGTTTCTCGACTCGTTAATGAAATTCTGAGCGGGGCTCTAATATTCTCTAGTTCTTTTATGAAGAAATATCTAAATGGAAGAATTATTAACGTACGAATTACTTAGTTTTCAATGTTAAATAGTTGAAGATTCAGATAGTAAATAATACGTAACAGAAACTAAATTGCTATCAAACAGAGAAATGGTAACACTTTTTACAAATCGTCCAATCTGAAATAAATTGCACTTTTGCATTTATAATATTCGTTAGGATGTCTTAAGCTTTAAGTAAAAAAGACCTTAAAAGATAAATCATCAGATAGTCAGGACATTTTTACATATGCATTTAGAAGATACATGAAATTGAAGTATTACACATACATATCATATAAGTTAAAACAAACATTGCATCTCGGATGTATCGTTAGCATAACAAGTATAATCGGATTCTCAAGCCCCACACCTCTTGTAGACACAAGTTCTTTGCAAGAAAGAGAAAAGTATTATCAATGAAAGAACAATCCTTTTATAGACATACTAGCTACCTTAGGCTAGTTAGCTACTATCGATTTTACATTATTTCAATCTCAGGTTCGACCGTAACCTTTTAAGTATAATCGTATGTTTAGCACGCTTAAAACTTAGATGTTTGGGGAGGGGGGAGGTACAATTATATCCTGTATATATCTTTCAAATAAAAAGTATACAACTATTTCTTTAATATGCTGCGTTTCAATTCTACTTCATTAGTTACACTCAAAGATTGAAACAAATAGGGATTACATGTTACGCAAAGAACGAAAGTGTAGAGTAAGCTGGCGTCTTAAATACTGAAACGTAAATTTTGTAGTTATAATATAGGGCGTCACTTTTCAGCAGCAAAAAAATTATAACTCAGCAACATCTTTACCACAATTTGAGTACGTTAGGTGGTAAACAAGACTAAGTAGTGTAAATGTTTGCTCTTATATACTTACGTTAGTTTTACCCAAACAAACCTTTCTCACTCAATCTTTCGAAGAGGCTTGACGTACACGGTTTTGATAATGAATTCTTCCTTAAAACGTACTTAAGTACGATCTGTCCAACAAAAGTTATAAGTGGCCCTTATATCCAGCATTATGTTAATGAACAAACGTTTGGCGTCATCCCAAACTTCGATGCTAGCGCAGTTTATACTCAACAACCCGAAATGCCTTTTAAGCGAAAAGCGAAGCTTCCAAGAAGCATTAGGAATAATTCCATGAAGATGCCTGATGCTACCAAACATGTGCCAAGTCGTTTTTCGATTGGTCGTAAGTGTCATTTTCCTATGACTTTTATCGTTTCGTTTTCACTTCATTTTCAAATCAAAAACAACGAGGAAAACGTATAAAGTTTTTTAAATATAATTATACAGATAAGATAAACATAAATATTATTTAGTTGGTGTCGTGATTATAAATGAAACTAAACATAAATATATTTTTCGCTTTATTATAATTAAAACAAACTTCATATTCGAATAATAAAAACATGACAATTAACAGACCCATAACCAGACAATTAACCTGAAATTAATGAATTTCTACTTTAAATGTAGTAATTAAAAAGCCTGTAATTTAAAACATTTTAAACATTTAATTAAAATTTAAATATTTCAATTGAAATATTCTTTGCAAAGCTTCGTGATGTGATGAGAAGCGACAGCAGCGCGCCGTGGCAACGAAGCGACGTCATCTCCTGTCGCGGGTCGCACACTGAACGCTTGCAATCTACTTGTTCCCGGCATAATACGTCCTATTACCCTATTAATTTGGAAAATGATAGCTATATAATCAATTGAATTACGCACTTAAATAGATTGATCATATTATGCAACACAAATATTCCTCTTGTTTCAAAATACTGTTTCTGTTTTTCAAACACTGCAAAACAAATCTAAAAATAAAAAAAATGTGCGTCTGGTGGACCCCCGTCCGAAACGAAGCTCTGTGCGATATTTTTTTGACTCAAACCGTGTTTTAAAAAATAGAGTTTTAATTGATTTTTGTCACACCACAAAAAACAACTCAACCTCCATTATATCGACCTCCTAAATTCGAACGCCGATTTCGTAGCATTTGGTAGGCACAGTATGAACGCTATTTCGAATTAACACTATTCGTATATAACATATCTGTCTTAGATTCATTATGTGGTGCAATATATGTATATACATAAACACATATAGTATACATGATGAATGAAATCTTGGAAAAACATATTAAACGATATAGTAATGAAGCGCAAATTTTATCGATTTAGTTTATTTGTACGGACAGCAATAAAAAAGAGGTGTTTACAAAAGTGTCACAAATTAAATTCAAGAAATTATCTTTGTGCTTAATCTGACCTGCCATTAGAGTAACAAGAATCAATGCATTCATTATAAATGAGTTTCTGATTGAAATTCATTACTTTTTATTCAAAAATATTCGAAAATTACAGATAAAAGATTGTTAGAATAAATAAGACCGCCTTTGCCATTGCACTATACCCTAATTTAAAGTTGAATTCTGTAAAATATTTATATAGAACTGGTATGCAATAAAGCATTCCTGTTCTGAATATGTATCATATTGTTTCATACTTACGTCCAGGCTAGTTATTGTCCTATCATTGTTGAAATTCAAACTATTATATTACAATACAAATATATTTTAAAAAGTAGAAGATAAAAATATTAACATAATGCCTCACCTTGTCATACAAGGTATTTTCAATTCCGGCAACAAAAAGTCTATTTCATAGTAGACTACTTGAATAGCTGGTCCATTATCATCTCTCACGACCAAGTTCTTAGCGCAAGATTCCCCAGCTCTTACGCTGACACATTTACCTAAAAAAAAATTAAAAACTGTGCCACTAAACTGAAATTGTAATAGCTCTTTTGTTCTGATCGTTGCCATGATACATCAAAAATGCGCCCAAAATAAAAAAACGTAACTTTTTTTTTAAAATTAGAATAAACTCAAATCTTTGTCGTCTTTACCATCAATTTTTTATGATTATTTTATATTATTAAAAATTCATATGTATCATGAGCTTATTAACAGTCTCGTCGTGTAATTTCCAATACATTTATTAATTAATAATATGTGTTTATTATTAATTAATAAATATATAGAATTATTTTATTAAGTTTTCGTCGATTCTTGAATTATCTATATATTTTTTACAATAAAATAATTCCAGTCAAAGGATATTCAGCTCTCAATACCGATCTGTGTATCGTATCGTATTGAGATCAATCGATACAAATGACTTAAAACTACATTTACAATGTACAAAATTACAGAACGACATATCCGTCATTATTTTACAATAATGAATTTGAATTAAGCCTTTTATATAAAAATTGATGTTAGGACATATAAAAAAACACTTAAGCTGATTATTAGTATTATATAATATTTAAAAAATAAATCTTACCGACCATCTCATAAAGAACCATGACCCCAATATCCTGTAGCGACTTATGCCATTTCAGGATGTTCTCAACAGATCCAGAATATACGCGTGTCCCAGTTTTATACAGTTCCTATTGTAATAAAAAGGAAAGTAGTCTGGTTACTACATTAATATACTTCGATTAATAATGCACTAGATACACAGTCCCATGCAAAAGATCTCTTAAAACTGTCGCCAATATTATTTACGTAATTCTAATTGAAATAAAATGTAAATTCAACCTTAAACGCAAGACTTAAAGATGTGTGTGCATTATTGATCGAAGTTAATAAACGCCTTATTGCTTCCTGATTGTAAAATCGTCTGCGTCTTGTTTTTTTTTTTATTGAAATTCTAGTATCTATCGTCTTCATACTTTTCCCCAACTATCCGATGTAATCTTTTAATCGCAAGCCAATCACAGCTTCCGGACTACGTCTTGTTGACAATTCTATTGTCCATAAGCATAACGAATCGTTTATTGAATATTTCGGGGACTCTTAGTACAGATTAACACAATAACAAAAACTCCCCAGCTGATTATATTGTATCCTAGGCTTAAGTAAAAAAAATACTTTTTTTATAGAAACCGGAAATAATTTATAGAATGCATTGTTAAATATCATTGGTAAGACTATGGAAAACATAAACATGGTTATAAAAGTATTATTTGTTTCATTCCATTCGTATCATTTTACATAACATTTCAAACTAATTAATTAAATATTTGAGTTTCAATTAAATTTCATCGCAAATGTTATTAAAATAAACATATCATATTTCATTATGATGGAAGTATCATAATATGGAATAATTCAATTACTAAAATTAATTTATCTTTAACTACAGAAAAACTTTTATTTCGTAAACATTTTATTTGAATAGAATGTAATATGTTTGGAATACGAAAAATAAAATAATTTAAAAATAATAAAACAAATTGTAAAATGATTAATTAAATAATGCCACATTAATGATAATATCAATGAAGAGCAAATTGATATTAATTTTGTTCAATAACTAGTGGCTAGATATAAGGCCGCAGACCCGGTGGTCCTGGGTTCAATTCCCAGGTAATTCTCAGTAGCAGCCCGAATTCTGGAAGGTGGAAGTTTGTACAATCCCGTGCCTCGGAAAGCACGTTAAGCCGTTGGTCCTGCGCCTGAACTCTTTCCGGTCGTGTCGGATTACCGTCCCATCGGATTATGAGAGCTAAGGAATAGAGAGTGCACCTGTGTTTGTGCACACACTTGTGCACTATAATATCTCCTGCGCAGTTGGCTAATCTCTCTTGAGATTGGCCGCCGCGGCCGAAATTGGTCTGGAGGGCCTTAGTTTGGTTAAACTCCAGATATATTTCACACCATCAAAGTATTACAACATGTATATAACTCGTTTTAGTAACGCTATCGATAAATTTAAGCTATAAAACAACACAGTTAATGGCTGTTACACTCAATAACTGTGCAAAGTATGAATTTTTTTAAAAGTCCCGCATTGTACACAAACTCGTCCGTACCATTGCTTTATATGAAAATTTCATTCGATGCCTGAACTAACTTGAACAATGTAGGTTTCCAATGTAATAAAATGTTTCTTTGTATATATTTGCTAACTGCAACTGCTATAATTTTATAATATTGAGTAAATTTCGTGCACAATTTTTTCTGAACTGACTTTAAAAATATTAGAAGGTTATAATTATAATCGACTCAAAGGTTGCTCGAAAAACGGCTAAGGCTAGATGATTGCAACTTTAATGAAATTGGTACCCATTGATAAGCAGAAAACTATATTACTAAAATTAAATCTTACCAAATCATAAGAAAATTTAATACCGATTTTTCTTTAAGAAATGTTACTTTATATGGTTTTCATGATATTACAAAATTAGTTTTATTACAGTAAAGAAGTTTTTAAAGTAATTAACGCTCACTTGTTGGCATTTGACCTACCTTTAGTTCAATTCTTAATTAGTGATAAAATAATTAAAAAAAAGAAAATTATAGCTTAGATAGGCGGAAGTTCCTATGGGCCACCTGATGGTAAGTGGTTACCAACGTCCATAGACATTGGCATTGTAAAAAAGGTTAACCATCGCTTACATCACCAATGCACCTCCAACCTTGGGAACTAAGATGTTATGTCCCTTGTGCCTGTAATTACACTGGCTCTCTCTGTCAGTTGAATAGTCTCTATTAAATTTTCCACCGTGGCCGAAATCAGTCAGGAGGACATCACCATCACATTTTTATAACGGATCCTTTAAATATAATAAATTTATAAAATTACTTTATAATTGTTGAATTTAAATTAAAAATATATAAAAGTTTTTACCGAATCTTTTTAAAAACATAATAACAGTGCTGGCAACACATTCTAATGGGTACGTTTGCACTAAACGACCGTTACATTTAATTTGCGTACATTCATGAGGGAAAACGGGTGTCGTGTCACGTATTTGTATTTTTAACGCGTTGTAATTATACGAATGGAAAATGGTTTTGGTCTTACTGCATTAATTACTTTGATAATTTAATTATCAAATTTTATATAAATTATCAGGATTTAGTTTTTAAACAAATCGGTTAACAAAGCTATGGTTTAGTCTAATCACTTTTTTTTAATATTTATGTTGTGACTTTCTTAATCTATTATTCACAAAAGTATTTAATTTTATGTTAAAAATATTAATAATTTCAATTTTAAGCCACACAGTATATCATGTAACCTACAAAAATAATTAAAACTCTTCTTCTTTTTTCCTTTATAAAACTAATATAAAAGAGCACTTCATCGAACCATAAACGATTTATTGCCTTTTTTATATATCCTTCGTAGCTCATTATGTATTCTATTCAATGAAAAATCGGTACCCATAGTGCCGTGATAAAATCATAGCGTTAAAGCGACAACGATCGTTCGATGAAAGCTACTATCGTTTTTTAAAGACAAAACGTTGAACGGATATTGCATCGAGCGCCTTACCGGCTGCTCCACCAATGAACTAGCTTTATTTACTGAGACAAAATCACTCATTATTACAGCTAAGAGTACCAAGAGTAAAGTGCTGCGTTTATTTTTAATATGGCCGATCTGTTCCCTTGACTTAGCGTGACGATATGACGATATTTTATGAACAATTTTTTTTTTAAACATTACATTGTCAGCTTTAAATTATGAAGTCACTAAATTTCACTATCGTTTCAACAATAGTTAGCGAGATGCTAACTAAAACCGACTGATTATATTTTCAAAAACGGTTTTTAAGTGTAATTTCTTTGGACGAAATTAAAGTACTTAATATGCACAAATAATATATAAAAAATAATACGCTAGCATTCTTGCCACCATTCCACGCAGTCACGATTTGTACAGTAACTAATTTTAATTTTTATTTGTGTTTATTTAAGGCTTTAATATAAATAAATGTTCTCAAATAATATTTTTTTAATTAGGTATATATATAAGTGGTAAGAACGCGTGAATCTTAACCGATGACCGTGGGTTCAAACCCGGGCACCACTGAATTTTCATGTGTTTAATTTGTGATTATAATTCATCTCGTGCTTGACGGTGAAGGAAAGCATCGTGAGGAAAACTGTATGTGTCTAATTTCACTGCCACAAATTCTGCCACATGTGTATTCCACCAACCAGCTTTGGAGCAGCGTGGTGTAATAAGCTCCAAAATTTATTCTCAAAAGAGGAGAGGAGGCTTTAGCGCAGCTTTGGGACATTCACAGGCTGTTACTGGACTACAGTTGGCTGAATAATACATTATGTTATGGCTATGTTTTAACTGTGTGTCAAAATATCATTCTATGAAAGACAATTCGCGGTTCACATTAGACAAAACGTCAACTCACACCGTTAGGTTAAAGATTTAATTAAGATCTTAGCGCCGCATAAAGGACGCTCTGATTTAATTTAATTTATCGCGCATAAAGCTAAATTAAAGCAGTTTTCATACAACTTTACACAGCTAATTAGTTTGAATAGCCCGGACATGTATATTAATTTAAATTAATAAAATTTAACAACCAGTTGTAATTCTAGACGACCGACGTTATGTTTTATGAAAATTACATAGTCGTAAACGTAAAACGGAAGAGAGGTTTACGATATAACACTTCGGTTGATAATGAATAAATAATTATAAAATTATGTAGGTACTGTATATTTTTTACTAATCTACGTAACGTACAGGAGGTTAGTTTACGCGATAATAAAATCGAATATAAGCAAACAGTTTAATAAAATCGAATATAAGCAAACAGTTTAACTATTCACTCATAACATTCATAAACTATTCATGTAGCCAGCCTGTAAACGTTCCTTTTTTTAAAAAAAACGCTTGGAGCTTTTCCCACAACGCTGCTCTAATACACGTAGGTGGATACACAGATAGCAGATCTTCTGAATCATGTAGATTTTCTCGCGATGTTTTACTTCATCACCGAGCATGACATTAATTATAAATACTCGCCCGAATTTTTCGGTTAGGATTCACGTATTCTAACTATTGGTCAATGTGAAACAACAAATGTGAACGACTTGGTGTTGATGATTACGTCATGATAATTCCGTAATGAACCTTAGTCGTTTAGACTCGAGCAGTCGATGATAAATAGCATAATTGCAACGGGAGTAGCTTATAATGTTATGTATCTGATATTATTATTAACAAATGGATCAAAATGACGATACTTTATCTTTTTGTATCTGTTAGATTCATATTTCAATTTCCAATTTTATATTCCAAGGTTAGTGCATTTACGTTATAAGCGATGATCAATATTTCTTACAATGTCAGGTATACGGACGGTGGTAACCACTTAACATAAAGTGGATCAATAATTGTCAGCCTACTTTTTTATAAATAACAAAATAACAAATCGCAATGGAAGCAATAGTAACATACCCCAGAAATAACTCATTGTGATAACGTTTTCCTACAATGTACATTCTATTTTGTTCTCAGATAATTAAAGAAGAATCTAAGAAACCCAGATAATGCGTACTAGTCTCGGATACAACCTCATAGCCAATAAGATGAAACTAGCTACTCTTAAAATGAAATAACCTGTTAATGGTTGCCAGTGTTCAATTTCCTCAATAAGGAACACAAAAGAGAAAAGTTGAAAGAAAGACAATGATACACTTACTTTAAGTTTCTCCCCTCTAGTTTTAACTTGATACTGTACCTCGTTCTTCGATAAATCAATTTCCGTTTGTTTCTTCGAAGGTTCTATGTTAGAAACAGAAGTGCGGTTTATTTTACACTTACGATTTTTTATTATTTTTTATAAAGGCAACACTAAATTTTACGAAGCACTTAGTGTTAAATGAATCGGCGGAGGTTTTTTATGTGATTCCGTAAAGGCGTGGGCGTAAACCGTGATGTATGGAATGATTAATGATTTTGATTTAATAAAATGTTATTATATATATATGTTTAACTTAACTAGTCAATATATAATCTATATAGTTAATAAACTTATGTAATCGCCTTAACACAAATTAAATATTACTAATTTTTAAACTAACAAATACTTGGTGGTAGGGCTTTGTGCAAGCTCATCTGGGTAGGTACCCACTCATCAGGTATTCTACCGCAAAACGGCAAGACTTGTTATTGTTGTGTTCCGTTTGAAGGGCGAGTGAGCCAGTGTAATTACAGGCACAAGGGACATAACATCTTAGTTCCCAAGGTTGGTGGCGCATTGGCGATGTAAGCGATGGTTAACATCTCTTACAATGCCAATGTCTATGGGCGTTGGTGACCACTTACCATCAGGTGGCCCATATGCTCATCCGCTTACCTATGGTATAATATATATATATATATATATATATATATATATATTGTATTCATTTAAAAAAAAAGCTAAGATATTTAAAAAAATTAAAAAGATATTCTATTATTATATTGTAAACAAGAATATAACGAATTCATTTTACATACATTGTCCCATAAAATATATATATTTCGACATATAAATAACTATACACCTAAATTGAAACCATTGTCCTATTAGAAGTTGTGTAACTACCCTCATTTTAATTAACCATCCTGTCCACAGCCTTTGAAACTTTAGCCTTGAGGTACCGAGGGGTGAAAACAGAAACTTTGTCTTTACAACTCTGGGTCAAATGTAATGAGTTCTTTGGAACTTAAGGGTTTTAAGATCGACTCATTATAATTTTATATTGTAAAATTACAATTACTCGACTTAGGAGCTTTTTTTAAATTTAGAATTGCTTCGTTATATTAATTCATTACCACTATCTCTTTTATAAAGTATGTTATCTTGTTGATACTTTGCAGACTTGTCGATAATATAAAGAATGCAAATATTTTAATTTTAGTATTGATAATGTCGTAAACATTTGTAATCATAAAATTTTGAGTAACTATAGTCAATAGTTAATAAGTATTTTTATATATTTTAAATAATCTTTTGAAAAGAAATGACTGGTACCACTGAAGGCATAGTTAGCTTATTCTCACTTAAATCGAATTCGGTCTAGATATTAAATACAAATAGCTATTATATATAAATTTATCTCGATAATAGTGCAGATAGCTAAATAGAAACTTTAGTGAATTTATTATTTAATTTTGAACATCAATATTTAATTGATGGATTTTGAAACGAAATAAACGAACTAAAAAAAAGCATCTAACAATTATTACAAAAAAATATATTTTCGAAATCTAAGTATACTATAATTGTATTGTTACAATACCCTGACGACTATGAATATTTTAAAATTCCGTTGTAAAATCTAAGCTACACATATTAACTAGATAAATTTAAAGCTCGTCTGGGTAGGTACCAGCCACTCATCAGATATTCTACCGCAAAACAGCAGTACTTGTTATTTTTGTGTTCCGGTTTGAAGGGTGAGTGAGCCAGTGTAATTACAGGCACAAGGGACATAACATCTTAGTTCCCAAGGTTGGTGGCGCATTGGCGATGTAAGCGATGGTTAACATTTCTTACAATGCCATTGTCTATGGGCATTGGTGACCACTTACCATCAGGTGGACCATATGCTCGTCCGCCTACCTATACAATAAAAAAAAACAATAAAAGTATGCAAAATAAATAACAATACTTATGCAATAGTTATATTTAAAAAAACACTATCAAAGTTTGACGCTATTTTCAGAATATTTAACGTAAAAATATCAAACTATCCTTACCATCTTTGCGCTTTATCTGGGGTTGTTGATTTTCAACTGAACGCGGTGTAGATTTTAGAGAATCTTCCGGCTTCTGGTAGACTTGGGAATAAAAAACCAAGTGTCAAAAACCGTTGTATATGAAATTTATTAATTAATACCCACACATATGTGTGTATTAAAAAAAACTTCTGTGTGTTTTAGTTTGCGTTACACGAAATTAAATGAAATAAAATCACCAACTGCTGCATGTTAAAAATAATGCATTTACTGGAAAAAATGTTACTATCATTAAGTTTGAACTTTGTACGAATAAAATCTATACAATTTTAATCTTTAGTCAATGTATCAATCTTTTTGCCTCAATAGCTGAACCACGCTGAACGATATACGGGCCGCCTATAAATGTCAAAGTGTGATGTGAAAGTCGAATGTTCGTCCATGGCTACTAACGCTATTGTCATTCCAACAAAACTTTTTTTAAATAAAAATGACATTTTTTTTCAATTCAATAAAATGAAGGAAAAAACGTGATAATAATTAAAATTTGTTATTATAAAAACATGCTTAAAGACACAAAGTAATATCTAAGCCTAATAATCTTCCTTAAATGAAACACATCTCAATATATCATTTCGCTGTTATCAAAACTTTTTTATAAATTTCCGACATTCCCATAACAGCTCTATCCTATGTCACCAAAATGTAAAGAAAATCCACGTTCAAAGGCTTAATAACACAAAATGCCAACCGTTCGGAATCCTTTGTGGTGCATAGCGTTTATTTTCGGTCCTGTCGGCTCCAATGAAATTGCGATTCTGGTAATCGGTGCCGAATGCGTTAACAGCGATTGGTTTAAACTCTTTATGGAATTGTCCTAACGAAAACACAATGCTTATAATGACTTGTTACATATACTCGTAATTATATGAATAATATATAATTGATCATAATTAAAATATAAATAATACTCTTACAAGCACTTTTGGATCGGCATTTTGAGCGATTTAAAGCGAATACTAGCTTCAAGCTTTTGTATCATTTATTTATATAATTATGTATAATGTAATAAATACGTCTTTTTAGAAGTAAATTTTTAACATTTATAATTTGGTACAAAAATGTAAAATGGTCTACCGAATTTTATTTAAAATACGAATATCGTGTATAAAATAAACTGTTACAAACATACAAGAAAAGCTTATTTTAAATATGAAAAATGAAAATATTTCAAACTATATTTAAAAGTCGAAATTTACTTTTGGTATTGTTATGATAGATTAATAATAATAATTAATATTACTCATTATCATCTACATTGTATAAAGATTAATCACATTTCATATTGCCATTCCTTTGACAGATTTTAATTAAACTGGCTCACACGAACCTTAATATGGAATCGTTAAACAAAAAACTGTCGTTTCACAGAAAATGGCTGAAATGTAGATGGAATCTCAAAAATAATACTAAGTTATTGGAAAATTTAATACACCTGTATTTTAACTTTTTAATAATACAGAATGGGAAAAATATTTTACTAAGTTTCGATTGCGACGAGAATAAGCTAGACTTTAAAAGGAAAATATATGAGTAAAACATTATTAAACAAAGTCCCTTCGAAGCGAATCTAAGCGTGACAATTTCTAAAACTAGCAAGCAGATTTTCATACGATTTTCACCAATGGTGTAAGTCGATCATAAAGAAGTCTTAAGTGTATAATTCATTAACGTATTTTGTAAATTGACTAAAATATGACGATGATCGTTGTTTATGTCAAAAAAATGTCATTACCGAATACCGCGTAAATCAATAAAATTAAGTATTACATATTACTATATAAACGTTTCTAAGTAAGAAACTTATTCTCCCTAAGCGAAGCCGGGATTGGTTAGCTAGTATGAAATATAATTTAATTATGTTTTATTAGTATTATTACCTGTAGCGATGTATCCAGCGCTGTTATCTGTAAATGTCGCCAAATATCGAGGATCGATTCCAGACATGATCGGAGCTTGTGATTGAATTATCTAAAATCCTTTTTAGGTTAAATTTCGTCCATTTTGGTACTCTTTGCACAAATTAAATACGAATTTTACGAACAAAGGTTTATAATTCAATTTGTCAACTGTTGGGATTATACTAAATAAAGCATATACTTTTATAATAATTTATACATATATTATAATAGAATATTATTTTGATTGCAGTCAATAATTGTCTACAATCAAAATAATATAATGTTCGTGATTTTGTTCTGTTAAGATTTTTTGTATTGCAATGTATATTTTAATGTTACATACATTTGCTGAATAACTTGGGGCTTGTAGTTGAACCAATCCCGGAGTGCCCAAATGCATATTTACGCTCGGTGTATCGGAATTACAGGCTCTGTAGTAAACGTGTTCAGGCCTACAAGTTTCCAGTTGATTTGTACATATTTTTTACCAGTGTACAAAATTAAAAAAAATAACTATATTGTTATGAAAGATTTTTGTTGTAAGGGCGAAACTTAAAATTTACATAAAAAATATTTAAATAAAACAATACGTTTGTGCTTATTCAATATTGATATAATTTATTTTATTTTATCGACTGCCTCGTCGGTCTAGTGGATATATTTAGATATAAGGCCGCAGACCCGGTGGTACTAGGTTCAATTTCCAGGTCGGGCCAATTAATAGTTATTGGGTGTTTTGTCAGAAAATTATCAATAACAGCCCGGAGTCTGGAAGTTGGAAGTGTGTACACTCCCGTGCCTCGGTAAGCACGTTAAGCCGTTGGTCCTGCGCCTGAACTCTTTCCGGTCGTGTCGGATTGCCGTCTCATCGGATTATGAGAGCTAGGGAAGAGACAGTGCACCTGTGTTTGCGGCACATACTTGTGCACTATAATATCTCCTGCGCAGTTGGCTACTCTCTCTTGAGATTGGCTGCCGTGGCCCAAATCGGTCTGGAGGACTATTATTAATTTATTTTATTAATCTAAAGTCTTCCAAGCGTTTCAATAGTGTTGGAAATTTACTTGCAGATTTTGAAAGACTAAAACTTTTTTATAAAATAGATAGACGGACTGGCAATTGCGACATATAATGAAAAGTGGTCACCACCACCCATAGACACTGGCGCTGTAAGAAATATTAACCATTCCTTACATTATCAATGCGTCACCAATCTTAAGAACTAAGTTGTTATGTCCCTTGTGCCGGTAGTGGCAATAATAAATAGGTACTGACTGCTGTTTGACGGTAGAGTATCTGATGAGTGGGTGGTACCTACTCAGACAGGCTTGTACAAGGCTCTACTACTAAGTACATATATAATAAAATTCATGTGTTTCTATCTACGAGGCCATACTGGCTCTACAATCATAATTTATAATTAATTCAAAATTTAAAAATGGAATTATTGTGTTATTTACTTTAAAATGACATTTTTTTAATAATATCTATTTATATAGATAAAGCCCGTCTTACCGTCTTATATTTTAAACGAAAGATAATGTCAAAACCTAAGCCCCCTGGAGCCTTACAACCTCACAATCTCCCGGCTACTTACATAGTAATATTATTTCCTGTACTAGTTGCTGAAAACGCAATCATTTGATTTCCCTCGGGATACTCTGAAAAACGTTGATTTTACGATACAAATATTCTAAGGTATTTTATTCCTTTTTATCTGAAACTTTTTATTATTTTATATCATGTCTTAACACCTCTTCTTAAAAACAAAGTTTTAGTATTATTTATTTAATATTTCTTATAATAATAATTACGGTGTACATTGTACTTTATGCTCAGCAGAAAATTAATAAGTAGCCATTTTACATGTACTACATACGAGTACATTGAAAAATATAATTATTGTAAATTAATAAAAAAATACATATTTAATTTAAAATAGTAGCTACCACTAACCTGCGCCTATTCTTTGTTCTCTTATAATATATCGGTCCATTTTTATAATATCAAATTAATATTTATTATCGATTATTTTTAAATTCAATATGCTTAAAATAATCTTTCCGCGCCAAATTTAGCTTTTTTATCTATACATCACAATAATGGCAATTGTACCACATTTGTCATCTCTAAATTAGAGTGAATTTTTAATCCTCAAATTTATTATTATTATTTACATTACATTATTTAAATTATGGTGTGATACTCAAATATATTGCTTATCGTTCAATGTGCACAAGAAAATATATGTTATAGATAAAATATTATATTCAACATCAAAACATTTTCTTCGTAAACGCATTCCGTATTGTCAATATCAACTGACATATATCAGTGTAGCCAATATAGAGATCTTCTTAAAATTTGGGGTAAAAAACGCTTTTCTGGTGGGTAAAATAGTACAGTACATTTTTAGAAGATGTGATTTTTAAAAAGACACAGCAAAAGAGATGGATCTTAATTTTTTTCCACCTTCAGGACTATTTTAGAATCTGGTGGTCCTCTAATAATATAAATCTTAAGTATCATAAATTTCAAACAGCAAGCTAATAAAATAAATACCGATTTATTTAATACATACCCATACATTTATCGATATATTCATAATGATTCATTTTTTAATTTAAGCTTTGCTTTATATGATTTATTTATATATATTTTATATATATATTTATTTTATATGACAAAATATTTGTGTTAGGGGAAGTAAATCAACAATTTCGAAATTCCCGACATCGCACCAAATGTTGGATTAGAGCGTTTTGGGGAAACCTCATAATGCAGAGTAATCAGCAAAAGCTTAAGTGCTGGCTACACTGCAGTAAGGTCTTCAAATCTTGTTTATTAGTCATTATCATTCAATATATTTTGATTTTTGTGTACTTCAATAAAATATTAGGTATTTCAGAATATAGTAATGAGATTCAGCATATTCGTTATAGTATTCACATAATCTCTCAACCTTGAGATAAATAGATTAAGTGCTTATTAGGAAAACTTCCAGTTTATAGTTAATTAAAAATAATAGGAAATGGAGCTTCAAGACACGTACTATAACAAATCTGAATACGTTGAAACTGTAAGAAGTAAACACTATTTTTTATTTCCCGAACACTTACTGAAAAACGCTTATTTTACTATCAATTACTTTTACGTATATATATATTTTGATTGACAATAAAAATTAAAAATATATCCATTTGCGAGTCAAATTATAGAAAAAAAAAATCATTATTTTTACATTTTTAAAAACATATAGAACAACTTGATAATGCTTTTTTTTTAAAAAAAGAATCATTTTAGCAACATACTTTATTTTACAGGCTTCAGGAAATAAAGTAAGCAGACAGACTGTACTCTGTGGTTCCCAAAATATTGTATTACATGGCAAAGTTATAGTTCAAAGTGATGCCATAATTAGAGGAGACTTGGCTAATGTCAAAACTGGAAGATTCTGTATTATCAGCAAGGGTTCAGTTATTCGGCCGCCTTTTAAAAAGTTTAGCAAAGGGTAAGCATATAACAAATAAAGAAATATCCTTAATATATCATTACTAGGTGGTAGGGCCGTGTGCATACCGGTCTAGGTAGATACCACACATCAGATTCAACCAACTTCTACTCTATCCTATGTTACATTGGCAAAAAAATCTGTCTTTGTCTGGCATAACTAGAAACTATTAAGTTAAGAACTGCGATCAATTGAAAATATAAAAGTATATACTTACTTATAACAATATGTATATACAAATGTATATACTTATCCTAAAATTGTATATAAAACCATCTTAGTCCTAGTAAGCAAGCCAGCAATCATGGCAATGGTTCAGTTCAATTGTAAACTTCCCTAATGAGGAAAAATACATTTTACTTTATTGTTGTTTTTTAATTTAAAAAAAAAAACAACAGTTAATTGATTAAATTTGGGAAATACTCAATAATTAAATTATTACATTATTGTAATGGCATATAATAAAAGCTTTGAGCCTGAATTACAAGTGTGTCATTTAAAAAACATGCCTGGCTATATTATAAATAAACTAAGTCCAGTTGTAATAGGACATTATATATATAAGTACAATATACTAGGCTATGTTTTCATATCTTATAGATGAATTTTAAACAATTTTTCAGGGTTGCATTCTTTCCTCTACAAATGGGTGATCATGTTTTTGTAGGGGAAAATACAGTTGTTAATGCCGCCGTTGTGGGTTCATATGTTTATATTGGGAAAAATGTAGTTATAGTAAGTAAAAATGTTTTCAGTAACATAATATTAGCAATAATTAAATAATATTTAAATATTTATAAATATTACACCAAGGTTGATTATGTTATATTTTACATTGCATCGATTGTCTGAGAGATCTTCGTTAATCATTTTGTTAATAAAAGTAAAATCCAGACAGATGTAAAACAACAGAAACAAAAGTTCAAAATAAAAAAACTAAAAAACTATATACTTTTAATAACAGAGAATCTTTTTTTTTTTTTGGATATGATTAAATAAAATAATGAAATGATCATAAATTATAAGTTTCAAAAGAGCTTTATATTATTTTCTATGTACTAAAAATAATTTAAGTGACACATTATAATGTTGTTAAATATGCTTGTTCTTAATTAGCATTAATAAATATGTAATTATTGTTGACCATTAGTGATAGAATTATAATATCTAGTAAGAATATATTTAATTACTTTAAATTAATTCAAAGAACTTGAATATATGGGCCTTGTAATTTTTTTTTATGTAAATAAAAAACATGCTCAGTTTCCATACTCCAATGTACATAATGTATTATGTAGCTTACTCCAAATTTGTGTATTGTGTTTAATATTTAATAACAATATATGTTTTTAATTGTAGGGTAGAAGATGTGTACTTAAAGACTGTTGCATGATTGAAGATAACTCAGTGCTACCAGCAGAAACTGTAGTGCCTTCATTTGCAAGATACTCTGGCAACCCCGCAAGACTCATAACAACACTTCCCGAAGCAATGCCTGATTTAATGACTGAATTTACAAAAAGCTATTATCAACATTTTTTACCAATAACAGTAAATTAAGATATACAAAGTTTTCTCAACATGGAACGCTGTCATTTTACTAAAATCAAAATAAAGTTGAAAATATTTAAAAAGTTATGAGATATGTATGATTGAAGTGTTACTTTCTTTAAAAGCAACAATTAATATTTTTCGCCTGTATAATTTATCAATGTTTGTTATGGATTATAAACAGCTAATAATCATAGTTTATATTATGAGTATTATAGTCGTCATGAAATATTTATAATAAAGATTAAGTAAAAGCTTAAATTTTATCTTTTATTTATTTCAAAGGGGATTAAATAACCTAATATAGAGCAGTGACGGTCGGTGACGACGGTATTAGGATTTTTTACTGTTACATTAAAAAACAATGCTGATAAATAATCTGCGTTAGGTGTTATCATAGCCGAGATATTTGAAATATAACGTATTAGTATGAATAGTAGTACCATCTGCATTGTTAACAAAGTCTCTATTGATAATTTACTATAAAAGATAATTAAAACAAATAACCGAAGTTTAAAATATTAATCAATAATCAACATCTAACATTTTTTTTAAATAAACTCTATTTTAAATTGATGGTCAAGGTTTTGTGTTATCTATATACCATTGTTATTAATCTGTAGTTTGGCCTCGATTGATGTGTCAAGAAAACAAGTGCGAGTTTGTCAAGTTTGGTCCTTTCTGATTGTATAGTTAATTTTGTTGTTAATTATTTAATTTAAGTTATAAATGGCTCCTATTAGATTTGTTTAAATATATTAACACAATTAAACCATGGAATTCCATTATACCGATCTAGGTATGCAATCTGAGCATAATATAATGGATGGTAAGTGCTTTGTACTAATTATTGGAAAATTCATACGTACAATATTTATATTTATTCAATAAAGTTGTTCCTTTGAAGTTAAACTATATTTTAAATTGTCGAAAAATAAATATTACCTTATGTACAAATTAAATCTTCTCTCACAATATATGTATCTGCTTCTACCAGAAAACGTGTATGATTCGTGTCAAAATGCATAAATAATATGATATTTCTGAAATTAAACGTTAAACAATAAGAAGTGCAATGCTTTGTAAAATTTCAAGTTTAGTTTAAGTTATAAAAACATTGTTAATGATATGAAATATAATTTTATTAAAATTTACATAACTTATAACTGAGAAACTCAAATTCGATTCATCCTTGCCTGAAGATAGATGTATTTTTCACTATTTATAACATTACTTGATTAATACCCAAGCTGATAATAAATTGAGGATAATTGCATCAAGTGTTCAGTAACAATAAATAATAATATTTATGTTTATAGATCAATTCCAATCAAAATATTCACAACCATATATACTGCGAAACCAAGAGGCAGAATATGAGGTTCGAAGTACAGTACTTGTTGATGGTGGTGACCGTTATGGCGTTTCAGCCTCTGTATTTGATAAGTATGAGGAATTGGTATGGATGGGTAATCAAGGGGTAAGTAATGATACTATTCAAGAAATGTAAAATCAATATAAAATGTATTAATTAAACTATTTATTAGACATTTCTTTTATATCTATGACTACCGTCAGTAACTAATGACTGGTTTAATTGACTTTTTTATAATTCACACTTAATTGCTAATAATTGCCACTAAGTTCATTCAAATACTAACCAGTAATATAAGATACACATAAAAAATATAATAGTTTTGTCAAATTAAGGTTAAGATAACATTATTATAAAACAAAAATAACTAGGAGTGATGATACAGTGAACAAATTGCATAAAAATTGTATATTGATAAACTAAAAGTATATAATGAATTTTATTTGCTTAAAAATATTTAATTAAATAAAAAAAGCAGTTAGAAAATAAACATTATCCGAACTAATATTACAAATGTAAAAGTGTTTTATTGTTACACTTTCACTTACACATCTTTAATACTCACTGATAATGATGATTAATTTATTATTTAAGGGGCATGTAACGTCATATTATGGACCAAACTTGCAAAAATATACATCATTCCAAATTCATCAATCAGAGGAAGTAAGAGACATTCTGACATTAGAAAAAGGTATATATTGTCTAACTAAAACAACATTAAGACACCAAATACGAAGAGGCATACCTCAGCACACACATAAGTAAGTTACAATTTATGAAATTGAAACACAGACTGTTGGGAGATTCATGTCTCAGACTTTTTTTATAGTATAGTATATTATGTTATTATAATTAATATAATATCTGCTATATAAATTATATTTCGGTATCCAGGATATAGTTATCTATGCTTATGCATAGATAACTATATCCTATATCCTCATGGTTGGTATGGTACTAAGTTTCAAGTAGTCTAACCCTTGATCTATACTATATAATTGTTTGTTTAATATGCTAAAGATTTTTCAAATAATTTTCCAAGTTAATATTTAAATTGAACAAACTGTGGATATACATATGTGTCATTAATTGAATTTCTCTTCCACAGATCCTCAAATATGACAGACATGCAATGTCTTTTTGAAGTTAACTCGCACAAGTTTTTAATAGGTGGACACCAAGACAAACTTTTAGAATTAGATATCACCAAGATGACTGAGACTGTGATAGTAAGACCACTTATGATATAAATTATATTTACTTTTTATTAATATGGAGTAAATTTATGTATATATCTCAATTGAGGAACGAGTAAAGATAAACAAATCTTAGATTTAGATATTCCAAGCAAATCGCTAATAGCTTTGCTAATTTTGGTATATTTTGTACTACAAACAACAGTTCTTGGTTAAAATATCTTTATTCATAATAAGACCCACTTAAGTACTTATAAGAGCCGGTTGGTGTGGTTGGTAAGATACTATCCTTTCACGCCGCAGGTTGTGGGTTAGATTCCCACCCAGGTCAGACATTTGTGTGCATGAACATGTCTGTTTGTCCTGAGTCTGGGTGTAATTATCTATATAAGTATGTATTTACAAAAGAAAAGCAGTATATCTAAGTATATCAGTTGTCTAGTTTCCATTGTACAAGCTCTACTTAGTTTGCGATCAGCCGGCCTTGTGTGAATAATGCCTCAGGATATTATTATTATTATAATATCCACGGCAATTTTATTTACAAAGTTTTGAAAAAAAAATACTATTTTCATATTATATAAAGTTTAATTAAACAAATTCCTGGTATTAGGGAAGTAACATGCCAATATACAATAAACCACATATGTAATAATAGTAATCAAACCTACTATGGGGCAGTATATATTTAGTAATCCGAAGTAGACTATGAGAGTAAGAAAGACTATAATATGGCCTACCCAGTTGGTTAGTCCTTAAACACTGGTTGGTATAGCCCAAAATTGGTGAGTACTCCATTCTAAATATTCATTTATTTTATAAAAATAATATATTTACAGAAAGTACCAGCTGATGGATGTGCTGTGCTGCGGAGTGGAGGCGGCTCGTTAGTTGCATGTGGCAGTGCAAGTGGCATGGTGTCATTACGAGATATACGAAACCCCGGTAAAGCGGAGCATACGTTCAGAGCACACACAGCCTGTCTCTCCGACTTGGACATGCAGGGAAATCATTTAATTACATGTGGATTTACTCAATCGCAAGTGTTCATCCTATTTTTTTAATATTTTATTATAATGGCAGAAGAGTGAATGTGCCGTGTATCTGAAGATTAGTGATGGCCTTTACTCATAGACTTTTGCATCATAGGAGATATTAATTATTTCTTACATTGTCCATGAAAACTCTACTATGTCAACTAAAAAGGTGTTTCTCTGTTATTTCATTGGCTCAATGACCCAACAAACCGATAATGGTTTGCGGTTCACATACTAGGTTGGCAAGGTTTAAACAGCCCTAACAGTAAAATAAGAATGCATCTTGCAGCGAAATCCTCGATTTTATCGCCAAAAAGCTTAACAAAGGTATCAATCACCAAGTATTGGATGAATTATAAACACAAGAGGTGGATATGCGTATGTCGTTGACCTTGCTCGATTAGGCATTACCGACAAATATACCCCCATGAGAAGTTGCATCGCGATTTGCGAATATCGATTATGTTAAAAATATTATTAAAAAATTATGTTAAAATATATTTTGTTAAAATAAGCTAAAAGAGTGTTGTATTATTTAACATGCTGATGTCAATATTTTTTTTTTTTTACATAGATAGGCACAGAATGTCAATAATTACCAAAACATAGGGCCCTATGCATATTTATTTCTTTTATTTTCTATTTTTTTTAAATGTTTAAACAAAGATTAATAGTATTATATGATTTAGATTTAAATAAGGTTTTTTATCACAACTACCGAGAAAAAAGGTTCTAATGTAACTTAAAAACTGTGGTAATGGTGGCCTTTGTAAAAACACCACCAAAATAACTTAGTGGTAGTAAAGAATCTTCGGGTAACATTTTCCACTGGTCAATTTCATCCATCCAAAGTAACGCTAATTCAACAATACATATTAACAATATTTTTAAAATATTTATATAACGGATTCTTCAGTACAAATCAAACATTTTATACTAAAAACATATTTTGGGTACTTTCATATTAATTATTGGCAATTTTAGGGCTACCGTAGCAGTACCAGAACCGTATGTATTAGTTTGGGATGTCAGACGAGTTAAAGGCAAAGCAGCCTGGTCAATACCAACTGTATCACCACCATTGTTATTGCACTTTGTACCAGCTGTTTCCGGACGGGCCGTGGCTTTGGCTGGGGATGGACATGTAACTTTGTTCCATGTCAATGAAGCCCACGAGTCCGAGTACCAATCTGTATTTCAGGTTGGTTCCAGAAAAATATAGTGCAACAATATATAAAATTACAACGATCCTATTTGAGTATCATCATATAAGTCTTATTGTTTTGTTTTATTTTTTTATTAACTGTACCATACAAGACAACAATATATAATGACAAAAAAAGTGTACACTGAATTGCTTCTCTTTTTCTAGAAACCCAAGTTATACATATCTCGGGTATATACTAGATACCTGTATACAGTTTCAACACAATATTATTATATACATATATATATATATAATGTACATACCAAATAATACTTATGTATGTTTTTTTATTTTAATTGAAATTTAATGTTCTAATATATATTTAAATACATAACTTCTTGGTAGGATTATTAAGTAAAGTTTGATCAGGCAATGTTGATCTATGTTTTTATCTGTAAAAACTAATCTAATAATTACTCTTTGTTATTTCAGGTGAATACTCAAACGTCACAATGTAGTGTTATGGACGTATCTTCCACTAGTCAAGCTCTCGTATTTGGCGATCAGTCGGGACATCTTCATCTGTTCTCGGCTCAGCATAACCATGAACCGCACTTTAACAACTTTTCTAGGTAAACTGGGTCTAATTTATTTATATTTTTTGAATTTATAGATAGGCGGATGCATAAAATAATCTTCTTATTTATACACTATCAATATAATATGATAACTTAGATGGCATGCTCGAGGGCGCGTGAAACAGCAATACAAAGTAATGATGGTCAGCGGCAGAATGCCTGAATGGGCCACTTGTAAGTTGTCACCAACGCCTATAGAAAAATTGTCAGTACACCAATCTGTCTCGGAATGACACGATCGCCGCATAGCTATTTCAATTTTTTTTTGTAAACAGTACATGATACAATAAAAAAAAAGACAAAAAAAAAACACATCCCGCTGAGTTTCTTTCGCCGGTTCTTCTCAGGGCTGGGTATTACTTTTCCGAACCGGTGGTAGTTTCTAAATCAATAAGAAAGTGTAATACTTCAATATTGAATAAAGTATTTTGAATTTGAAATTAAGATACTGTGCTTTTGTTGTTTGGTGGAAGAATATGTTATGAGTACCTACCCAGGCCAGGCCCAGGTGTTAACCTGTGGTTAAGCTATTGCTTACGATTATAACAATATTAAAATTTCGTGCTCAAAATTAAATGTATACTTCTAGGGCAACTGAATTTGCAGACACAGTGCCAGAACTTCCAGCTGTCGGTTTTAATGATACAACATTCCATTTCTCGACCGTACCGTTGTCACCTCTCGCATCCGGCTCGAGGTGGTTCAACGAGCTGCCTCCGGACTTCTTTAAGAAGATTTACAGGTGAGATGTTTAGAAGTAGTAAAAAAAAAACTTATTTCTACTGTTTATATGACGCACTTATGTTACCACCGAGTGGTAGAGCTTTGTGCAAGCTCGTCTGGGTAGGTACCACCCACTCATCAGATATTCTACCGCAAAATAGCAGTACTTTGTATTGTTGTGTTCCGGTTTGAAGGGTGAGTGAGCCAGTGTAATTACATCTTAGTTCCCAAGGTTGGTGACGCATTGGCGAAGTAAGCGATGATTAACATTTTTAACAATGCCATTGTCTATGGGCGTTGTTGATCACTTACCATCAGGTGGCCCATACGATCGTCCGCCTACGGTACAATAAAATAAAAAAAAGTTGAAATTCAGTGTTTTCTATATTCAGTCCACTCACTACTGCATTTAGTAGATTTTAGTGGGTGCCTGTCTGGTATTGTATTGGCAACCAAATAATCTCCTGTGATTAATCTGATTTATTTCCAAAGTAAGAACAGATATAGTAAAATGGAAATAGAGTTAATACGGTATAACATTATTTTTCGTTTTTTTGTCACCTAAAAATACAATATTAAAATACAATATTATTGCTGTCCCTTAATATAATACTAAACATAAACATTTTGGGATAAAAATAAGCGAAATATTTTATGATTGTTTGATAGTATGTAAATCTCTATTAAATTATTAGTAAAAACTAAAATAACACTCTCTTTTAGCATATTTTTTTTTATAACATTTTAGGGTTATGTTCGTTTAATGATGTGACTTTGTATTACATATTTAATTGGATTTTCAGAAAACCAAAGCCAATCGATCCTGAAGTATTAAAAACAATGAAGATGCAAGGTCCAATCGGTTACGCGCCGAATCCAAAGACCCACAGACGAAATGAGGTAAAACTCTTGATATATAATTATGGCAAAAACATACCAAAGTACAAATTTTCTCTTTTCATATTTTCCCATAGTCATTATTAAAAAAAAAGTATTTTTTTAATTTTTTTTATTCAATTAGATAGAAGTAATTCATACAATAACGGTCTTACTTTATTATATAAATTGCTTGGTGTGTAATTTAATACATTTAAATAATATTATACTTACACCTTATAAGGGTCGGCATTGATTACACATGCACAAGTTTATAATACTATATAATATTATATAAATTTGTAATACAGATGCCGTATGTCGAAGATAATCTAGATAATGTAAAAAAGAACGACGCTAGTATCAGTATCCAACCAATACCTAGGCATTATTTAAAAGTAAGTATAGTTTTATTATTACTTAGTAATAACTAAAGGTAAAACATTAAAAAAAAAAAATTATACAAAATTTGATATATATGAAATGTATTGGATCCAAGATGGATTTATTTATAATGGCAATAAGATTGATGAGCAAGGAGTACATATTTAATTTATAATTTCAGATAGATATTCGATTCAATAAATTGTTGCCAAGTGACGAAGATGTAGTTGTAAATAAAACCGGCTTGCCAGGCTTAGAATCGACTATGCCTAATTCATACTGCAATGCAATGTTACAGGTATTATTTCTCATGTATAGTTTTTAGGTTAAAAGATAAGAAAAATAGAAAAAGAACAAAAAATTAATAAAATAAAGATCAAATTGGAAAATATTGATATTATTGCTCATTTTTGCAATTGAGCGATTTGAAAGTATCTCCAATATCTTGATAGTTGCTCAGTTTTTAAATATATTCTACACCACCTACGTATGAGATTTACTTAATCGTGCGATTGTCTGTCAGTGATACATATATATATATATATATATAGTTATATATAATATATATAGTTATATATAATATATATAGTTATATATATTACATTGTTGTGAAATACTTTGCTTAAACGGTTTGTGACTTTCAGATTATAAATGAGATAAATTTAATATGCAGGTACTATATTACATGCCACCACTGAAAGCTACGCTACTGGCGCACACATGCGCGAAGGAATTTTGTCTCAGTTGTGAATTAGGTGAGTGCTTATAGTTTGATAGCTGACGAGATTATTTTTTTTATACGTTTTGCTCATCTGGCAGGTAATATTTATGGTATGGTTTTATCGTAAAAATATGGAGTTCATAAGTGTTATGTCTTGTTAATTGACAGCACATTAAAATTTTATCAATAAAGGTGTGCTATGTCGGCTCACGTCTTTTTGTGCTCTCGGATCGATGTTCAGATTGCTCGTAAAAACAAATAAATTCGATGCCGTTAAACCACAACAACAAAATATTATGGAAACGTGTTGTCGTATAATATAATCAAAGTGATATTATTAAAAAATAGAATTAGAATATTTTCGACTCTCACTTCTCACTCGACCGATGTGACATAATTACAAAAATATTAAAGAAAGCGCCGAAAGCTAAAACGACGCGTGATCCGAGTCAACGAAATAAATTCGATTCGTGTCGGCACGAGCAAATCATAGACGGGAACGCTCGCCGGCTCCCTGACTGTGCCCCCCGGCAGGCTTCCTGTTCCGCACGCTGGACGCGTCGGGCGGCGCGGCGTGCGAGGCGGGCAACTTCCTGCGCGCGTTCCGCACCGTGCCCGAGGCCGCCGCGCTCGGCCTCATCCTGCCCGAGCGCGCCGAGCCGCGCGCCGACCTCGTCGCGCTCATACAGGTACGCCGCCGCTCTGCTGTCTCGCTCGCTCTTAGTCTCACTCTTGGTATCTCTTTGTGCACTGAGCGACTTTTAGCGAGCTCGAGTGGGTAAGTATCCCACGTAACCAGCCCCCCCCCCTTCTAGGAATCCGAGTACTT
This sequence comes from Nymphalis polychloros, assembly GCA_905220585.2. Lineage (NCBI taxonomy): Eukaryota > Metazoa > Arthropoda > Insecta > Lepidoptera > Nymphalidae > Nymphalis > Nymphalis polychloros. Next base: position 4,245,482 of record HG992251.1, read on the forward strand.
TTCTGGAGGTTTGCGTAAAAAAAAGGTAAGCCTGCATGACGACAGAAGTTGTCGAGTGTCGTGTTAATGATATAACATCTAGTCCAAGATCCTGACCTTACTTATTTTCTGATGGACAAAATATGAACAATAGTGTAGTATTAGTGTGTACAGTGAACATACACATACCCCTAGCTTGGGCCGACGGCCAATTACCAGATACAGGTGCTATAGGTACGTAAAAATTGTACTCACTTACAGTTTGATGACTGATTCTTACGCATATTTCATTAAATATTGTAAACAATTTGAAATGAATACTGCCAAACACTTTCCTTTAAATATCGAAAGAATAAGAATTTATGATATTTAGGGGGCTATTTTAATAGATTTTGTAAGCTGCCAGACCAATCCTAGGGGCCAAACAACCCCTAAGCGTATTTGAAGTGCCGCAGTAAGAGCGAAAGACCATTGAAAGACCATACGTACGCTTGATTGTGAGCGAGATAGCAATACGCATACGTATAGCGTGCGTATTATTCAGTTCAATTTAGTGTTTGGTCGAGTCTGTTCGAATGTCGAATAAATTAAAACTATTTGCTGATTTAAAAATTATCATGGCAGAGTAATTAAAATGTGAGTTTATTTATAACACTTACCATCATGTGGCCCATATGCTCGACCTATACTACAGAAAAATTATTGTTTGTTATTTTATTTTTATTTTATTTTATTGTATAGGTTGGCGGACGAGCATATGGGCCACCTGATGGTAAGTGGTCACCAACGCCCATAGACAATGGCATTGTAAGAAATGTTAACCATCACTTACATTGCCAATGCGCCACCAACCTTGGGAACTAAGATGTTATGTCCCTTGTGCCTGTAATTACACTGGCTCACTCACCCTTCAAACCGGAACACAACAATACAAAGTACTGCTGTTTTGCGGTAGAATTATAATTATTTTGCCGGAGTGTATGTATATGGTACTGTAACATTATAGGAAACTCTTGTTTCGGAAGCTGAAAGTTGGTAACTTCTGTGCATTGCGATTTGTGCGAATTCAATTAGAGGAATTAAAATATCCGAAAGTAAAAACAAACATATCATTAGTTACTGTTAATATTTATTATCTTTCTATCATATTTATATAATTCACGAAACATTTCAGAGTTGGAACCGCTTCATCCTACACCAGATACACTATGAAATACTAGAAACACGTAAAAAGGAAAAGGAATTGACCTTCCTAGCACAAAAATCAAGTCCACCCAAACCTCGAGTCAATAACACTAGACAAATGAACGGACAGTACGAGTATCAGTATAATAACGATCTCGAGTTCTTGGGGCCATCGGAATACGAAGATGAGTTGGACGAGGAACAGTGGCGTAATAATCACGATGAGGGTACGTGCATATTTATTTTAAAGTACTAATTTTCGTGACAGCGTATAATGATGGTGTAATCGAGCCCTGGGGTGATAACAACCAAAGTCGTTTGAGTGTTAAGCGCTGAGGAAGATGTTCGTTAACGGCGAAGCATGCATCTCTGAAGCTCGGCGCGTCCAGTTGCGTCTAATTTTTATTGCTTCTGCACTTTCTTACTATCGGTTTTGTATCTTCTGTACGACAGCTGTTATTGAATGAATTGATATTTTGTTATTACTTTGTTAATATTATTAACGCCCTTGAAGAAGGGATGAGACCGATACATATGTCACGTCGTCTCCGTCGGCGGACACGACGCGTTAAGACGTCTCGTCTCGTCGACGGACGTGACGACCGCATGCGCTCCGCAAGCGCTCTTACCGTTCCGGCGCCGTCGTAAGCCGAGGTGCGTTCGTACAGAACACCCTTAGGACGTTCGTCTCAGTGAGTGGGCTCTCTTTTCTCGGATGAATTGCGACCTCCTCTCCTAACCGTTGACCTTGAGAGCCCTTAGGGCCAACTGCTATACATAATTAAAAAGTAAATGAGTAAGTATGCTTTAAGCTTTTATTACTTATCTATATATTACCCTCACTTAGCGTCCATATGATGTCGGTGAACCCGCGGCGAATACGTGCAAGTATGCCGAATCCTTTTTCTTGCAGTGTTTTATAGCAGAGTGCCGATCCCAAATGAACGAGATGAAGGTCCACTAAGTTGGAGCTGAGTAAGATTCTGGAATTAACTGGAATCCTTCTTAATAACAGGAGAGGAGCAGTGGTACATTTATGAGACGTTAGTGTATTATTGGTACACAATTGTAATTTTACAGGTACGGCCGTAACGAATCATATTCAAAAAGAATGTAACGATGTACAGAATAAACAGCAAGGTGACAACGAAGAATCCGAGATATCGCAACTATTCGCCATTGGTCGGCAACAAGTCAACAAATGCATGAAGTGCAATAAAGAGGTTTGTGTACTCTTTAAATAATAAGAGTGGATAAACTAACGGTGTTAATATCGATTTCTAAATTTAAATCGATTCGATTGTTTGTGTGGGTAGATCGAATAGTTTTTGGCCTTGATGAACTCAAGTTTCGTTATAAATTATAAAAAAGTTTGATGTTGTATGAAATTTCATCTCACTCAGATCGAGTGAGATGAAATTTATTTCAAGTTTCAATACACTTTTTCTAACCATAATGACATTTCATGGTTCTTACTTTAAAATCACAGACTTTAAAACAATCATTTATCCTTTACTTATGCGCAAACGAAGCCGCGGGTAACAGTTTCGTCGTAAGGCCGAAAACTTTTCGATAATTAATATTTCAACAAATTTTTTATACAACTAGTATATTATATGTTTTTGGGGATGATTATAGCGAATGTATAAAAATATATTGCAAATAGATATAGTAACACAAATCAGAGTTATAGCTACTTATTAAGAATAACACGATTATAATAAAATATTATATTTAATTCAAAGTAAAAAAACAAAAATTGCCATTACGTAAATATTTTGCACTATAAAATCAAAACGCGATTTCCATCCTTAAAATTGATATAACGTTTTAATATGAATGTGCTTTTTTATTATCAGGAGGATCGCGAATGTAGTATTGGCGTTTGAGCTGTAACGAAGAGAAACGACAAGTTCTTAGAACCGATTACGTCATAGCAAGCGACCCACGATAACTGGATATGTATGTCCGCAACCTGTAACAGTGTAGACGAATACGATAGTCCGAAAATTACGAGCGTTTTCTTTTGATCGTGTTATTTTTGAGTCGGTCGCTGTACACCCCGTATTTTTGTTTTTATCGATTCGTTGTTTTTTTTTTTTAAAAACTTCATGCGTTATTATTTTTAAAATGTACATCGCTACGTCTTCGATTGCATCTCAGTAGTGCGAACGCTGCCCAACCGTTAGTAATTAATGTTCTCAAAAAAATCCGAACCGAGGTAGTCGTCGTTATCGATATAGCATATTATTTGCTATCTCATCGAATATCGTACTCGCGGTGTACTAAAGTGGAAAAGGAGAGCGGCGTCCTCTTACCCGTCGCGGAGTTCCACCCGAACGGGTACCGCCGTCGGCCAATCGTCAGTCGTTCCACCGCTGAATACGAATAGCGTCAGGGTGCGCGGGGTCGGGCAGCGAGTGCGCTAGTGTACGAGTGTGGCGCGTGCCGCAGGAGGAGCGCGTGTCGGCGGCGCTGGCGTGCGCGCTGGGCGGCGCGGGCGCGCGCGGCGGGTTCGCGGAGCTGGTGCGCGCGGCGCTGGGCGCGCGCCGCACGACGCCCGCGTGGTGCGAGCGCTGCGCGCGCTTCACGCCCACCGCGCAGCACGGCCGCGTGCTCAGGTACCACCGCGTATTCTACGTTGACGTATATTTACCATTTTGTATAGCGAACTATGGATGTGTATTTGGATCCCATGGAACAACTCTGATGCTGCATTTACACGCTTGCGCGTGTGTTCCGGACGACCGAGCGGTGCACGCAGACGGGGACGTCGAGGCTGTGTCGCGTTTGGTTCGACATATGTATCTTTTATTTAAAAACTTTATTGACCACCACAGAGTACATGGGACAAAAGGCGGACTTAATGCCTGGAGGCATTCTCTGCCAGTCAACCTTTAGGTCAACCAGAAATCAACGAAGGCGGTAATTAATAAATAACACTACACAACAATACACGTACTTATATATAAAACTATAGAATAAATAAACATATACATATACGCACAGTGTCTACAAAATAAATATCAATCTATAATCACTATAGTAAAAACATATAAATAATAATAGTGCATTATAGATGTCATGAGAACAAGGGGCTTAGGAAGCTTCTGACAGTATGTGCTCACGTAGACGAGTCTTAAAGATAAATTTAGAGGCTGCTTTTCTAATATGCTCGGGTACTTTATTCCATACTCGGACAGCTTGAACGGAGTAAGAGTTAGAAACGAAACCAGAAGTATGAATAGGGACAGAAAGAAGGTAAGGTATCTTTGTTATTAGAGAGAGGCTACAGTTTCGTCGTTTGACCTGACACTCATGGTTGATGCGGTCGTATATACGGCGTAAATACGTCCGTTGCCGCTTGCCTCAAGCTTCTTTTGATCTGTGTTCAGAGACCGACTCTAGCCCGGATCGGCGATCTTGCAAGCTCGTGCAACCGAGCCGGACACTCCGTTCACACGCTTATATTTGTGAACGCTAATCGAGATGCCAAGCGTGTAGATGTAGCATAAAAATATCAATCAATTAATAATAATAATAAGCAATGTCTAGTCTCTGTCATTCGAAAATCGTTGCTTCAGTTGCCATCGGAATGAGTATATAATTTTCACATTTATTATTTGTTTTTCGGCAATCGACTATCAAAGTCCTTAAAAGAATATAAAATATAATACAAACGAGGGCTTAACCTCCCATTCTACTTTCCAGATTGCCACCAATCTTATCGATCAATTGCGGCGGAGTCGCTGCACATGAAAAGGCTAATTGGGCGAAAGGTATCCAAAAGGATATGGTAAATATATTTCTGTACTTAAATAAACTACTCATCTAAAACATTTTAAACCCTGTTTGGTTTTGTTTATAGATCTTTTGTTGGTTGATATTTCTGGATCATTGTCTACGAGTAATTGAAAAGCTTACAAGAACATACAAACAAGATAAATAAAATTTAAAACTAAAACGTGTTCGGCAAGAATATTCTAAAAAAAAACGACAAAAAACTCAGTATTTGTGAATAAGATTTAAACATGATACCGATATTTTCGTTAAATATTTTACCATTTAGTACCAAAGTAATACTAATACTTGAATCTGTAATTTACCATTTGACTATTTTTCGTTCATCCAGACCAAATGACTGTTGATGAATGATGATGATGAATGTTGTATATATTTTTTAGCCTGAAGCATCGAAGAGAGCTGGAATCAGTAAGCCATGTCGTTATGGTTTGCACTGTGCGAGACCTGGCTGTCGGTTCAAACATCCGGAGAGGTATGAAAAAAATATATATTGATACTGCTTGCCCGCGACTGCGCATGCGTGGTAGGGGAGGGGAGCTCCCCCTATGGGGGCCGGGTAGCTTTTTGAAGGTTTCCACTGCGTAGAAAAAGGGGGGGGGGGTGATAACATGCATGCGCAGCGTTAATTATATAATATTTTGATTACAGTGATTTTTTTAGTCATCTTCAGAAATATACATAATTCTAAAGCAATATATTTTTTTAAGAAAAAATAATTCGATTTCTGAACACCACATTTATTACACCTATACACCACTAACCACTACCAAACACTACTATTATATCCATAATATAATCTTAAATACATAATTAATTGAAACTTTTTTTTTTAACTGTGTTAGTTTCATGGTGAAAATATTAATTAATCAAATATTTTTCTGTAGGTCGATATTAGCACCGCAATGTCATTCTCTAAAGAACTCAACACAAGAGAGCAACTGTGTGTTACCGCATCAATTAAACATTCGACTTCAATCCGATGGCGAAGTTATCATAAATGACAAGGTTAGTTTTGAATTTTTTTTTACTCCTTCAAAATGAAAAGTATTACAACATTCTGCCATATTCTTTTTTATAATATAATATCCAAGGACATTATTCACACATGGCCATCTGATCCCAAACTATGCAGAGCTTGTGCTATGGAAACCAGACAACTGATATATAGGGTTTTCCATTAAGGGCGCTTGATCGTGCAGAACTTCCATCGTAGCGTGTGCTGTGTGGCACGTAGCGCCGTCCTGTTGAAACCACATGTTGTCCAGATCCATATTCTCGATTTCAGGCCAAAAGAAGTTGGTTATCATCGACCGGTATCGCTCACCATTGACGGTGACGGCCACACCATTATCGTTTTCGAAAAAATACGGACCAATCACGCCTCCGGCCCAAAATCCGCACCAAACAGTCACTTTCTGCGGGTGCATTGCCACTTGGTGAACCTCGTGTGGATTGGTCTCGTCCCAAATACGGCAATTTTGCTTGTTGACATAGCCATTCATCCAAAAATGCGCCTCGTCGCTGAAGATGATTTTTTTGCCAAAATCGGCGTCAACTTCCAACTGCTCTAATGCCCAGTCAGCGAACACACGGCGCTGTCTATGGTCATTAACCTTGAGCTCTTGGGTCAGCTGGATCTTGTACGGGTGCAGGCTCAAGTCACAACGCAAAATTCGCCAAGTTGTCGTCTGCGAAAGGCCGAGTTCCTGTGCGCGACGCGGAATTGACTGCCGCGGGTTTTCGAGGACACTGTCGCGCACAGCGGCGATATTCTCGGCAGATCTCGCATTACGTTGACGGACGGGAACCGGCTGATTGTTAACTGACCCGGTTGACTCGAATTTGTCCACCAATCGACGGATAGTCGACTCGGCAGGACGATCATCGCGACCGTAAAACGGGCGAAGTGCGCGGAACGTTGCTCGAACTGAAGACCCATTTTCATAAAACAATTTTATGATTTGCACGTGCTGCTCGACACTGTAACCTGCCATGGTGGTTTGGGAGGACGGAATGAATATAACACACTGCATTTGACAGCTGTCACTCAAACAACATGGCCGCAATCAGCTGTCAAAGTTCAAGCGTCCCTATTGGAAAACCCTATAGTACATATACTACTTTTCTTTTGTAAATACATACTTATATAGATAATTACACCCAGACTCAGGACAAACAGACATGTTCGTGCACACAAATGTCTGTCCTGGGTGGGAACCGAACCCACGACCTGTGGCGCGAAAGGCAGGTATCTACCAACCACGCCAACTGACTCGTCAATAATATTAAGGCCTGCATTTTTTACGCGAACTAAAATACTTATTGGCGAATTTTTCCAGGGTGATCCGTCGACGGACCGATTACCGGATTTAAACAAGCATAAGAAGAAACCAGTCACCATGAGATCGGAGCAGGACTACCACCTGTTCGCGGTGGTCGTTTGTGTGGAGGACAATCCTAAGAATTTAGTGTCGTACGTTCGGATACCGGATAAAAAGGACGAAGCTAGATGGTTCCTGTTTAACGATTTGAGGTAATTTCACTTGAATAAGCTTAAGTATATAATTGTAATTCAATAAATAGAACGAATTTATTTACCAAAATGATAACATTATATATACTATTCCAATCGGAGTAATAGTAAAGATAAGGAAACCGTAGATTTACAAATTGCATGCGATTTTCTAATTGTTATGCTGTATTTTGCAACAGTGAGACAAAATAAATAGTAAAATCAATTTATAATAAAACATGGCGTATAGTTAAAATGATTGCAGTAGCAGCCTGTGAATGTCCCACTGCTGGGCTAAGGCCTCTTCTCCTCTTTTTGAGGAGAAGGTTTTGGAGCTTATTCCACCACGCTGCTCCAATGAGAGTTGGTGGAATAAACATGTGACAGAATTTCAGTGAAATTTGTCCCATGCAGGTTTCCTCAAGATGTTTTCCTTCACCGTCAAGCACGAGATGAATTCAGTGGTGCTTGACCGGGTTTGAACTCACGATCATCGGTTAAGATTCACGCGTTCTTACCACTGGGTCATCTTAGCATCTTAGCTTTTTGATGCAAATGATTGCAAGTAAATATAATTATTTTTAAGCATTGAACTTAATTAACTCTATATAACAAATGAAAATCATCATCATTAACATAATAAATACAGTTATATACTCACTTGGTTAGTTGCCAAAGACAAGAGCGCTGATATTGCTGTATTCAAAACTGTAGCATTTTTAATCTGTTGACATTTGTCGTTCCCAATATAAGGACTTGCCATTCGAAGCTCAACCGTGTTGTAAGAGATGTATGCTTTTAAACAAACTGACGTCATAAAGTGTAACTCTACCTAATGATATGATCGCGTTAATAACATTATGTATGTTTACAATTCCAGCATAGTCCAAGTGAGTCCGGACGAAGTCGTCCAGTTCAGTAGCTGGTGGAAGTCCCCGTGCGTCCTCTTCTACACGAGCTCGCGGGTGATGCTTCCTAGCGACACTGAAACCTCATAGCCGATGCTTATGTATGGGCCGAACAATCAGGGGTCAGTATAACACCGTACACCATGAAAAATATAAATAAAATCATGTCTTTCCGTCCCTGACATCGCCAATGCACCGCCATCCTTGGGAACTATAATGTTATATCTCTTGTGCCCGTTACACTGGCTCACTCGCCCATCAAACCGGAACACAAAATGTTAAGTTCATGACGTAAATATTGGATCCATGTCTGATTTACAAGTACTGTTGTTAAATCTAGTCTTATACAGGCTGTTATACATTTATTTTTAATTACAGATGCAATGGCCCATACGAAATGAACGGTGTCAACTACGAAGTACCAGCCGAAGAGACCTACTTAATACGATGAGCATATTATATAAAGTCTGACAGAAACTAATAGTACGAAATGTTAAGAATATTCTGGAAATAGGTTAGTAGATTATAAAGTAATGCTAGCAAAATGGAGTAAAGCTTTTGAAGTAATAGTTATATAGATATTATATGTATATATAAATAGTTAAAATGAAAACGAAACTGAACCGCGATTGGACGATTTTGCGGAACAAATTTTTACACATGTTTGTGATTGGTCGATGATGTTAACAAATATTGCGTTTGTTAAAAGTGATATTTTTATAAGTACGGGATCATGTTGAATTCGCGGATTAATAATATTATATTTACTTCATCCGCTCTGGTTTAAAAACTGAATTAATATTGATAATGTTTGTTATACATACGTATACATTGTTCCGCTTATTAAAATATAATCTGTGGATGATCAACTCGAATTATGTGTTATATAAAAATGACAAATTTTCATTTTACAAACTTAGAAACTTGTTCTGTAAATAATTAGATAAATTATTACCAGATTTTAATTAAGCGATCTATTTATTCGTCATTGTTCTTGGACGCAATTTACTTGACTATGCGTCGACGCGTAACGATGTCGCGTTGTTTGAACAAATATTTATTCTCACATGGACTGAATCTCATATGAAAATGTTTGCGTATGCTCAAAACAATTAATATGAGAATGATGAAGTATTGAGTGAAACAGATGTGACCGGTAAACGCAAATATTTGCCTTATTGTTATGATGTTTAATCAAAAAACCGACAATTATACACAAATACGTATTTGTGTTGTTTACAATATTCGTACAGATAAACAATAATAAATAATCGAATAAATAATAAATTGCTTTGTTCAGACAATAAATGCAAATAGGTGAACACGCGTTCAAATCAAGCTACACGAAACAAACCATCCGTATACAACGATAGAGCACTTCGATCAACTACTAGATAACGCTTCACGGACAAAAACAATACTCAAATGCGGCACCGACTGACTATACCATAAAATGGAGAAAACGATGTAAAGGTTTAATACTTTCAACCAAAACTATGCCTTGTTTCCGAGCAATAAAGTGCGTTTTAGATTGTATTAACATTCACTTACGATCTTACCCCATGAATAACAGAAAGAGATAAGAAATGTACAATAACTTTTGTTCCAAATTCAACCTTATTCCGTTAAGCAATAAAGCAGATAATTACAGACGCAACATTTGACTAACGCCATTGCGGTGATTATTTCCTCAAATTTTGACGTCTTAACGTTACCATACTAATTTGAAATTAAACCTCAATCGAATTTGTGCTGTTATTTTTCGGGCAGTTTTTGAAGCGCTTACCGGTAATCTAGTACATTATTGATCGAAGATGGAGCATGATTTGTCGTAATCAAAAGCACATTGAAAACGCACTAGTTCGTATCGCACTATAACGTTTATATAGTACATACTCCATTTTGCTAGTGTGAAAATGGATTTAATCTGAGGTTAAACGGTTCGAAGATGTTTTGTCGCGCTTCAGATATAATTTATTTTTTTAAGCAAATTGTCGTCTCGGTATATATTTTTGTACGGTCAATAACGCCTTTTATATGAAGCAATAAACATTTTATATAAACAGTATGTTTTATACCGATAAATCGAGTCAACGTGATTTGCTAAAATAAATATTTTTTTATTACACGATATATACTATTTGCGTGTGACTATTACGAAACGGAGCGCTGAATGTTTTTTTAAAATAATCGGTAAGTGAGAGTTCCATTAATCTAAGGCACAAAGAATGGTAATATTTTTAAATATAAATTATTTAACGTAGGAGAGCTAGATGCATAATTTTTTTTTTTTTATTTGTTATAAATAATTGTTATATAAAGCCACGCGTTTTTAAAATGAGTACTTAAAAACTTTTCTACGTCTTTGTCCGATGAAAAATTGTGGTATTTTTTTTTTTAAGAATTGATAAATACTTTTTTTTTACCAATCGACATATCTTGACGAGATTCTAAATGAAAATACTCCTTCCATTCAACATTGAATCTTCTGTCTCATTCTAACGAATTGAAGATTATTTTTGATAGATAAGGATGTCTGTACGTGATTTATTGTTAACGTAATGTATGAAGATATGTATATAAAATATGTCAAAATTTGCATCCATTCTGCATAATAGTCTCAATCCAAGTGAATGAGACGAATTAACTATTTGTAATTATTGGCCTAAGATACCAAATTTGTTTTAACGTCAATTAAACATGACGGCTTTAGTTTTAAATGTTGTGTAGGCGATGAATAGTCAAACACGATGTGTTCTTCTTTAGTATGACAAATCAATGATGACAGAAAGAGACATCAGTGTTTAACTAAATATCCTCTAAATAATGTTTATAATTGAAGTCGTAAATTTCTGTTAGTATGATATGTTTATGGAATATGTTTCTATCGCCATTACCTTCGGTTGTGATACCTCAAACATTGAATTATTATTATTTTTAGTTTTTCATCGACTGATTCAATTCACGATTCCCGCTTGTGCGCCTATCAGTACATTTTCACATTTAAATTATTTTTCAACATCCATGGTGGCTGGTTATTTTTTATAAGAGAAATAAAATCTTAAAATCTGATATTTTCGTTTTATTTGAAACTTCACAATATAATAATAATAATAATAATAATAACGTGGGTCATCCACGTTATCCTTAATATGTATTTTTCTATGTAATGTCGACACAAGAATGAGAGAGATATTCTGTAAGCTCACTTCGTATCTTAGTCGTGATTGGTTGAAACCGGCTTACAATTTCACGTTACGTTATGTAACCTAACATGTTTATTTTTTTAACTTTTTGTACGTGTGAATTGATTTTTGCGGATTCAAAATCAGTTAATAAAATTCTAATCAATAATTTACGTGCTTGGCGGTGACGGAAAGCACGTCTTGAGGAAATCTGAATCTATTTATTTATATGAGCTTCTGCCACATGTCTATCCATAAACCCGCCTGCAGCGTGGTGGAATAAGCTCCAAGTCTCAAAACGAGAGAAGGCCCAGCAGTGACATGTGCGGGTGACGTCACATTTGACAGGTGGAGTGGCGTGAGTGGTCAAGTTGGCTTGGTAAATAAGAAATCCTAATTGTATCTTATGCGATAACAAAATAAAAAATAAATGTATGAAAATAAAATATTTAATTAATTAATTTTAAGTTATAATACTAGTAATTATTTATTAGACAAATTTCCAATGCAGAACAGCCTTTCCCGGCTTCCAAGCCTCCGCACAAGTTTTTGAACAAAACGCAGCGCTCAGAATAATATCTTCGGTAGCTTCGATTAAGATCAATTTCCTGAAATTAAAGATATAGTGAGCAGAAACGTCATGCTGGTTACAAAACTTTAATCTGTAATCAAATATTTTTGGTTCAAGGCTTAGCAAGATTGAATTTTCATTTGATTAATAGTATGTGATTCTAATTCATATCATGCTTGGCGGTGAAGCAAATAATCTTGAGAATTTTTTTAGATGAATATGCCTCATATGTGTGAATAGTGTTGACCATGCTTTACTTGGTGGTAGAGCCATGTGTAAGCTTGCCTGGGTAGGTACCACCCACTTATCAGATATTCTACCGCAAAACAGCAGTACTTGGTATTGTTGTGTTCCGGTTTGAAGGGTGAGTGAGCCAGTGTAATTACAGGCACAAGGGACATAACATCTTAGTTCCCAAGGTTGGTGGCGCATTGGCGATGTAAGCAATGATTAACATCTCTTACAATGCCATTGTCTATGGGCATTGGTGACCACTTACCATCAGGTGTCCCAGGTGTAAGCTCGTCCGACTACCTATACTATAAAAAAAACTCAAGAGGATAGAATTTAACTCAACAATATATTCAGAGGCGGATTTAGAAGTTTGGAGGCTCCAGGACAGCTGTGGAAGCCACTAATTATTTTCCAAATAAATTTCCTTTTTTTTTCAATCGTCTTTTACTAATTTATTCCAAAACAAATTAAATTATTTTAATATATGTATGTACATAATATAACATATATTAAAATAACTCGAAAGACTTATTTGATTAATATAACTTACGAAAAAATCTTTAATACATAAATATGATTCGAAAAATATGATTTCACATTTTCTAAATAAAATATAAATGATACGTACTCAACACAAAACTCATAATAGACGAAATCAAATATGGGCTTCTTACATCGCACGTTCTCGCATCTCGATAAAGGCCCGTTACATAAATCATCCCTTATAAATCTCGGTAAGTAATCAAAATATTCTTCAATAATATCTTTTGGTTCACAACCTCCTTTTCTTTTGGTACTCAATATTAGATTATCAATTTCATCCGTTCTATGATAATTTGAATTATATTTACCATTATTATTGTTATTATTAATATTAAATCCATTCAAGCTTTCTTGTATATCTCTAATATTATAACTATTATCAAAGTTATCAGTCTGATAAACATCAGTGTAAATACTAAGAGGAGCTTTCGTCAATTTCTTCGCAGATTCATTGATAACTTCATAAAATTTCCTTTTAGACAGCTCGAATAGATTCGGTACGAATGACGAACCTTTATCGAAAATATGATTATATTTCGTTGGAAAGTTCAAGTCTATATTACATCCAGTAAAATATTGGTTTAATTGCAACACACATCTCGCCGAATGCGATTCTTGATGCTTTGGTTGGCTTAAACACCTGGAAAAACCACATTTTCCTTAATGCATGAATTATTTTCCTTTGCTTACTTAGCTCACAATTTTCAAATAAATCACTTCACTGGAATACACCAAAATTGGTGACCATTATTCGTGGTTGGAGGACAATTGTCTATCTTTATTTAAATATTGGACAAAGCAAATTGAAACAAAAGAAAGTAGTCAGAAGCCCAAAAATATGACATTAAATTATAGAAAAGTCATTCAATTTTACGGGCCTTTTAACCCAGCTTACCCTATGTCTAGACTTCTTGTCTGTTGTCCTCTAAACATATGATACCATAATGAGTACGGTATAGTCTTCAAACTCGAGTTTCTCCAAAACCTGAATTCGCAATGATGGTAGTTATATACAGGTCTTTGGGGCAACCATTGTAGTGCGTTGTCTGAAAAAATATGTATTTAAATCATTTATTGCTATACATTTATTAGGAATGCATACCTGCACAGGAATTTATTTTACGGGTAAGAACTCATTCGTATAAATAAGCCAAACTTCAACAAGTCTCGTTCCGAAAAAACTAACAACGTACCTACTGCACATTTCTGCGGCCCTGGTATCTATCTCGAACCTCGATTGAGCTATGTTTATGAGTATGCGTTACCTTATATATTTTATTGTATATAAATTATATCTAGCTGCTTTACAAACTACCCACGATACACTTGAAACGCTATATAATACTGTGTACACCAGAGAAATCGAACACCAAGTCCAACAACCGATTCGGGGGTTACGCTGTTTATTCTTCACCTGTCTGTTTTATAAGCGCTCGGAACACATACACGACGAATTCTCTGAGTTCAAAAATGAGATTAAAGATATGATATCCTCGTGGATGTTTCAGCAAAATAATGAAAGAGCACAAATTACATCTTCTCCGAGAACTAAAGAAGATAAGATAAAAAAAATTAACGACATGAAAGACAGAAAGATTTTCTTTTATTATTTATTTTATTATCAATTATTTTAATCAATTTTATGTAGCAAATATTATTTAAAAACAGATTATGAATGCTTATATGTAATAGTTACCTGATCTCCAAGCAGTGAAGTAGTAAGGAGGAATTTCGATAATAGTATCATCTTAAAAAAGATTACTTTATCGATAAACTGGGATTATTATATATATTATGTAACATGATTCAAATGTGCTTATAAGAGATTTTTTATTTCAAATATGTAGTACAGTAACAGCCTGTAAATGTTCCAACGCTGAGCTATGACCTCCTCTCCTTTTTTGATTCGAATATTTGGAGCTTTTTCCACCACGCTGCTCCAATGGTGGTGGAATACAAACGTGGCAGAATTTCAGTGAAATTAGACAATTTTATTACAATTAGTTCAGTATTGTGTGATATTTTCGTAATTATTTCATTGCATCGATATATTCAAAACATCACAATTTCGATCAACCTATCAAAAAACAGAACGGAGCTATAATGTAACGAAATTTATACAAATATACATTATTTAATATAACAAATTCGCTGCAGTTTGTTATCTTTCATACAATTTACCAAATATATGTCTGTTTTTTAGATTAATTTAAACTTTGTATGTAACTGAAACGTTCATAACGTCACAATACTTTGAATATGGTAACATTTTTTACCAATAATTAAGCAAAATTAAATATCATATCTACTAAGTCTTATATAATTGCACTATATCAGGGATTTTCGTAACTTGGTGCTGTGCAAATGGGTCAAACGGATCAATGAGGAAGCGTTCGGCTTGATTTATAACCGCTAGTTTGTTATCGGAAAACATAGCTACAACTGTTTCCTTCGGTTTACGAGCGACACTAAATCTAAGTATTGGGGTCACGAAATTTGGCTAATTATGAGAAATGTGGTAAGGATTGCAAAATATATCTCAGTGAAAACAACGTTTGATAGAATTCCAAATTTTACACTTTGTAAACTAATTAAATAAAAATTTTATAAACTTATATTGTATCGGTTTTAATATTTTCAATTATAATAAAAAATAACATATTTTATTCTTTTAAATTCAAACTAGATAAGATTTTATAGTATTTTCAGTTATTTCTTTGTATTTACCAAAAAAATATATATATAATATTTTCCACTTATTACAATTTCATTTAATATATACCTACAATATAAGATGATGATGTTAGAATATAAGTTTATCTATATAAATGCAACCTAATTAAGTTAAATATACCGAGTATCTACTAAAAATTTAAATAATTTACCTTGAGATTATTATATGCAAATACGGATATAATCCAACTTTTAAAATATTTACAGTCTATGTTTTCACTGTAGTTATTACATTCTCAAATTATAATATGAAGTTAATTATGAAAGACGAAAATCATATACCCAACTATATATTTAATAAACATAGTTATATACTATTTATATATATTAAAAAAACTTGTTCTTACCTGCATTATCGTGGGTAAGACGATATGATGTCCAGCAAATTACTTTCGATTTGTTAGTGAAAAAAATCAGCATACTTGTAAATACGTAACACAAACCATATCAAGAATATGATTACCACAAACCGAAAGATAACGAAGCGTCCGCAACTCAGCTATCCTTAACGGCAGTTCGCGGAGTTCATTCTCGTCCAATATCAAAAATTTTAAGTTCCTCACATCGCCGATATCATCCGGAATATATCGCAATCTATTGCCACTAAGATCCAAACACTTCAAACGAGTTAACTTCGATATCTCTCTCGGCAGCTCCGTAATGTCATTCCCGCTCAGATATAAGCTTTCTAGGTTGTTCAGTTTACCAATATCGCTTGGTATACGAGATATTAAATTTTCCTTTAAATAAATGTCCGTTATCTCATCCTCCTCGCCTTGTAGACGCTTGAGGGGAAATTCAGTAAATCCCCTGTAGTTCCAATGTAGGACGCTGTTTGTGATTCTTCCGCAGTCCATCTTTATGTTTCCTTTGAGCGTAATTTACCAAAATGTAATACTTTTCTAAAACATTCTTTAATATCGTTGAAAATTTCTGGACGAAAACATTCGAGATTTTCCTTAACGTTTGTTTAGTTTAAACACCAATTATTTATATATTTGTTTTTATAAAAATAACGTTGTATCATTTAAGTGTAAATTGCGTTTACGATAATGTTTTCGTAACACAAACCAGACGAGTTCATTTCATTCCCGTCTGTGCAAGACTGCTACAGCATTCGAGGTTAAAGAATTATTTTTAAATCTGGCAAGGCCTTTTATTTAAAATTGCGTACATCACTATCAGTTTTGTCGAATATACCTACATCATCTTATAATACTTCCATCTTTCAAAGCTTAGATGGAATATTCTTGAGATCTCTTATTTGATTTTGCAAGGTTTACGAGTTGTTAGTGATTAAGTATTTATTATCTTTCGTATATTCAGAACGAATACCAAACATCTTACTTTGGACTAAGATTAAATTCTAGCATGCATAGTTGGGAATAAAGTTCAATAACCGAATGATTAATTATTTATAACAATTTAAAAAAAAAATTAGAAATAATCCAAAAATAGGACACGGTCACTAAAAAGTAAATAAGTGAAATAAAATTTAGCAACATATAAAAATTGGGATCCAATAAAAAAAAAAATGCGATATTGAGTACAAGTGTTTGGCTCGAATCCAAGTATCGCGATTGTACCGGGTCGAGGACAAGGCATGGTATAAACAATGAAAATAGTTGAACATTACTTTTAGCCCCAATACACACTACAGTAGCGATTACCAAACAGCCTCGGGGTGGATGTCATTTTACTATTGGTCTTTATCAAATGACTGACCATTTAGTTTACTATTATGCATTCTGGGCCTTTAGTTTTATTCGTGGTTGTAATTTACACTACGGTTTTTATTTTGGTACGCTTGAATTTTTTTTTCAACTTTAATTGTATGTATTTATATTTTGTTACATAACGTTATATACCTTACCTTTGTTAAGAAGAAAGTTATTTGCACATGAACATAAAGTATGGTTTGATTTTTTATAATATTAAATATCATGGTCTAGGATCTATCATATTAAGAAGATAGCAGCTAAAAAACAAATTGGTATAGATTATATATTAGGCCTTAGTTATCAAAAATATAAATTAATATTAATACAAAACATTGAAGAGTTAAGACGGACTATAAATAAATCTTTTTGCAAAAAAAAAACTAAGATCAAATCAAACAAAAAAAGAAAAATTTTAATCGATAATTTACAACAAACGAAAGCAACCCGATGTTCAAATTCTAGATTTTTCCCGAAAAGTATTAAGAATTCTCCCGAGAAGTCGGTGATTAAAATAGATTGTTTATTTATTTCATTTACCTTCTCATTTCATCAAATAAAACATAAAATATAGTTTGTAATATAACTTTATTGAAGATTATTTTAAATATGTTGTCAATTGTACTATAAAAGTTACAAGCAGAGGTGCGTATGAATAATATAAGATCACTTGCAATTACACATTTACCCACATTTATATTACATACTAATTTACAATCAGACTTAAGAGTTTTTAATTATATTTAAAGTAAAACATGAAAAAACAATACAGAGAATAGAAAAGTATGAAAATAATTACGTTATTGTTAACTAAAAATATTTTTACAATGGCAATACTTTGAACTTAACAATACGTAAATTTTAAATAAGAATGAAAGAATAAATAAATTTAACTAACCATAGATAATAAATAATAGACAGATAAAAAATACAGTTTCTCTTTTTAAGTTTAAAATTTCGAATAATATTTCTAATTTTCAAAAAGTACATTTAATTTTTAATTAAAAATGAAATTATGAAATTGAAATTAAAATATCGTAATTATATAGGAACATACATAGTTTGGAAATAGCAACATTCCATAGATAGATTTAAGAAGACCCTTAGATAGTACTCGTATTCGTAATAATAAAATTTTTAATCACTAAGAATTTTAAATTCATTTCACATCATAGTTGAATATTTTACATCATTTCAAGAAATATTATACATTTAAAGAAATATATTGATATGACATTTATTGGAATACCTATAATTAAAAGTATTTAATCTTAAAAATGCATTTTTAAAAGGTTGTTTGACTAGACACTTTGTTTCTTAATATTCTAATAAATTACAAGGATTTGCACTTAAACACATATAAGAAAAAGGATAAATAGTTACATACGACGTATATAATTAAATTCAATAATCACACATACATTATTTACCTTCTCATCGTTCAAGATTAGTCAAATCTTACGATCAATTCTGGTCCACGATTTTCGCTCCTTAAATCCAGCTTAAATAAAAGCAGGGTAAGGATCATATATAAATTAAATAAACCTAAAGTTCCAACAAAAGTTATGAGCCAGTCGAATTATATTAAAATTTTATCAAAACAAATAAAATAATCACTGATTAAAAAAATAGCCTTAGATAAACTTTGACTAGGCCAATGATAAATAAAAGTTCAATTAAGTTTGTCATACAAAAACTCTTCTATATGCTTAGAACTCGGCGTACAAGTTTCTAGTGTCGTGATCCGGAAAAAACCGAGTTCGTTTTGCGTCCAGTTTCAGTCCAGATATATATTTTATCAGGTTTTAGCACTCGATTTGGATAGTTTCGATATGAATTTATTTTAAACAGAGTTAACTTCAATTAATAATTAGCGTATTGTTGTTAAAAAAAAATCCATGATGCTGGATTGATTCTTTTTTCAAAATGCTTATCAAGATGTTTATTGCATAAATTAAACTCATAATATTTGATTCCAACCGGATAATTCTGGATGTAATTGGAGCCTAATAAGTGCATTGATAAATATATATTTTGGGCGTGTATTAACAGATAGTACTCGTTGATGTGTTGAATGATTAAATTGGGCACATTCTATTTTAAATAATGATGGGTGTGTTTCCATTAGCTTTATTTGATGTACACGTTTATGAAGTCTTATTCAAATACATTGATAGATTTATGAATAGTCTATTATAAGCGTACATTATTAGTTATATGAAATTTCTGTTTTGTTTTGTAATTTATATTTTATTGTCAAGAAAATATTATAAATATGTATAATATTTTATTAAGTGTAATTAATATTAAATTTAAAACGTTGTCATATAAAACGTTTTGTTATAATTATTGAAAATTTAAATGTAAAATACTAAGGAGGTATTAAGTCCTTTTTACATAAAATTTGTATTAAATGTCAGAAATGTCTTTATTAAAAAGTTTAAAAATGTATAGAGCTTCCACATTCGACGGTCCAAAGATTATTATTTTGAAATATAACAAAGAAACTAGGATATAAAACCACCAAATTATAATTAAAAGCTCAACATACTCGCGCACAACAAATTGGGTTAATTCTAAATTTAAAATACCTAATTTTAAATTAAATAAACTCGAACCTCACCGCAGAACGCGATCGTGAAATGCCAGAAAATGATATGCGACATTAACTATAATAATAATAACATTTAAATAATACTAGAATCAAAATACACCACAAGTCGGTTTGCAATATTTCGCGAGTAAAATACGAATATTTGCTTTCTATATACCAACAAGTAAAAGAAATGTCAAGAAATACGTATGAATCTTCGCAAATATTCGCGAATCGTCGAATAAAAGTAAAGAAAACCATTAAAATCTACGGATAATCCTGACCCGTCGACCTTTCCCATCTCCTTCATCATCGCTGTCGAATGATGATTGCTTGCTGCCCAGCATCAAAGCTTGGATTTCTGGGTTTAGGGGCAAAGCTGGATAAGATGAGCGACGTACCATTGGGGCTGGTCGACCTCCTAAAAATATCAATTTTAGATAAATTATTGAACATTTGTTTACTTTCTGCTGGTTAATCAACTGTGATTTGAAGACTACGTTAATTCGGTTATAAGTTCAATGATCTGTTGAACAATTTGTATTGGTAATGAGAATATTAAATTCGGTCTGAATTTTGTTATTGTTGATCTTTCCAGTGTTTTAAAGATTGATGAAAGTTATTACTGACATTTCAGTCGAAATGTTAACATTTAATAGTATAATTAATTCTCTTATATCTATTTTGTTGGTTGATAAAAATTGGTTTTATATCTTAATTTGTATTAAAAAAGATTAGAATTAATTAAAATTAATAAACTAAATGCCCACAGGTGGATTAGCACCTCCTCCCCTTTTTGGAGAGAAGGTTTGCAGCTAATTCCAGTACACTGCTTTAATACGGCTTGTTACATACATAAGGTTCATATACACTTCCTAACGAATATTACCCTCACAGTGATAGATAAATTATAATAAAAAATAAGCACTTAAAAACTCAGTGCTGCTCACCCACCCGGGTTTGAAATCGTGACTTTCGGGTAAATTTAACGAATTATATTACTGATCCACTAATTTGCACTTTGCAGAAATAGGATAAGTTTTTACAAGAACACAAAACGTCTTTAAATATTTTGAGATATTCACGTGAACTTAAACATAATATTATTCAATAAATCTATACTAATATATAAAGCTGATGAATTTGTTTGTTTGATCCGGCTTATATCAGGAACTACTGGTTCAAATTTAAAAAATATTTTTGTGTTGTATAGTCCTTTTACCGAGGAAGGTTCTAGGCTGATTTTTACTCATTATATTCTTATTAATTATACGCGGGTGAAACCGCGGGCACAGCTAGTACAGTATATAAATTATATATTATTGATGATGATGATGGCCTCTTGACCGATTTCGGCCACGATGGCCTATCTTAAGAGAGATTAGCAAACTGCGCAGGACATATTATAGTGCACAAGTATGTGCGCAAACATCAGCACTCTATAGGGAATAGACTCTCATATTCCGATTGGACTGCAGTCCAACACGACTGAAAGTACGGGGTTGTATTCTTCGGGACTACGGGCTGCTACTGACAATTATAGACAGAAAAACAATCATAACAATTTTTTTTTATTGTTCCGACCTGGGCTTTAAGTCTAGAACCTCAGGATCTGCAGCTTTATATCTGGCCACTAGATCAACGAGGCAGTCAAACTGTCTAGTTTATAATAAATACTAGCATGTTTATTGCTGTTAATTACAGTCCGAAACAAAACGCTTCGGTATATTGTTTTTGTTAAAGCACACAAATGATTATAATGCCATTTAATTCTCGCGAGCTATGAAGTTATGAACAATAAACAACAGATAAATAAATTTGCAAATCTATTTCGGAACAATTTACTCTGTGGTCTATTACAAGTATTGCATAATTTAATGAAAAACAAGGCATATTATTTTTGCAACAAAACGCACAAACGATTAATATGGGTAGGTAATGCTGTTAAATGTTAATTCCCGAGAACAATGAACAATAAATAACAGATAATAAATAAATTTTGCAAACCTATTTCGGATCTATTTACTCTGTGGTCTATTACAGGTATTGGATAATAATTGTTTAACAAATGCTTTGATTAACCATTCGGAAAATTCGTGTTTAACAGACCGAGAGGGACATGATTTGAATTAAACGTAATCTATTGTCCTGTGTACCTATAGCAAATAAAATTTATAAAATAATTGAAGGTTAATTTTAAATATTTAATGAACACAAATTGACAAATGAAATTCAATAATCTAATAATGTAATAGTAATTACTATTGATAAGTACTTCTCTACTAGCAGCTTCCACTTGGGAAAATCAAATAAAAAAATGAGATAAAATAAATAAAGTTCATATACAAAGCGCATCTACACTTTTGTCTACTTTAAACAATCAAATTTATGTTGTCTTTGTTTGTTAAAAAGTATGTCAGTTCAAACGAGTCGATTAGACAAAGTTGAAGTTTAAGAGGAGAAAGTGCACAACCCCTTCAACCCCCATTTTAATGACCACTCACGCCTACTTTAAATTTGAAATCTCTAAGATCTTAAATATATACATATAAAAATTAAAAATCATGACTACGTGGAATGGTGGCAAGAATGCTAGCAGCATTTATCCTTTGAATCGCAATTCCGATTGTATGGGCGAATAATGAACCAGCCCTCCTGTCACCAGTAGGCAATAAGACGAGGTGTTTGTATTGATTAATAATTTACTAAAGTCGCGTAAATTAATCTTTAGTAAATTAAATAAGTTTCCAAATTTAAAATCTCTAATTATAGCAGCATACGATGAATAACAATAGAAACGTTCATATTTATAATTTCAGTACATTATTTTGTTATTATTACGTAACCTAATACATATCGAGTAAAGAAACCTTTTAGCTGCTCCTTTCCGCGCACGTGCTCAAAGGCGATTTAACATGATTAATCGATTACAAGCAATAAGCGTGCTGTATATGTTACATTGCTGCTTCAAGTTATGTGTAACATTATTATGTATTACCAACAACAGTAATATAATGTACAAACGATTCAACAATTGTTCTCAATTGGTTTATTTGAAAAGCAATATTTATATTCTATATTCAGCTTTTTAACCCAATAAAGTAAGAAGAAATATTGATAAACATATACACATGTATATACATGTGTATATATACACGTAATAACTTATGTGTCATTAATATTATTGTAATATTTATATATATTGTCGACATTTAAATAATTTATTTTATACGTGTATATATACACATGTATATACATGAGTATATATACACGTAATAACTTATGTGTCATTAATATTATTGTAATATTTATATATATTGTCGACATTTAAATAATTTGATGTACCTGCGAAATCATATCGAAATATATGATGCATAAATTGTGCTGTGCGAAGAAAAGAAATAACAAACAAAAGAGTGCAATTTTTAAAAGAACCGTCAAGCAAATATACGCTAATTGGAATGCATACTAAAGCAGTTCTTATCATCTTTAGCAAAAGGGTGATTTTATAAATTTATATAGTGTGTGAATATACATTACCTGATGCTTTTCAGTCGTCAGACAGACCTTGTAAAGAGAGAGAATGAAAAAAGACAGGATAGATAATTAAAACATCGAATACAGACATTCAATAAACATTCACATAGTTATTTAATTATTACGTAGTCGAGTTTATTAGAGACAATGATTTTTAATTATTTTTTTCTATTAGCTTATACATAATAACTTAAATAAAATATTTTCGGAGATATGGCAAGCAAACACGTTGTGTTTTTTTAAATAGTATTGATTTCAATCTTTCTCCTCGTCATCTATTTCTCCAATAAACTTGATTTTGTAATAAAATATTTACAATCAATTTAATGTAATTTTGATATTTATTATATAAAAGGCGTAGCATTTAAATATGAATAATGATATACATACCAAATAACTTGGCAATTGACTGTCGCTTAGCTGGTCTGGGTTCCGAAATTTCACCAATGGAAGCTGGTGCGGAATTATCACTTTTAGTTGTCTTTTCGCTTAGGTAAGAATTAATTGAATCTCCTCTTGTGTAGGGCTTAATTTCACGTCGACTCTTGGTCTCATCGTCTGATGTCACGTCGGATTCTGCGATTTGAAACAGCTGTAGACCAAATTTGCTGGACTCTCTTCGTAACATTTTCTTGTTCGCGAACTCCGCCAAGGATTGCCTTCTCTCGCCATTGGGATTCAGTTTTCTTCTAGCTCTCTCTTCTTCTTTCACTTTAAGAACGTCGAGTAAGGCGTTCAACAACAATACGACTAGAAAAACCGTTATGCCAATCACTGTAACAGCATTATTTTCGGCTTCAATATTTTCCCGTTTCATTTTTGAATTATGTGGTTTCTGTGTGAATACTTCTAATGCGCTACAGGCGTCTTTCAGATATAAAGGGATCACTTTTGTCTTCACTTCATATTTAACGCTTGAAATGTTTGGTTTTAATTCTGGTTGTTTTTCAACGATCGTTTCGGGCTTCGGTGGTTCCTCTTCAATCACATTGTTTGTCGTAAACCACATGTTAACACTGTATAGGCAATAAAAAATTACAGAGAGTATAAAGAGTAATATCTTATGCTCGCTCATGTTTACATCGCAGTACGTGATGGTTTGTTTTGACAGCGGTTCGCGCGTGCGTGATATTATTCGCGTAAAATGCGATGCTTTTAAAAGTTCAAAGCTTAAATTGATTTGTGATTATTTATTATTTTTTATGATGATTATTTATGAATATTTTCAATGCACTGAACACGCGCGACGTCAGTTCTTGTTTTGTGTAAGGTGGCCACTACTGTTTGCGCATGTGCGGTTTTTCAGTTAGCTCGGGCGTTGGGGTCGACTTGTTTGTAGTGAATTCTATTCGTACGTAAAAGCACACGGAGAAATTGTATAAACAATTCATCGATATGGAACCGTAACTTACTATATTATAATGATTTCTCTTGGGAATGAAATGCATTTGTTTAATTTACGTTATCTGATTTCCTCGGTCGGTCGTTAATTTCTTATCAATTTTATTTGGGAGCTTCGCTATCAGTGTTTGCATCCTATAATGTCATAGATAAGAACTTAGTTTAATTAAATTTTATCTTTATATGCACTTATGTTAGTATAAATAAAATTAACAATAATATTCTACAAGTATGACTTGTACATATGTTCATTACAGTTCATACAGAAAGGTAAACAGTGCCTAATCGTTAGCGGATACACAAAGAATTGATAATGTTTTTAACTTTAGTTATATTTCAAATGAAATAAAAGGTGTAATGAAATGAAAATACTACTTTATTATAAACATAACGGCCCTTACAATTTTGCGGTGCTAAAAATTACTACAATTATGTATACAATCTCTTACATAACTTTAACATTTAGTAAATTTATTAGACTTACTTGGTTATTCTTTTAAACTATGATATTTAATGCGCTCGACTTTATTTAACTATTTAATCTGTCACTCACTTTAAATACTAATTGATATCACGACGGACTTGATAAAGTTTGACATATTATGTGTTTATTTCAAATTTACCGTCAAATGTTTACCCAAAACTAATTTAGCGTAATGTCTACATCGATTGAAAGTCAGTAACAGCGTTAAAATAAATCAATTACAAATGTATCTTGAAAATAGAATAATTAATCTGTAGTAAGTATATATATATTATATTAATTTTTTTTTATAAAACATTAAAAATTTTATATTTGAAAATGAGAAAGTGTCTGTTATAACTCCAATTAAAAACCTTAACATGAGGAGAAGTGTAGTCCTTATTATCTTAGGCATGAAAATAGTTATTAATTAGGTCTCTAAAAATTAATATATAGGTAGGTATTCTCTCTAAAATTTGCATTGTTTGTATCAAATTTTATTTAAATAAATACTGATTTTATTTAGAAATATAATATCCTTCAGACGGATTTCAGCCACGGCGGCCAATCTCAAAAGAGATAAGCGCAGGACGTTTGCACAAGTGTATGCGCAAACACAGGTGCACTCTCTATTCTTTCACTCTCATAACCCGATGGGACGGCAATCCGACACGACCGGAAAGAGTTCAGGCGCAGGACCAACGGCTTTACGTGCTTTCCGATGCACGGGAGTTTACACACTTCCAATTTCCACTCGGGGCTGCTACTAAGGATTTTCGACAGAAAATCTTATTAACATTTTATTGGCCCGATCTGGGATTTGAACCCAGGACTACCGTGTCTGCGGCCTTATATGTAGCCATTAGACCAACGAGGCAGTCGTTAGAAATATATACAGCGTGTAACCAAATTCGTGTCCGACCCGTGATGTGGTTATTAGGTACCGTGTGTCGGTTCTATTTATGTAATAATTTTTAAAATACTAAGCAAAAAAATTACTTAAAAAAATATATTAATTGTGTTTAACGACACTGTTGGTGGTAAAAACCGACACACGATACCTAATAACCACTTCACGGATCGGACACGAATTTTGTTACACGCTGTATATATAGTAGATATGTTTGTACTGTGCATCGCTATCAAGCGCTTTTACGCGAAGAGCTTTAAATAAAACTTTACTACTCTAATGCATGCACATATTAAAATTTTACGACTTCTAATAAATAATATTTATGATGATAACAGATTAACGAATGTAACATATAAAAACTTCCTGGTGATGGTTTTGTGTTTTAATCACGGAAGATGATTTTATCTTATACAGTAATAGACTCATATTATATACGGTATATAAATTACTATACAGTTATGTAATAGTATATTATAAGTTATTTTTGTAAAGCTGATTCTCTATGGTACAAAACCATCAGGCCCCGTCTTGGAGTTTCAAAGCCTCCTAGGCACTTTAACATTTGATGTCCCACCATTCCGAATGGGTTAGAGTCGAATTATATTATTTTCGGCTGATTGGGGCACCTCGGCTGGCGGAACCCTTACAGTTTTGCCTTGTAGGCCTAGGCATCCAAGGCTTCATATATATTTTCATATCATACATCATGTAGTCCGATTATACCAGTGTTGGTTTAGTCCATCACTTATGAGCATTATTCAAAGTACATAAAATTACATATTTAATTTAAGATTTTAAATGAAATAAATTTATATAGTCAACTGTTATGTGTAGCACTACCCTAACTGCAGGATTGTCTTACGTGGTTGGATGTTTGAAAGGTGATTGATCCTGTGTATAGATGGTGCATAATATCTTAGATACATTAGGTGGCGCCGGCTTATAGAAGGAGAGGAAGTGGCTAATACTGCACTGCGAGTATCTAGGTAAAGTGAAAAATGTGAAAAACCGAAAATATATTATTAAATAAGAAATACTTCGATGAGATTCATTCACTTAGTGTTAATATATTATATATATACTAATATATAAAGCTGAAAAGTTTGTTTGTTTGATTCGGCTAATCTCAGGAACTACTGGTTCGAATTAAAAAAATATTTTTGTGTTGTATAGTCTTTTTATCGAGGAAGGTTCTAGACTGATTTTTATTCATTATATTTTTATTAATTATATGCGGGTGAAACCGCGGGCACAGGTAGTCTTTAATAAATTGTAATGTTCGCTATCTTCGAAACTATTTGAAATCGGTGCCAAACTATTGAAGTTTTCTTGAAGTTAAAATATTATATAAAATTAGTCACTAGGTTAGCCTGTTATAAACCTACTTGACTTAATTTATCCTTTTTAATGCGTTTTATTTTATTATATTTTTGAATTTGTATTGTCTGCTTAATAGTAATTATTACCGCATACGTTCTAATCTATTTTGCTGTTTCTATTTACCTATTATATTATACTTCACTTTTACGTATTAAGATATTTATATAAACAACAGTTTCCAATTTGAAACAATGCATACAAATAATTTAACGCTAGCGAACTCCATTTTGTGCTTAGAAATATAAAACCATTAATGATTTAAGCTCCGTACACTTAGCCATGTTTTCATTGAATTTGTAATTGAATTCTCGTAATGCAGGTCACACTTGCGGTTATGAATGCTACCACGTGTTTCGCTTCTTAAATGCAAATGCAAGCGTAGGTATTGCTCCGTTTTATTAACGTCTTAATTGAATTATACGTCAGTAAATACTATGGCTTTTTACACGGCTGCCAAAAAGGAGTGCAATGTTTTCAGCGTTTATGTATGTATGTGTTCCACCATATTTTCTTAATAGATGAACAGATTTGGACGTATGGAGTATCGTTAGAATCTTTATATTACACTGATCAACAAAATTTTGTAACAAGAAAAGTAAGCAGTAATTTCGAAATTTCTACCTAACCTCTCCACAAAATATGTATATTAATTTGATTAGGACTAGTTTCCGTGTTCTCCGTACCGGAAGGTTATGGTGCTAACATGAAAGAATCCTATGAAACAATGAAATTTATTTTAGAAAAGATTCAATATGACGAACATAAATGGAAAATTTGCGGAGATTTAAAAGTTGTTGCCCTTTTATTAGGATTACAACTTGGGTATACATTTTTTTTTGTTTTCTTTGTGAATGGGACAGTAGGGATATGAATAACCATTACGTTAAGAAAATTTGGCTTGACAGACGATCTCTTACTCCAGGAATAAAAAAATTAAAACATGCTCCATTAGTACAACCTAAAGATATATTTTTACCACCTCTCCATATAAAACTTGGCCTGATGAAAAACTTTGTGAAAGCAATGGATAAAAATGGCGCTGAATTTCAATACCTAAAACAAAAATTCCCTAAAATCAGTGACGCCAAGATTAAAGAGGGTGTGTTTGTAGGTCCTCAAATCAGGCAAGTGATAAAAGATGATATATTTAAAGAACAACTCGATGATCTGAAAAAACCAGCTTGGGAATCATTTATAAAAATCACTGAAAATTTTCTTGGAAATCATAGATCAAATGACTTTAAAACTATTGTCGAGGAATTTTTAGAGAATTATAAAGCATTAGGCTACAATATGTCCTTAAAAATATATTTTTTACATTCACATTTATACTTTTTTCCACCAAACTTGGGTGCCATTAGTGATGAACACGGGGAACGATTCTACCAAGACATTTTTATCATAGAAAAACGATACCAGGGAAAATGGAGTCCAACTATGCTGGCAGATTATTGCTGGGGGTTACAGAGGGACGTTCTTATATTATAACATTGATAAAATTTTAATTTTTGTTAAAATAGTTTCTACGGCCTACGTGTCCGTGTTCTTGTTTAAATTATAATAATCATAGACATTTTAAGACCTAGATACAGTACTTATATGGTTTACTGGTTTATTTAAAATTTATTGCACTCCAGTTTTTATCTAATAATTATTATTAAATAATATGATATATGTTACGTAGGTACAAAATAACTCCCAAAGCATTGAAGGCATGCATAGGCAGACCGACAGTTGAAGCGTCACGGTATTATGGTAGCATGCGAAAGCGGTCCCTCTACAGATGGAGATGGTATTGCTGGTTTTCAGTAGGTATTCTGGCACCCAGTGTCTCTGAGTCTTTCATACCTCCAAGCTCCATAGCTCCAAGTAGACGGAAAGCGTAGATGCGTTTTTCAGCGAGAACAAATAATAGGTACATATCTATGTATATAGTAAGACCGTATAAAGAAATATATTAAATGAACAAACAAAGTAACAAATTGCAATTATTACCTTATTGCATCTAATAAAATAACAAGTTAAATGAAACAGGGTATTTATTAAATGCATTTCTAAGCGCCTACGCTGCAAGAAATGCAATATCACCAGTTTGCGAGTTTGCGATTAAAAATATGTTTCGATATTGCATTCCAGTAAAGGCAAAGTTGTGATCCAAAAAGTTTTCCATTACCCGCATCGCCGCATTTGGTTGAGCATTACAATTTGCAAGGCGTATAATATTTCAATTTCACTTAAATCTGAATCAATTTCGTAGCAATATATCACTATTTTATTCCAATAAGAAGTAGCGACGTGATTATTTGATTCAATTGAAGATTTTTCAGGTTACATTACAACTAGAGATTTCAAACGATAAAAGTTATTTTAATCAAGATCTAGGACGCCAAAATGAGAATTAGGATTTAATAAGTGTAAGAATTCGACCTTCATGTCACTCACGTAGTTTGTAGGCAACTAGACAATTACTTATTCATTCATAATTCATATTAGTAGAGATTTCATACAAAATATCGATAAAAATAAAGACAAAAACAGATACTACACAAATTTAACGACGTGGAATTGCAAGACTAGCAATGAACCAAACCTCCTGTCAAATCATTTTGTCAAGTCTTGTCAAATCAGCGGAAACAATAGGACATGGTGTTATATCTTTAAAATATATTCCGTTTCATCTGCAGTGGGAACAAATATATTATTTAGAAAGTACCGAAATGATATAACTGTAGGTTATTTAAAAAAAGAAAAACAAACCAGAGGCGTAATTCCTTTTTTTACCCTTATGTCCTAATTGTTTCAGAAACTGTACCAAAATCAGTAAGTAATTTAAAATGTAGTATTATTAAGTCATCGTTTTATCTTCTCTAGACTTCCATTCATTGTAACCGCTTACGTCAATTATTTCGCTCAATAAGCAGTTTTATATTCGCTTCAGAGAGATGGGCCCCGAAATGCTCCCCTAACGCATGCCTAATGAACTTGAATGGCTTTGTTACGAGATAGACACTTTTATTAGCTTCATTTACATTTTAAACCTTAAATAAAGGTAATAAAGTCTTTATTTACGTAGTCAGAGATTGCACAGAATGATACTTATCAATTTATGACTTGAAAGGATTTATCTTGAGAGAATCATTGATATAATATTGGCGACGCGGAAGTTTTTGCGTCAACGCTTATTTAACAAAATTAACAAAGCAAATCAATCTTGTTTTTTTAAAATTTATTATTTATAGAAGAGCCAGTTACATATAGTATTTGCCCCAGGGATCTGGATTCCTACTGGCGACACCGTTCGGAAAGACTACGGTGAAAGATTAGTGAAGTGACATAGATGTTTTAAATGTCGGTGAACTATTTTTCGAAATAATTGGGGCTAAATGTATTAATATATTTTATGAATAAGCTGTTCTCCTTCAGTCATTTTTTTCACCATAGTTTGCCCTAACTTTGGGGAGAAGTATCGTCCATTCTAGAATGGTAGGTAACAAATATAATATTTCATCCGGCATATTTGATCACTTGCTATGGAATGGAAGTATATTTATCTGAAATGGAGATGCACAAAATGAAGCTCTTTCCATATGTCGATACTTTATATCAGAGCAAGCTTAAAGTAAGAGTACCCAGATATACAATGATAAGACTAGATAATAATATTTTAGGGTAAAACATTATTCTATTTTACTACATCATCGTTCTATTTTAATACTTCATTATATTGGAATTGGGATATTTTTTAAGATTGCGATTCACGATGATCTTTGTCACCGTCTAGCAGTGGTATTTGACAGGTTTCGAACGTGTTATCTTTGGTTAAGAACCACGTACGTCATCTATTAATTCTACCATCTCGGCTATCCTAACAATCAAATATGTATATACACTTATGTATAATTATATACTTGTATATGACAATTTAAAATTATAACTTTTAGTAACATATTCACTATATATTGGCTTAACAATAATTAATCGTTATGAACTTCATCAAATATTATGAATGTTTCGATGATGTTAAAAACATTTTTTATAACGACATTGAAGAAAATATATAGCATCAAAGATACATAGTCACACATTCACATAGGGCTCAAAATTCAATCCTTAGCTCAGCAGTTTTTTAGCCCAACATTTACAATCTGTGACTAGCTGGTCGGAAAAAAATACAGACGAAATAAACATCTTTAAAAAAAAAACAACTAAATTCACTGCTACCATATCCCGAGAATAGAGGACAGATAATATAGTACAGTTTAGACCGAAAACAATTTTTATCTCTTTGCGTTTTAATGCAAGCTTACCTCTATATTTCTATTTTGACACAGGCTCAGCCTAGTTTAGATGTTAGGCTGGATAGTTACGATTAAAACACGTTATTTACTATAAGAAATACATATATTTTAAGTTTAAAATGTTATTGAAAATCAATTGATGTTCATAATCTTTTTTATCGAATCAATCTCTTGATTAAACGTTCACTTCATCGTTTGGAACGGAAATCGTCTTGAATAGCCAATCGCGAGTCTTTGAAATGGGGATTTTTCCCCAATCGGAGTTTGAACGCTTCTTTAGGTTGACACCCCACCTATTTAGCTGCTTCGCCTTAATCTTCGTAATTCAAAAACTAATTTCTATCAATTCAAAATGTTATTTATCGAGGCATTATCTATGGTCAGCGGTAATTAAAATCTAGTGGTGTTTGTTTTTGTTACTAAATAATTGAAAAAATACCCAATGATCTACTCCGCGATGTAACTATTTATGTTAAAATAGGTTAAGTCACGTCAACGTGATTGAGTAACAAACATTCACAATAACAGATAAAACAATATTAAATCACCCTGTTA
Organism: Nymphalis polychloros; assembly: GCA_905220585.2. Lineage (NCBI taxonomy): Eukaryota > Metazoa > Arthropoda > Insecta > Lepidoptera > Nymphalidae > Nymphalis > Nymphalis polychloros. The sequence goes on from HG992251.1 coordinate 4,277,994, forward strand.
CTTTGACATTACCTTCAAACAGTTTTGTACAATATATAGTATACAAGCTAGGCCCCGAGGCTTCACACGCGTATAATTAATAAAAATATAATAAATTATTTTATTACTATAATAACACACACGCGCGCGCACACGCACATATGCCTACTGGTAAAGAAATACGTAATTAACCTGGCCTAACATTTGCGCCATCTCATGTTCTTTGTGTGTACCAATTTTCATCAAGATTTGTCAAGCCGTTCTTGAGTTATAAGAAGACATACAAACAGACAGACAAAAATAAAAAAAATTGGATAATGTGAATCACTACATCAGAAAACGATTATTTTACACAAAATTAGGTGAAAAAAAAAATGTACAGACAGAACCAATAGATTTATATAGTAGCATAGATATACATCTATATTTTTGAATATTCAGTTTAAATGCATTTTCTTTAAATTTTTAGTGCTTTTAAATATTCTACCTTAACCTAATTTGGTAAAGAGATGCAAGAGGGCAGCGCCCCGTTTCGCTTCGTATCCCATGGATGTTCAGCTCGGAACCATGGAAAGGAAATTTTTCCCCCAATTTGAATTCGAACGCGGCCTTAATGAGAGAATTGAGATCGCTATTACGTCTCTCAATTTCAGTCTTATTGAATTCGTTTCGAGCAAAACGGATACAGATTGATAAATTCCAATTGACGCTTATTTTTATCAAAAATTATTATATTTTGGAAATTTTATTTTATAAAATTGATAATTTCTTTGTTTTTAATTCATACAATGAAACCGAGATAATAACAAATTTCAGATATGAAAATATTCTTTTGAATACGACCTGCATAAAATCCTTTAAATTTTTTAGTGAATTTCTACTTCGCAAAAGAAAATTTCAAGTTAATCGAACCTATAATTATAAATATCTCGTGATGAGCTAGTCAATCTGTGGCCTATATATTTTGATTAATTAAAAGTGGAAGCAGTTAATAAATCCTTCTATACAATAATATCAATAATGATGTGTGTATGTAATATAAAATTAAAATCATTTTTGAAAATAAATTCCAGTTAATATTTATTCAACAACCAATAACATGTGATTCAAGTTGCATCGCGATCCTCATTATCTATTTATAAGTTCGCTTAGGAAGTAGCCAGCTCTCGCATCTTCCATTTGCACAGAATCAATTGCAAGGTCGTTAAATTATGCTCATAAGAAACATAAATTCATCGGTTAAGATTCACGTGTTTTTTTCAATGGGTTAAATGTAAGTATTAGTTTTTTGTTTAAACTTTATTTATCTGAAATCGTATTATAAATAAAAACTCACTTAAATGCAAATCAAATAATTCTGTAATTATACAGGCTTATAAAGGCATTTTTGATTCGTCATGTTACAGTATTGTAATTAAATGTAAAGCGACCACCGTTTCGGAATGTAGATTATATAGAGAAGAACTGGCATGAAACTCAATTAATTATTATCCTATTTCATCCTTTAATTAAAGAGTCAATCAAATATACTTAAAATTATGCATATTCTGCTTGGAAATGATCATGTTTAGTGCATGTTGTCCACCACCTTTTTATCATTTATATAATCTTGTTTTGAGTAAGATGCCTAATTTTTTATTATTTCCTTTCAATTTAAAGATCTGACAAGATATCCTTTATTTAAGAGAAATGCTTTCAAATTTCTAAAGCAGAAATAATAATAACAATTATGAACAAAATTTAACACGAAAATATCCTATCTGATGAGACACGAAAATCGTAACGTTTTTCATTAGAACATTCAAATAAACCTACAATCTAAAGTTAATCTCGGCTAAGTATCCACTGAGAGCTGATGCGGAGTCGGAGAGTCGTGGGTGGAATATACGAATAAAAAATACAATTTAGTTCGTTTGTTTTAAGCAAATAAATATTCCAAAATTTACTGTACATTTTTAAATCTTAAAAATGTTACGTACAAATACAATTACCTTAATAACTAAGTAGCTATTACTTACAGTAGCAGCCTGTGAATGTCCCACAGCTGGGCTAAAGCCTCATCTCCTTATTGAGGAGAAGGTTTGGAGCTACACGCTGCTCCAATACGGGTTGGTGGAATTCACATGTGGTAGAAATTCAGCGAAATTTGACACATGCAGATTTTCTCACGATGTTTTCCTTCACCGTCGAGTACGAGATGTATTATAACCACAAATTAAGCACATGAAATTCAGTGGTGCTTGCCCGAGTTTGAACCCACGATCATCGATTAAGACTCACGCATTCTAACCACTAGGCCATCTCGGCATTACTTTATAATTTTAATTTTTTTTCTATTACTTAATAATAGCTAATATATATTTATGTTTTTAGAAGTCATGTACGGAGACGTACAAATACCTATCTGTCTATTAAATTTTAGCTGGGGCAGAGTTAGGACTCATGGTCGTTTACGCAAGCGGAACGCCATCCATTACCAGCTCGCTTTGAATGTAAAGGATTTTTTTAATATAAATTTAATACACTCAGGTTTTTATATTAATATTGAAAGCAAATTCTGCGAGTATTCGCCTCGAGAGTTGCTATAGTGCGTTGTTCACATCAACAGGTACGTTAACCACCACGGACCACCTGGCCATACTATTTTTTTTTTTAACACAGTGGAAACCTTCAAAAGATACTTGGCTCCCTTCGGGGGAGGAACCGGGTTATGTGGGATTCTTACCCACTAAAACCACTGCGATGGCCATCCTCGGCACGGATCGGAGAGGCTGCGGGTGATCGTGTTGATATAACGCATCCGCGGCCCCTCCCGTGCTCTGCTCCGCTCGTGGGGAGCTCTCCTCAGGGAGCGAAGGTAATTTCGCCCCCCCGCACTCCTCGCTAGTGCGTACGGCAGCTCGAGGCCATCCCGGCTGCCGTCCTCCTCAGGGCCGTCTGAAATATGACCCGTGAGGCCCCGCTGGGCACGCTTCCAACGTGTGCTGGGCAGTGTCCCGGTCACGAAGTATCGACTTGTTATAGGTACTACATAAACTTGGTACATGTTAACCGGAAAAATTGTCTTTAGTTCTTTAAATTTATGTCGACACCGATCACAAACACTAAAATTATATAATGCTAAAATGCCAATATTTCAAAGCAATAAAATACTTGTCAAAGTTATTCCTTCCTCGGCGTAAATTTCCCTAAATACGGATTTTACGCAAATCCTATGCAAAATACATTTTTCTTCACAGATACTCGTGCGAGGCCGGGACGATTAGCTAATATTATAATGTAATATTTTTACAGGTTTGTTTTTACGCAACCAATCATTAAATTTGGATCCACTTTGTCGTGGGCGTAGAAAAGGACATATGGTAACGTTTGTATTATAATGAATAAATGTGTGTACTAAAATATTATTTTGCTGGCGAGTTGAAAGTTTTATATTTCGAAAGCAGGACTTTAATACAAAATCGTCTACGGTTTTAAGATATTTTTTTATATTAAAATTTAGCATGATACTTAGGTAGTAAGTGACACCCTTGACTATAGATTCCCCTTCGTGTATATAAACACTGAACAATATTTATATATTAATACTACAGTCACTATAAAATGTCACAGACAAACAAGCGGATATGGCGAGCTTATAACAACATAAAAGATGAACGAGAATGTCCTACCAACACAGGCGGGCTTACAAAAGGTTTTCCGCTCCTAAACAAATGCAAAATACAAAATTTAATAAAACATTAATTCTAAAGGCAATATTTTATTGGAATTTAGCCAAGAGAAACCGCAGGTATTAAATAGTTTCCAGAATTAGAACGGCGAGAGTTAATTGCGGCATCGGGAGTAATCTACCTATATTGCGATAGAAGTTACGCCAAAACATTTTAGACATTCTAGCTTAGGCTTCATTTAGTTTCTACCTTGGAAATATACGGTACTTTCTAACACATATTTCCTACCATTAAATATTAAAAATCAAATAAGAAAATAGTTTTGTTAAATTATATACTAAATACAATCGTATTCAAAAAAGTTTATTTCATTTACACGATTTAAATTTATTATCTACTACTTTTTGCGCGCTGCTTCGCCCGCTTGTTTGGTGACCAGGTGTTAGGTATAAAAAAGTACCCTATGTCCTACCTCGGGGTTGCTTGCTTCGTGCCAATATTAATCAAAATCGGTCCAAAGGTTTAACTACGACAACGTAACAAGTATCTGTAATGCATGTACATATTGGCGGCACTGAAAATTAATAAATAATTCCGATTGTATTGATGTAAGTTTGGAATGTGTCAGTTTTTTGTAATAAAATCTATGTTATTCTTTGAAAATTAAAGTATCTATACTAATGTAATAAATGCGAAAGTAACTCTATCTTGCTGTGTGTTAAACTTTTACGGGTACACCACAGAGCCGATTTTGAGGTGGTATGAAGTTTAAGCTCCAAGTAAAAACATAGGGCTTATACCTAACATTTGCACCGTCTAACACGCGAGCCAAGTCGCGGTTGAAAAACTAGTAATTTTTCATAAATAAAGGTTACTTACTATTCTGTTCAAGTATAGATGTCAAATAAATTGACGAAATTACAGCGTTTTGTAATAACAGCGATTAGCCTAATGAGCGTCGTCACAAACAAATTTTACGTTGTAATCGCTTAACTTGTGTGATTAAAATTTTAGGGACGCGGGATGTTACACGGATTGCGAAAGTCACAGCAAAGTTATAACAATACCTAATTCGATATATGTTGAAGTCAATTTATTTATTAAAGTTACTTAACTGTTGTTTTGGACAAAATTTATTCAATTCCATTTAAATTCTTAGTAAAGTAAAACTCGTTGAAAAACAAATACTTAGTTGATTAACAAGTATTAACTATCATTAGCAGTTTTTTAAGTACATATGCTAGCGCTTGACTGTTATCACACCTGATGGAAAGTGATGATACAGCCTAAGGTGGAGTACGCTTGCCTAGAAGGTGCCTATTCACTCTAGACTAAGGTAATATAGGTACCTATATTGTAGGTGGTGGGGAATACGGAGAACAGAAGGGTGTTCCAGACCCTAGTGGTGCGTATCAGAAACGAGGAAGCAAATTGTTTCGTACGTGTTTTAAGTACGTCAACTACGTACGGGTGCAGATCTTTTCGATGCCTCGCAGTTCTGTGGTAAAAAGGTGAAGGAGGAACCAAATTAATTACTAATTTTGCAGAATGTATATATCATATCTCTGGACTTATTTGGTTTTTTTTATATTATATAAAAAAAAAAAGAAATAAATAAAAAGAAATAAGAGTACAAATTTAAGTTCGAAACTTAAAAAAAAATTGTAAACCGTATATTTAAATTATTGGGAGAACTAGTTCTATTAAAATTATTAAAATTATTTTTAGCTTATGAAGGATACAGACTACATAGGAGTCTAATAATATATATTTACTACGAAGTAACAGTAATTATATACTTTTTTAACATGCTTTATTATAAAAATGCAATACATACTTAAGTCGATACTGATTTATATCCCGAATAGACATATGATATCCGCGTAAACAATATATAGGCACTAGATATATAAGATTAATTGACTGCCTCGTTGGTCTAGTTGCTACATATAAGGCCGCAGACACGGTGGTCCTGGGTTCAAATCCCAGGTCGGGCCAAAAAAAATGTTTTTGAGATTTTCTATCGAAAGTTCTCAGTAGCAGCCCGGAGTCTGGAAGTTGGAAGTGTGTACACTCCCGTGCCTCGGAAAGCACGTAAAGCCGTTGGTCTTGCACCTGAACTCTTTCCGGTCGTATCGGATTGCCGTCCCATCGGGTTATGAGGGTTAGGGAATAGTGAGTGCACCTGTGTTTACGCACACACTTTTGCACTATAATATCTCCTGCGCAGTTGGCTAATCTCTCTTGAGATTGGCCGCCGTGGCCGAAATCGGTCTGGAGGACCATTATTATTATATAAGATTAATTTATGTTCATTTTAACCAAATAACTATTTTAGATTTAAAGTATAGTAATAAATATACCTTACAACATGAGCGCCATATAATTGTTAAATTTTATTTATAAACACGATTTATTTATAATTACTATTAAGATTAAATATTAACCATCTCTTACGTTAACGTAAGAAACAAAGATGTTATGACTCCTGTTGCTTTTGTTACACTGGCTCACTCACTCTTCAAACCAAAACGAGAATTGATATGTAAATAATAAATCTTATGTCGACGTAATTTTTCGCTTACCTTACCGTCCCTCATCTGACGCGTGAAGTCTCGGGTAGTCTTGTACCCAGCGCTTAGATGTTTACAAATCAATACATAGTACAAATTAATGCTGTTAGACGGAAAAATATGATATTAGTGGGTGGTACCTACCTTCACAGGCTTGTGCAAATGTCGAGAAATTCTCAGTAGCAGCCCACAACACTTCGTTATCGTACGTAGCACGTAAAACGTTTGTTCTACACAAAAGCTCAGTTACAATTGTCAATTATTGTACATGTAATTCGTAAGTCCAACCATATTTTTTTAGGTCTACATAATCACATCGTTCCTGAGATGCATCCATATTGGTATCTAACATTATTCTTGTAACAATTAATTTATACTTTCGTATTACACAAAATTAAATCCATCAGAGAATCGTGATGAAATACAACGACGATTAAAAAAATCAAACGTTTATATATTCATTAACACATGTTAATTTAACAATGTACTCACCATAAAATACCTCACTATCACTTACTGGGATTATTTGTTAATTATTCATAATATTTTTAATATGTTTGCTAAATTCAATTATGATGTTACTTTATGCATTTAACGATTGCCTGTAAACTAAATACAAATAAGTAAAGTAACTACATAAGTTACGATCGAATATATTTAGCGGCACTCGGAATTCCAAAAATATAAAGTATTTATTACCAAATTAAAAGTTAATTAAACATAAAGTTTTGGACAATTACTGGGTAAAAATTATGATTACGACTAGAGTTGCAAATAATTCTGGAACCTTCTGAGAATTTATGAACTCTGAACTCATTATATTTATTACGTTAAGTGTAAAAAGAGAACACATTTTTTGAATAAAGGTAACGGTCTATAAAAATCCACTGCTACGCTACGGACTTCTCTCCTTTTCAAGAGGTTTTGGATCTTTTCCATCACGTTGATCTAATGCGGATTGGTGGATACACATTTATCCGACACAAGCTGCTTGTGCTGAACTATCCTATACTCATGATGTCTTTCTTCATCGCCGAGCAGAAGTTAAATTTAAACACAAGTTAAACGTATTAAAAACTGAAAGGTACTTGGCCGGGTTCGAACCCGTAATCTTCGGTTAATAATCACGTGCTCCAACTACTCGACTACCTCACAATTCTTTAATCAAAAAACAACTTAATTAAAATAACATAAATAGTTAAAATCTATATTCTTGTACAACGCATTGAATACTGCCATCACGTTCCCAATTATTTATTTTTTCTTTCAATATAAAAGAAAATACTTTATTTGAATAACGATATAATTTTTTATATGAATAAATATAACACGAATGTTACAACTTAAAAATATTGCACGAAAAATTTTTAATATCCCAGGATAGCGACGGCGTTTAAAGTAATATATGTGCTTGATATTTCGTACTAATACAAAGTTCATGAATTATTCGTTAAAATAAGCCGCTCTCTCTGCTAAGTGTGTTCGTAAATTGTCCTCAAGGGAGGTTTCGTAATATGTTCCATCTTATAAATATGTAAAAAATTCCGATTCCCCCATTTCATGCCAAACCAATTATATTCTGGTTTCCTTATGAATTTTGCCGATATATATATTTTTTATTAAACCTCTTTGAGTTATCTATTTAATTACCAATTGATAAAAGGTGCTACTGATTTTAATATTATTATGACAATGTAAGAAGTCAGATTTATTTAGGAAACAGCAATGCGATTCTGTAAAGACTCACATCAAATCTCACACATGAAATGCTGAAACCGACATACGGTGATACGCTATGTTGATACGTCTATTATTTAAATGTGATATGTTTTATAGCCAATACCGCATATTAATTTCTGACATTTAACGTTCATATTTAACGTTTTATGTTTGCCACAGAATAACATTCAAAAACGTTTTTATGCGTAAAAAAAGATATAGATTCCGAGTCTTACTTTTTCGTTATTTTATCGTATCGATCTCTACTTAATAATCCGTCTAAGATTAATTAGCAAAACAAAAAAAGAAACGGAATACGTCCCAGTTTCAAATATTACTACAAAGTCCTTAGAAAAGAATATATTTGTGAATAATATGTATTTGGGATAAATCGATTTCAGTCGAAAGAACCTTACGCATGCTGATTCTACGTAATCGGGATTGGTTACATTTTTTTTATATCATAGGGAGGCAGACGAGCGTATGGGCCACCTAATAGTAAGTGGTCACCAACGCACATAGACATTGGTGTTGTAAGAGATGTTAACCATCGCTAACATCGCCAATGCGCCACTAAGCTTTGGAACTAAGATGTTATGTCCCTTGTGGCTGAAGCTAAGACTTATTCGCCCTTCCAACCGGACCACACAATATAAAGTATTGCTGTTTGGTGTTAGAATATGTTAGGTTTGCACAAAACCCCGCCAGAGAGTAGATATTAATTTTTATATAGGTAAATAATGCCGCGGTTCTGTACAAAGAAACAAGGTATCATCAGGATTCAGGCTATAACAAACATTCAAGACATTATAATTTTTTTATTTCTATCCTTAATGACTTTAATTTGATATTTATGCAAAACACTTTCGTATGTATTAAAATATTTATTTAACATAAAATCGCGTAACAACAATTTATTTAAATATAATTTTATGGATCAATTTAATTCATTTTTATAATATATCATTTTTAAACCTGATATCAATGGGAGAGGTGCTCATTCAGGGTTGTCGACAATTATTGGAGAAGTATTTTTATCGTTTTTTCGTACATCCTTGCAAATATTTTAGACCGTATTCATGTTAGTTGATCTTACGTTAGTCGATAAATAACAGTAGGGTTGTCACCTAACATTTGTTTGTCTTTTGGAAAACTGTTATATATATATGTGTAATAAATAAATCGTACGTTACAAATTACGGATGCTAAACGTTTAAACAATACCATTAGAAAAGAAAAAGAAAAGAACACTTTTATTTGGGACATTTTAACAAAATGACAATTAGGTACAAAATAAAAAGTAAAAAATAATGAAAAAAAAAATAAAAAAAAAAAAAAAAAATTACTTTATTACTAATAACTTATCATTTACACAAAACAAAAAAAAAAGAAATAAAATGAACAATAAAAAAAAAAATTAACGATACAAAAAAAGAAAAAAAATATATAAAGAAAAAGAACAAGTACAATATAGGTATATGACGTGTCCCAAATAGGTATACCATTCAGCAATTCATAGGTGTGAACACCTAATGCTGGTTTTCAATGGTACCCTTTTTTGATACCTACTGACGGGCGGTGACCCAATTAAATTACAAATACTAAAATTTAAAATAAAAACAATAGACATTACATATATAATTTATTTATAAGATAAATTGCATACATTAAATACTAATACTGCTATATTTTATACGATACTAATACTGCTATATTTTATACGAGATAAACAACATGACAACCCTTAATATAACGAAAGTGTGTTTCTCAAGGTAACCTAGTAAACTAGGTAATTATTACCTGGCGGGTCACAGCGATCATTCAAAGAGCTATTATCATGCCAGATCCGGGGTCATAACAATAGCGTGACCATTTGACCACTGAAACACATAATCATTATGTCACAAAATAACTATAATTTTTGGCATATATTTATTTATAATTTGGCATTATTCGGCTTCTTGTATAAATTATATATTAATGTTTTATTTTTATTTTATTATAATTGACTAGCACTTTGCCCGCGACTTCGTCCGCGTAATTTTAAAAACTATTATTTAACGTAAATTCTTATTTGAGGTGTAGTTCCGAAAAGCCCATACCGCTTTTTTCCTTGAAATTTCGTATATTTATACGTATTTTGACTCGCTGATTACGATTATCATAATTAAAATTGGCGCAAATTTTATTTTCAAGGTCAAAACTCGAAAAAATTGTTAAAAATCTCTTCGAAAAAAAATTGCTTTAGACAAAAAATGTACGGGACATGAAACGTGCATTTTTTTATAATCTTCAACTTCTGTAGGAAATATTTTTCTCTGAGACCAATATTTATTGAGATAGCATAGAAAAACCTCTTAAATATCAGTTAACAGTGGCAAATTTTTCGAGTTTTGACCTTGAAAATAAAATTTGCGCCCATTTTAACTATGATATTCGTGATCAGCGAGTCAAAATACATAAGTAAACGAAATTTCAAAGAAAAAAGCGGTATGGGCTTTTCGGAACTTTATCCATTATTTCATAATAGACTAAGCGTAGGACAGTTTCAGTTTGTTCGAACTGTGATATTATTCATAGGCACATTTATTTATAGGCACTAGATATATAAGATTAATTGACTGCCTCGTTGGTCTAGTGGCTACATATAAGGCCGCAGACTCGGTGGTCCTGGGTTCAAATCCCAGGTCGGCCCAAAAAAATGTTTTTGAGATTTTCTATCGAAAGTTCTCAGTAGCAGCCCGGAGTCTGGAAGTTAGAAGTGTGTACACTCCCTTGACTCGGAAAGCACGTAAAGCCGTTGGTTTTGCGCCTGAACTCTTTCCGGTCGTATCGGATTGCCGTCCCATCGGGTTATGAGGGTTAGGGAATAGAGAGTGCACCTGTGTTTACGCACACACTTTTGCACTATAATATCTCCTGCGCAGTTGGCTAATCTCTCTTGAGATTGGCCGCCGTGGCCGAAATCGGTCTGGAGGACCATTATTATTATATAAGATTAATTTATGTTCATTTTAACCAAATAACTATTTTAGATTTAAAGTATAGTAACAAATATACCTTACAACATGAGCGCCATATAATTGTTAAATTTTATTTATAAACACGATTTATTTATAATTACTATTACGATTAAATATTAACCATCTCTTACGTTAACGTAAGAAACAAAGATGTTATGACTCCTGTTGCTTTTGTTACACTGGCTCACTCACTCTTCAAACCAAAACGAGAATTGATATGTAAATAATAAATCTTATGTCGACGTAATTTTTCGCTTACCTTACCGTCCCTCATCTGACGCGTGAAGTCTCGGGTAGTCTTGTACCCAGCGCTAAGATGTTTACAAATCAATACATAGTACAAAGTAATGCTGTTAGACGGAAAAATATGATATTAGTGGGTGGTACCTACCTTAACAGGCTTGTGCAAATGTCGAGAAATTCTCAGTAGCAGCCCACAACACTTCGTTATCGTACGTAGCACGTAAAACGTTTGTTCTACACAAAAGCTCAGTTACAATTGTCAATTATTGTACATGTAATTCGTAAGTCCAACCATATTTTTTTAGGTCTACATAATCACATCGTTCCTGAGATGCATCCATATTGGTATCTAACATTATTCTTGTAACAATTAATTTATACTTTCGTATTACACAAAATTAAATCCATCAGAGAATCGTGATGAAATACAACGACGATTAAAAAAATCAAACGTTTATATATTCATTAACACATTCAATATGTTAATTTAACAATGTACTCACCATGAAATACCTCACTATCACTTACTGGGATTATTTGTTAATTATTCATAATATTTTTAATATGTTTGCTAAATTCAATTATGATGTTACTTTATGCATTTAACGATTGCCTGTAAACTAAATACAAATAAGTAAAGTAACTACATAAGTTACGATCGGATATATATTTAGCGGCACTCGGAATTCCAAAAATATAAAGTATTTCTTACCTAAAAGTTAATTAAACATAAAGTTTTGGACAATTACTGGGTAAAAATTATGATTGCGACTAGGGTTGCAAATAATTCTGGAACCTTCTGAGAATTTATGAACTCTGAACTCATTATATTTATTACGTTAAGTGTAAAAAGAGAACACATTTTTTGAATAAAGGTAACGGTCTATAAAAATCCACTGCTACGCTACGGACTTCTCTCCTTTTCAAGAGGTTTTGGATCTTTTCCATCACGTTGATCTAATGCGGATTGGTGGATACACATTTATCCGACACAAGCTGCTTGTGCTGAACTATCCTATACTCATGATGTCTTTCTTCATCGCCGAGCAGAAGTTAAATTTAAACACAAGTTAAACGTATTAAAAACTGAAAGGTACTTGGCCGGGTTCGAACCCGTAATCTTCGGTTAACAATCACGTGCTCCAACTACTCGACTACCTCACAATTCTTTAATCAAAAAACAACTTAATTAAAATAACATAAATAGTTAAAATCTATATTCTTGTACAACGCATTGAATACTGCCATCACGTTCCCAATTATTTATTTTTTCTTTCAATATAAAAGAAAATACTTTATTTGAATAACGATATAATTTTTTATATGAATAAATATAACACGAATGTTACAACTTAAAAATATTGCACGAAAATTTTTTAATATCCCAGGATAGCGACGGCGTTTAAAGTAATATATGTGCTTGATATTTCGTACTAATACAAAGTTCATGAATTATTCGTTAAAATAAGCCGCTCTCTCTGCTAAGTGTGTTCGTAAATTGTCCTCAAGGGAGGTTTCGTAATATGTTCCATCTTATAAATATGTAAAAAAATCCGATTCCCCCATTTCATGCCAAACCAATTATATTCTGATTTCCTTATGAATTTTGCCGATATATATATTTTTTATTAAACCTCTTTGAGTTATCTATTTAATTACCAATTGATAAAAGGTGCTACTGATTTTAATATTATTATGACAATGTAAGAAGTCAGATTTATTTAGGAAACAGCAATGCGATTCTGTAAAGACTCACATCAAATCTCACACATGAAATGCTGAAACCGACATATGGTGATACGCTATGTTGATACGTCTATTATTTAAATGTGATATGTTTTATAGTCAACACCGCATATTAATTTCTGACATTTAACGTTCATATTTAACGTTTTATGTTTGCCACAGAATAACATTCAAAAAAGTTTTTTATGCGAAAAAAAATTATATAGATTCCGAGTCTTACTTTTTCGTTATTTTATCATAACGATCTCTACTTAATAATCCGTCTAAGATTAATTAGCAAAACAAAAAAAAAAACGGAATACGTCCCAGTTTCAAATATTACTACAAAGTCCTTAGAAAACAATATATTTGTGAATAATATTTGGGATAAATCGATTTCAGTCGAAAGAACCTTACGCATGCTGATTCTACGTAATTGGGATTGGTTACATTTTTTTTATATCATAGGGAGGCAGACGAGCGTATGGGCCACCTAATAGTAAGTGGTCACCAACGCACATAGACATTGGTGTTGTAAGAGATGTTAACCATCGCTTACATCGCCAATGCGCCACTAAGCTTTGGAACTAAGATGTTATGTCCCTTGTGCCTGTAATACTACTGTTTTGCGGTGCAATATCTGATGAGTGGGTGGTACCTACCCAGACGAGCTTGCTCAAAGCTCTATTAAAAATTATCAAAATTATATTATTTGTAATATAATATAAATAAGGTTATTGAAGTTAACTTTTAAATTATTAAAATATGAAAAATTATTGTTTAATTAGCAATAAAACAGTATTAGAAGGCAAGGACTATATTTCAATTAATGAAACAAAGGTTTCAATCGATTCAAATCATTATTGGGATTCGACCTAGTTAGTACAATAATAGTCTATGTTAAGTTTTTGAGTAAAATATTTAAAAAAAAATGTAATTAATGCATCAACTCACGCCAGGAGTGTTTTAATAATGTATGGAAATCGGGCAATAAATGACTTGTATTGCACCTGGCTGATTTTGATACAAAGACTGGAATTAAACAAAGGATCGATTAAGTACCACTCAAATAATTAATATGCTTCAACAAAACTGAATACAGATTCAATAACTATTCTATTTCAATTAACATTAAAATATTGATACATTAAAATTGATAGAGTTACAATACGACGTTCTATTAATATATTTCATTTACACGATATGGTATTTTATTATTTGCTTTGTAAATATATATTTTTTTATTGTGTCAGTTTTTGTATCGTCGAATATAAAAATAAATTTTATTAGTATTAATATACTTAAAAATGGAATGTATCCGTATTAAGGTCTTTTCGACCAATTTGAAGTTTGGTTCAACGTTTTAAAGCTATTACTTTAAACCGGCTTCCAATCCTTGTCTTCCTCCATATTTTATGTTCGACAAATCTAAGAAAAGTCACCAGAATTAAATAAAGTAGAAGCAGGAACATTTTAGAAATACTAAGAGTTCAAGAGAAGCGTGATCTTATATACGTATATACGTACGATACTTATAAACGTAATTGGGAGCACCGATATTTTTGTAAGATTTTATCGATCGATTATGTATTTTTTTGTTATATAGTTATGTAGCGTGTAAATGGGCCACCTAAAGGTAAGTTATCACCTCCGCTCATAGACATTGGCATCGTAAGAAATATTAACCATTCCTTACATCGCCAATACACCACTAACTTGGCGAACTAAGATGTTATGTCCCTTGTGGCTGAAGCTAAGACTTACTCGCCCTTCCAACCGGACCACACAATATAAAGTATTGCTGTTTGGTGTTAGAATATGTTAGGTTTGCACAAAACCCCGCCAGAGAGTAGATATTAATTTTTATATAGGTAAATAATGCCGCGGTTCTGTACAAAGAAACAAGGTATCATCAGGATTCAGGCTATAACAAACATTCAAGACATTATATTTTTTTTATTTCTATCCTTAATGACTTTAATTTGATATTTATGCAAAACACTTTCGTATGTATTAAAATATTTATTTAACATAAAATCGCGTAACAACAATTTATTTAAATATAATTTTATGGATCAATTTAATTCATTTTTATAATATATCATTTTTAAACCTGATATCAATGGGAGAGGTGCTCATTCAGGGTTGTCGACAATTATTGGAGAAGTATTTTTATCGTTTTTTCGTACATCCTTGCAAATATTTTAGACCGTATTCATGTTAGTTGATCTTACGTTAGTCGATAAATAACAGTAGGGTTGTCACCTAACATTTGTTTGTCTTTTGGAAAACTGTTATATAGGGTTTTCCAATAGGGACGCTTGAACTTTGACAGCTGATTGCGGCCATGTTGTTTGAGTGACAGCTGTCAAATGCAGTGTGTTATATTCATTCCGTCCTCCCAAATCACCATGGCAGGTTAAAATGTCGAGCAGCACGTGCAAATCATAAAATTGTTTTATGAAAATGGGTCTTCAGTTCGAGCAACGTTCCGCGCACTTCGCCCGTTTTACGGTCGCGATGATCGTCCTGCCGAGTCGACTATCCGTCGATTGGTGGACAAATTCGAGTCAACCGGGTCAGTTAACAATCAGCCGGTTCCCGTGCGTCAACGTAACGCGAGATCTGCCGAGAATATCGCCGCTGTGCGCGACAGTGTCCTCGAAAACCCGCGGCAGTCAATTCCGCGTCGCGCACAGGAACTCGGCCTTTCGCAGACGACAACTTGGCGAATTTTGCGTTGTGACTTGAGCCTGCACCCGTACAAGATCCAGCTGACCCAAGAGCTCAAGGTTAATGACCATAGACAGCGCCGTGTGTTCGCTGACTGGGCATTAGAGCAGTTGGAAGTTGACGCCGATTTTGGCAAAAAAATCATCTTCAGCGACGAGGCGCATTTTTGGATGAATGGCTATGTCAACAAGCAAAATTGCCGTATTTGGGACGAGACCAATCGACACGAGGTTCACCAAGTGGCAATGCACCCGCAGAAAGTGACTGTTTGGTGCGGATTTTGGGCCGGAGGCGTGATTGGTCCGTATTTTTTCGAAAACGATAATGGTGTGGCCGTCACCGTCAATGGTGAGCGATACCGGTCGATGATAACCAACTTCTTTTGGCCTGAAATCGAGAATATGGATCTGGACAACATGTGGTTTCAACAGGACGGCGCTACGTGCCCCACAGCACACGCTACGATGGAAGTTCTGCACGATCAAGCGCCCTTAATGGAAAACCCTATATATGTGTAATAAATAAATCGTACGTTACAAATTACGGATGCTAAACGTTTAAACAATACCATTAGATACTAATACTGCTATATTTTATACGAGATAAACAACATGACAACCCTTAATATAACGAAAGTGTGTTTCTCAAGGTAACCTAGTAAACTAGGTAATTATTACCTGGCGGGTCACAGCGATCATTCAAAGAGCTATTATCATGCCAGATCCGGGGTCATAACAATAGCGTGACCATTTGACCATTGAGACACATAATCATTATGTCACAAAATAACTATAATTTTTGGCATATATTTATTTATAATTTGCCATTATTCGGCTTCTTATATAAATTATATATTACTTATTAATGTTTTATTTTTATTTTATTATAATTGACTAGCACTTTGCCCGCGACTTCGTCCGCGTAATTTTAAAAACTATTATTTAACGTAAATTATTATTTGGCCCATACCGCTTTTTTCCTTGAAATTTCGTATACTTATACGTATTTTGACTCGCTGATCGCAAATTTTATTTTCAAGGTCAAAACTCGGAAAAATTGTTAAAAAACTCTTAAAAAAAAAATTGCTTTAGACAAAAAATGTACGGGACATGAAACGTGCATTTTTTTATAATCTACAACTTCTGTAGGAAATATTTTTTTTTGAGACCAATATTTATTGAGATAGCATAGAAAAACCTCTTAAATATCAGTTAACAGTGGCTAATTTTTCGAGTTTTGACCTTGAAAATAAAATTTGCGCCCATTTTAACTATGATATTCGTGATCAGCGAGTCAAAATACGTATAAGTATACGGAATTTCAAGGAAAAAAGCGGTATGGGCTTTTCGGAACTTTATCCATTATTTGATAATAGACTAAACGTAGGACAGTTTCAGTTTGTTCGAACTGTGATATTATTCTTACTGAGAGAATTTTATACCCGTCATAACTACTAAACGAAAACTCCGATCCGGATCATTTAAAGTGGAATTTACATGTAAATAATCATCCTTAATTATCGAACAATTTAAATGGATAAGGATTAATAACATCATGACACATATATCACCTCTATTCGATTCCACCGTATTCGATAATAATACAAAAATACTTAACTATAATAGTTAGGCCTATACCATCGCGGACTTTTTTGTGAGCAATCATGAGTACTATTAATATATATAACACTTTTTTATATACCGTCAATAGTTTTCGCAGCGCACGCCAAATAATGACTATTATAGCCAATAATTTGATACCTTGGGTTACATTGTTCCATTATAAGTAGGGATCTCTAATTTTTTTGAAAATATAAAGTAGCCTATGTAAGTTACTCGGTAAAGATGTAGCTTTCTAATGATGAAAGATTTTTTAAAATCGGTCCAGTAGTTTTTGAGTTAAATCGTAACAAATAAACAAACCAAAAATCTAATTCTCTTTATAATATTGGTATAGATGTCAGAAAATTTCACATATTGATAACATCGCAATCGTGTTCTTGGATTCACTGATCCATAAAAAATAGAGAACACAACACCTTATTATCGCTTCGTGATTACTATCTAAACGAAACGAATTCTATCGGAACAATTGCCAAAGTTGAAACGATTACATAATTATTTTGTTCGTTCTAAAATAGAATAAAAAATTGAACTCAAGATACGGGTTGGATTTTTTTTTGTTCCTAGTACCACTCCACCGGTGAAGTTTAAACTTCTTAAAACGCGAAACAAAGGAGAGGACACATTAAGCTCTAAAATGTTTTTTTTTTAAATAGCCTACTTCCTTATGGCCTATTTGATGGTAAGTGATCAGCGCCCATAGATATTGGCGCTGTAAAAAATATTATCATTCTCTTAATCGTAAATTGTCGATGTACGCCACAAAACTAGGGAACTAAGATTTTAAAATAGGTATGTAATCGTAATTAGTATTTTATTTGTAGTGTTATGTAACGTAGACAAAGTTTATAATCTAGTATATGAAAACTAGGCTTAATACTTACTTTTTGGCTATTGTCCTACTGGGTTTCCTACTTACAATTAAAGTTTTTACGCTGATTGATCGCGACGTATAACTCGTGGATCTTGACTTGTCTTGTGGTAACAAAGGACAACATCTTGAACTCCTCATTTCAAATGCAATAAGCAGCGATAGGTGTATTTATTCAGAAGTGGCACATTATGAAGGTTTTACGAATAACCAAAAAATTGAATCTTGTTTGTCCCATATGTGGCCTTCACCATTCAATTCCATTCATTTTGTGGTAAAAGTTAGCGTATTTTGCAATTAGAAATTGACTAAATTAATCTTCAACAAAAGTAAATCAGTTCTCTTAACTTTATTAATATGCAATAACTTGTGACCGCATATTAATTTACGAAATATGTCTTAATACATATGCTAATACTCAATCGCATATTGACTCTTAATAGCCTTTTGTCTGCAGTTTATTCTGTCAATATTTAAAATTTCGGATCTTAAGATCTTTGTTTTTATATTTACAATTGGAATGTAGACTATTGCACTTGATTATTATTGGCCATTTGGTATTCGTTATGGGAAGACATTGGCTGTAAGAAATATTACTATCAATCCACCGCCAACTCAAATCCAACAACAATTGGATTGGATCAAATATTATTTTTACATATTGTTCATCCAAATATAGTAGTTATGTTAATGATTGAATGATGAAACATGGTCAGTTTTGAATGAATGTTGAAATTATTTAAGTCTTACAACGTCGCGACAACTTTATGAATCCGTATGCAAATATTGATTAGTTTTCCTATTTGTAAGTTGATATAAATATGACTTTACTTTGAATACATATTTGTAGTAATAGTGCATGCATGCAAAACAAGAAAAATATTACACCTCGTCTTATTATCTCTACTGGTGACAGGAGGGCTGGTCATTTTTTGTCCAGAGAATCGGAACTGTATTCCGGATTGATGGGTGAGTGAGCCAGTGTAATTACAGGCACAAGTGACATAACATCTTAGTTCCCAAGGTTGGTGGCGCATTGGCGATATAAGCAATGGTTAAAATTTCTTACAATATCAATATCTATAAACGTAGGTGACCACCATCAGGTGGCACATACGCTCCGCCTACCTATTCCATAAAAAAAAATGCGATTCGATAATATGAAAATGCTACTAACATTCTTGCCACCATTCCACGCGGTCACGATTTGTACAGTAACAATTTATAATTATTGTTAGTATTTTTTAAGCGTAAAAATTTTTTTTTCCTTTACATCTTTGCAAGTAAATACATTAAATTTGACTAAATGTACATAAGAACTCCATGGAAGTTCATATGGTTATACCGCGCTACATGTGTCTTGTTATGTCTGCGTTTATGGTTATTGTTATAGTTAAAAATCGAACTGGCAGATTTTGTAACCATGTCTCGACGTTACACTTAATTAATTGTACATCGTTAATTTTAATTATACATCGCTATTTCACACAGCTTTCCATATTGATTTACGTTTGTAGTTTGAACTCAACTTCGTAAAATCTTAGAATGAAATTAAAATGTTGCTAATAATGACTATCTAATGGAAAACCAAAAACGTGGCCGGGACATCTCGTCGTTGTGACTATATGACGGCATGACGGCATATGACGGCTTAGAATTTGCGGTTTACACATTGAGGGTGGGAAAAGAGATTTATGTTTCCTACAGATCTGTCTATGGGAAAAGTAGAACCCATACTATCACGCGTATAATTTGTTAGCCTGTCATCCTAAAATAAATTCAAGATAAGTCGTCATACTCGTTAATTATACAAACCATCCGATATTATATGAGCTATTTATTTATTAAAAGATGTGTCATAAATAAGAGACTGATATGTCACGGTCTAATTATATGCCAAGGATTATTATATTCATTTAATACGAATGAATTATTTCACTGTGTCATATAAAGCCTTTCAAATCTATATTCCACTTCACATATTTTTATTAAAATCCATTTTATTTATTAAAAGAAATATTCGAATTCCAAACATTGAAATATTTACATATTATATACACATTTGAATAAGTAGCTTAACTCGTTGAGGGCCAAGGCGCAAATTTCGCGTGAAATGAAAAAAATTATATAAAAAAAGTTCTTCGGTCATCATATTATATTTTAAAGTCTACCTACCAATTTGATTGTTTGGAAGAAATTGGTACTTAATTGTATTATCTTAATAGACCAACCCTTGTAGTACACATTAATTAGTCACAAGACATTTTTTGTACTTTTACTTGTGATGTATACATTTTTTTTATAAATATATTAAAAATCATATAAAAACATCTTGATATAAATTGTAAGAATACAATAGAATACACAAACATCATAAGTATTATATAAGTAACTGCGCTTCGTAGTTTTTCCCGCCTTTAATTTATTCTATTGACAAGCGTGAATTTAAATTACTCTAAGTAGGTATTGTTCGCTCGTCTTATATATCAAAACTAACACTTTTATCAATCAAACAAACATTTTAAAATTTACTAGATACCCGTCCCGACTTCGAACGTTCATACAATTTTAATATGTATTCAAAAATAATAAACTATATATCGTATTAATAATTATAAAAAGGTAATATAAAAATATTAATATTATAACGCAGAACCATTATAAGGTAAATATTTGTTACAGCAATTATATAATTCCGATTTGTATATTATAATATTTTATACCGTCTAACGTACTATAGAAAGTCTCGATTAATTAATTGATTTTAAATATATTCTAGTTTTAATATATATCATTAAACTAAAATATAAAAAAAGTAAATGTCAATATTATCTGTCTCATTAGTAAAACGAATAGTGCGTTAGTAAAGATTTTATAGGACAAAATATTTCAATTCGTTTTTTCCGTTTGACCTTTTAGCCCAAAACCTGTCACCTTTTTTTCAAAGAGCGAATAAATTACATCGTTTTAGAAATATCTCGTTTACATTAATACAGCACGATGGCTTGTTAATATTAATTTATTTAGAATATAGATATTCCGATTGTATCACGAATAAGTATTTCACATTAAAAGTGTCTGCCCATTATACCGTACCATACCATGACCGTGCTATGAACGTATCAGGATCGGAAAGCAATACGATACGCTCTACTATGACGGTGCTGATCGCTGACGGGACAGTCTAGTGGGCATAGTCTAATACTTTCCTATTACGGTCTTAGTATGAAACGTTGTAGTGGGCAGAGCCCTTAAATAATTTTTTTTTAACGCTTTATCTAACTAAGATCTTGGAGGGAGATATTTCGTGGTCTTATCGTCACGAGATAATGTAAACGGGTTTTAGCCTCTCGAAATCGTCTGCCGCTAAGTAATGTTTAATCGCAAAAAGATATAAAAAGCGTTAACAGGTTGGCTTCATGTTTTCACTATCAAATTAAACAACATTATAATATTTAATTTATAATAGTATTTTTGGATACACATTTTTTATAGTACATTTTATGATGTCTAAGTTAGGTATAATAAAATATTCCATTTTTTTTATTGGTTACCATTTTATTATAAGTATACTGCAAAATAACTAAATATCTATCGTTAAATGGCAAAAGGATAGTTAATATTGTACTTTAGCTAACATGCTGATCTAACTTTTTTTTCAAACATCTTTCTTCTTATTATTATAGCTGGTAGCTTCAAAGATTGCCTTATAATAAAATTAAAAACATGAAGTAGTACCATAAATATATTTTTTGTGATGTTTGCGGTTTTTGTGTATTCTATTGTATTCGTACAATAAATATCAAGATTTTTGGCATTAAAATATTTTTATATGATTTTTAATTTCTAATTTATTTATACATTTTTTTATACATCTCAAGAAAAAGTAAAAAAAAAGTCTTGTGACTAATTAATGTGTACTACAAGGGTTGGTCTATTAAGATAATAAAATTAAGTACCAATTTCTTCCAAACAATCAAATTGGTTGGTAGACTTTAAAATACATAATTATAATATGGACACTGGGTGAAAATATGCGCAAATTAATATTTATACGCAATACAAAACTTGTTGATAGAGCTTTGTGCAAGCTCGTCTGGGTAGGTAAGTACCACCCACACATCAGATATTCTACCGCAAAACAGCAGTACTTGATGTTGTTCTGTTCCAGTTTGAAAGGTGACTGAGCCAGTGTAATTACAGGCACAAGGGACATAACATCTTAGTTCCCAAGGTCGGTGGTGCATTGGCGATGTAAACGATGGTTAACATCTCTTGCACTGCCAATGTCTATGGGCGTTGGTGACCACTTACCATCAGGTGGCCCATAAGCTGGTCCGCCTACCTATCCAATAAAAAAAAACATCGATTACTAATATATACTATGAGATATAATAAACTTCATTTACTATATTAATTGTCTCAAATTTTCAGATTGTGTTTTCGAGTAACTGACTAAGCTCAAACTAAAGTTACTTTAAGTAATAAATTATACCGTTTCCTATAATTGCATATTAAATGTGGGAAGATAAGGATATAATTATATAAGGATATATTTATAAGATTAGGATATTATTTGATTTAATTAGTCCAAGTAATTGTCCAGTACTCGTTAATACGTTTGACAATCCCGTTTTATTAGTATTTAATTATATTTTGTTTATATATTGATAATGTATACAATGTGTAACAAATACCCTGTCCGACCCGTGAACTGGTTATTAGGTATCGTTCTATTTATGTAATCATTTTTAAAATTGTAAGCAAAAATATACCCCGAATAAAATTTAATTTCACAAAATAACGAAAATTACATGGTAACATAGGTGCGGGCGACAGCGCTCGATAGCTCTTACCTATCCGGTAGCTAGGACACGAGGTCATGACCTCAGTTGTCCATTAAATTTTCGTCATTTATAATTGAAAATGACAATTAATATTTTTTTATGGGTAATTTTTTTGCTTAGTGTTTTAAAAATGATTACATAAATAGAATCGACTAACGATACCTAATAACCACTTCACGGGTCGGAGAGGGTTTTTGTTACATACTGTATAAATAATATATCTAAATTTCTCTATCGAATTAGTGTGGAATAATTTTAAAAAATCGAGACTTCTTACATTGACTTAAGTGTTCTTAATATATAATATGAAGTTTTAATGTACCAAGTAAAATTTAATTTAATTTATCGAGGCTTAGAGTTTATTCGACAAAGCTGCTCCAACGCGAAGTGATGAATACAACGTGAGATTTTTTTATTAGAAATCATTACAAGGTAACTTGTATTTACGAATTAATTTCATTCACTACCGAGCACTTCTATTCCTAACATTTTAAACGCGAAAGAGAGTATGTTTACTGGTTTGTTCGTTTCTCTTTTACGTTTTAACTACTCAAATGATAATGAACTTGTTATCAGAAAAAAACATAGAATACCTAACATCTACTTTCCGCCATCACGAGAGTTTAGCCTCTGTAAACACAAATCAAACTCAGCGGTTCTTTCCAGATATAATTCAGCAATTAAATTATTGACTTCATAATAAATAATGCATATTGAGCTGGTAGGCGTGTATGGTAGATACTTGCCTTACGCGTCGCAGGTCGTGGGTTCGATTACCACCCAGGACAGACATTTGTGTGTATGAACATGTCTGTTTGATTGAGTCTGGGTGTAATTATCTATCATCATTAGTTCTCTGGTGTCAATGCGCCGCCTTGCGATCTAAAATTCCTTGTGTCTTTTACACCGGCTCTGAGTAATAATTAAGTTTTATGCAATACTGAACATCTACATACAAATGAGATTTTTAAAGTTCGTTTGTTAAGTTCGTCAATATAAGTTAACCAATATATTGTATGTGTAAAGAGTATAAAGGTCAGAACCTTCGAATGTTTATAATCGTTATTTATTTTCTATCCACACATAAACATATATATATACATACATACATTTACTAGATACAGAATTATTTGACCTTGAATAACTAAATAAAACCAGAGCTTCACGCTTACCTACTCGTCTTGCATAAATTTAGGCAAATATCACACATTCTGATATAATAATACTACTTATAATGACAAAGATTATAAAAGACGAGATAAGTTATGTTATATAATAGTTTAATACCTAAATCGATTCGAGAACAGATAATGACTTATTTTTAAAGAAGTATGATATTTTTGAGGTGGAAAATTTTTGATCGCTATTGAGATTATAATTTTTAGGTTAAACTAGAGCGCAGGACATATTATAGTAATGTCCTACGGACCGATTTCAGCCACGGTAGCCAATCTCAATAGAGATTTAGACAACTGCACAGGACAACTGCACAGGCTGTCCGCCAACCTATACAATAAAATAAAAAATAAATAAAAAATTATGTTTGTTTTTTTTTTGTAGTCATTTTAAATATCTCAAAAAACATCTTATTTTGTATGTATTAATTACGGGTTTCATTTAAAAATAAATGTAATAAATTTATGCTTCTTTTATCTACTAAAAGGTATTAAAGTTAAAATAATTAATGCTTTCATTTTAATATTCTATATACAGGTACGACAAGTTCACATAAAACAAGAAGATAATGAATTCGCATCTTGATTCCGAACGTTACCTATATAAAGCCGCCGTCGAAATTTTTTAGTCAGACTGTCAATCAGGCCCGATAACCCACTTACAAAATGGTAAGAGCTTTAATCTGTATTATATATTAAATTATTCAATACAATTGTGTGATATCTAAATAATTTAATTTTTTGTAATAAATGTAATAAAATACAACGAAACGACTTTTAAAGTTTTATTTTATATTTAGTCGTTTCGTCATAAATTGTTCAATTAATTCAATTTCATATAAAAATTGACCGCATGACATGTTGGCAAGAATGTTGGCAGCTTTTCCTGCTCTCATAGTTGAATATTGTGTGGAGTAGAGTTGCTCTTTTAATTATTTATTAATTGAAATGATCAGAATTTTATATTTAAGTACAACTTATTTTTTCTATTTATCTCGTTTCAGAAATTCCTAGTTGTTCTCGCCGTCGCCGTGGCCTGCGCCGCCGCTGACGTATCCCACATCGTCAAGTCTGACGAATCTCAAGCCCCCATCCTAAGATCAGATTTCGACATTCAACCCCAGGGTGACTTCACGTACGCACAAGAAACCGGCAATGGCATCGTCTCCCAAGCTCAGGGTGTCGTGAAGAACCCCAACTCTGTAAGTGCAAACTAGAAATATGTACTAATTGATCCGGCGAATATTTATCTTCAGTAGTATTTAAAATTTTATTCTAGTCTTCTTTAAAATTTTCCGTTTGTATATGTTTCGAAATACACCAAAAAATAATTAATTATTTAACTACTAACACGTGAAACTCATGCGTTATAAATTCGTCTTTGAAGTCGAAAGAGCTTAGAATTCACCATTGAATAAATTGAGTGGTAAGTTAAAGCGTTATGTAAAGAGTTTTTTTAATTATTCAGCTATTGCATCGGGGAGAGGCCGAGAGCTAATTAATTAATTATTAGTTACATTAACAAGAATTTTTATTTTGTTACAAGCAGGTATTGCGAAGACAAATAAATTAAATATCGATTGAAACATAGCGCACACAACTCTTAAAGTGACATATTATGCCAAATATTTAATATCCCGCGAAAAAACAAATATTTGATACCGGGTTAACTTAAAGGAAAATAATTACCTAATAAGTGTAATTAATTATACTTTATTGTATAACATTTACTGTGTTGATTCACACATAAAGATAGTGTATGATCATATTATTTTGTTGTAGGAAAACGCCGCTCTTGAAGTTAAGGGTACCGTCCGATACAACGCCCCTGATGGCACTCCCGTCACCCTTGAGTACATCGCCAACGAATTAGGATTCCAGCCCACTGTAAGTACTTTAATATAAATAGTGCATTCGTACATTTGTTTATTGTGAAAATAAATTTCGTCTCATTTAAAGCCAAATATTTGTAAATGTATCACAAAATTCATAAAATTTTACACTTGATAACTTCATTAAAAATACGTTGTCGGAATGTTTAACATTAATAAATTATTGAACCTTGATCTTTGAATCATTGTTAAAATGGTATATTATTAAGTCGCACATCATTCAAATGTCTGATGTAACAAACTGGATCTTGGATTCCAATTTTAAATAATATTTAGAATAGTCTGACATTTATTTTTTATGTTCACTTTTCGAAGAACCGACAAAAATGACTTATGTCCAAAATTTGAATTTTATCGTAGACCTTGTTTATTAAATCATTCAATGATTTTTAATATTATTGTAAGTCTCTGATTATTTTATTTCTGTTTCACAGGGTAGCCACATTCCCGTCCCACCACCAGTCCCAGAGCTGATCCTCCGCAGTCTCCAATACATCGCCGACCACCCAGCCCCAGTCGTCAAGAAAATCGCCTAAGCTAACCGCTATGACCTTACTACGATCACTGCCTTATGGATAGTTTGTTGGACAACAAGATTTCAACCCACGTTATTGTTTGTTATTGTTTTTAGCATCGTAAAATGTAAGAAACGATTTGGTAATATAGTGTAATAAAAAAGCTTACGTCCCATTTTTGTAATACCTAACACTCCTAACAATAACAGTTTTAAGTCATTAAGGTATATATTGCAAACATAATTTATAAATACTTTAGAAGATATCACCGATTCCTTACGATTTTCTTTAGTAATTCTTTATTATATGCCCTGTACTGAACACACATACTCTGTACTGTATGGGTGAATAGATCGTTTGGTGAATATTCAAACCTTATTGATTAAAAAATGCACGGAATAAAATCTTTATTTTACCCGTACAAGGCTAGTATGTTAAATAACTATTTTACAGTTTTTTGAAAAGTCATATTCAAGGGAATATAGTTATATTGTTACAACAACAATGGGCGAGGATTATTTGCATGATGGAGGTGGCAGTAGATGCAATGGTCACATAAAAGCCGAAGTGATACCACGCGGGTCTCTCTTGCTTACGGGCTGTTCAATTCAGTGGTAATTGTCATGATTTTAATTTGAATGTATTTTGAGCGGTTTAATGTTCTATTTTCATACAAGAAGTATGAGATGACATTCGTTGAGGTCGATTTCGTGTTTTTAATTTTATTTATAATAGTTTGCTAAAAAGATACTTATCAGATAGTGCTATGTATGTTTGCTAAGATAGAAAAGAATTTACCAAAAAAATTGTAATCCTGGGACATTATTCACACATGGCCATCTGATCCCAAGCTAAGCAGAGCTTGTACTATGGAAACCAGACAACACATATACTTACATATACTACTTTTCTTTTGTAAATACATACTTATATAGATAATTACACCCAGACTCAGGACAAACAGACATGTTCATGCACACAAATATCTGTCCTGGGTGGGAATCGCACCCACGACCTGCGGCGTGAAAGGCAAGTATCTTACCAACCACGCCAACCGGCTCGTCAATGCCTCTACACAAGGAATAAGCATATTGTGTTTACAACTACAATATTTTTTCATGGGCTGTATTTGATCAAAACATAAAAGAATAAAACAATATTATGCTTTAGATATTTTTTAAATAAAATCATTCAATCGGTAACTTACTACTTAGAGATCAATATTTGACAACCGAAACACTGAGAATCAAAAATCAAAATTAATTCATGAAAAAAAAATCAAAAAGATAGTTAAAGTTCCTTAAAATGTCAAATATGCGAATTAATCTAAGAAAGCATTAATATTATCCTAACTAATATTAAAAATGCGAAAGTGTGTTTGTTTGTTTGTGACGCATTCACGCCTAAGCCACGAAGCCGATTTTAAACATTCTTTCACCAATGGAAAGCTACATTATCAGCGAGTAACATAGGCTATATTTTGTCCCCGTATTCCCACGGGAACGGGAACTACGCGGGTGAAACCGCGGGCAAAACGTTAGTAATGTAATATTATAATATTACCTACAAGAAAAAGAGGCAAACTGTTTTAGTATCTTGTTTATTTATTTAGTCTCTTGGAAGTGTCGATTTAGTTAGATTAGGTCAATGAGAAGGACTTGCAGCACTGCATTTTCGTATATTCCTACCTCTCCTGTTTCGAGATACAAATGAAACTTGGGAGTCTTATCATACTAGGAGTCGTTTTTTTTAATAGCGCGTTAATGTTTTTCTCTTTGTAGCATCGCCATTTCGTGTTCTCCCATTAATGACGTGACTTGAATTATATATATAACATCTGGGAGTCTTATCGAACTAGGTTTAGTGTCGTGGACTCTCTAAATATTAGGTCGTTACATATGAAATTGGCGTTTTGTAGGGGAGGAATATAAAGTCAATTTTTTTTTTGCAAAATGTATTTAATTAATCAAAATATGCACCGCTGTTATCTATACACTTTTGCCATTTCGTAGATAGGTCATTGATCCCTTTACTAAAAAAACCATGGGGGCGAGAATCAATAAACTCTTTGAAGGTGGTTTGGACTGCCGCGTCGGAGTTGAATTATTTTCCTTGTAAGAAGTTGTCCAAATTCCTGTAAAAATGGTAATCTGTTGGAGCAAGGTCCGGGGAGTACAGTGGATGTCGCAGACATTCCAATTGTAGGTCATCTAACTTAGCGGGTGTTTGCTGTGCAGTGTGTGGTCTTGCTTTGTCGTGAAGCAGCAATGGCCTAGAGCGATTGACTGATCTCGGTTGCTTAGCAGCTAGATATTCCTTCATGGTTTGCAGTTGCTGACAATATATATCTGCCGTAATCGTTTGGCTAGATTTTAGAACGCTGTAGTGAACGACACCGGCACTAATCCACAAGTAACTTTTTCCGAGTCAATTTTCGTTTAGAGCAGGATTTGGCTGGGTCTCAAGGGTTCAGCCATTGCGACGAGCGCTTCCGATTATCGTTCAGTATCCACTTTTTATCACAAGTAATGATTCGATTTAAAATCCCTTCATTATTGTGTCGGTTGAGCAAAATAACACAGCAGTCGACGCGTGTTTGCAAGTTCGATTCACTCAAATCATGAGGTACACATCGTTCAAGTTTTTTTACTTTCCCGATTTGCTTCAAGTGGCTTAATACAGTTTTTTCACTTACCCCGAAGCCTGCAGCTATCTCTGAAGTGCTTTGAGATGGATCCACTTCCACAATAGCCTTTAATTCTTCATTTTCCACTTTGGTCTCCGGCCGTCCACGGTGTTGGTTCTGAAGGTCGAAATTTCTAGAACGAAAACATTGAAACCAAAAACGTACCGTGCTTTCTTTTGCGACAACAGCGCCGTACACATCATTAATCCTTCGAGCTGTTTCTGCAGCACTGGTGCCATGGTAGAACTCGTACTCGTAAATATACCGCTATTTCATGTTTTCCATTGTGCGGTAATAAGCGACGCCAAAGAAAAAAATTATGAGGAAAAAACAAATGAATGACTGTTTTCAAAACTCAAATGTACCAGCTAAATGAATTTATAAATTTGAATTTGGAATTCTTAACCAAAGTGGAGATATTTCAGATCAAAGTGGTCAGTACGACAAAACGCTAATTTCATATGTAAGGACCTAATATATATTATGTTATATATATAGGGTTTTCCATTAAGGGCGCTTGATCGCGCAGAACTTCCATCGTAGCGTGTGCTGTGTGGCACGTAGCGCCGTCCTGTTGAAACCACATGTTGTCCAGATCCATATTCTCGATTTCAGGCCAAAAGAAGTTGGTTATCATCGACCGGTATCGCTCACCATTGACGGTGACGGCCACACCATTATCGTTTTCGAAAAAATACGGACCAATCACGCCTCCGGCCCAAAATCCGCACCAAACAGTCACTTTCTGCGGGTGCATTGCCACTTGGTAAACCTCGTGTGGATTGGTCTCGTCCCAAATACGGCAATTTTGCTTGTTGACATAGCCATTCATCCAAAAATGCGCCTCGTCGCTGAAGATGATTTTTTTGCCAAAATCGGCGTCAACTTCCAACTGCTCTAATGCCCAGTCAGCGAACACACGGCGCTGTCTATGGTCATTAACCTTGAGCTCTTGGGTCAGCTGGATCTTGTACGGGTGCAGGCTCAAGTCACAACGCAAAATTCGCCAAGTTGTCGTCTGCGAAAGGCCGAGTTCCTGTGCGCGACGCGGAATTGACTGCCGCGGGTTTTCGAGGACACTGTCGCGCACAGCGGCGATATTCTCGGCAGATCTCGCGTTACGTTGACGCACGGGAACCGGCTGATTGTTAACTGACCCGGTTGACTCGAATTTATCCACCAATCGACGGATAGTCGACTCGGCAGGACGATCATCGCGACCGTAAAACGGGCGAAGTGCGCGGAACGTTGCTCGAACTGAAGACCCATTTTCATAAAACAATTTTATGATTTGCACGTGCTGCTCGACACTGTAACCTGCCATGGTGGTTTGGGAGGACGGAATGAATATAACACACTGCATTTGACAGCTGTCACTCAAACAACATGGCCGCAATCAGCTGTCAAAGTTCAAGCGTCCCTATTGGAAAACCCTATATATATATTAACAGAATATGGGGCACTAACACCTTCATTTAGGCACAAAGTGTTAGCTACCTTCTTGAAGTTTTTTTAAAAAAATTTAAATCAACATTTACAAATTTACATTCTTCGTCTGTAAAATTAGTTTTGTTTAATAGATCTAATTAACGTTTTAGTCGTAAATCGAACTACGGGTAGTGGTAAGATCAGTCAAACGAACTCAAAATACTTTGCAGTAACAACGCTTCGAATCTTCAGAGTTATGTGACTCGTAGTAGAAATAAGATGAATGGACATAGTTTAGTCTTTTAGTTAACCTATCAGAATTGATCAACATAATTACAAAATACATACTTGACTTTGATTATAAACATTTGATTAAGCCTTTTCATTTGATAACCATTTGTGTAATAGGAATCACTAAGAGCATCCAAAAAAATTATAAATTTAATAAATAATATGATAATAATTAATTTGTTTTATAGTCACTGTAACCACATTTAAAAGATATAATGAAATCAAAAATTATTGATTTATACATATATTACGCGGGCAATAAAATAAAATTTTCAATAAAACATTGTTAGTTACCCATAACATTCTTGACACAAACGGTCAATGAAGTCTTCCCGACCATATTTCGACTTCGGTGGCCATTATACAGGGTGACTGGTGAATTACTATCGATACTTGAGGACGTGATATTTGACGATCATATATGACAAAATAAAAATTAATATAACATAAATATTAATAAACTTCTAAGTAAAGTTAACCAAAAGTTATGTAATTAATTACGCATCGTGTGAACACCCTAGCTGCGTTATCGACACAAAACAGTTATGTAGGTAGGTACATTTAGTTATCGCGCGGTAGTTTACCTACATCCAAACGCCGCGCGCCGCCGCGTGTTAACAGGGTAGCAGGCTACCTTAGATAAACAAAAATGATCCAATTCCCTTCATACTTTAATCCTGGCTTAGGACAGGCAAAAATACCAAGATATTTCATTCGTTTAAGCAACCAATTTATTGACTAGGTAAATGGTGTGAACTTGACACAAAAAATAATATGAACTGTTTACCTATCTTGGTATTTCCGGCGTATTTAAAAATGGAATCATACTTATTTACAACAATTGTCAATCATTAAACTACCTATTTACCTACATAACTACACTAACCTTAACAAATGTTCAAAGTGAGCTCCTTCTCGTGTGATACACAGTTCGGCACGTTTACGCATATTGTCTTTCACACGATTTAATACGAATGGGTCACTTTTAATAGTTTCGAAAGCACTAGTGATTTTTAATTTCAACTCCTCTCTGTTGACATACTCTGTAGCATACACAAGACGTTTTACCTCCCCCCATAAATAGAAGTCCAGTGGAGTGAGATCTGGAGAGCGAGCTGGCCATGGCACAGGCCCTCCGCGCCCTATCCAGCGATCTCCAAACGTATTGTTTAAGTACTCACGTACCTGCGTCTGATAGTGCGCGGGTGCTCCGTCGTGTTGATAAAATAAGTTTTGGAGATTGCTCAGTGGTACATCATCGAGCATGTCATTCACCGCACTGTTTAAAATGTCTAAGTATGACACAGCATTGAGTCTTCCTTCGATGAAATACGGCCCTAACAAACAGTTATTTAAAACACCAGCCCACACGTTAACACTAAACCTGTGTTGATAAGCGTCCTGTCGCGTAACGTATGGATTGGAATGACTCCACCAATGTTCATTGTGTACGCCCGGCAAGCTATCATTTGCACGCGCATACGCACGAACCATGTCCAAGTATTCTGCATTTGTGTATTGATAAGCCATACTTAATTACTAATAAGTAATAACGGGTCACACGCACACACGACAGGTATACGCGTAAGATCGATCGCTAGGCGCGCGCGCGGGAAGACGGACGTACAGACCTTACGGCGGCGCTCGCCCGACTAATTCGCCACGGGGCGGGGGTTGGGAGTAGCGACACACGCGTGCGGCGGCGTGGTGTTGTATCAGCACGCCGCCGCACGCGCCGCCGGCAAGGCTGGGAACGTGTCCACACTTTATTTATTTATACGGAAATTTGGTCAAAAATTAAGTACCTATTTTTTTTTACATAATTCGAATGAGAATCATGTACCGAGTATTCTCCTTAAATATTGATAATAATTAACCAGTCATCCTGTATATACAACTAGCTGCCCGTCTCAACGTCGTACGGGTAAAATAAGGATTTTAACCCCTGTATTTTTAATCCAATAAGGTTACATTACATTCGCCAAAAAATAATTAAGAACGTACTTCAACTGTTTCTAGTTTACAAATATTAAAAAAGTGTGTAAATAATAGATATTTGCTCCCGATATTCGTGGTTCGCTCACACTGAGGCATTTTTCTTACTTTTTGCGTTGTTATACCAGTCCTAAGATCAAAACAAAAGGTCCGGTTCCAATAATTTAAAGAGGAATTTACATGTGTATAATCAACCTTTATTATTAAGGTATTTAGATCTTTCGATTCGTGATTTATATTTAATATATAGAGGCTCGTTGTACAATAAACATGTAAGGTACCTGACCCATGTAAGGCCCAGTGCCTAATAAAGCCCACGTTTTAAATATCCGAAACTACAAAGTCAAACGGATTGAGCTATCATCGTCGAGCGTCTAACCTTGAACGGCTGCCGTTGCCATAGCTACCGCCTCGTTGAGGCGAACCCGTCGGAACTTGCAGTCGAAAGAAAGGAGCGCGTGCGATCGCTCGTATACATTTATTAAATTTCGACGTACAAAAACGTAAGTGTTTTCAAAATTACTAAGTGAATTTTTATTCTAATTATATGAAGAGGTTTATTAGCTTTTTATATATACATGTTGTTACCAAAATTTAAGTTTAAAATTAAAAGATTATATAATATATTTTTTCTTTTTTGTGTAAAGTCATTACTCTAGCCTAATAAAGCCCATCAGGAATCGACCTGGGCCTTATTATGACTATGTAATGTTAAAGATTTTTTTATTTTTTTATTTCAGTAGAATATGGAACCAGTTGAAGAATCACCACCTAGACAAAAGCAAAAACGTGCGAAATGGTCCGAGCACCAGATCACTTGTGCTGTGAGGGCTGTAGAACGAAAAATACTTTCCCAAAGAGAAGCTGCTAGAAGATATAACATTCCACGAAGAACATTAAGAAACCACTTACAAACTGGCTCAATGGAAAGGAAATTAGGTCGAGCGGCCACCTTAACGCCAGAACAAGAAGAAGATTTAGTGGGTAGAATAATACGCTTAGCTGAAGTGGGAATGCCTCTAACACCTAAACTTGTTCGAAAGCAAGCATACGTTTTTTGTAAAAAAAACAACATACCTAATCGCTTCAGTGATGCCACTTCTACAGCTGGAAGAAAATGGCTGAAACTGTTCCTAAAAAGACATCCTGAAGAGGCGTTTGCTCCATCTGCATTAACAGAGCTATGTATTCCAGCAAGCAGTGAGAATGTTATATTTACTCGGTGGTAGAGCTTATTGCAAGCTCGTCTGGGTAGGTACCACCCGCTCATCAGATATTCTACCGCAAAACAGCAGTACTTTGTATTGTTGTGTTCCGGTTTGAAGGGTGAGTGAGCCAGTGTAATTACAGGCACAAAGGACATAACATCTTAGTTCCCAAGGTTGGTGGCGCATTGGCAATGTAAGTGATGGTTAACATTTCTTACAATGCCATTGTCTATGGGCGTTGGTGACCACTTACCATCAGGTGGCCCATATGCTCGTCCGCCAACCTATACAATAAAAAAAAAAAAAAAAAAAATAGCGTCCACCAGTCACGATATTGCACAGAACACAAATATTATCCAGATTACTGGTTTAAATGTAAGCACAGGCTCTGAATCTGACTCAGACTCCGATAATTTCCCATTATCTGTATTAAGAACCGGTGCTGTTACTCCTACCCCAAGCCAACTTAGTACGGGAGCTTTCGATTTCAATGATGAAAACCGCAACCCAGAGCAGCCTTCTTATGAAGTAACCCCTGCTGTCGATCCCTCGGTAAATCAAACCAGCAATACAAAAGCGGCCAAGTCACCTTTTCAAACACTCATTCCAACGCCAAAGACCCTTAAGATTAACACAGCTGCTCCACGAAAGAAAGCATTAAATTATAGGGGACAACAAGTAACAAAAAATCTATTTGCAACAAGAAAAGAAAGCACATCTTCTTCTAGGCCAAATGGAAGACCAAAGACCTCCAAAAGTAGAGCTCAGAAATCTGGAGTGACTAGAAAGATGCAACAGTCATTAGCGGGGACTTGGTATTGTCATGCTTGCAAAGAAGATAAGATTTTGGACATGAGGCAATGTAGACTATGTGGTGCCTGGTTCCACGAGATATGTGTGGGCCTTGATGCCGATGATGAGGATTTCGAATGCCCTGTGGCATGCATTACCAACTAACGTATGGCTTGATTTATGTTTTACTTTTTAAGACTAATTACTGAAGAGTTTATTACATTTAAGTAAATGTCAAGACTGATTCTAATGAGTAGATACTTATTTACGGTTATTAAGAAGTTCCTATTTTATTTGATTTTTTAATTATTTTTAACTGTTGTGTTTATTCTCTAAAATAAGAATAACTAAGGTAGATAACACAACTTATTTAAAGTGTCTTCAAGAGTTTGAGTTTATTAAATTTATTGTTACTACAAAGTTTCAAGAACGCCTGTTATAAATATTTTTTTTAGTTTTATTTTTTACATATAGTTTATTTTGTATTAAGACTTGATTCCAAAGAAAATACTGTATATTAATGTTAAGATAAACATAATTCTTTCATATAAGGCCCGGGTATGGCCTTATTAAGGAACAGTGGTCTGAATAAGGCCCAAAAGTCGCTTTTTAAAAAAAAGCTTATAGTTAATAGAAAACATTGTTTTCTGAAACAAAATTATTTTTAATACATTGGTTATTGAATAAATGATTTAATAAATACTTTTGTTTTATTTCAACATTCATAGTGTTTTGTTTGTACTTAAAAACAAATAAGGTGGGCCTTACATGGGTCACCTTAATACATTTCGCAGCGCTAGCCAGATAATGGAAAAAAATGACACCTTGGGTAACATTATTGCAATTTACGCAGGGTTCTTTAATTTTTTTTAGATAAAATATTTCTTTTTCCCTCTTAAAACTTATTAAACTTAAAAGATAAATAACTTAAAAGATAAATAACTCGGTGGTAGAGCTTTGTGCAAGCTCGTCTGGGTAGGTACCACCCACTCATCATATATTCTACCGCAAAACAGCAGTACTTTGTATTGTTGTGTTCCGGCTTGAAGGGTGAGTGAGCCAGTGTAAATACAGGCAGGTTAATAGAAAACATTGTTTTCTGAAACAAAATTATTTTTAATACATTGGTTATTGAATAAATGATTTAATAAATACTTTTGTTTTATTTCAACATTCATAGTGTTTTGTTTGTACTTAAAAACAAATAAGGTGGGCCTTACATGGGTCACCTTAATACATTTCGCAGCGCTAGCCAGATAATGGAAAAAAATGACACCTTGGGTAACATTATTGCAATTTACGCAGGGTTCTTTAATTTTTTTTAAGATAAAATATTTCTTTTTCCCTCTTAAAACTTATTAAACTTAAAAGATAAATAACTTACCTAGCTACTAAATAATGATGTACCTACTTAAATAAGAAAAACAAATCAAATGTTAAAACTATACACCTAGTATACTTAGATAATACCCAATAGAAAACTACTACAAAATCAAATTTTGAACCTCGGTAAGAACCTATGTAGAATGCTAAGTACCGACTTACTTACTTAGTCAACAAATTATTGAGAAAACATTTAGAAGTTTAAAAGAAAAACAAAACTTAATTATTTAAAATGTCACTCGGTGGTAGAGCTTTGTGCAAGCTCGTCTGGGTAGGTACCACCCACTCATCAGATATTCTACCGTAAAACAGCAGTACTTTGTATTGTTGTGTTCTGGTTTGAAGGATGAGTGAGCCAGTGTAATTACAGGCACAAGGGATATAACATCTTAGTTCTCAAGGTTGACGGCGCATTGGCGATGTAAGTGATGGTTAACATTTACAATGCCATTGTCTATGGGCGTTGGTGACCGCTTACCATCAGGTGGCCCATATGCTCGTCCGCCTACTTATAAAAAAAAAAAAAAAAAAAAAAAAAACTTACCTAGCTACTAAATAATGATGTACCTACTTAAATAAGAAAAACAAATCAAATGTTAAAACTATACACCTAGTATACTTAGATAATACCCAATAGAAAACTACTACAAAATCAAATTTTGAACCTCGGTAAGAACCTATGTAGAATGCTAAGTACCGACTTACTTACTTAGTCAACAAATTATTGAGAAAACATTTAGAAGTTTAAAAGAAAAACAAAACTTAATTATTTAAAATGTCACTCGGTGGTAGAGCTTTGTGCAAGCTCGTCTGGGTAGGTACCACCCACTCATCAGATATTCTACCGTAAAACAGCAGTACTTTGTATTGTTGTGTTCTGGTTTGAAGGATGAGTGAGCCAGTGTAATTACAGGCACAAGGGATATAACATCTTAGTTCTCAAGGTTGACGGCGCAATGGCGATGTAAGTGATGGTTAACATTTACAATGCCATTGTCTATGGGCGTTGGTGACCGCTTACCATCAGGTGGCCCATATGCTTGTCCGCCTACCTATACAATTAAAAATAAAAATAAAAAGTATAATCATACGATGTGATATCCCAAAAACATATAAAAAAGCAGGTCGCTGTTCCGTTCTGGGTGGAAGCCAGGGCGAGTGGTGACCATCCAGGATCAACGGAGGTGGGGTGAATCAGGTCTCTAGCTTTTGGAGCTCTGATTTGCAGATGGGAGGAGGACCTGGGGTCTCCATCAGCAGGCCTGGCGACAGTGGAAGCGATCCACCCCAAATGGGGGTGTAAGTTGCTGGGTAACAAGAAGAAGCGGCACACTCACGTTTAGGCTGACGCAGCTGCTTACCGTTCCGCAGGAAGCCATCTGAAGCCGTCTGGGCCGCGCGGCATGCTACCTCGCAGAGCCACCGGCTTCGCTAACACGCAATCCTCCCGCGCCGCACACTTGATAGAATTATTTTGCTGCGGAGTTATTTTAAAATTGTGATATCTCCTAAGATATTAAAGATTTATGTGGCATTTGTTTGACTCCGAAAGGATACATAAAACGGTGACCTCATACAATGATAGATTGCTTGATAATCTACCAAGAAATGCTATAGATTGCCCCAACCTGCTTAGTAAAACGCTGCCACAAAAATTCGAAATGGCGTCTGCGCCAATTTTCGTATCTGTTATTCCTGATTAGGAGGTAAAAATACGTTATTATACCAAATTTCAGGTTCGTCGGCGGTATGTGCTGCCTGCCTCGAATTCGTATAAAATAAAGATTTCTTTTCGAGTCATTACGAGAATAAAAAATATATTTAGAGGTTTTTTAAAAAAAATCAGAACATTTATATATTTAAAAAAACGGACGTAATCTAGACTTTTTTTTTTGAAAATGGATGAATATTAAGCTTCTAGATTCTATTAAACGAATAATAATAATATCCTGGGACATTATTCCCATTAATATAAATCGTATTAAAATATTGTAAGTAATAGGTACGTTTTGCTTATAAAACGATATCCACATTTCATACATCCGAATTTTCATACATGTTTTGGTACAAATGGTTATTATATTCATATTTAAAGGAATACGCCATTAATATGCAGACTTAGTATAAAGTGTCATTCAAAAGACCTTTACGAGTCGTTTCTAAGCTATTATATGTATTTTCTCACGAACCATGTGATCAGCGTATAATATTAATTTCATTTATGTTATAATAAATGTCACATTGTGTGTTATAACAATAGGTAACCTGTTGCTTGTATAAATTGTGAATTTATTGTTGAATCAATCACGGCCAGTAAAATTTAATTTTATGACATAATTATTTACATTTTTATTAAGTTATGCTAGAGCTGAGGTGAAAAGAGAATAAAATTTATGTCAACCTTAACCAACGAATGCAGATTCCTGTATTTGTACCAAAGAGTTTAACACAATTTGTTTTCATACATTTTGTGGAGACCTGCACGAGTTGAAAGAGATTCGAGTTGAAAATGGGATATGAATTCGAAATTGAGGTCTAATAAAAATGATTGCGTTATTCTGTCAAGATATTCTCCGTGTCAGTTCTCCGAACTAGAAATAGTTTTTGTTAAAGTAGGGTGCTTCGAAATGAACCAATGCGCCTGCTCTCGTTATTAAAATCGAAATGATTTCCTATTTGGTAGCAGATAGTTAATGAACAATAAGTTTTAACGAAAAATAAGTTTTAACGTAAAAAATATTTTATTGTACGAGTAATAATTAACAATTTACAATTTGCAAATGACGCATGCAATAAGGTCCTCCAGACCGATTTCGGCCACGGCCGCCAATCTCAAGAGAGATTAGCCAACTGCGCAGAAGATATTATAGTGCACAAGTGTGTGCGCAAACACAGGTGCACTCTCTTTTCCTTAGCTCTCATAATCCGATGGGACGGCAATCCGACACGACCGGAAAGAGTTCAGGCGCAGGACCAACGGCTTAACGTGCTTTCCGAGGCACGGGAGTGTACACACTTCCACCTTCCAGACTCCGGGCTGCTACTGAGAATTTTCTGACGAAAAAACCCAATAACTATTTATTGGCCCGACCTGGGAATTGAACCCAGGACCACCGACCACTAGACCAACGAGGCAGTCGCATGCCATATATAGGGTTTTCCAATAGGGACGCTTGAACTTTGACAGCTGATTGCGGCCATGTTGTTTGAGTGACAGCTGTCAAATGCAGTGTGTTATATTCATTCCGTCCTCCCAAACCACCATGGCAGGTTACAGTGTCGAGCAGCACGTGCAAATCATAAAATTGTTTTATGAAAATGGGTCTTCAGTTCGAGCAACGTTCCGCGCACTTCGCCCGTTTTACGGTCGCGATGATCGTCCTGCCGAGTGGACAAATTCGAGTCAACCGGGTCAGTTAACAATCAGCCGGTTCCCGTGCGTCAACGTAACGCGAGATCTGCCGAGAATATCGCCGCTGTGCGCGACAGTGTCCTCGAAAACCCGCGGCAGTCAATTCCGCGTCGCGCACAGGAACTCGGCCTTTCGCAGACGACAACTTGGCGAATTTTGCGTTGTGACTTGAGCCTGCACCCGTACAAGATCCAGCTGACCCAAGAGCTCAAGGTTAATGACCATAGACAGCGCCGTGTGTTCGCTGACTGGGCATTAGAGCAGTTGGAAGTTGACGCCGATTTTGGCAAAAAAATCATCTTCAGCGACGAGGCGCATTTTTGGATGAATGGCTATGTCAACAAGCAAAATTGCCGTATTTGGGACGAGACCAATCCACACGAGGTTCACCAAGTGGCAATGCTGCGGGTGCAAAGTGACTGTTTGGTGCGGATTTTGGGCCGGAGGCGTGATTGGTCCGTATTTTTTCGAAAACGATAATGGTGTGGCCGTCACCGTCAATGGTGAGCGATACCGGTCGATGATAACCAACTTCTTTTGGCCTGAAATCGAGAATATGGATCTGGACAACATGTGGTTTCAACAGGACGGCGCTACGTGCCACACAGCACACGCTACGATGGAAGTTCTGCACGATCAAGCGCCCTTAATGGAAAACCCTATAATAGTGGCCGCTTGCTTCTTTACAGGTGACGGTGTATGTATAATATCCTGTGACATTATTCACACATGGCCATCTGATCCCAAACTAAGCAGAGCTCGTACTATGGAAACTAGATAACTGATATACTACATATACTACTTTTCTTTTGTAAATACATACTTATATAGATAATTACATCCAGACTCAGAACAAACAGACATGTTCATGCACACAAATGTCTGTTCTGGGTGGTAATCGAACCCACAACCTGCGGCGCGAAAGGCAGGTATCTACCAACCACGCCAACCGGCTCGTCATAACAATGTATACGTAATACTGACACAGTATTATAACGAAGAAGAGATAAATATTTGATTTGGTTCTAATATGCCGTTACTGCTATTACCCACGAAACATCCATAAATCATCTGACGAATTATTACTTAACTCAATTTTAAATGATCCGTTATTGAGGATGCATTCGCTGTAATGAATTCTTCTTTGCTACAATTGGTATACATCAAGAACGAACAAAAACGATTCATGCTCGTTTATTCTTATTTTATATACTCACCTTCTATATAAATACGGCGAAATATTGATTAAACAAAATGCAAACAAAAGTCATCAAGAATGGAACTAGATTGAACGGGTACGACAAGTTCACATAAAACAAGAAGATAATGAATTCGCATGTTGATTCCGAACGTTACCTATATAAAGCCGCCGTCGAAATTTTTTAGTCAGACTGTCAGTCAGGCCCAATAACCCACTTACAACATGGTAAGAGCTTTCATTTATCTTAGATATTACATTATTTATTACAATCTTGTGATTTGTCATAATATTTATAATTTTGTCAATTGTAATTAAATTGAATAATGACTGCATTATTAAGCAACAATTTACTGAGCTTTGATTTGCATTTAACAATTGTCCTTATTTTAATTTTTATCCCTAATATTCGTCAGATCAAGCTACTGTAAAAATAATTATGTTAGGCTAGTTTACACTTAAGATGCATCCACAGGTTGAAGTAAAGTGGCTCTATTAATTATTAACAGAATCGATCAGAATTTTATATGAAGGTAAAACTTATCTGTACTATTTATCTTGTTCCAGAAATTTTTAGTTGTTCTCGCCGTCGCCGTGGCCTGCGCCGCCGCTGACGTATCCCACATCGTCAGGTCTGATGAATCGCAAGCCCCCATCGTAAGATCCGATTACGACATCCATCCCGAGGGTCACTTCACGTACATACAAGAAACCGGCAATGGCATCTTCTCCCAAGCTCAGGGTAACGTGAAGAATGCAAACACTGTAAGTGTCAACTAGAAATAGTTATCTGGAGCTAATTTATTTATAGTAGTATTTAATATTTTAAAGGATACTAGTACATTTTCTAGCTATTAGTTACTTTCATTGTTTCATGTTTCAAAATGCTAAAATTGTTTAACTAATTGCATTTGAAACTCATACGTTTCAAATTCGAAGTCAAAAGGGTTTTTATGCTTAATTCACAATTGATTAAATTAAATTTAAAGCTTCAAAGAGCTATTTTAATGAATCAATTCTTGTTTCGGGGAAGAGGCCGAAAGCTAGCAAATTATTCGTTAAATTAACAATAAATTTCAATTTGTTACAAGTAGCTATTGCGAAAACTAATAAATGAAATATTGATTAAAACAATACATATTATAAATTGTCATATTCTTCCAATTATTAAATATCTAGCGAAGAATTAAATACTTTATTTGGTTTAAATTAAAGCAAAATATTAAGTAAAGGTAATTTGTTAATGGAACTGCTATACGAAATAAACATTCTCCCTTCTCATTTCTGCTCTATTGTATAACATTTACTGTGTTGATTCACACATAAAGATACAATTTATGATCATGACATTCTGTTTTAGGAAAATGAAGCTCCTGAAGTTAAGGGTTCCTACGGATACACCGCCCCTGATGGTACTCCCATCAAGACTGAGTACGTCGCCAACGAATTGGGATACCAGCCCACTGTGAGTAATTTAGTATGAATCAACAAAGATTGCATCGCTAATTTCGAGATCTTCTCTAAAAGTAGAAACCTACGACTGAACATTGACTAAATTTATTAAAAATCGTGGTGAGCGTGGGCTTGACAATGAGAGTACAGAGAGTAATAGAACACGAAGTTGTTATTTTTTCATCAAAACGAATTTCATGGGGACGAAGTCGCGGGTACCAGTTAGTTATATTATCGTAACAATGATTTAAAGATAAATAAACCTTGATCTTTAAATCATCGTTACAATAGTATATCATTAAGTCGCACATTATTTAAAAGTCTGAAATAAGAAACCGTATTTTGGGTTCATATATATGTACATATTTTTTGTATATTTTACGAAGGTTCGAAAAAATTGTTTTATGTCGAAAATTTGAAGATTGTTTCATCATAGATTTTTTTCATTCACTCCTTTCATTATTTTCAATATTATTGTGTGTTTCTGATTATTTTATTTTTGTTTCACAGGGTAGCCACATTCCCGTCCCACCACCAATCCCAGAGCTGATCCTCCGCAGTCTCCAATACATCGCCGATCACCCAGCCCCAGTCGTCAAGAAAACCGTTTAAGCTAACCGCTATGACCTTACTACGATCACTGCCTTATGGATAGTTTGTTGGACAACAAGATTTCAACTCATGTTTTTGTTTGTTTTTGTTTTTAGTATCGTAGAACGTAAGAAAAGATTCGATTATATAGTGTGATAACAAAGTTTGTCTTATTTTATATTATAAAACCTGGCAATAACATTTTTAGATCAATAAGGCATAGATTGACTCAACATTAAATCTTAAATATTATAAAATAATATATATTTGATAGTTTTACGTATGTCTGCAAAGACAAAATAGATAAAAACAAAAGACAGAGCCAGAAGAATCATTAAGTTCCATATTCGTAATCTGGCTCGGACTACTCAATTCCCAGTCTGAAAATACACAATTTGAAAATTCTATTCAAGATTTTTTGACACTAGGAGTAATTTCTGAATTTTGTTTGCCCCGTGTCAGTTAGTTTCTATTTCCTATTTAAAG
This sequence comes from Nymphalis polychloros, assembly GCA_905220585.2. NCBI lineage: Eukaryota > Metazoa > Arthropoda > Insecta > Lepidoptera > Nymphalidae > Nymphalis > Nymphalis polychloros. Next base: position 4,321,504 of record HG992251.1, read on the forward strand.
AAAAATCAAGACTCATATTGAATTTAGAAACATCGTTCAGCGTTCAACCGAATGTTTCATGTGAACAGTTTGACCGTGTTGTGAAGAATTAAAGTGTATTTAAATAATAGTTATTAAGATTTAAAGATAAACCAAATGTAATAACAGAAATGAAATATCTTAATAACATTATGCGTTACATTCTTGTTACATAAATATTATTTTAACGGGGTTACTGTTACTATAAATTGGTTTCACTTTTTATTAAAATACAAAGTTCCTGCTATCTTCTTGAAGTTTTTTTTTTTCCATCTATAAATTAACAAGAACAAATTTACGAACTTTGTCTGTAAAACTATTCTTGTTCAATAGATCTAATTACGGTTTTATTCGCAAATCGAAACTCACTATCGGTAGTGGTAAGGTCAGTCGAGCGAACTGAAAATACTTTGCAGTCACAACGCTTGGAATCTTCAGAGTTATGGTAGCAGCAATAAGATGAATGGACGTAAAACTCGTCTTTTAGTTAACCTACAAGTATGTAATAACAAAATAAATACTTGACTTTAATTATAAATATACAAGAAATCCTTTTCATTTGATAAGTATTTGATAAGAGCATCCATAAATTGTATTTTATTTGTTCCGTAGCCACTGTAATATTTTTTTTCGAAACAAGGAGTTTTGTAAAAGAAAATTATCTTTTTATGTTTTATGTTTTTTTGCTGTTTTTGCTTTGCTTGTTATTATTATGTAAATATTAAGATATTTTATTTTTCCGATAATACAAATTTTGCTTGCTTTGTATTTCATCGTTAATAGTTAACTAGAACATTCTTGGCAAAAGTTATCAATGAAGTCCTCCTGACCGAATTTCGACTACGATGGCCATTATATATACTATTCAAGTATACAAGCTGCCTGTCCCGACATCCTATATAATACAGATTTGATCCCAATAGTAAGATTTTTTTTTGTAATAAATAATATTTCTTTACCAATATTCATCAACCGTATTTAGAATATACGTATATTAAGTTTTTTTTCGAAATAATTTTCATTATAAACTCGTAAATTGAAATGCAAGATTCTACATCATGCATTTGGATCATACAACAAACAGGAGAAATTTGTGTTCACGCGATATGAGACCATGACCATACTTTTTTCGGTTGGTAGATGCTTGCCTTTCGCGCCCTAGGTCGTGGGTTCATTTTCCACCCAGGACAGACATTTGTGCATTAACATGTCTGATTGTCTTGAGTCTAGGTGTAATCTATACTTTTATACTAATATTATAAAGAGGAAAGATTTGATTTTTTGTTTGTTACGATTTAACTCAAAAACTACTGGACAGATTTTAAAAAATCTTTCACCATTAGAAAGCTACATCTTTACTGAATAACATAGGCTATATTATATTTAAAAAAAAATTGAGATCTCTACATAAAATGGAACGATATAACCCAAGATATCAAATTGTTTCCTATAAACCTCATTACTCAGGAGCCCCCGTACCACCCACCCCCCCGTCGCCCCCGAGAACCGACCCCTGTGGAACGCCGCAGCCAACCCGACGCCAGACCAACCTGCCGTCGCCCCCCGCCCAGACGACCTCTCGGTACTGGAGGTACGCCTCCAACAGCCTCTTCAGATAGGTCGGCACCCCATGGTATCGGAGTGCCTCCCTGATCGTCTCGAATGGGAGACATCGACTCGTCGAACAGCTCCCGAAGCCTTGCACCTAGGTATTCCAGGGCGTCGCACAGAACACGCCCTGGAACACCGTCCGGACCCGGCGCCGTCTTCTTGGCCGTCAGGCGACCGAGGGCCATCTCCATTTCCCGCTCCGTGATCAGTGGTGGAGCCACTGCGTCCTATATCACGGAGCGGGGGGCCATGGGCGGAGGGACAAACTCACCCGGGTGGGGAAACAGTTCCCCCACCAGGCGCAGGAGGAGTTCCGGCGGCAGCGTTTCCATCACGGGGGCGGCTTGGGTGCGGAACTTTCCACGCACACCTCGATACGGCCGCCCCCATGGGTCTCGGTTGAGGCCCGCCAGCAACTCCTCCCTCACCTTCTCCTTGGCCCGACTTATCGCCAGCTGCAGATCTTTTTTCAGCGGTAAGCGGCCAAGAGCTGCCCCTCCAGGTCCGCGTCGAGGCTGTTGCGCCTGCGACAGCGGACGTAGGCCCTCCGCGCCCGACTGCACATCGCCCGAAGTTCGGCTATTTCGGGCGACCACCAGTAGACTTTCCGGCGCGGAACTCTGCGCCGGGTCCTCGGCATGGCCGCATCGCAGACCTCTTTGAGGGCGCTGCGCATGCGGCCCGCCAGCTCCTCAACGCTGGTGCCCTCCTCTTCCCGTTCCGCGGAACTCCACCGTTGCACGATGGCAGCCTCCTTGACCAGTTCGCGGTCTAACTGGCCAAGAGACCACCTTGGCAGCGTGGTCGGCACCCTCTGGGGTTCCGCCGGCCTGCGAGAGGTGGAGATCTCAAATCAGATATAGCGGTGATCCGACAGAGTCTCAACCTCTTCCTCTACTCTCCAGTTCGACATTCTACGTGCTACCACCGGGGTGGCGAACGAAACGTCCACCACGGACCCCCCATTGTGGCGTACGCAGGTGTGAACCTGCCCCTTATTTAGTAGGGACAGGCTGGAGGAGAGTAGCGCCCAAACTTGGACGGCCCTCCCTCGCGGATCCGTGGCGGGGTTGCCCCAGGCACGCGACTTCGCGTTTAAGTCGCCGAGAACCAGAGTAGGTTTCGGCGACTGCCTGGCCACCGTAGCTCTGACCGAGCCGAGATACGTCTCGAACTCAGCGAGGCTGCGGTTGGGGGAGAAGTACGTTCCGACGACCGCGTACTTCCCCAAACCCGCCACAACGTAGCCCGAGCCCCTCTCGATGAGAGAGAGGGGGGAACCCGTTCCGTTCCTCGAGAGGACCGCCACCGTTCCGTCCACATCCCCCACCCAATGAGCTAGGGGAGGGTCGAAGTAGGGCTCGCAGGCCACCGCCAGGTCTATCTCTCACTCCGCCATGGACTGCAGCAGTAGGTCCTGCGCTCCGGCGGAGTGGTTTACGTTCGTTTGTAGGAAGCCAATAGTCCGTGCGCTCATTTTGAGTTACTATTGGCTTCCTCACGTGCCTGGCGGCTTCCGTCGTCCGATGTGGGAGTGGTCCTGGTGCTGGGGACCACTTTTTCCTTCGTGATGGGGGGGTGGCAGTCCCGCGCCCCCATCATATGCCCAGAGGGCTTGCCGGCCTCTGCGCAGACCGCGCAGCGTAGCTTGCCCGTGCAGCTCGACGATTTGTGACCGTCGGAGCCGCAGCGGTAGCAGAGGCTACCTCGCTCCTTCTTCGACGGGCAGAGCGCCCTCGTGTGGCCGAGGCTCATGCACCTGAAGCAGCGCATGGGGCGCCGCTCCTCTAGCACCCGACGGGAAGGCGGCCGGCATTGGCCAGCTTCTTTGCCGCCGCTACGCCCTATGGGGATGGCCCGCGTCACGTGTCCCCACGTGACGCGGGCCATCCCCATAGAGCCCGGTCCACGTTGCACCGCTCCGCACCTGACTGCCTCGGGGGAGCAGTCCCCCCCGCGCGTGACCGCAGCGACCAGCCGCTCCGGGGTGACGGAATCGTCGAGCCCCGTCACTCTCAGATCCGCCTTGCTGAGTTGGTTGGTTGCGGGCGCGGTCTGCGTTTGTGGGGGCGGTGCGTTTCGCTGCACCGCCTCGCATCTTTCACCCGCCACAGGAGATGGCCGGTGTTCCCTCAAAGGCGGAAGGCGCCCCTCGATGTTCAACAGCCGCGTGTTGAAAATCGCGACCGCCGTTTCGAGGGAGGCTTGGAGCCCCTCTAGGGCCTGCGATTCGACGGCCACGCTAGCCGGTGGCGCCTCGTTTGCCGCTGCTACCGTGGTTCGCTCCGCGAACTCACGGCGGTGGGCCTTAATCTCTTCTTTCAGCCCGTCTGCCTCCTTCCGCAGGGATTTGTCGGCGCGGAGCCGGCGCGTCTCTTCGGCCTCCGACCGAGACGTCAGTACCGCGACAATTTTCTGAAGGGAGGCCGCTGACTCCTTCAGCTTCTTGATGAAGCCTCCCTACAGGTTAGAGGACTTCTTAGCCACCTCGAGCACAGTGGCTACGCTGCTGCCAGCCAACGCGAGCAGCTCCTCTGGGCCCATGCTGGCTGGGTCCTCAGTTGCGGCACTCATCGAGGTGGTCTGCGCCTCAGGAGCCGACTCAGCAGGCACCTTCCTGAAGGCCCTGCTGTGGAGCGCCTTCTCAAAGGCGACCTCCCTTTCTTCTTCTTGTCTCTCTTTTAGCTGGGCCTTCGCTTTGGCGAGCCCGCTAGTCATTTTCTTGCCTCGGCGGTCGGCAGTAGGTCTCGCCGTCGTGTCCCTGTCAGACTCGTCGGAGTCTGTGAGTATAAGCCTCACAGAAGCATCCGACGCTGTCTCCATCTCCGTATCCGTGTACATACGGTTAGCCTAAGTCAGCTTCCCACCAGGAGTATTCGTCAGAGGGTGGCTCTAAGGCATCATTGCTGAGCCGGGGCTATCTGATAGAGAAATAAAAAAAAATTGATGAAAATATCTTCCCCTAGTCTCTATATATACATGAAGAGCGGGTTGGGGATTTTTTTCAGTTTTCTGTAAATATCTCCGGAACGGAGAAGCCGATCCGAAAGATTGATGGATTAAAAAATGCAGGGCAGAAGGCCCCACAAAACAGCCGAACAAGCCGATGCCGAAAAATGAAAAATAGGGGGGTGAAAATGCGGAAAAACGTAAAAGAAGTTAGGACGGACGGACAAAACGAAGAGATATAAAAAAGTGTATTTGAAGAAAAACGTGGGAAACGGCGGGGTAAGTATGGGTTATTTTTTTCAGAATTTTAGGACACGGATTACACGAGAAAATTTATAAAATTGTACTATGTATTTTAAAAATAAATCCAAGTTAATAATATATAGTTTTTTGTAGAAAATTCCAGAAAGGTGAGGCCGATCCGGAAGCTTGAAGCGTCGACAGGTGCAGGGCAGAAGGCCCCACAAAACAGCTGAACAAGCCGACAGCGAGAAACGAGAAATGGGGGGTGAAAAGTGGGAAAAACTGAAAAAATATTTGGACAGACGGACAAAATGATGAGATAGAAGAAAGTGTGTATAAGTAAAAACGTAGAACACGGTGAGATATGCTTAAGTAATTTTTTTCGGAATTTTAAGACATAAACTACACGAGAAAATTACGAAAAATGTACTCCAAACAACTTACTCCTGCTTAACGCAAAAAAACAATATATATTTTACAAACAATATATTAAGTCCCTTCCATACTACTTTTTTTTTATAAATAAATGAAAACTTGTTTTTATTTTTTATTTTGCTGCACGTTAGCATTTATAAAGTTGCATACGCGTCAAATATAAAAAAAAAAAACAATGTAACACATTTTAATAATTTTTCTTGCGCTCAACTAGCCTAGATACACGTAACAACATAGTAAGTTGTCTCTATTATACTCCTGTGCCTCGAAAAGCACCATTGGTCCTCTTAAATCCAAACGAAAGTAGATGTAGTACAAGCTGTGATAATGATCCTATTAATTCGACTAATATCGTATATTAGTTAAAACTGATTAAATTCTCATTTATTTCCATTGCGTATTTTTCCTTTCTATTACAATTCATCATCAATAACAAATTGGTTATATGAGAGACTGTATCCAACCCATATTTCTTTACCTACATTTAAAAAAAAAGGAACCAAAACCGCGTCTCATTGTATAGAGCTGAATTGAACGGGTACGACAAGTTCACATAAAACAAGAAGATAATGAATTCGCATCTTGATTCCGAACGTTACCTATATAAAGCCGCCGTCGAAATTTTTTAGTCAGACTGTCAATCAGGCCCGATAACCCACTTACAAAATGGTAAGAGCTTTAATTTGTATTATATATTAAATTATTCAATACAATTTTGTGATATCTAAATAATTTAAAAATGTTGTCTTAAATGTAATTAAATATAACGAAAAGACTTTTTTTGAAAGTTTTATTTTATATTTAGTCGTTTTGTCATAAATTGTTCAATTGATTCAATTTCATATAAATATTGACCGCATGACATGTTGGCAGCTTTTCCTGCTCTCATTTAGTGAAATATTGTATGTAGTAGAGTTGCTCTTTTAATTATTTATTAATTGAAATGATCAGAATTTTATATTTAAGTACAACTTATTTTTTCTATTTATCTCGTTTCAGAAATTCCTAGTTGTTCTCGCCGTCGCCGTGGCCTGCGCCGCCGCTGACGTATCCCACATCGTCAAGTCTGACGAATCTCAAGCCCCCATCCTAAGATCAGATTTCGACATTCAACCCCAGGGTGACTTCACGTACGCACAAGAAACCGGCAATGGCATCGTCTCCCAAGCTCAGGGTGTCGTGAAGAACCCCAACTCTGTAAGTGCAAACTAGAAATATGTACTATATATCCGGCGAATATTTATCTTCAGTAGTATTTAAAATTTTCCGTTTGTATATGTTTCGAAATACACCAAAAAATAATTAATTATTTAACTTCTAACACGTGAACTCATGCGTTATAAATTCGTCTTTGAAGTCGAAAGAGCTTAGAATTCACCATTGAATAAATTGAATGGTAAGTTAAAGCGTTATGTAAAGAGTTTTTTTAATTATTCAGCTATTGCATCGGGGAGAGGCCGAGAGCTAATTAATTAATTATTAGTTACATTAACAAGAATTTTTATTTTGTTACAAGCAGGTATTGCGAAGACAAATAAATTAAATATCGATTGAAACATAGCGCACACAACTCTTAAAGTGACATATTATGCCAAATATTTAATATCCCGCGAAAAAACAAATATTTGATACCGGGTTAACTTAAAGGAAAATAATTACCTAATAAGTGTAATTAATTATACTGTATTGTATAACATTTACTGTGTTGATTCACACATAAAGATAGTGTATGATCATATTATTTTGTTGTAGGAAAACGCCGCTCTTGAAGTTAAGGGTACCGTCCGATACAACGCCCCTGATGGCACTCCCGTCACCCTTGAGTACATCGCCAACGAATTAGGATTCCAGCCCACTGTAAGTACTTTAATATAAATAGTGCATTCGTACATTTGTTTACTGTGAAAATAAATTTCGTCTCATTTAAAGCCAAATATTTATAAATGTATCGTACTAATCACAAAATTCATAAAATTTTACACTTGATAACTTCATTAAAAGTACGTCGTCGGAATGTTTAACATTAACAAATTATTGAACCTTGATCTTTAAATCATTGTTATAATGGTATATTATTAAGTCGCACAGTATTCAAATGTCTGATGTAACAAACTGGATTTTGGATTCCAATTTTAAATAATATTTAGAATCGTCTGACATTTATTTTTTATGTACATTTTTCGAAAAACCGACAAAATTAATTAATGTCCAAAATTTGAATTTTATCGTAGACCTTGTATATAAACTCATTCAATTATTTTCAATATTATTGTATGTTTCTGATTATTTTATTTCTGTTTCACAGGGTAGCCACATTCCCGTCCCACCACCAGTCCCAGAGCTGATCCTCCGCAGTCTCAAATACATCGCCGACCACCCAGCCCCAGTCGTCAAGAAAACCGTTTAAGCTTAAACCCACTGTGACCTTACTACAATCACTGCCCTATTGATAGTTTTTGTTTTTAGCGTCGGAAAATATAGAAAAAGATTTAATAGATAATATAGTATGATAAAAAATGTAATATCTTTTTGTTTTAATACCTGGCAATAACAGTTAGTTATCATATGAATAACATTAAGAGGAAATATTTAATACATTTTGTAACATATTAATCAATATATTCTGATAATATTGTGTTGTGAATTTGGGCAAAAATTTCTATATTAAGGTTGGGGAAGTAACTCTTTTTCGGAAAGAAAAGAAGAGGAAATAACTTTAATGATGAAAATACTATTTGTTAGATTATGACATTATTTTATTTATTTATTTAAAACTTTTTTGCCCACCACATTGTGTAGTTTGACAAAAGGCGGACTTAATGCCTAAAGGCATTCTCTACCAGTCAACCTTTAGGCTAAGCGGAAATTCGTGAAGGCGGTAATTGATTATGAAAAATATAGATACATACAAACATTACGTTTACTCGGTGGTAGAGCGAGTTGTGAAAGCTCGTCTGGGTAGGTACCACCCACTCATCAGATATTCTACCGCAAAACAGCAGTACTTTGTATTGTTGTGTTCCGGTTTGAAGGGTGAGTGAGCCAGTGTAATTACAGGCACAAGGGACATAACATCTTAGTTCGCAAAATTGGTGGCGCATTGGCGATGTAAGGGATGGTTAACATCTCTTAGAATGCCATTGTCTATGGGCGTTGGTGACCACTTAACATCAGGTGGCCCATATGCTCGTACACCTACCTACAAAAAAAAAAAAAAGTTTACGACAAGTAGTCATATAGTTGTCGTATTAACATTATTGGTGCCCGATCTCAAAGGGTGAGTTCATGCGATGATAAATCCTAATTGTACAAAAATACAAACCGAATATAAGTTAGAAATATATAGGGACGCCTCAATATCGGGATAGAATTCCTGTAGTGAAACAAAGGCAAGTGTTTTTGGACTGATAAAGAACAGGGAAACAAGCATGTTATAGATGCATTTACGATTTCATGATCGGATTCCATTCTTATTCTATCAGTTTTAAAGCTTAAGGACAATTTATAAATTCTCGCGCTCATGTTTTAATAGGCTATAATATGCAAATGCAAAAACTGCCTCGTTGGTCTAGTGGCTAGATATAAGGCCGCAGACACGGTGGTCCTGGGTTCAATTCCCAGGTCGGGCCAATAAATAGTTATTGGGTTTTTCTGTCAGAAAATTCTCAGTAGCAGCCCGGAGTCTGGAAGTTGGAAGTGTGTACACTCCCGTGCCTCGGAAAGCACGTTAAGCCGTTGGTCCTGCGCCTGAACTCTTTCCGGTCGTGTCGGATTGCCGTCCCATCAGATTATGAGAGCTAGGGAATAGTGAGTGCACCTGTGTTTGCGCACATACTGGTGCACTATAATATCTCCTGCGCAGTTGGCTAATCTCTCTTGAGATTGGCCGCCGTGGCCGAAATCGGTCAGGAGGACGTCAATATGTAAATTTATTATAAAGTGTAATTTGAAAAACATTTACGAATCGTCTATGAACTATGATACGTATTTTCTGACGATACAATTAAAATTATTTCACTTATGTCATTGCAATTGCAGTGTGTATTAAAACTATAACAATTGCTTACCAATGACCTTTTGTTCGTAGGTATTATTTTTATTTTACAACACATCGAAACAAATATTAGCAAGAATATAAGTTCAATGTTAATGAGAAGATAATGAATTAGGTGTCAAGTTCAAAAGAAAACTTTGTATTCTTACAAATAAAGGTACGGGTAAGGCCTCTCCACTAGTTAGATGGAACTGGGTAAAATTTTTTTTGCAAAAATTGATCCACTAAGTTAAAGTAAATAAAAGCTCGTTAAAAGTAAATAATTACCTTAAATTCATATCTACTTCAGTCATACGAGTCGATCAGTTCGATTATTTTGAAGTACATTTTTAAGACTCAATATAAATCATCTAACACTATTTATTATATATATTACTTTATTTACTGATTACCTTCTCCACAAAAGGCCTCAGCTGTATGATATTTACCGAGTCCTGAGATAAGTTAAAGCCTGTCTACAAAAGTCAGTACTCCCTAACTGAATGCCAAATTTTATTTTGACACAATGTCAGTCAAGCTTTATAACTTCCATTTATAAAATTTTAAAACACAAACACTAACGAAATTTCCAACCAGAGAATAAAAACAGCAACATTGATGAAATCTAAAAATACGCAATGTGTACCAATGTGCTTGTATGTCAATGTACTTCGAAAATGGGATATTAAGTTATTATATCCCTTGTGCGTGTCATTAACCTAAATCCTTATCAAAATTATGAATGCGAAAAGGAGTATATTTGTTTGCAACGCAAACCGATAAAAAATTAATTACTAAACCGGCAAAAATTAAATTTTACATACAAGTTGTACGAGGTAGAAGACACAAGGTCCGATCCACGCGGGTGGAAAATAGTATTTTATAAATTTCAAATAAAACCTACTGACGTGTCTTTTGGGTTTTAATCTTTAAAATTATCGCTGATTTAGTCGCTGCCTTCATAACTGGGTATATACATTTGACGGATATTTTATAAGGCAATAGGTATAAGACGGATATTTTATAAGGCAATAAAAATAAATGACTAAATTAATATTTAAATATATAATTTTTAAGTTAAAAAAATAATATCACGATCTTACTAAGTAATTAGGTAATCGCCTCTTCTGCTTTTTTTTTAGAAGGAGGCTTGAAGCTTATTCCCCTCGTTGCTCCAATGCCGATTGGTGGAATCACGTCATGTGGCAGAATTTCAGTGAAATTAGACACGTGCAGATCTCCTCACGATGTTCTTAAATTTCAAGCACGAGATGAATTATAAACAAAAATTACGCACAAGAAAATTCAGTGGTTGAACCCACGATCATTAGTAAATGAGAAACTCAAATAATTTTACCTTAACGTATACTTAATTTAAAGTTGAAAGTAATATCTCAGCTAAAACTCATATGCAATTTAATTAAAACAAGTTTTGAACGAGTGAAACTACTATCTTAGTTCCTAAGGTTGGTGGCGCATTGGCGACGTAAGAGATGATTAGTATTTTTTTACAGCGCCAATGTCTATAGGCGGTGTCCACTTACCATCGTTACCATTGATATAAAAAAAATAAAAAGTAATTCAATAATAATTGCAGACATATGTATATGTGCAACATTCTCCTCAAACGAATTATTTATTATTTTTTATGCTTTTAAGATAAATATACTTAAACAAATAATAACGAAAAAATAGCGTATTGAATATCGGAATAAAAATATTGTTGTATTCTAAATAACGATATATTAATCAAGAACTGAGTGCAATATAGCAGACCTATTAGCAAATTAGTATATTGCTGTTTGAAATAAAAGAAGTGTAGGGAATACCTACCCAGTGGGGCTTACGAAGTCCAACTCAAACGTTTTACTCAAACGACCTATATTTTAATATAGATTATTTGAAGATATTACAAGATATTTAAATATACATATGAAAATGTTAATTTATTAAAAGTTGTCTAGAAATTTTTGATGAACTATAATTAAATCTTATGTATGTACCATTTGCACATATTTTAAAACTATTTATAATTTACACTTTCCAATAAATAAATAATATCACAGAAAGTCCCTGATTTTATTCCGTGTGAAGTCGAGACAGGTAACTAATAATTACATAAAATATAATAGGTAATTTTACACTAGCCAATTTTTTTATTACTTAAGTATAATTTAATATTTTTTTTATACAAGATTCTTTTTACTAATATATGTAATTCTTTATTCAACAAGTTCTTAAAACTCGTTCTTATTGAATTAAATAAAAGGCATTAGAGAAAAAATCTAATTTATAAAATATGTCATTTAAAGTAGAAGTATTGGATGTTCCGTGAGTATGTAAAGCTTTTATATTAAACAATACTTACTAAATGCTTCCACTAAAAGAAAAAAACGGGACTTATCTGGTGAAACTAAAAACGATAACAGAAAACGTTTTTGGGATATGTCCCATAACATAAGTTGTTATAATTATAACCGATCAAATCAAATTAGTAAGGGCGAAGTGTCTTGAAACCGTCTGTATTAAGTTCTTGTAGGAAACAAACATGACATAGTATTGTTAGCTTTTTAAAATTAAAATAAAACAAGTACAGTAAAACGACGTAAACATGCTATCTATTACAAAAATAAAAAAAAATAAAAAGTAATTCAATAATAATTGCAGACATATGTATATGTGCAACATTCTCCTCAAACGAATTATTTATTATTTTTTATGCTTTTAAGATAAATATACTTAAACAAATAATAACGAAAAAATAGCGTATTGAATATCGGAATAAAAATATTGTTGTATTCTAAATAACGATATATTAATCAAGAACTGAGTGCAATATAGCAGACCTATTAGCAAATTAGTATATTGCTGTTTGAAATAAAAGAAGTGTAGGGAATACCTACCCAGTGGGGCTTACGAAGTCCAACTCAAACGTTTTACTCAAACGACCTATATTTTAATATAGATTATTTGAAGATATTACAAGATATTTAAATATACATATGAAAATGTTAATTTATTAAAAGTTGTCTAGAAATTTTTGATGAACTATAATTAAATCTTATGTATGTACCATTTGCACATATTTTAAAACTATTTATAATTTACACTTTCCAATAAATAAAAATTATAAACCTTGTAAAATTTATCGCGCCAAATGTTAAAAATGTAAAAGCTGATGTACTTATCAATGACCTGTTGATTGATCCACTGCATTTCTTGGCTTTACTGTTGATGCCAAGTTGCAGTAAAGCAATATGGGGGATATTAACGGATTGGCGAGTAGACTTAGCTCAGCGGCTTTTGCGTTTAAGAAAATAAAATAAGTAATTACGTCGAAAAACATTTTTCATTGCTTATGAATCGAGAAGATAAACTGTCAATCGATTATTAAATAAAGTTTTTATTCTATACCTCTTATCTACGAACGAACCCTAAAGAAGCACTTAGTATGATCGTGATATTATTTTTTGAATTTATAATTCTATATTTAAATATTAATTTAGTCATATATTTTTGTCAGCTCACCTGTTACTATACAGAATTGTTCAGACTTTTTTAAATAGATATTTTTTTTATTTCCAATACCAAACATTTGACCTATTGCCTTATAAAAATTCCGTAACATTTATATACCTACTTACAAAGGCAGCGACAAAATCAGCGATAATTTAACTGATTAAAACCCAAAAGACACTTAAGTAGGTTTTTAGTTGAAATTTATAAAATACTGTTTTCCAGCCATAGCTCGCACTCGCGTGGAACGCACCTTGTGTCTTCTGCCCCGTACAACTTGTATGTGAAACTTAATTTTAATCGATTTAGTAATTATAACGTGAAAGCGTTGCAAACAAATAGAATCATTTTCGCATTTATAATATTCATAAGGATTTAGGATAATGACAAGGGATATATCTTAATATCCTATTTTCGAAGTACATTGACAGCGCGTACGAACACATTGCGCGTTTTTAGATTTTTAACATTTTTTGTTGTTTTAATCTCTGGTTGGAAATTTCGTTAGTGTTTTTGTTTTATAATTTTATGGAAGATAATGATGAAGTTTGACTGACATAGTGTCAAATAAAATTAGGTAATTAGTTAGGGGTACTGACTTTTGTGGACAGACTTACAGTTATCTCAGGACACAGTAAATATCTTACTGATTGTTCAAGGCTTTTAGTAGCGAAGGTTTGAAGCATATTCCGCGACGTTGCTCTTGTGTGAGTTGGTGGATACCAGGACTCAGAGACTTCACTAATTTTGGTATCTACTATCATTAATTACTCGCCTACCATATTAAGACTTTAAAAATGTACTTTGTAATAAAGGAAGTGGTCGACTCGTATAAACTAAAAAAGTACATACTTTAATGTAGATAAAATTATTCACTTTTAACGAGCTTTTATTTAACTTGAATTTACATAAGTGGATCAATTCGTGATTTTTTTTATTCAGTCCGTCTAACTAGTGGAGTTTTTTTTCACCTTTGCTGGTCAGAATTCAATTACCTTTGCTGGTAAAATCAATTTTTTACAATATGGTACAAATTTTCTATTTAACTTGGCAACTTATATTGACAACTCAATCATTATTCTTTCATCAATATTAAGCTTATGTTCTTGTGCTTATATTTGTTTCAATTAGTTGTAAAATCCTTACGTATAAAATCTATGCAAATCGTCAAAATAGCCCAAAATAAGTTAACAGTTTGAATATATTAATGTATTCGACTTTATTAAACTTTATAATAACTTACCAGCAACATATACATATAAATTATAAATTGTAACGTCATTCATTAAACTGTCTTAAAATAAAGTTTTTGTTTGTATATAATGTGTTCGATGGTAATTTGTCAATATCTATTAGTAGGTATCTGGAACGGTCGGTAAGCCACATTGACACTGGCATTGTAAGAAATGTTAAACATCGCTTACATCGCCAATGCGCCATCAACCTTGGAAACTAAGATGTTATCCTTGTCCCTTGTGCCTGTAATTACACTGGCTCACTCACCCTTCAAAACTGAACAAAACAATACAAGGTACTGCTGTTTTGTGGTAGAATATCTGATGAGTGGGTGGTATCTACCCAGACGAGCTTGCACAGAGCTCTACCACCGAGTGGTATAAGTTTGATGTATTTAATGTAGTAGTTGTTTCAGTCAGCATTTCAAAAAAGTCTATACATATAGATAACGGATAATTTAAATTACCAAACAAATTTTCTTTGCAAAGCAATTGTATGTCGTAAATATGCAGTTCGCTGATGTATGTTGAACGTAACCAAGATAACGACGTGACTTGTAATACATTGCAGTACAAATTAATCTGTCAGACTATATAGCCAATATATTTGACAATTGGTTATCCCTAGTGACACTTAGAACTTAAGCCATAGTGCTATCTTGAAGTTGATAGCAAACTTAGTCGACTATGAAGATGTTTTAATACAAATATATTATCATTTTGAATTAATTAATAATTATAAGAAACCCTCATTAACAAATTTGATAACGTTTTTGATATCCTAAATACATCCACTAGGAGTTTATTGATGAATTTCCGTTAATATAACACAATTATTACCTAGATAATTCTAATATATATCCTACGAATTGAAGTTTCCAGGAGAAAAGTGGAATTGTAGGAACAGACATTCAAGCCTAAGGCAGATTTAAATTTATTTAAATGAATTATGGACATAATAGTATCTTTACCTAAACTATAAAGTGATTCAGAAAGAATATTGAAGTTAATAACACCATCTATTGATGAATTTAGGAACACAAAATAAATTACAAAATTTTAAAGAAAATCCCTTCAATCAATTTGGATCCAATGTATTTATCATTATCAACCTACTGGATAAACTCTGATATATACATATGTATGCAGTGTGTTGGAATAAGCCCTAAAAGAGAAGCAGGATTTATGCTTAATAGCATTTGATTAACATTTGTGATTTTAATGGTTAATAGTTACAGCCTTGCATTAAATACACCAATCATGTCCTTAACGGGAAAGCTCTTTGTTCATGAGTGTTACATTTTCGGACCGTTAATTTAGCTTTTAGTCAAAAACCTTGTTTCTAAGGGGTTTTCCAATAGGGACGCTTGAACTTTGACAGCTGATTGCGGCCATGTTGTTTGAGTGACAGCTGTCAAATGCAGTGTGTTATATTCATTCCGTCCTCCCAAACCACCATGGCAGGTTACAGTGTCGAGCAGCACGTGCAAATCATAAAATTGTTTTATGAAAATGGGTCTTCAGTTCGAGCAACGTTCCGCGCACTTCGCCCGTTTTACGGTCGCGATGATCGTCCTGCCGAGTCGACTATCCGTCGATTGGTGGACAAATTCGAGTCAACCGGGTCAGTTAACAATCAGCCGGTTCCCGTGCGTCAACGTAACGCGAGATCTGCCGAGAATATCGCCGCTGTGCGCGACAGTGTCCTCGAAAACCCGCGGCAGTCAATTCCGCGTCGCGCACAGGAACTCGGCCTTTCGCAGACGACAACTTGGCGAATTTTGCGTTGTGACTTGAGCCTGCACCCGTACAAGATCCAGCTGACCCAAGAGCTCAAGGTTAATGACCATAGACAGCGCCGTGTGTTCGCTGACTGGGCATTAGAGCAGTTGGAAGTTGACGCCGATTTTGGCAAAAAAATCATCTTCAGCGACGAGGCGCATTTTTGGATGAATGGCTATGTCAACAAGCAAAATTGCCGTATTTGGGACGAGACCAATCCACACGAGGTTCACCAAGTGGCAATGCACCCGCAGAAAGTGACTGTTTGGTGCGGATTTTGGGCCGGAGGCGTGATTGGTCCGTATTTTTTCGAAAACGATAATGGTGTGGCCGTCACCGTCAATGGTGAGCGATACCGGTCGATGATAACCAACTTCTTTTGGCCTGAAATCGAGAATATGGATCTGGACAACATGTGGTTTCAACAGGACGGCGCTACGTGCCACACAGCACACGCTACGATGGAAGTTCTGCACGAGCAATTTCTGGACATGGTCATCTCGCGCGGAGGCGACGTGAACTGGCCACCGAGATCGTGCGATTTGACCCCGCTGGACTTTTTCTTGTGGGGTTTTCTTAAGTCGCAGGTCTATGCCAACAAGCCGCAAACCACCGATGCCCTCAAAGTCAACATACGCCACGCCATCGATCAAATACAGCCCGATTTGTGCGCCAGAGTCATCGAAAATTGGACCTTTCGTGTGCGCGCCACCAACCGAAGCCGTGGCGGTCATTTGAATGATGTCATATTCCATACATAATGGGGTCGATAGACCTTCCAAATAAAAAAAAAAATTCGCAAATATCTCTCCTACATGTATTTTTTTTTGCATTTCAAAGATCAAGCGCCCTTAATGGAAAACCCTATATAACGCATGCGAATGGAATTGCGGTCAAATCACATTATAAATCAAAATAACGATGCGTAATTTTGAAATATATTCAAAAATATTATTATAATATATGTCTAAAACAGACAACAAAGAAACAAGCTTAAATATTTCGATTAGTATAATATTTAGTGACAAGGTTATATTTTATATGTATGTTATTAATATGACTATCACATATCTTAGGGTACCGTTCATCTGATATTGTTTAAATCAACAATTATTATTATTATTACCGTCATTTTTTTAAGGCATTATAATATCAGTATTTTTGCTTTCAATATCATGTCAACGTCGCATCTGCTCCAATAAATGAATTAATTTTATGATAAAATAAAGCTCGAAGTTTTGAAAAAAGAGAAAATATATGCAAAATAATTAAATAAACATTAAAATACAAAAACATTCGCTCGCGTCATAATTCAGGATTCCTAACTATTATATATTCCTATTTTTTATTTCAGTAATAATAATACTCTAATAGTCACAAATTCCACGCGAGTGGAGCAGCGGCGTACCTACTTAGTAAAATCAAAAGTCAAGCCAAAGTCAAATTATACTCTGTTCAAGTAGGCTCTCACAAATACTTTTGTATAATTTTTCAATTTTCATTTCAATATAAAGCTACCACCGATTTAGAATCTAGATTCTACAAAGACGACCTGGAAAGTAACTCAGTAGTTATTCTTTATATCTGTATAATCTGTAACATGTATATAATATTCATATTATATATTTATGCATCCTGTAACATCAACGAATAGTAACAAGCTTCTCTATCATTTGTATAATACTATATGTAGATTTTAAATTTAGTTATATATAAATTTATGGTATGCGAAGTTTTATTATAGAATCGAATACCCTGTCCCAGAAAAAATCAGTAATTGCATATTACTTTATTAAATTTATGTATTTCTAAAAATATATTTTCATTTATAAATACTGAATATATATTTTTTATTTACGTTAATACCTCCATAATGCCTCTATAAATATTTCTACAAAATTGTTAAACGCACATAGATATAAATACACCAATACAAATGTGACACAGTTTGAAGAAAATAATAATTTTGAATATTAACAAGTTTCGTCACTGCATGAAAAATGTTAAATACTTATGGGATCTTATAAAGAATAATAATACTAGCTACCCATTCCTACCAAGATCAATTGTGACTTATTTAACTAGGTGTCTGGCCCGAGTTCGTCTTCCGGGTCCAATCTAAGCCATCCACTCTAATACACAAAAAAAATCATCATAATCGGTCCTGACCTTTAGAAGTTAAGTTACACACACCTACACAAGAATATATATAAAGTTATGCACTAAATATTTTAACAAGCATTGTAAGGAAAATATATATTTTATTCCAATTTCATATAATCAGATCTGATCACTTATTAACATTTTTAAGAACTGACCGCATGTGTTTAAAAAAACTAACACACGTGTTCACCTTGTAAAAAAAAACGAAGCACATTTTAGATCAGAGCTTCTTTGTTGCAAAATCATGCAAATGTCGATACATAGACCCATAATCAAGTGATTCCGACGAGTATAAAACGCGTGACGATAATTTTATAATCACAGTTACACATCGTCTGCTAACTTTGACACACATCATGGTGAGTGTGGGCTCAGGCCTTACAACATAGATTACACAGACATCCGGCACGAATTTAAATGTTGAAGCTTAAATATTTATTGTCTTCTATAATATTATTAACGACCTTTATAAAGAGAATTAAAAGGGTACAAGTGTAGAAAAAAAACCATACGTTTCAATCGTATTATATTCAAAATTACTATAGTCCTATTTTTTTTTATCATGCTTAGACTAAGACCTTCTTAGTTCTGGCATCATCAATTTAATAATTGATTGTGATCGTGCTATTTTATTTAATCTAAATAATGCATTGTTATATACATATGTAGTACAGAATAGAAAACACAATCAAAAACAAAGTTGTACGATTCAAATAATAAAAAAGTATTTATTAATTTAAAGTAATTTTTTCATCTTCTATTTTGTTTTCAGAAATCCTTCATTGCAATCCTAGCCCTCGTGGCCGTCGCTGCTGCTGATGTTTCCCACCTCGTCAAGGGGGGGGATGCTCATGCAGAGATCGTAGAACAAAATGCTGATGTCTTCCCTGACCAATACAACTACGTATACAGAACCAGCAACGGAATCAGTGCCCAAGAGAGCGGTGTCATCAAGAACCCTGGTAGCGTAAGTACATTTAATGAACCTTGATAGCCTTTGAAACTTGGGAAAAAATCCATATCTCCCAGGTAATTAATTGTATTGCTTAATATTTAATATTTTGACCATGTTATTAAACTATCACATGCCTTGATCTCGATATGACTGCCTCGTTGGTCTAGTGGCTAGATAAAAGGCTGCAGACCCCGTAATCCTGGGTTTAAATATCAGGTCGGGCCTATAAAAAGTTATTGGGTATTTCTGTCGAAAATTATCAATAGCAATCTGGAAGTTGGAAGTGACACTATTAATATTATTATTACTATCACATGATTTATAATCAACTGGTATTCACAGAATAAAATTTAAAATCATGTAGCCACATAGCTTATATTTTACTATAAAACGAGACACGGTTATTTTAACTAACTTATATTTTAACTCCATTGGAAATAGTAATATTATAAATTACTAATCACTACGAAACCGAGGTTAAATCATATGACATTTACAAAGCAGATGAGCTTATAGCCGAAATATGTACATAAATTAAAATGTTCAACCTTGATATTTTCCTAAAGGTCAGGTCACTTAAGTATATTTAAATTAAAATAAACTCCAACTAACATTGTCTGACCACGTGATAAAATAACTTCTTTAATATAATTGTATTATCAGAAAACATTTAGGCACATAAGATGAAGCTTATTTAAGAAGAAGATGAAATTTTATTAAGTACCGATTGTTTCTTACAGGAAGTCGAGGCTCTTGAAGTCCAGGGTGCAAACTCCTATACTGGTGATGATGGACAAGTCTACTCTGTGAAATACGTCGCCAACGAGAACGGATACCAACCCCAGGTAAGTTTGGCAATATACTCCAAGAACAGATAAAGATATTCAAATGTCTCGACACATAAAATTTTACCTTTTAATCTCTCAAGTAATTATTGACTTCTGAGAATGATTCTTGAAAAATATTAATTTATTATATTCAAATGATGAGCCAACACTCTTCACGTCTTACGCAAACGTACCCACTGCATTCCGTCTAGGTCAAACGATGCATTATACTGTTTAATTTAAATTTAACATCGTGGGATCTAAAGGTGACATGCCATATATGACAAGATGGAAAGTAGTCAATTATGTTACAAAATTTTTGCATTTGACCTTTCAACTTTGCATAAATTGTTTGAATACCTACTAGATTACTACCTTACTTTTTATGTTAGAAGAGTATCTTTTGCATTTAATGAAAAAATAATTCAATGATTTTGATAGTTTTGAATGTATATTAATACGAAAAACTGTTCATTTGTTTGAGCTTGAGTCTTATTATCCTTCTTAAATATGGTGTTTTCTTAAATGATGACTTTGCTAATTTTATTTGATGTTACAGGGAAGCCATTTGCCCGTCGACCACCCAGTCCCAGAGTACATCCTTAGGTCAATTGCATACAACGCAGCGCACGCAAAGGTTGATGTCACCAGGAACTAATTTTAAAACTTAGAAGATTTAACACTTTACCGCCATATTTGTTACCTCTAGTCGCATATTAGTGATGGAGCAATAAAGTTCTTATCCTTAAACTGTATTTTTATGTCTATCACGTACTTATTGATTCAATATTATACATTGTAATCAGTATTTGAAAACTGTTTTAGAATCTGATATATTTTTTGCTGTTATCAATGAAGTTAATGTTATTTAACAATAATTATTTTTTGCCAATTCTCGAAAGCTTGCGAGGAAATATATAAAAACTTTCAATTCAAAAAAACATTAAAGAATTATATTCTACTGGCTAAGTAACAGCCCGTTAATGTCCCCTTGCTGCGCTTAGGCCTCCTCTCCTTTTGAGGAGACGACTTGGAGCTTTGTCCACCACCCTGCTCCAAAGCCTTGATGGTGACTACACATATAACAGATTTAGATGCGATACATGCAGGTATCCTTACGACGTTTTCCTTTCACCCCTGAGCACGATATTAAAATAAGTTTATAAATATTTCGAATTAATTTTGGAATACATATTAGTAACTAATTTAAAGTAAATAATGAATATCTTAGTAATATTACTTTTATAATTTCATGTTAAAATGATTTTATTTTTCTATATAAATATGAAATACCTTCGTACCCAGAAAGTGATATGTAGAAAACGAATTAAAAGGATAAAACTTTCAAACGATTTTCATATGTAAATATACCTAAACATATTAATTATATATTATAAATGTATTGATCTTAAGATACTCTCGAAACCTTCATAAAGGTACACAAGTTTCTAGGATAGAGAAACGGACTATGTGATATTTGTGCACTAAAATAGCTGTGTTGGGAAAGACTACGGCATTGTATCGATATAATACATTCGTGACCCGTCTCGTGCTGTGCTCTTCTTGCTACTAGCTCGAGAGCTTGTTGTTGTCGAGAGTTCCTCTAGACTGGCCCAAGCACCCGATCTAGGTACGAGCCTCGGGGTTGCCCCATTTACCCAGGCTCTTCCTCCTCGGCAGATATCTTGGCGTGAAGGTTAAGTAGTTATGTACTAAGCAATAGGTTGTTTAGGCCCGAAGGGCCAGGGTCACACTGACCCAGTAGCTGTCTTCCATGTAGAGGTGTACCTCATATTTATCAACTTACCTAAAAGAAGACATAGATGGCGTTAAACTTGATTTAAATTTTATAGATTATAACTGCTAACTTAAAATTTAACTGGAAAATTTGAAAAAATCGATTTGTATGTTTGCATCTTATTTTTTTACTTTTATTTCTAATGGTTCGATAAACACCACTAAAGTTTCTAAATAGTTACAAAAAGTATCGATGAAATATATTTTGTGAAACGAATATAATTTCTTAATTGTTTCACCATCTGATACGTATGCTAATTAAATACTTAACTTTTATTTATTTTTAAGATTGGCTAATTTATATTCGTTGAAAAGTGTTCATGTCACGCAATTTCGTCATCACGGTAAATCAACGAAATGACCATAAATCCAATTACAATCATCGTGTTTGTATAATTGACCAATTTATTAATTAAATATTCTAACACCTTATTTATAATTAAATTTCGAATGCAACTGTGTAATGTCAATATCAATATTAATTAACAGGAACTTTTCATTATTATACATAATACAATTTGTTATGTAGTTATATATAGTATTATTATAATTACGTATTTTTTGTTTTACGGTAAAATTAAGGTAAAACAATTTACCTAAAATACCAATGTGCTCTAACATGGAGCTTTAGGCGATTAAACGCTTTCATACCATAACCGTATTTATTACATAACTTTAGGTAATGAATGAGTAAATACAAGCCCCATAATGGCTCCATTGCAACCCGCACAGAGGACTGTTTGTAGGGGGGAAATGGTAGGGGGAAAGCAAATATTGTCCCTCAACCAACAGCCAATGAGTGATGTAATTTATCTCGACGGCTAATTGTCATGAAAATTTATAGCAACGATAAGTGGCCAAGATACATTGTAGCGACTATGAATAAAATTGGTTTACGTAATAAAAACAAATGTGATTCAATGCGAACCAACCTGGGGGCCAATCCTACGAACAATGTGTCACTTCATCACAATCGAATCGAAGCGTGACCGTTCCGTTCGTCTTATTCCGTTCATCCGTTTTCCTATTCTTTAATTTAATTATCGACTATTGGCATAAAAATTAAGAATTAAGTTTGGTTTTTACATACCGGTATAAATTAACACATTATCAATAAATAAATATATATTACAAAGTTGGATCGGAATCAAATAGGAACGTATCGTAATCGTTATAGATTAGTAGAATTCGGCCCCTGTTCTGACGTTATCCGACATGAAACAACAGTGGCAACGCTATCTGTAATCAAAATCGATACAAAAATAGTGATAAAGATAAAATGGATAATTAGGGGTTAAAATAATATTTTGTTTATGCATTTCGAACATATGGTGAGAGTGCCAAAGTACTCACGAGTGATGAGTGCGATGAGTGTTGATGTGAAAATACCTAATCTTACTCTGACGTCATCTGACGCTCGAAATCTAGTTAGCTAGTCAGTTAGATATAGATAGAAGAGCAAAACAATCAATGTGCCCTGGATAAAGTATATTTAAGGAGATAAGTTTTTTTTTCCAGATACTCATAAAAATACCTATACAATTGATATAAAACTTACATTTCACATTTATAGTTTCAATTCGGATGTAAACTAATATGTCTTAATATGTTGCATATTTTTTGAGATATAGCTTAATATGCGGACGTAGTTGCAGAGAAAATTGTCAGTCCAGGTGCTTTCGATGCGAACGCTGACAGAGCTATAATGATCACACTAAAACCTTATATAAGGGAATTGTAGTTCTCTAAAAGCTTAAAAAATATTCTTGCTACATGAAAATGATGACATATAAAAATATATAAGCATTAATGTCTAAATTTATACTAGTAAGTAAAAGGAAATGTATGTAAATGAAAATTTTCCCTCCCGTTCGATCCATTTCCTTCATTTCCAGGCACGGAACACGTCAAGAAATGGCATTTCAGATGAGCGTCGGCTAAAGTCAAAGCGTAGCACTAATATTAGCGTATATAGGCGGAGGTAGGTAGACAAATGAAATCCTAATTTAGATTCACTACGATTTTTTGTGTGTACTTTATCCTTATTGATATGGAACATTATTTTCACATAATATATTTTATATAACTATACAGAGTGTAACAAAATTCGTGTCCGACCCGTGAAGTGGTTATTAGGTATCGTGTGTTGGTTCAATTTATGAAATAGTTTAATATAAAGTATAAAATGCTAAGCAAAATAATTATTTAAAAAATATATTAATTGTGTTTACAGTAACTGTTGGTGGTAAAAACGTGGACTACTGAGGTCATGATCTCGTGTCTTAGCTACCCGATAGGTAAGAGTTATCGAGCGCTATTGCCCGCACCTGTGTTGCCATGTAATTTTCGACATTTAATTTAAAAAAATTAAATAGTCAATTTTTTGCTTAGTATTTTAAAAATTATTACATAAATAGAACCGACACGCGATACCTAATAACCACTTCACGGGTCGGACACGCATTTTGTTACACGCTGTATAGTATTAAGATATAATTCAATACAGCTTAATATGCGTACGTAGTCGGAGAGAAAATTGCCAAAGGATTCAAAATGTAACAAATTTTTTAAACCATATTTTTTATTATATGTGTAATTATTATCATACACATACATATTAATGTTTGAGGTTGTTTTGCAGATAAATATAATTATTACCTCTACCGAATATTACTTGTGATTTTTTAAATATTGGAGTTTTGGTCTAGTGAATGGTCTAAATGCCCGGGTTGCGAATAATATTATATACCTTCTTGGAGACGCGTTGCATTAGGTATAAGATTTACGTATATTTGTTTAAAAGTATTTTCAGTTAGTCATTGCAATAAAAAACGTCTCGTTTATTCGTACCCATGGACGAATTGATCTTAACTAATTGGTTTATGGAGTTTCAATATTTTTATTTATATTTGAGTTAAAATATGAAATCGTGGATGTGCAACGAAATTTACTGTTTAATGTTACACTTCAGCGAGACAAGATTCTTTGCACAGCTGTCTGAAGACGTTTTCCTTCATTGTCAAGCGAATTATGGATTGACTTGGAAAAAATTAAAAACTCTTAGGAGGAAACATACACGGAATTGCTTATAAGCGTTGATCTGAGTAATAAATTAAGCAATGTCGTGTCTTCTTCTTTCGAGTGTTAAATTAATGAAAAATTTAAGAGAAAAATCAACATTTACCTTACTAAGCAAGTAAATAATCAAAGTTTATAAGCAAGGCTGATACATAATGCATCTCTATAATATCAAAAGGATAGTCAGCGCAAAGTCGTATTCATGCAATTTCACACTTGCTGTCTCATTCTTAATACACTTGTGAGCTACTATGGTACTATTCTAGTTTGTCGTGTCAAGTATTATCGTATATATTCTAGCATTTCATCGGCATATACTTGATTCTAAGCAAGAGAATGATGCGGACACATTTAAGTAGGTTTCCTCAAAATTTTAATTTTAATTTATATATTTTTCATATTTTTACACTTCAGTGCCACATGCACACAAAAGTATCTACAGACTATACAGACTAGTGAATTATGAGAAAATTGAAGGTACCACAGCACGTGGCAGATTACCTATGACATCGAAGAATTTTACGATGGAAATCCTAGGCAATTATAACTCGTTACCTTGTTCGTAGATTTTTTTTCAATTCTTCATTCATGTTTTTATCGCTTAACGTTATTATAATATTATACTCGTATCCACCACATATATGTATCTGCTACGACATCACTTATGTTCAAGAACTCGTGGTAGTGCCGTTGCAACGTTTGCATTTGTACGAAGCAATATAACACGTGAGTTGTACCCAAAGCGATGTAATCTACGCGTATCCCTGTTGCAAATCGAAAACCGTGTTTGCGATATACTCAGCGCCTTCTACATTTAAAATTAATCAGAGAATTTGGTTTCATCTTAACTACAGATCATACACTCGAGAATAGGGTGAAATGTACTCAAAATGTAGGAAAGATTTTTAAAAGAAATTGAATATTTGTAATTTAACGCTATTTCGTTATATGACGTGACCTTGGGTCGCTGACACTTCACTCTACTGTAAGCCGCGTAAAAAACATCGTCCCAATAATTTTGCGAACGAAATAAATCTGTATATATTCGCTGTTGGTACAATTAAAACATGGTACTTACAACAAAACATCCCATATACCAAAAAAATAAAAAAAAGAACTGAAATTGGTTGGATAATTATTAAGTAGATACGTAAATATATCGTATGTACAAAAGCATATATAATTTGGCTTCGTAAAATTGATTCTTATCAATGTAGGTACTGTGTGCCTAAATATTTAAAAAAAGTAAGGAATATATTTCAAAAATCAATTACCATTAAAAATCGTACTATCTTAATACGTTAACCCTAAAGAGCTATTCGTTAAAAATTTAATTAAACTTTAGAAAGTACATCGTCACTTATTTTAAGCAAAGTTTCGCCATAAGTCACCTTTCAAGATTACCTCTGAGGCAATAAATTTTAGTTATTGTTACGTAAAAAGTACACAGATACTAAATTCCCACGACGATACTTTAAGGTTTAAACTAAGAACTTTACCCTGTTCTTTACAGTTTCAATTTTATGTTGAGTATGCTTTTTAATTATCAGTGTAAAAAGAAATTTATTATTTAAAATATTAATGCGGGGATATGCATATTGTTATCAATAATAATGTTTTTATAGTAATTATTTTTAATATTATTTTGTATTTATTTAAGGTTTTCATGTAAATAAACATTGTAAATAAAAAAAATAAAAAAATAAAAGTACATTATTGCATTAAAATATTGAATATATACATTTTTATCGCTATCGCTTAATCGCGTGACTTCAATAAAAGCAGTGGAAGGAAGATAATAAACATTTTAATAATAGTAAATAAATTAGATTTAATATCAATATAAAATATTTTAAATATTTATTATTTATTTATAATAACTTTCTACAATATAATCAATTAATTCTTATAAAATATTGTATAGCATAAAACATATAAGCTAAACAATAAAAGCTAAACGTAACAATTTTATTTTATTTAGATTAGAATTTGAGTATTCTTGTATAAACAATGTTTATAAGTTTCATACAACTTACAAAAAGCCATCTAGAAAATAAACATGCGCATTAGGATAAAACGAAATACGCATGCGCGACAACAATGGCGTCAAACAAATGACAGTTCTGACATAATTCCCGTCGAGGTTATTCGTTTTGCTTGTTTTCTCCCAAAATTAATGTTTACGTCTAATTTATTTATATATAATGGTAATATATATTTCACATTCTTGTTAAAACATACTATTACATTTAATAAAGAAGTTGATTGTATATTCTGTGAGCGTTATGAAAACTTAGTTTGGTTAAATTTGCTGTGTTTACATTTCATCGAAACCTTGTTTCCGTTACTTTTTTAATTAAATTAATAGTGTGTGGAGTGGCGTATTGGTGATATTGAAATGAACATTTCGTCGAACTAAAATACGAAAGTATCCTGTGTGGGTTTACAAGAAACATTGGCTTAAGGTAAGTTTGTTTGTGTACTGTTGCTACGTACAACCAGCAGTTCAAAATTAGACAGGCTCACTGTATTTATAAAATATATATTTTGTAACGATTTGTAAGTAAGAGCTTCCAACTTATTAATAAAAATATATTTAATATTTTAAATTGCGATTTCAACTTTTTTTTAAATTTAGAGTTTAAAACGAACATCACCACTATAAATTAAAGGTCAAATAATAAAGTATTGTATTATTTAGTTATAAACGTAAATATAGCTTGTAACGAGAATTTAAACGCGATACCTCTTGAGAACTGCGCCCATGAAAAGTATATTTCATTATATTAATTGTTTTATTATTAAAATAATGTTAAAAAATAATATTTCACTGTTAAATAAGATATAGATATACATCCAATTATCACGAGTGAGATACGAATTGAGCTCTTACAGCACTGTCGATCTTGATAGCTTATAGTCGCAAAATACATACAAGGTAATTTGCTTGGCAATGTTTAAATAAAAAAAAAAATAGTCTATTATATACATACCTGGGATCTGAACGGAACCGGCGTTAGAAATTCAGCGTAATTATATATTTTTATTACCAATTTCTGTTCAGGGATATTTTTATTCCCAGGGTGTGCTATCATTTACAAAGTCGTTAGTTTTATATGACTATTATTATTATTAACCTTTAAGAACAATCGTTACTTAACTAGTGTTAAGTTTAGAATTCGAAATCTATGAAATTTAATTCATACACCACACCAAAACAATTTATACACCAACGAAGCCGTTGGAATAATCAAAATATAATATGTTCGCGCGCTTTTTTTCTATCGATTTGTATAAAAAGATGAAATGTTCTATGGTAGGTATATCAGTATAATAAAATATATCATTTAATTAAATCAATGAATTACTATTTATTTTTGTTTTTATAGTAAATTAACCATTTTGTACATGTTTGCAAGTAACGCACGAAAAAATAGTGTAGGGCGTGTGGTTTGTAATTTTTTTAATGAAGTATCCGTTCGAAATCGATACGTTTAGAACAACGGCATAACAAAATAATGTAAGTATATATAGATATATACAGTATGTGTTTATTTAAGCTAGACCACAAATAATTGCAGACTACTTACATATTCTCGCCACTAACTAGTCTATTTGATCTAATTAGTTCGATTTATCGCGCGGTTGCTATTTCAACAATTCTATACATGTAGGCTTAACACATTACCAACGAAACTATTCTGAATGTGAATATATTATTATAGACTATAATCTATATACCTAATAATCCTAAGCCAACAAGCAACGAATGCATTGTTTTATTCAAACTAAAGGCGAGCTTAGTCAGTGTAATTACAAAAGCGGAAACTACTTATACGTAATATGTACTTTGTGTTTATCTGTATAATGTTATTGCACCTTTATGTTGAATACGTTTTTATTCAGTTAGATTTATTTAAGGGTCGCTTGTAGCCCTGTTTTATAGGATATGTCTGCGTTTGTCGTCATAAGTTGACTTGTTAATTGTTACGGATATTTTATAGAGATGTATTAATGACTTATTGTTTTTTTTTTATTCATGTTAGCAAGGCAGACACAATCATGGATTAATCCTGATGACGAATACTTACCTTTAATAATAGTAATGATAATGTCCTCCAGACCGATTTCGGTCACGGCGGCCAATCTCAAGAGACATTAGCCAACTGCGCAGGAGATATTATCTCTTCTCTAGCTCTCATAATCCGGAAAGGAGACCGGAAAGAGTTCAGGCGCAGGACCAACGGCTTAACGTGCTTTCCGAGGCACGGGAGTGTACACACTACCAACTTCCAGACTCCGGGCTGCTACTGAGAATTATCTGACAGAAAACCCCAATAACTATTTATTGGCTCGACCTAAGAATTGAACCCAGGGCCACCGGGTCTGTGGCCTTATATCTAGCCACTAGACCAAACAAAAGTGCTTTAATTTTTTTGCGAGATCGATGTATGGGGAATCTGGGTCTCGAAGCATATACGAAAATATTTCGTTAAATTTTTTTAAGGTCATGGTCGAATATGCTCTGTAAAGGTGTTTTGCTGTTACACACAGTGGTTTAGCCCCAAGTTGCCAACGGTCTTAGATCGATAGGCTCTCACACTTCGTCTCATGGAAGTTATTCCCGTCATACTACCTTAAATAATATGTGAATAGTGTACTTTAGAGCGATGACATTTTTCCGTTTCTTTTACATTACGAAATTACATTATTTTTCGGATTGGGTAACTAATACTATAGGTAATCGTTAAATTACATTGATGGAATATTTGCTAATACATCATAATTTAATTTCACGTCTGTTTATTTATTTTAATGAAATTTATTATCAATATTTCTTTTTATCGAAATAAGATAAATGCGATGTTGTAGAAAATAATAGCATAGTTCTAATCTTCTGAGCAGAGGTCACTTCTCCTCTTAAGGATGAGATTTGGCGTTTGGAATTTGGAGATGATGGAATATCATGCTTCACCGCTGAGCACGAGATGAATTATAAACACAAATTGTGCTCAGGGGCACGTGCTCTTATTTGAGCCCGTCAACTTCAGTATAGGATGAGTTATATCTATCAAGGCTATCTGAGATCTTTATTTTAAAGTGGATTTTTGTTATTTTTTTTAATTGTGCTACTACAACAATATCTATACTTATTAAGTCTTGTTCTAAAACTCGTTACATTGTTATATGGTTTTCTTTTTATTAAATGAATTGCTAAATGATTCTCATTGTAACGTTAATATTTAATGGGATGGCTTGTTGCCAATGTTTGTGTACGGGTAACAATTGTGTTAACAAATTGGTCGGTTTCAGTGGACAAATTCAAAGCACAATGCGATAAAATGTAGTTTGTGATAGTGATGCAAACTTATTAATTACGCTATTAAGTGGATGATTTCGAAGTTAAAAATATATATATTGTTAGTATTTAAGTTTACTTTTAAATTTATAATAAAGACGTACAGTCAAGTCGAGCGACGGAGGCGAAATGAAGTGATTATGCTGTTTGCCGTGCTTTTTTATACACTCGACCATGTTGATTACTCTGGTGGGAAAGAGACCGCTAACACGGCCTCTCCTGACGAGGCAGCGTCCTCACGCCTTTACCCTGGTCACTGTCTGAAATATGTGGAAACAGTACAACTTGGTTTTACAGTAAAAATACGTAAAAGCTCATCCAGACTTTCTGGTAGCTTGTGATAGAAATTGTCGGTGTAAGTGAAGTGTCTTTATGATGCCTTTATTTTGACATCCCTACAGCGGTCACCCTGACGCTCTGTGAGACTAATACAGGTATTTTCCGACTTTACTGATGGGATTTTAAACAAGTCTTTTCCGAGTCGCCCCTACGCTCTTTCAGAGTCTTACAAGAATATTTTCTCAGTCACCTCGTACCCATATTAAACACGGACTTACACAGATATTTTAATGACTTTACTGATGGGATTTTAAACAAGTCTTTTCCGAGTTAGCCCTACTCTTTTTCAGAGTCTTACAAGAGTATTTTCTCAGTCGCCTCGTACCCATATTAAACACGGACTTACACAGGTCTTTTTTGAGTCACCCCGACGCTCAAATAGTGAGACTTATACAGGTCTTTTCCCAATCACCCCATACCGTAGGCTACAAAACGTGGACTTATATAGGTCTTTTCCAAGTCACCTCAATGCTCGCTATTATGTGACAATGAGACTAACACGATACCAAGTACAATACAAGTAAATAAACAAGCATATGTAATCGTAACTTCCTACATGATAACACAACAGAATTTCTGCTGTCTATTCAGCTGGATCACCATGATCACATCCATCATCTCGTTAGATCACATCCATCAGTCATGTCAGTTGATACCCCTGAGGTATCAAGCCAGTACGCATATCACGTGTCACCTTCTCCTGCGTGCTCATCACACAGGGATAGTTCGTACAGAGACCATACCGACATAAGCACGCCTGCGTGTTCGTCGCTCCACGCCACCAGCACCACGCGCCATGTGCTACACGCAGATTCAAACAGGTGGACACGCCTGCGCGTTCGTCACGCTCGGCCACCAGCACCACGTCCGTCAGGCAGGAGAGAGCTTCCCGGCGATGGGTTAGCCAGCAGCACCAGTTGTGCGCAGGCTAATGTATCGCACATGAAGCACTGAAGCACTACGTCTGGCAGGCTGGGGACTGTTGACCGAAAATGGTCAGCCCGCAGCACCAGCGATGAGCAGGCTGGTGGTTTGAACACGAAGCTTCACTCCGCTCGGCTGTTCCTGATCTTGACTGATAGTGTAACCTGTAAAGCACTTATATAAATCCATAGAAAAATGCGCATTTAAAAAAAAAATTAAGACTGACTAGTAGGGCCAATACAGTCTTTTACTCTCAATCGAAGAGCGCGGTATATGCTTCGCGACACCACTAATTGAGCCAGGCTCAAGTATCACTTCAGACAATTACAAATGCGAGAAACACTCAATATCACTCCTTTGGCTTTAAAAGTTTGCGGGAAAAATATTGGTTTGATCTCACCGTAGTCTTGCTAAAGGTCATATCGAACCAATGATACTTTCGATCGCTCCCGCATCGTGGTTCGTGGTAGCACTCACGGAACGCCCTGGCGAAGGCAACGCCGTAGAATGCCCGATGCTCCACCATAGTCACAATCACTACGAGGAGGAGAACGGTTTATCGACGACGACGTTAATAACAACGACGTTAATCGCTTTCTCAAATGAGAGTCACATTCACACGACTGTTATTAGGCAAGTTTCTTAGCTATTATTGCGTAAGATCACTATAATTCATTAATAATGCAAAGCAGGCAGTTAAATAAAGAAATTAACGCAATGTAGGTAGGTTGTAAAATTACTTCTAAAATACCACCCACAGTAAGACAGTGTCTATCGCTTTTAAACAAATTGGAACGCACTCACCAGATCCTTTTAATCGTACAATACGTTACCACATGTAGCAGAGCGGATCAGAACACATAACATTCTGATCCCACTTCTGATGTTAGTAATAATTAATATTTAGTGGCGTATCCTGTATTTTCAATAAGATCACTGCAACGACGTGGCATTTATTCAATCAACTTCATACATTTTTCTAGGGGGATTGAATTCCATGCTTCAACAAATGCTTCATATAGTTCGTTTTGACTGGTGTTAAGTTTGTTTGAGACTTTCTTTTTAACAATATACCAGAGATTTCCTATCGGGTTTAAATCCGGACCATTGGCTGGCTAGTCTACAACGGATATACGCTGTTCGCTAAGGAAACATTTGACGCTATTGGCCGTGTATTTAGGGTCATTGTCATGCTGAAAGATCCAGGTTATAGGCAAATGATCGTCCGAGTAGGGAATCATTGTGTGCTCTAAGATATTTTTGTATTGCCATTGATCCATTGTACCATGACCGTGCTTGACTATACTCCTTGTGTATTTATAATTAAAAGCATTGTGTATAGGGCGTCTAACATAGCGCTTTCCATCGGAATTTACCATATTTATTTTTGTTTCATCTGAAAATAACACTTTTTTCCATTTTCGTACCGTCCAATTAACATATTTTTTAGCGAATAATAATCGCTTCTCTCGGTGTTGCTTGGTAAGAAGCGGTACCTTTCGAGAGATTCTTCCAAACAATTTTGCTTCCACTTATCTTCGGCGTATCAGTCTTGACGAGATGTGTCTCGGGTCATCAGGCGAAAAAACTTCATTTTTATTCTGGTTGGAGCCTTTACTTGGGTCTTTTTAGCAACACGAACGATTAGCGTATCTTCTCTGGGAGAGATTTTGCTTGGCCGAGCCTTTCTAAGAACATTTTCAACAGTTCCATGTGTTTTATAATGATCAATTGCATTAAAAACTTTCTTAACAAAACAATTTAAATGCTCAGCTATTCTTCTGTACGCCCACTTATGATCTATATGTAAATTAACAATAATTTGCCTAGTTGACGCGTCACTACTTTTATTTTTGCCCATTTTGAACAAAATAAAATTCAGATTAAATTTTCAATTGCCGCCAAAATAATAGAAAAAGGAATGTTATTCTTCAATTTCAAAAAAAGAACGAGCTATGGATGCTTTTTTAAAATGTTTCTAATTAGGCGTCCAATCGGCCAGTAACAGAAAATAAACTCCTACATGTGTAAGACTCATTTTGTAATTAAAAGTAAGATATGTTTTATATTTTATGCATTTAGTGAGTTTTTTATTTGAGTGGCTATATTATTGCATGATTATTAACTATTGAATTTGTATATTTTTTACGAACATTTGAAGTTATACTTTATTTATTCATAAGAAGTGTTTCTAATTATATGACCACCACTGTATATATATAAATCTTAGATATTCTTAAAGTAATGTTAAGGTATTTTTTTTAATTAGTTTTGATAGACGTATTAAATATTTCATTGGAAATGTGTGAATATGATTACTGCGGGTCATTAACAATAGACTTGCCAGCTGCGCAAGAATTATTATAAAACGTGTCCGTAAAAGTTCGAGTTTTTTCTATAACTCCTCATAACTTCGAAGGGATAGCAAATCCGACTCGATCGAAAAGCGTTCAGGCATGAGACCAAATGCTTTACGTCCTTTTTAAAGCAGGAAATTGAGAATATCTTGACAAATTATACTATTAATATAATAAACAACCCGATCCAGCATTTGAACATATGATCTATTTAGAAATATATATATAATTTACTCACTAAATCAACAACGATTTTTCGTAAACCACATTAATCTCGTGCAAATACATAGACTACGGACATTGCGATTTGATTTCAGCAGGTGTTAGTCTTATAAATATATTTAAATACATACATGCACTTGTAATTACATCTTATGTATTGTTCGTAGGGTACGTGGAAATATTTAATGTATTTGAGAATTTTTTATCTGCACTTAATTGCTTTTATAATTATCTATTTTCATTCGTTAACCCTAAAGTCAACCAACCAAATTCTTCGGATACCAACCGAAGGAAATAACTCAATGACACTTTAATTAGGGACTTAAGTAATATTTTAGGGAGCAAGAAGCCCCCGACAATGGACCGAACATTTTCGGCCGGATGACATTACATCGTAAACGTCTTGTTTTCGTTGGTCATATTCTAACCACGAGCAATAAATAATGCGAACGAGGAACCACTTTCAGAGTTTTTGCATGCAGAGTGAGCACGGTTCGAGGCTCGACTTTTTTTTTTGTTCCTTTTTTTAATTACAAATTATGAATTCTGCTCACGAATCAACTATAAAGCCATCATAAAATACCATGAAAGCTTTTTGAACGAGCGACAGGGGTAAAAGGCGAAGCACATACCGTTTAGCTAAATGGATGAAAAATCGGCGTTTGAAATTTATTACTAAGATATGGCAGTAGTGAGCTTTACATTTATATATTATTGGTAACAATCGCCAAACCAGACGTTTAATATATTTATAGTTCTTAAATGCCTAACGTCGAAATCTTTGAGGTTTAGTTCGGCTTATTCCATATTGCTGTTTCAGTTTTGATTGGTAATTACATTAAAACGTCATCAGTTTCAAGATATCTATAGACTGTCTAAAGAAATAAAATTTAAGTGTCTGTCTGTGATTTCAAAATAACTGCCTTCTTCAAGTTGATATAGGGATTTACAAGTTCGGCGTCGTCTCGGCCCTCCTACAGCCCCGACGCCCGGGGCTTAAAAGATAGGGCGTAACCCTGGGGCCGTGGATGCGTGAGGTGGGGGCCTCACGGGTCATATTTCAGACGGCCCTGACGAGGACGGCAGCCGGGATGGCCTCGAGCTGCCGTACGCACTAGCGAGGAGTGCGGGGGGGCGAAATTACCTTCGCTCCCTGAGGAGAGCTCCGCCATGCCACGAGCGGTGCCGAGCACGGGAGGGGCCGCGGATGCGTTATATCAACACGATCCCGCAGTCTCTCCGATCCGTGCCGAGGACGGCCATCGCAGTGGTTTTAGTGGGTAAGAATCCCACATAACCCGGTTCCTCCCCCGAAGGGAGCCGAGTACATTTTGAAGGATTCCACTGTGTTAAAAGAACAAAGAAAAAAAATGGGATTTACAAGTTATCAAAACCAAAATAATTTTTATTTTTGTCCGTTAATATACAAAACCCGTTAAAATAAAAATGTTAATAATTTGATTTTTGTAGTGAATCTCATTTAATATCATCTAAATTCATTTCATCAACATTCGGTAAAATTTATCAAAAGTTATAATAACTTAGAGTTTCATAAGTACGTGAACATACATATTTGTTTAATTTTTTAGGAATTTACAGTATAGTAAGTATGGTATATACGATATGTAGGTAACTTTCAGGTAACTCCTAAAAGATAATTTTAAGATTAAATACCGCAAAAGAATAAAGAGCATTGTTTTGCTTTCTTAAAGGATAGGTAAAGAAGTATTGTTAAGTATTAGGATACCTAACTATAACATGTATACATAACACAAATTAAAAGCGGGTAAAACCGCGAGGCACAAATAGTAAAAAATAATATACTCGCTCGCACAGTGTTCTTCATTTATCCATCTAATGGATATGCAATATAACAATTCTTATTCATTCAATTTAAAAAATATAATATAAAGAAACCATCGAGTACGTCTCTTCCCTTCATTTTAAAATTATCATTACATAAAGGACAAACGTTCAAAGAAAATTTGCTGTTTTTTTAGGCTAGGATCCTTAGTACGCCCGTACTCAGAACATCTCACTAAAGTTTCATCATCATCGGATGAATGGTTTAAGAACGCAAATAAAAGCTAATAAGCATTTTTATTGATAAAAGTTTAAATTTAAACCAACTTTTTAATTGTCAGCAAAAATTTAAGGTCGACAAACTGTATTACACTACACTTGAGGCAGGATTCGTTAAAAATTTATACAACACATACCTCGCGATGTATATCTACTTATATCGCCAAGTACGCACGAGATGAATTATTTACGTAAACACATATTAGGTACGTGCAAATTCAGTTATTCTTGACCGGAATTCATCCTGTGATCTTCGTTTAAAGTATACAGATCTAACCACTGGGAACATTTAGTATCATAAATACCGTCTCCGTTAAAGTAGAGGAGGCCTTAGCCGAGCAGTAAGATATTTATAGGCTGTTACTTTAATGCTAGAATTTTATTTTACACATAAGTAACATTATAAGTTAATTAAAAAGGTAATCTAAAAAAAACCGGCCAAGTGCGTGTCGAACTCGCGCACGAAGGGTTCCGTACCATTATCTATAATAACAGCAAAGTCTGTTGTATGGGAGCCCCCCTTAAATATTTGTTTTATTTTAATTTAATTTTTTTTTAAAGTGAATGTATAACTAAATATTTTGTGAATATTTCAAGCGTCACCTGTTGCCGTTATCAATATCGAGCAAAAACAAGCAAACAAATCACGTCTGTTGTATAGGAGCCTCCTTAAATATTTATTTTATTCTGTTTTTTAGTATTTGTTGTTATAGCGGCAACAGAAATACATCATCTGTGAAAATTTCAATTGTCTAACTATCACGGTTCATGAGATACAGCCTGGTGACAGACGGACGGACGGACAGCGGAGTCTTAGTAATAGGGTTCCCGTTTTACCCTTTGGGTACGGAACCCTAAAAAGGTAATCATTTACTTTTTGAAGTGTCAAATGATAACTCTAAAAAGGGTTCTGAGATAAAATGAATTAGGTGCCGTTAATACATAACTTTAAGCTATTTAATATACGTATATCAAAATTTCGGCAGGCGGCGCCTGTGTCGCTTGCGGCGTTTCCGGTTTTTTTTTTCGGACACAAGCTCACATTTATCGTGTTTACGAAGATTGTTCGTAAATGGAAGGGATTCGGTATTGTTTTATTACAAATAAGTATAATCGTTTTGAAATTATGATGAATGGGATGACGAGATCATGTCCTGATAAACCGTGAGTCGGATGATACACATATGCTATCACCACGATGCTGTTCAGCTGAGCGATTGTTAACAATATCAAAATTTTAATTCTTCTGCCAAATACGCCTGAGACCAACAACCTTCGGCAATTCTCCTTTCAACTATTTCTGGCTTAAATAAAAATTCAATATACTTATACTCATTAAACGTATGACTTGTATGTTCTACTTATTGGCCGTGTCCAGCTAATGCGAGTTCCATGTCCTCGTTATTTGAATGTATGGCAAACCGGCATTATTTATGGCGTATGGAAATGCTCCGTGTGGAATGGGATCATAATGTTTGATCGCTTCCGAGATAAAACCGACGGGTGGGACGGCGTAGGATGGTCATTTCTCTCTTTATTTACTTTTCATCTACAGTCACGACGAATAAATAACTGAAAACCTGTACCTATAGACATTAATTCTTGTTAAAAGTTAATGTTGAAATGTTAGCTAGAAGTTTTTTATAATATCTCGTAGGATTCTTTCAGATAAAAGATAGGTTTATTTTTTAGAATCAAACCTGTTTCGCTTGAAGGCAATTTAATATATACAGTTTATGATTTTTACATAGTATTAAGTTATTGATGTACATTTTTCTTAGAAGTTTTGACTGGAATGTTACCTTAACTGAAATAATTTATCTGCTGTTGAACATGAACTGTTGCTATTTTTCAAGTAATTACAATTTTTAATGTAAAGGATTTTTTTCTTTAATAACTGTTTTTATAATAAAATCATTAAATCTTTTACGCAATACTAATTAATTTCACTATATTATTCGTTTCAAAAAGTATTCAATGATTGATATCATATACGACTGAAAAAGATAAAAAAATTATAATTTATATTACGTTTCTTAAATAGCAATTTTTTATTGAGAGTAAGTGTTTTTTTCTTTTTTTGTAGATTTAGATTGTTGTAATTGTAATGTAGTATGTTTCATCCAGGCCGTTACGTTGTGAACAGATGGTAGACAAAGTCCGAAAACTTGTACACGTACATGATGATACACAACAAAATATTATTCTATATTTAAAACAAGTCTATAGTTTTTGCACACACGCTAATACTGAAATAAAACTTCAAAGCTTGCGCTTTTAAATTCATCATACTCGAAGTAAATATTCTCCATGTCATAGTTTCACTAACCATAAAATATTTACTTATGCTATGTACAAGACTGCGCAAAACCTGATTAGTTTGTGAAAATGAAATTTAAGTTAAAATTCCGTTGGAACCTGCCACCACTGTAAACAAAGCAAATGGATAAAGTTGCTAAGAGCGTTAATGCAATCATACCGTTGAGTTGCTAACTTGCCGCAGCGAGCCGGAGTAGCTTACGAAAAATGTTGAAAAATAATACTTATTTTGTCTCACCGTGTGATGACATTATGCGGGGCTTAACGCGTTAAAATGTTAGCTATATTTTTTATGTTAATATGCTTTTTAAGTTGTCTTCTTACGAAAAGCAACTATTTTATTGCGATATATAAAATATTGATGGTAGTTTAATATTAAACTACCATCAATATTTTATATATTAAGGATGCATAACATATGCATCCTTAATATTAATTACCTAATTGCTTTTTGGCCGATACGTGGATTATACTAAGCAGACGGGTCTATAATGAACTCAATCAATGTAATATAAAATTAACAAGGGTTGGAAAATATTTGATCTCCATATATGTATAGCCTTAGGAGAACTAGGTTTGCCGATTGTGAATAACGTATCAATTTTATGTATTCATATCTACATAAACTTCATAGCCACTGATTTTTTTTATAATTATATATTGTATTTATAAACAGTTATTGTCAATGTCAAATTATTACCAACTGAGGCCCCTGGCAAATTCATTGCATGGGGCCCGACCCTCAAGGGCGTAGCTACCAAAGATACGGGGCCCTCAATCTGAGTAAGCAAAAATTCGTAAAATGTTTTTTAAAATGACAATACAAAAGATTCATAAAAATGTTAAGATACTTCTGATCTCAGGGCCTCTCGAACCGGGGCGAGGCCTCGTCGGGTCGGGGGCCCGTGGCGTTTTGCCAGCCCTGCCACCCTATAGTTACGCCACTGGTCTCCGATATATTTCATTAAAAAATCTTGTAATAACTAACTTTTCAGTATATTACGAGTCTCTTTTAACCTACAAGGGCACATGTTATTAATATTAAGCCTTATAGAGATTTTTTTGTTACAAACGACGAGCCGGTTGGCGTGGTTGGTAGATACCTTTTGCGCCGCAGGTCGTGGGTTCGATTCCCACCCAGGACACATTTGTGTGCATGAACATGTCTGTTTGTTCTGAGTCTGGGTGTAATTATCTATATAAGTATGTATTTACAAAAGAAAAGTAGTATATGTAGTATATCAGTTGTCTGGTTTCCATAGTACAAGCTCCTACTTAGTTTGGGATCAGATGGCCATGTGTGAATAATGTCCCAGGATATTATTATAAAATAAGTGTTTCATTGTTTGTCATAAAACTTTTAAATAAAAAGCGTAATCAAAATACTTAATTAAAAACCCTTAAAACCGCAAGTAATCAATGAAACCAATAATAATTGAATACACCGAATATATTTCAACCGAATGTATTTAGGGCCGCCGCGTCGGTGCAACCGATTTGTACAGCCAATATGAATATAAATTGAAATTAATTTCCATAAAAAGTGAGATTAAAAATTGAATATTCTAGAAACAAAAGAGGTAAAATTATACGAAATTTTCGATAGTATAATGATATTTAAACCGATCACAGGATTGGAATCGAATATTTCGTTCGGAAACTGTGGTTGGTTTGCGTGGAACATTTCATTGTGACGTTGCACCGATTTATTCATAATGTACTCTGAAATCGTTCTGAAATATTTTGAAATTTTAAACGGTTTTACGATTTCCTTGCCATGTACGTTTTTGTATTAATATTAAATAATTACCATTAGACACCGCCTAGTAATAAAATGAAGCTACCAATGAAACAAATATTATTAAAAATGATTAAGATAGTTTTGGTACAGAATTTGATGTTAAATCTAAAGGGAAGGTAATAAAATAATCCTATGGCATAGTGACGATAACAAGTGGGTTAACTCGGAATGTAAATGTACTAAAAAAAGCTAAAATTCTTTACGGGTTCGCGGCCGACATCAAACAGCTTTTTGTACATGTAATACCTTTTAATAAAAACCGAATCGAGTTAATTTTCACTTTTTAATGTGTTTTCTGTTATTTGTGAATTCCTTTTTTTTAGTATGGGAAAATGGACAAAAATGAAAACATAAAATGACATTGCAAGTTGTAATTTAGAATTAAGAAATTAACAACGTACATTAATTTTACATAATAATTCTAATTGTGTTTAGTTCTGCATTCAATATATATATTTTTTAATTTTGCCTCAGTATTTGCAGTGATAAGAGGAGAATTGTGTGTGAATGTTATAATAGACAAAATAGGCTGGCACAGACGAAGAGACAGTCTCGAGCGTTTTTATCGAAGTTACGAAATCTTTCCTTTGTGATTATTTTAAACACAAGCAGAATGTAACGAAAGACTAAAAATTGGTCCTGAAGTGATATTGGAAAATATTTTAAATCACACAAACTAGAGCGATTGTTCGGCTAAAAGCATAGATCTAAAATAAGTCGTGCATTTCATTGATACGCTTAAGTCTGATATTATTCAATTGGGTGAAAATAATTGAGCGACGTTAAAAATTACTCATTCGATATGAAACCGCAAATAGCTGGCCATATCGGTGTTTTGTTCGATCCCGTTTCATTTTAGCCTATTGTATAAGAGGGGAGGGAGGGAGGGAGGATATAGTTATTGGTACGAAAATAAAAGCTAATGTATCGGTATAGGAAATCGTGATAGCTTAAATATACAATGACCGACAGACACACACACATAATCCATATCGGCTCATACATTCACACGTATATCAACATTATCAATCAAAGTTGAAATAACTTTGATTTCAAAATAATTCTTTAGATACTCGGTATAATATTTAATATCATATGAAAAAAAGGGAGAATTTTAAGTAAATGTATATAATACACCCTCCAGGTTTTTTCAATTATTAGAATCATTGGATCACCGCAGACACTACACACGTTTAACTTAAAAATTTAAAACAGCTAATCCACGGTTAATCCGGCTACTGTTCAACCGACATCTTTATTTCCGGGGTCAAAATCTCATGAGACCAATATTTTGTCGATTTTAGAAATATTTTAGAGAAAAAGTATCTATTTAATTAATTTTGTATAATTACATTCCATATTATATAGGTTGGGACAACATTGCTTATGAACTTTAGTCGTTTCTCCCATAAATATAGGAGGAAGTCATTTGCATATTCACTAAACAAACGTTATCATACGATATAGATTATAGTGTCAACAATTAATCGAAGTTAAACTTTATACAGCCTCTTATGATAGTAATTAATTTTCAGATACGATCCTAGTAATAATGGTTAATATATTTAAAAAATTTAAATTGTAATGGTATCATACAAATTTAACATTTTCAATAATAACAAACCTATTTATTTTAATACTGAAATGTATGTCGGTAATAATAATATCGTGAATGATATTTTATCACGAATAAGTGAAGCGAGTAATTCTCCAATACACAAATAAAATTGGGTTTCATTTTATGGATAAAGCTTAGCTGAAGTTTCTTGAAGTAAAATGCGAATGCGTGGGAATGATACATTAGTGAATTATATTATCTTATACAATCCCTTTTGATTAATAACGAATTTTAAATATATTATAAATTATATTTATATATAAAACAATTTTTAGGACATACCTTAATGTACAGTTGTACACATTTTCTTCGAAGTAAGTCGTAACGTTAATAGCTCAAGTAAATTAAACTACTAAGCTTAAAGCCAATTGCACACCAAAAACAAAATAAGCTGATGGGATTTGACAACTAAAGGTTAGTTCAGGAGTGAGAAAATTTCACTGATACAACTCAAGTCATAACTGCCTTTCTACTCAGCGTCATTAAATTTTCTACCTTAACTTTAAAGCTTGCCATTTTAGATGTAATCTCATAAACGATTCGGTCCTTATTACTTTGCACGTCAATGTCGTATACATCTTTTATTATGCGGTCTCGTTTTAAGTACCCAATTTTCTAGTTAGCAATTTCAGAGTATTTTTTTTTTTACATTCAGCGGTGCGTTTTTCATACTTTGCCTTAAGTTTATGATTTCATTTAGTGATTATTGGATGACTTTTTCAGTATTGTGAAGATGTTTAATGGACGCATGTTTTATATAACCTTTGTTTTATTTATTAAATTAAACCTCTTTTTATACGATATTTTAATAAATTGGTATTTTCTATATCTAAACATACAATATATATTGTAAGTATGTCTAAAATAATAAATACTTACGTTACATTATCGTCAAAATATCGTCCTATCTGAGGCAAGGGAGTGTCGACACTGCCAACTTTCAGAATCTGGACTAGTAATTCGGTTAATTTCTTAATCGTACACTCACTCGCTCAATCGTGCTAATCGTCCGCTACACTTTTGAAATATGTTCTACATTTATTATATAACTGGGGTGGTTTCGCACAGCTACAAGAGCCGTGGTCGTTATGGTAATCAAAACATTTAATACAACTACTGTATACGTTCGGTCTAAAAACTTCAATTAAATGAACACAAAATTGAATGAGGATTTAAACGAATTCATTTAAATTGAATAAAATGAACTGTTGAATTTAATGAATGAGTGGGAGGCTATTTCGACGGTATAATGGGATCTTTTTACCCACTATAAGACAGCACTTTAGCGTAATGAAGTGCCATAATTCATTTTGACGCTCCTCCTAACTAAATGAATGGCTGCTTTAGTGTCGGCGGACGCCGTAATTAGATCTATGAGATTGTTATAGATTTTAACGTTTAAAGCTTTGTATTATGAATTTGTGGTATAATTAATTTTTTTTCATGTTATGGTTTAAATTTGGTTGAAAATATTACACTAAATAAAACTGTAACGATTTGTCCCACAACTATTTAAATGTCTCTATTAAGGAGTCTCTCTGTGTTCGTAAATTGAAGTTACATAATGTCATTTAAAAAACGGTCGGTAAACTTTGCTTAAAACTTATTCTATACATACGGTGAAATAAATTTTGATGTTCTCGATGATATCTAGGCGACAATATTATCACTAACGATGACCCTTATAAACTCAGCGTTAAAAAAATCGCACCTTTTGGTATTTTGACTTCAAGCAACTATAAACCCTATTTCATCTATGGTAAGGTATAAGTGTGGGGCCTCATTTTAAAGGTTATTGAATCCTTACTCGGTGGTAGAGCTTTGTGCAAGCTCGTCTGGGTAGGTACCACCCACTCATCAGACATTCTACCGCAAAACAGCAGTACTTTGTATTGTTGTGTTCCGGTTTGAAGGGTGAGTGAGCCAGTGTAATTACAGGCACAAGGGACATAAAATCTTAGTTCCCAAGGTCGGCGGCGCATTGGCGATGTAAGCGATGGTTAACATTTCTTACAATGTCATTGTCTATGGGCGTTGGTGACCACTTTCCATCAGGTGGCCCACATGCTCGTCCGCCTACCTATACAATAAAAAAAAAAAAAAAAATCCTTTAAATAATAAAACTGTGATAGTGATTACCAAGCATATAAAAAACATTTTTCATGAAAAAAGGAAAAACACGCCAAAATTACTTAATTTAATTAATCTAAAAACATAACAAAATTAAAAAATACAGTAAAACAAATTCTTAAAACTAAACTTAGAACCTAGTGTTACCTCCCTTAGCCCTAATTACAGCCTCCATGCGATCCTTCATTGACCTCACCAACGTCACGATGCGTTCTTGAGGAATGTCACTCCACTCCTCGACGACGGTGTCCCGAAGCTGTTCAAGGGTGGCACGGGCAGTATCACGAGACCGCACCCGGCGTTTCAGATCATCCCAAAGGTGCTCTATGGGATTCACGTCAGGACTTCTCGCTAGCCACTGCATCACGGGGATCCCAACCTGATTCAGGTAGTCCCGACCAATGATTGCCGTATGGGAGCGGGCGTTGTCGTGCATGAATGTGAATTCAGGCCCGACAAAACCAGCATACGGGACCACATGGTCCTCCAGTATCTCTGTGATGTACCGATGAGCAGTCAGGGACCCCTGGCCACGTGCACCTCCAGTGCAGGAGACGCACACAAGGTCGGTTTTTCCTTGGATTGAAATTCCGCCCCAGAACATGCAGGATCCTCCTCTGTAGCTGACGGTTTCTTCAAAGCAGGCCTGTGAGTACCGTTCCTCCT
The DNA here is from genome assembly GCA_905220585.2 of Nymphalis polychloros. NCBI lineage: Eukaryota > Metazoa > Arthropoda > Insecta > Lepidoptera > Nymphalidae > Nymphalis > Nymphalis polychloros. Next base: position 4,365,963 of record HG992251.1, read on the forward strand.
GCCTCCTGTACACTCTTCTACGCCTATCATTGCAGAAAAGGCATACCCTAGTCTCGTCGGAGAAGAGGACAGACTTCCATTGGTCGAACGTCCAATCCACGTGGTCTCGGGCAAACTGAAGTCTGACTCGCCTATGCTCTGCTGTCAATTTGGGGCCAGTAGCAGCCCTACGGGCCTGGATTTTCTTCTCTCGCAGCCTTCTTCTTATCGTGGAGACGCTCACCGACGTCCTCCGAGCTGTTCAGAGCTGCTGTTGCAGCTCAACAGCGTTGGAGAATCGGTTACGCAAAGACGTCGACACAATATAGCGGTCGTCTCTGTCGGAAGTGCAACGTCGTCTTCCGGATCCATGCTTCCTGATGTAGCCTCCAGTCTCCTGGAACCGCTGGGATACTCGTTTCACCCGGAAACGGCTTATGTTGAGTTGTCGAGCAATATCAACTTGGCGTAGTCCTGATTGCAGTAGTGCTACCACTTGAGCTGCTTCTTCTGCCGTGGTATCCATTTTTCAGGGTTTTTTTCTTACTGGAGCTGTTCAGGTGTGACTTCTGTGATGTCTGGATAGCTAAAGACCCATAATTAATTTTTACCCCCCCTTTTATTCGTGTCCAAGGTGGCACAAGTAGTGAGTCCTCTAATGAGCTTTTCAGCACTTTTTTTTAAAGACCCTAACGTTTCGTGATTATTGTTTTTACAGAAAAGAACGATACGCGTTTTTAAAGTGTATTAATTGTGCTTTCAAATGATATTAATTTTGGTAGGGTACAATAAATAAGTTAAGAGTATTATTCGCTTGAAGTCAAAATTTCAAAAGGTGCGATTTTTTTGACGCCGAGTGTAGTTTCTCTTACTTTTGTGCGGATCATCATAAAACTTAAGGATAGTTTTTTTATTTCTTATTATATAGGTAGGCGGACGAGCATTTGGGCCACCTGATGGTAAGTGGTCACCAAAGCCCATAGACAATGGCATTGTAAGAAATGTTAACCATCGCTTACATCGCCAATGCGCCACCAACCTTAAGAACTAAGATGTTATGTTCCTTGTGCCTGTAATTTCACTGGCTCACTCATCCTTCAAACCGGAACACAACAGTATAAAGTACTGCTGTTTTGTGGTAGGATATCTGATGAGTGGGTGGTACCTACCCAGACGAGCTTGCACAAATATTTTCATCATTATAATATTAGCATGATTCTCGTAATAATTATGATTGTTTTTTTGTATGTAATTATATGTATTCATGAAATGGTAAATATTTCGTTTCCGAAAAAATAATTTTAGTACTACAACAATAACACCGTGTCTACATTGTAGAATTCCATTAAAAATGATGATGTTAATAAAACCTTTAATAAGTTGCTTATCAGTATAACGTTTAAAAATTGGACCTTGTAAAAAGGGTCGTAAAATGCTTACCTTAACAAACTTCGAGATAACAGAGTAATGATAACGAGCGCCCTTTGCACATTTTACAGTATACAAGCACTAAAACAGATCTATACTTAAAAGATATAATGTGAAAAAGTTTCAACGAATCTTAGCCTTATTTTATTGTGTTTAAGATTATTATCGCTTGAATTCACCTTTCTATTGTAATTCCGCTGTGCCTAAGAGTGGCCTTATCTTTTGAGAACGACTAAGATTTAACATTCGAAGTGGAAATATAAATATATTGTCTATTTAATATATTTGTTTGGATTATAATATTTCCATAAAAAAGCTGTATAATTTTTGTCTAATAAAAAAAACCGTCACAAGTAGGTAGACAGATATTTAGCGTCACGATAGCATGCGCAAGCGGTCCCGTGTCGCTCCTCGTTAAGACGGGAAAGGTACCGATGGTTTTTAGTGGGTACTCCGATGAACGGGGCGCACTCGGCGCTCTGGACACCGACGAGCCCCATATATCTCCCCGCACTGTTCCCGTGGGGGAACGCGTAATACGTTTTTCCAGCGTAAAAAAAAAGGTAGATATTATCCTATTATAAATGCGAAAGTGAGTTTGTGACGTTTTCAGGCCTTAACCACTAAGCCGATTTTAAAGATTCTTTGGAAAACTACATTATCAGCGAGTAACATATGCTACATTGTGTGTTCATGTATACCCGCGGGAACGGGAACTACGAGGGTGAAACCGCGGGCAAAACGCTAGTATAAGATAAATGGGATATGGTAAGTCATTGTTTTTATGGCTGCGGTTTGATATCGGTTAGCACGAATTTGAGGTGAAAATGTGCTGTATCTGGTAGAGCTTTGGTCCCTGATCATAGAAGTAATACTCACATTACACGGAAATGCGCCGTTTTTGAGAAAATTAAGAAAAACTTTTTAACCTCGAAATGGGTTAAATACGAAAATAACATTACTATCATTTACAGTAAACACAACAGATAAAAAATAACATAGGTAATTTTGTAAACGTGCGATAAAGACGTAAACCTCTATGATTTATATATGTTTATTATTATTATTTAGTTACAAAACCGAATTGGCCAACCCCGACTCCACTTAGTCTTGTCTATCTTACCCCTAGAGTGTTTTTATAAAGCCGGAGGCGCGGAGGGTGGGCAGCCCCCGCCTGCCGTAACAAAGTACAGGCCTCGTTGGTGCCTGTGCTTTGTTACGCAAAGGCGAAGGGGCTGCACCTTCTCGCAGCGCCGGAGCCGTCACAATTCGAAATTTTGGCGATTAATGTTGTAATTTCGAGGTTAGGGTAGTAGTAATAAAGTCTATTCTCGAAGTATAATCTGTGGCCATAAATGTCAAGTGTCAAGTAAAAATTGACAATAGTTTTTAATAACAAGATGTGAATGCAAACAACGCTCGTAGTGATGAAGTGATTATTTGTTATGTTTAGCACTGATCTTGAAGTTTTGCTTAAATTAACTTATATTTAACTATTTTTATGTTAAATTCCTGCAGCGCCGGAGTCGTTACAATCGAAATTTTGGCGATAAATGTAATTTTGAGGTTAGTTTTACGAGATTTATTTTTTAATTTTTCTCATGAATGGTGCATTTCCGTGTTATGGGAGTGGTGTCGTTGAGTAGGGGACAAACCCCCTCCCCATTCCCCTCTCCCCCACCCAAAATTCGTGCCAACCGATATCGAACCTTAACCGTTTTTATTTATAAATCAGCTCATTTTCGAGAAAGATCCATTAAGCCTATATAATATTGAAGAAATAATCTATGCACTGTTTGCAAAACTAAAAGCCATTATTATTTATGTATTAAATTGATCCGTAATATACGATGTTTTTTAATCATGCGGTCTATTAACAACATACTTTCGACTTAAGTCTTATAAAATCTTTTGTGTTTGAAATTAGATTAATAGCGATTTTAATCGAATAATAATTATGTATGTATATATAGGGTTTTCCATTAAGGGCGCTTGATCGTGCAGAACTTCCATCGTAGCGTGTGCTGTGTGGCACGTAGCGCCGTCCTGTTGAAACCACATGTTGTCCAGATCCATATTCTCGATTTCAGGCCAAAAGAAGTTGGTTATCATCGACCGGTATCGCTCACCATTGACGGTGACGGCCACACCATTATCGTTTTCGAAAAAATACGGACCAATCACGCCTCCGGCCCAAAATCCGCACCAAACAGTCACTTTCTGCGGGTGCATTGCCACTTGGTGAACCTCGTGTGGATTGGTCTCGTCCCAAATACGGCAATTTTGCTTGTTGACATAGCCATTCATCCAAAAATGCGCCTCGTCGCTGAAGATGATTTTTTTGCCAAAATCGGCGTCAACTTCCAACTGCTCTAATGCCCAGTCAGCGAACACACGGCGCTGTCTATGGTCATTAACCTTGAGCTCTTGGGTCAGCTGGATCTTGTACGGGTGCAGGCTCAAGTCACAACGCAAAATTCGCCAAGTTGTCGTCTGCGAAAGGCTGAGTTCCTGTGCGCGACGCGGAATTGACTGCCGCGGGTTTTCGAGGACACTGTCGCGCACAGCGGCGATATTCTCGGCAGATCTCGCGTTACGTTGACGCACGGGAACCGGCTGATTGTTAACTGACCCGGTTGACTCGAATTTGTCCACCAATCGACGGATAGTCGACTCGGCAGGACGATCATCGCGACCGTAAAACGGGCGAAGTGCGCGGAACGTTGCCCGAACTGAAGACCCATTTTCATAAAACAATTTTATGATTTGCACGTGCTGCTCGACACTGTAACCTGCCATGGTGGTGGACGGAATGAATATAACACACTGCATTTGACAGCTGTCACTCAAACAACATGGCCGCAATCAGCTGTCAAAGTTCAAGCGTCCCTATTGGAAAACCCCATATATGTAAATAAATATTGATATATTTTTAATTTTATTATGAAATTGTGTAAATTCAAATGTAACTCCCACGACTGCTTAACTATGAGAAACATAATCCTAGTATAAATATGTTACTCGGGGGAATGAATATTCCATTAGAAGTGGAGTGTTAGGTATCATTCAAAAGGATTAAGGAATAGAAAGTAAAAAAGGTGGATGATAAGAGAAAGAAAGAAGTAACAGAGGGTATGATTATAAATAGAGGTGAATGGGAAAAAAAATCAAATTGTACCGACCCAGTGTAAATAATACAATTCACCATTAGATTGATCTAATTTTTGTATGAGCGTAATCCACATAAAACACATAAAAATTACTGCGCATTTGTCGTGTCGTTTTTCATCGACTGTTTAAAACGAAGCTTACAAATGCTATCGATACCCTCTTGTCGAAATCGAATTTCGTAGTCTGTCAATAGCGGCTGTCACCCATAATTTCGTAAGCGGTAAGTCGAACGTCAACACCGTATGCAATTAGTGAATAAATTGACGTAGCGAGAGGGGGGACCACGAATATGTAATGAAGCAATTAAGTGCTCGCCTAACGCCGGTACGCCTTTTGTACGTGCGAAATTGCGACAATTGTTTGCTTCGTACATGTTCGAATGTTCATCTGTATTTCGCGGTGATGAATAATGGATTGTTCCATTTTTGTAATATTTAACCTTAATTTGCGTCTCTTGGAAAGATTATTAGGCGCAATTGAGTTTTAAGTAAGGTTATATGAATTTATCGTATTTCTTTTTACTAGTAAAATTTGCTGCTATAATATTATTAAATGAGTTTGTAAACAATTTTTTTTTTGTTTTTATCTCATTTAGTGTGAGTGGACCACAATTTTCAGTAGATGAATAGCGTCACGATAGTAATGTCAAGGTCGAATGTCTCTATTTGCCTTTATTTGTAACCAGCGTGATAGAGGTGAGTGCCTTGAGCCAACGAGGCTCAGCAGGTAGAATACATGCTTCTTCGCTGAATCGCAGTTTCCAAAGGAAGAAACGAAGCCCTTGCCCATTAGTGGAATATTTGTTTTCATATGAAATTAAGAGTTACTTTTTTATACATTAACTTAGTGTTTCGTTATTGATAAAGCAAATATGTATAAAATACTTCTGACCGATTCATATTAGTGTAAATTTATACATTTTCAACTTTTGTGATTTATGTTATATATGGGATATAACCGTAAGTTTTTTTTTAACATTGTGAGAGTCCATCCATTCATCGGGAAGTTTAGCAAATCGTAGATTACTAATTAAAACATCTTTATTCGATACACTCGAAACTTAATTTCACTACGTGATGGTAGGTGTGACTTATAATACATATAATCGGAAGCTTTTTTAGGATTTCTTGGTACTAAGGTAACGGTCAAGTCAGACAGTTCCATCACATATAAAGTACATATGAAGCAAATATTCACGTCTCCTCGCATCATAATTCGCGTCACATTAATCTTAGGCGTTCGCTATCCTGATATAATTGAACAAGAACTAACTCATATATAGGACGTTTTAATGTTCTATGTACAGACAGCGCAAAAACAAGCAATGGAGGAAGGATAAATACCCAGAGGTGTATCGTCAACCAGCTTTTACGCGATATATCAAAGGAGAGACGCTTAACGGCTGTTTTAAAAAAAAAAGTATTTCACAAAAACTATATTCATCCCGTTGCCCTAGACTGCGAAATGCTTACATCCATCAAAGGATGTCATTCCCTATCAAAAGACGTATATATAAGATCAACTAAAGCTGCGGAAATTTGTGTATCGGCCAAAATGAGCGTACCATAACGGAACGAGTCAAATAACCCAGCAGTGGTTAAAAATACAAACAAATCCGCAATTGCAGAACATCAATTAAACACGGGCACAAACAACTGGATTCAGATTTATGAATTTTTCATAAACATGGATCCGGTAGTCTTAATAAATTTCCCTCCGACCAGACGGAGAGGATACCGCTGGTGTTTTAGTGGGAATTCCGGCGTCTTCAGTGCCGGCGAGCCTCTCATACCCTCCCACTTCATGTGGGGGAAAGGCGTAAAGCGTTTATCCAGCGACAAAAAAAAAGAAAGTCTTAATAAATTTCATAAAATTAAAGTGCTTAGAGCAACGTTCGCGGGGTCTGAAGAGCAGTGAAGCTTAACAGTTGAAGTAGAGAAGTGTAATAAAGAAGGACGAGGAAAACTCGGACTAGAGTATAGCTTGTGTCCACTAAGGACGCAACTCTTTAGAAACGTTCAACAAAATAGTAAATAAAAGGTGTGAACCCACGTTCACTATTACCCGACTATAAAACTATACATGTATAAAACTATTTACCCTTCCTGGGTTCAAATTAAAATATATCGTAATAGATATAAACCCGGTTTGATATTGGTTTACGCGGCGCAAGTCAGTGAAGCTCCCACGATTATTTCTGACATCTTTAATAATCATCGTCATATTACAGTAAATTCACCCAAAACCTTGATTAATTATTTTATATTTCACCTAAACTTTCCTTATCAGTTACTCCGTTCATTGATGAAAATCGCAGGAAAATCGTTTCCCTAGTTTTTGAGTTCCTTATGTTCAGACAGACAGACAGAAATATGTGGTTAATGAATAAATCTATTACACAGTAATGCATTTTAAGGTGCAAAAACTGTGTTCAATAACTTCCATATCGTTAAGCGGCTGATCAGTATTGAAAGAGTTTTACTTGGTGATTTGAAGTGTGAAGTAGTGACGTGTAACATTTAGTTTATGCAATTACTTAATTGGGCAATTGATGCTGCACTTAATTTCCCAACACGAGTATAATATGCTTATTGCTGCTATTGTCATTTAGCTCATTACTCACCACGTCGATTGCAAATTATTTTGTAGATTATTGCGAATATTTTATTATTGACATTTCAATTTTGTTCAGTTGATATCGCACGCTTTTCATAATAAATATGTTAAATAAAATAACATGAAAGCGACTGCAGAAATAACCAATAGTTTTTATATGTACAACAAAATTGTCAGAAGCCCTTAAAGACTTATTGAATTTTTTTATACATTTACATTTTTGCCCAAGTCCCTATAAATATAATGCAACTTAAATCATATATATCGTTGGTCACTTATTGAGAAATTAAACAAAATTTATGAAAAACATATCTCGATGGAAGTCAAATAACACGACCTTTTCGATTTTCTGAAAAGCAGTATATTGTATTTTATATAAAAATGTAAGTCCCCTTATATCTAATAAGAATAAAAATGAAATCATCTAAGTTGATATAGCCGTTTTCAAGTAAAACATGTTAGCCACATATAACCTTTTCCTTTTTTTATAATCAGTTAAAATAGTCTTATCCACGACTGCTAAACTGCTTGTATGCTTTAACATTTTTATTATATTACTAGAACCCGCGTCTTCGCCAGCATGGAATTTAGCTTGGGACCTAGAATGGAGGCCAATAAAAATGTACGCGAAATTTATGTAACTTTTAATTTTTTTTTTTTTTTTTTTTTTTTTTTTTTTTTTTATTGTATAGTTTGGCGGACGAGCATATGGGCCACCTGATGGTAAGTGATCACCAACGCCCATAGACAATGGCAGTGTAAGAAATGTTAACCATCGCTTACATTGCCAATGCGCCACCAACCTTGGAAACTAAGATGTTATGTCCCTTGTGCCTGTAATTACACTGGCTCACTCACCCTTCAAACCGGAACACAACAGTACCAAGTACTGCTGTTTTGCGGTAGAATATAAATAAATAGTTGTTTTATTTTATAACTAGCTGTGCCCGCGGTTTCACCCGCGTATAACTGATAGAAATGACTTAGAGCAGACTTATAATATTTCTGTATATACAACCTTTTTAGTTTTATTTTCGTAAGGTTAGTATTTATTGGTTTTCACCGCAACCGTATTTAGACATCTAGATAGGGCAACAAATCATTTAATATGGTTGATCATATCGATCTGAGCTCAACTTACATTGGAAGTATCTAAATCTCTAATATGGTCCATTTTTAACGTTCTTTTGTTCCTATTAAATTTCAATCATTATCATTTTACAGACTTACATTCATAGGTACATTTTCAACCAATTCAACTGAACAGTTATGTTATAGCTTTTTTATCGAATAAATGTGATTTTTTAAATTGACATAACTTTTTTTATTTATGAACTGATTGAAATAAAACAAACACTAAATATCAAGTTAAGTTTACCACAATACATTAGTGAAAACCGCGACCCAAATCAGTGAAGCTGTTTCTAAGATTAGCGCGCACAAACGCACAGACAAACTGACAAACTGAAAAACAGATAGCCTATGTTTTAAGTTAGACCTCTAGCAATACATCGGTGAGAACCGTATTCAATTCTGCGCAGTAGTTTTTGCGTGATGCGGGTACAAAGGTACAGACAGACAGACAAAAATTCTATAAATTATTGTTGCGGCTTCTCTTGCTTTAATATAATAGGTTTTTTTCCGATATCCTTAACGTACAGACATCGGCCTGTTACAATTTTATTATAAGTATAGATATCATTGGAGGAGCCGATTTTTTTGTAATAAAGACGAAACATTGAAATAATAATGAAGTTATTTGGACATATATTTTTTACAGACTGACTTTTTTGGTACCTATAAAATAGCCATATTAACTTAAAAAGAGACAGTTTTATTTTGAAATCACAGACTGACACTTCAATTGTATTTATTTGCATAGATGGCGTTCGTACATTCGTGTCAACAATGTTGATTCTTGCTATATCTAGGGAATATTTTCATTTCAGATAGTAATATTGATGGATAAATAACATTTCACACTCAAGTCCCCCTGGGAACCCTATGTTTGAGCATCAGAAACACGCAACTAAAACACAAACACCCAACCACAACAAACACCAAGAATGCCCTATAACTAATATTTGAGGTGGTGGGCGTGATAGCTGTCAGTTGCAACGAATATTGTTCCAACCAATCGTCAAAATGTATAGTATAAGCTACATCATCATATATTTTGTTATATTATAGAAGGCGAATGAGTTAACCAGTAATCAGACACAAGGGACAATATGTCTTACGATCCAGGTCGTTTTGACAACATGTCAAGAATTATTTAGTATTCCTTACAGTGCTAAAGTCTATATCAGGTCTATGTCAGTTCAGTCTACCTTCCTATTTTAAATAAAAATAGGCATTGCTTTCAGCTTGATGCTCGCAGACATTGACATTCAGACATAGAAAGATAAAATATCTTCATTGATTATATATATTAGATAATTATACTATGTACCGAAACTCAAATCATAATTAACGAACATTACACCTTATTTGATACCATATTGTAATAATATCGAAAACATCCCAAACTATTACTGGGTTCAATATTTTTGTATGTATTTATGATTCCGTTCAAATTATTAAAGTATCAGCCTGTAAACTTGTCACTGGTGGGTCGGAGGCTACACATGTGGACAATTCTCATCCGGCACATGCGGGTTTCCTCACGGTGTTTCCCTTCACCGTCAAACGAGATGATGAACGCCAAACACAAATTAAATGATACACATGAAAATTCAGCGATGTTTGCCTGGTTTTGAACCCGCAATCTTCAGATAAGATCAACATGTTCTAGTCATTGCGCCATCACGGCTCAATTTATAATAAAATTTTATATTTATTTTAGTATATTCATAAATATTATATATAAGAACAATGTTATATTAAGTTATCTAATGATCATATTACGTACAGTCATAACACCGACGATAACGTCAAAGATAGCCTTAATACATAAAACGTACATTAATGCCAGCGGTCGAAACATAGCCGAAATTTATCGTTTTGTAAATATTAGATTACCGACAGTACAAACAAGCGGTAACCGATGAAAAGATAAAAAAAATAAACCTGTTTTATTTAGACAAGCAAAACTCGAGGTTTCGTCAGCGTGGTATTCAGTTTGTTACGGATATCCTTAAAAATATGTCATTTGAATGAATTAATTCATATTAAAATTATGTATATTATACGTAATGTATACATTTTTAGGTAGCAACGGTAGTTTAAAAAAAAATATGGTGACTCGGATATAGCTTAAAATAGGTAGTTATTTCAAATCACAGACAGACACTTTCTTTGTATATATGTCACTACAATTTGAATTTCAATATAAGATACTAAATGATTAAGAATCATTTTACTTTGAATACTGGTATTATGAAATTTAAAATTAAAGACAAATCATTAACTGACATTTTTTTATAGTTTAGGTAGACAGACGAGCATATAGGCCACCTGTCGGTAAGTGGTCACCAATGTTCATAGACAGTGGCATTTACGAGCGGGTTGGCGTGGTTGGTAAGATACTTGCCTTTCACGCCGCAGGTCGTGGGTTCGACTCCCACCCAGGACGGACATTTGTGAGCAAGAAGATGTCTGTTTGTCCTGAGTCTGGGTGTAATGATCTATATAAGTTTGTATTTACAAAAGAAGAGTAGTATATGTAAGTATATCAGTTGTCTGGTTTCCATAGTATGAGCTCTGCTTAGTTTGGGATCAGATGGCTTTGTGTGAGTAATGTCTTGGGTATTATTATTAGTATTATTGTACATTTATTAAAAAAAAAAAAAACATCGCCTTTGCGCCACCAACCTTGGGAACTAAGATGTATGACATAATGAAGATGGGTACTAACGGCTTTACTTAGCGGCTTTTTAGGTAAACTTCATTAATAATAATAATCGAAAGTGTTTTTATGTGACTTTCAATGAATTAATAATATTACAATAAAATTATTTTAGCATTTTTTCGTTGAATATAGAATAATGTTAGATATATTTTGTTACCAAAAGGTTTCTCTCGCGTCTCTTCATTATACAAATGAGGTTTAGAATATATTTATCTAAATAATAATACCATTAATGAATATGAGTTCCTCGTTCAGGTTACGTTGTAGTTATTACGCAGAACAAATAGGTGGTTATTTAAGTAATGAACGTACCACGCTTGCGGTTTTCATAATGCGGCCAACTTTTAAATAGGACGACATGAATTAACGCACAAACTGACTGTGTCATATTAATAAAGTTATAACACTGTGATATATGTGTCGGGCGACCGCAGGAGTGGTCACGGTCGGTAGCTCGTATTTTGCTTAAGATATATTTTGTTTTAAAATTTACGAGATGTGAAATGTTTATCGTAATTTTTTTAATAGTTGAAAGTTATTTTAAGATCAATCTACGGATATCACTAACCTTTCTAACTTTCATAGATTTTTTTGTATTGCACTGTTATATCTTTGTAGTGTGATGTAAAGTGTTAGATTTATTTCTTAGTAAGTCAAGCAAGTGATATTGATAGATAGAACTTAGAAGTCATTTTTGCTCATAGAAACAGTGACACTGTAAAAGTATGAATTATTCCTGATTTCTTCAAGACGCTGCCAGTTATATCCTCTGTATTAACACTGGCTTACTCACCCTTCAACCCGGAATACAGTTTGGGGATAAAGTAATTGATGAATGGACTGTACTCACCCAGTCCGATCTATACTTTTGAGTAAGATATAGGTAGGTGTAAATATTAAATGATAATTTTGAGTAGATGTAATTATTAACTATCAGATCATATATATTAGACTATATATACTAAAACAAATATGTATATTTAATATGTTATGCAGATGCAAGCAATCGAACTCAAATATTTATTGGCGCTTGTTTGATTCTTGCTGGGGCAGGCTTTTCGTATTGATAAACATTCGACTGTGTCGGTCTCGGTGTTGACATTTACACGAGAAAACCTATGTGTATCACGTTTTGTAGAGCACGATATTCGTAGTTTCAGTTTGCATTTACAAACATGATAGTTTAAGAACTCTCTTTATTATTATATTTGAATTGTTACTTCTAAAGCATTTTTTTAATGTTTACATAAGTAATGCATTGGTTCAGTGTTATTCTACTTTTTAGATGCGAGAGATCCGAATACGTTAGAGTTTTCTATTAAAATTTGAAATATGCAGATCAAATATACGAGAATAGCTCTATGATTTTACATTATATTTAAGGCATGTTGAAAGATTTGGAAAGTTTACTGCGAATTTTATTCTAAGGATTTATTATTGTTCGGCCTTGCGTTAGAGGTTTGCATAGATTACGCTGAATTGATGCAATCTGATCTCAATATACGATTTCGAATATTATTAAATCTTAGACGACGTTTGCTAAATGTACATCATAATATGAAATATTCTCATGGATTATATATAAATGTCTATCTGCTGGGTTGAAGACTCTTCTCCGTTTGAGAAAATGGTTTATTGATAACTCCACGCTGCTCGAATGCGAATTAAAATTACATGATATTTAAATACATTGTAAATTTATAATGTGGTAGCGAAACCTAATAGTCATTGTCCTAAATATGTATACATATCAATAATTGTCATAATTATCGGTGAAACAGTATAAAAGTTGATATACTAAAGCGCCATCTAGCGATGTTATAAGTAACAACGTAGTAGACGGTATAAAAACGATTATTGGCCTAGGCCTAGGCCTTGACCTATTAGGTCAGAAAAATTGACACGGCAGTCTTGACTGCCGGTGAGGATTTGCCCGGGTAGAGGGGGAAACCCCGGGGCCCGTACCCAGACTGGCTTCATGGGCCAGTCAGGAGGAACCCTGTTGTAAAACGATTATGAAAATACAAATACACAATATAATGAATGTAAGTCAATAATATTTTTCTCAGATATGTATAACTTATATGTAAAATCGATTAAAAGATATAACAAAAATGTCATACATAAAAATGTTAACAAAATAAAATATGGTTGTATATGAAGATTCAAATCGTCCATGGCGGTTATTCTCAAGGGAGAATAGCCAACTCAATGCGTGTGACATATTGCACCGCATGGGTAAGCGTGTTTGCAAACACAAGTGCACTCTCTATTCCTTCACTCTCACAACCTGATGGGTCGACAATCCGACACGACCGGAGTGCGTTCAGGCGTAGGAACAGCGACTTGCATGTGTCCAAAATAACAGTGAGTTTTATTTGTACAATTATTTATTAACACTTTTAATATTAAACTTAAATAGACGCATAAAAAAGGCTAAGACTTACTACTTATTAAACCTTAATTGAATTAGTAGATCTACTACTTTAGTATCTATACTAAAGTTGCCGCGACCAGCTTGTGTTGTATAATTTGAAACCATCAATGGAATCAGCTCTGATTACTTTGCCTTATTATTGTAATATGTGAGTATATTTTTTCGCAATTTTGTATTGTTATTAACAAGTTATAATAATTTCAAACCATACAGATTATATTTGTTGTTCAACTTAACTTAGAATTATATTTTATATTGTGATTATAAATCTAGATAAGATCTAATATAATCAATCAAAAAATTGCACTTTACATTAATTTATTGAATTAATATAGTTATCACGGTTGTGTATGTATGTATGTGTGCGCGCGGGGATGTGTGTGTATGCGTGTGTTACGTAATTTCAATTATTATTATGCTTCAAGTAAAATTATCGCAGTGTTTTTATATTACAATTCACCTATAAAACTAAAACCACTAAGGACTTTACAATAGTATAATATTGATGAATATATGAATCGTTGTCCTGAATGTACGGAAGTTTAGACAGCTCAAACAAATTAACTCTCGTTCATGGATTGGAAATTGTATTGCAAACAGTCTCAATACCTATTACCTGTTAATTTCCCTGCAAATTGCAATCCAATTGTTATCTCGTATTACCATTATCTAGATTCTGTTTGGGAATAATTTATGAGGCATCCGATGGGAATCTCTGATTTGATAGATTTATTCGTTTGTCAGTGACCGAAATTTGAATCATGTTCAATTCGATTATCTTAAAGCTTATACGTTGGTTTTAGTATATAGTAGAAACAATCCTTAAATGTAATCGTCTGCTTTATAAAGGATCCTTTGTATCTTTCTCTTAAGAAAAAACATTCGAAGGTTACTCCACCACGCCGTTTCAAAGCTGTAATGACAAAATGGTAAAATTTCATTCGACTCATGTAGGTTTATCGTCACTATGATTTTCTTCACTGCGAAACGCAAGAACAGATTAGCAAACCACATAATAGTTTAATGTTTATTTGATAAAATTAGATATTAGAAAATAAAAGTAAAATGAGATTCCAGATTAAATAAAAAAATAAAAAGAGTAATTACATCTTCGGTAACTTATTTATATAAACGGACTTTCCATTATGTTTTCTAAACATTTATCGGAACTTTTTCAATCCGAGGCGTGAGTGTGAAAAGCTAGTTTCAAAGTTATTTGTACTACATGTGCGCTAACAAAAGATAATCACGGAATTTCCCCGCACACACCGACTCGATCAGGCCTCGAGTTGGACAAAGTTGGACTGCGCCATTGAACGTCGATTCATGCAAACTGTGGAACTGGTGCTTTGTGTGAGTTTCCTAACAGGCGTTCCGAAGTATGTGACTGATTTACGGAATGTATTCCAATTATGCAGGGAAATCAATTAGCTCTTGGTATCCCAATTAGCATATTGAGCTATATAAAGAGGTTCCTATAACAAGAATAAATACTAGCTTTCTGTGCTGAATTTTATACAGAGTAATTAATACATGAAAACGGTTTCAGCATTTTAACCTTTATTTCAAAGCGAATCTGTCTGTCCACAAAGGATGAGATATTTCGGTAGATTCAGCATATTTAACGTAAGCCAAATTGAAAAGCTTTTTAGAAACATTCATTCATTCAATTCTTTATAAAGAAACAAAAATTATGACGATCAAACAATTATATATTTATAATACATGTATTTATATAAAAAAAAAACTTAAACAAAGTTGTACATACTGACATATCCTTTACAAAATTAAAAGAAATAACTAGCCGCACCATTCGTAGCCGTCGCGCGAGTCTTCTAGTTTTACCCAAAACTAAAACAAATCACGGCAAAAAAAAGATGACTTTTGAAGGTGCGCAATTATATATAATAAGATACCGTCAGATATAAAAAATGTAAACTCACCTCATTCAGAAGAAAACTATCTAATTATATTATGAATACCTTTTAACAATACAACGAGTTAGGTGGGTAAAAAACTTTTCAATTCCTATACTAAGGATATACATATATATATACTTAGTTGATCAGCCTATTGTCTTTATTTTTTATTTTAATTGTTTTTATATTTTTTTATTATTGTAAACAAATTTTAATTTGTGTAAATTTCGTGGGGCCATATTTAAAATTAACCATAAACATACCCACTTATAAAAAATTATCAACACTTCCCAACTACTTAAAACATAGCAATTAAGATGGAATGGCGAATTAAATTTTACACATACATTTACTCTGTTCTCAAGTAAGTGACTGTAATATGTCTTATTGAGAATAAATGTCTTTAAACCTATTCAATCAAGACTTGTTTGTATCATTGATTTAAATTTAAAAATATCAAGAGTATTTACAAAGTATGTTATAACGAATTTATTTGTTTACACTTATTTAAAATATACGCTCTTAACCTATTATTTTAATATCCAAGCTTATTAGCTAATATGCATCTTAGATTTTAACCAAACAATTATATTTGTTCAAATCCGAACACACACCACAAGATTTTTACGTTTTACGCGTTCGCGTTCTACGTTTTCATGTTCGGTGGTAAATAATAACATTGTTGAGAAATTCCTAGAATTAATTTATACGTGGTGGATGAAATGATAATTTATATATATCTAATTCTAAAACGTTTTGAAAAAGAGATGTTAAGCAAGGTGAGCCTTCCTTTGCAATGGGAAATTATAAAAAAGCGTTAGTAGAACACATCTCATTGCTTCGCAAATGAGTTGTGCAAAATTGTATAAAAAAAGTTTAAAAAAATTCAATCAAGTAAAAAATTCTTGCATGTTTAAGATTCATGTGATATGAATAGATTACCTTTCAGCAGATAGTTGTGATGTTCAAGTTCGACTATGCGACTCGGTTCGGACAAAGTAGAGCAAACGAACGAACGAATTTAATAGCAATTCTTGCAAACTATGAGATCGGCGTTTTGCTTGAGTTTACTAACAGGCGTAGTAAAATGTATGAGTTCCGTTCAAGAGAATTAATTTTGTTCTTGATGTATATGCTCTTCGCCTTTATTCTACTTTTGATATAGTAACTGTAGTGTTACATTTTCATAAATATTTAAGATTTTAACATGTTATGTATAAGCGTCTTATTTTCAACAGAAAATTTCCACCTCTAGTGTGATAACCTTTTTTTTTTTGACCCTGGGAAAACGCCTTACGCGTTTCCCCCCACGGGAACAGTGGGGGGGGGGTATGTGGGGCTCGTCATATGTCCAGGGTGTGCCCCGGTCATTGGAATACCCACTAAAAACCCAGCGGTACCCTTCCCGTCTTAACGGGAGCGCCACGGGATGGCTTGCGCATGCTACCGTTAGTGTGATAACCTAGACCATCGCAAACATTGTAACAACATTCGTAAGACACAGAAGAATTATGAGTTTCCGAATTATAATGCCCTTTTAACTAGCATATATCCGCTTCTTCGTTTGTATTGTAAATTGTACAGCTTATATTGGTTTGTGTTATGATTAACTATTTCTCAAAAACTTCAATATGCTAATTCAAAACCAATAGTAACCATTCATTAAATTAATTATTTCAGTTTTTGATATGTGAATTATGCATCATTATCATTCGTATTATAACAATATATTATTTTTGAGCTTACTACCAGTAATCAGTACCATATTCACTAGTACGCTCTTTATTACCTCATTAAAATTACTAGCTAGGAGCACTAACTTCTACTAACCTACGGGTTTAAATTTTAATTTTATTTAAGCTGTAATTAGTTAAACGATGCTGTGTCCTCTTCTTTCGAATGTCAAATCAATTGTGACAGAAAAAGAGCGATCAATATTTAACTAAACACCTGCCGAACAACGCTTATAAGTAAGATCGTAATTCTTCAACGTAAAGAACATGTTGAATCGGTAAAATTTTGATTTATATGAAGGTAACATTGAAGGGATTACAAATAAGCAATAGTAAAAGGTCTCGAAAATAGGTCGCTCGACCACATCCCTAAATATCCTTATTAATATTAATATTTTCGGAGGTAAGCCTGAGTGCTTACATTAGTAGCACACGGCTTATCTGCTTAAGGAGTCGGTTTGAGTGTTTTACGGATTACAATTTCATGTAGGTTACCTTTGTAGCGGTTATGGTTTGATGTATGACGTACAAAATAAAGTTTCCATGTATAATATTACCAACTAGAAAAGTCAATAGTTAATTTATATATACAAACTCCTTCACGGTAAATGTAGCTTGGTCTTGGAACATACTGCAGCACTCTTTCTATTATTACTATTCGCACTGGTAAGTTTATTTTTCGCTTTAGAATAAGCTGAAAAAGCATTTTATACAATATGCTAATTTATGTAATAAAGTATGTATGCATGCACATATTTAGATGTAACATTTGAATAGTTCTGTTTTTTTGTTTTACTGTTGTGTTTGTATTATTGTTAAAAGTAGTAATTATTTTATAGTGTAATGTAATGTACTTTCAGTGGAATAACACGTACTAAAAAAAGGTACAATCTAATCCATTACCTAATTCATATATTATATTTATGTTATTTATCGATAAATTATCAATATGAATGACGCGTCCGCTCCTTACTCATAGAAACCATGGTTACCTAATTGCGGGTCCCAGGGATTTATTGAATGTACATATTTATATAAAATAAATACATCATTATTAGGAATTTTTTTCTTTCGTATACAGCAGTACATAAAGGTATACGTAAATTTTTCTGTCAACATTTATATATTTTAGGGCGCACCGGAAGAAATCTCTTATAAGGATAATTGCGTTTTATTCTTTGGTTTGTCACATAATTTATTTGTTGTTCTTTTGAAAAAATAAATTAAGTGATAAAATATAAACTAAGTTACGGTTTTAGTATATTTCATGATCATTCCTCTACCGTATGTTTTCTTATTAATTTGTTACTTAAGCAGTTCATAATGTACTTACTTATAATATTATTTGGTATTTCAAATAAATACATAAAATGCAAGGGTATTTTTTTTAAGAAATACGTATGGAATGATCTTGAAATGTTGACAAATATATTATTGTCAATTAGACGCGTATCTATTACAAAAGATAATAAATATGATAACTGCCTCGTTGGTCTTGTGGCTTGATATAAGGCCGCAGAATCGGTGATCCTGGGTTCAATTCCCATATAATATTTATTAAAAAAAGAATAGTCGTTGCAGTAGACGCAGTTGTAATTGTTTCAATCGAATTATAACCGCGGTGGGATATTGATAGAAAATAAAAAAACTTTAACTGGTGGTACTGGCTGAGCAACAAACCAATTTAGATTTTCATTCAAAATTTATTCAGCAATGCTTTATTATATATACTATGTTTCAGTTTATACTTCTTTCAGTATGTATCTAAAGGTAAGTTGACTGCCTCTACGGTCTAGTGGCTAGCTAGCCACATCTTGGGTTCAATTCCCAGGTCGGACCAATAAAAAGTTATTGGGATTTTTTGACAGAAAATTTTCTGTAGCAGCCCGGAGTTTGGAAGGTGGACGTGTGTACACTGCCGTGCCTCGAAAAGCACGTTAAGCCGTTGGTCCTGCACCTGAACTCTTTCCGGTCGTGTCGGATTGCCGTCCCATCGGATTATGACAGCTAGGGAATAGAGAGTGCACCTGTGCTTGCGCACACACTTGTGCACTATAATATCTCCTGCATAGTTGGCTAATCTCTCTTGAGATTGGCCGCCATGGCGGAAATCGGTCTGGAGGACGATAAGTATGATTCGATTCAGGGTCGCATATAATTCATGGACAATATATTTCAATTTTGCACTCAGTTGTTTTGTACTAAGATTTTAGTTTTTCGGCAAACAGCATAACGCTCTAATATACCATCATGCTCCTTTTCCGCTTATGCCGAGATGGCCAGTGGTTAGAACGCGTGAATCTTAACCGATGATCGTGCGTTCAAACCTGGGCAAGCACCACTGAATTTCATGCGCTTAATTTGTGATTATAATTCATCTCGTACTTGACGGTGAAGGAAAACATCGTGAGGAAACCTGCATGTGTCATATTTCACTGAAATTCTATCACATGTGTATTCCACCAATCCGCATTTGGAGCAGCGTGGTGGAATAAGCTCCAAAACCTTCTTCTCAAAAGAGGAGAAGAGGCCTTAGCTTAGCAGTGGGACATTCACAGGCTGTTACTTTACCTTTTCCGCTGCCGCTGTCCGCTTAGTAACCAAATATGTTCCGCTGTCGTTGTCTTCTCACTTGTGTGCGCGTTATCCGTATACTATATACTTTGTTGATATAAATTATTATAATAATAAGAATAATATATTTATTTTACTTCAGATGGATTAATTGGTTTTCTTAAATTATAATTTATAGGAAAACTTTCACTTTGTAAGATGCAAATTTTGTGCCTTGTGGAAATCTTTTTTTGCAAACTTCTAAACTCCGGGCAGCTATTGAGAATAACTTGCTAGAAAAGCATACAGTTTTCTTGATCCTACCCTGGATCTGAGCCCAAGACCTCGAGATCCGCAGCTTTATATGTTAGCTACGACATAAGGCTGTCTGTTAGTTACTTAACAAACAATTTGCACAAAAGATATGCGGTATATTGTCAATTTCACAAAGCAAATTTAACTTAAATAAACTTTGTACGTGCAGCGTAACCACGCAAATCTAATCTGGAAGCGATGTTTCTATTCCTGCGTCTCTCTAGTTTCGTACTATCCAGAAGTTTGAATCTAATGAAGTTATGTAATCCCGGCTTGTATTACCAACGGTAAATTTATGTGTTCCTTGTGTTGGACCTAAGAACTGCATTGCAGTGAAAATGGCACTTGTTATATCAAAGAGTGCAAATATGTTGCTATACCTGTTCACTTAGATAATTTATTACTAGCTGTCCCTACTTCAAATGGATTAAATTAGGCTTTTATTCCATGACAATTATCAAATCACTAGCTGCTACGCGTGGTTTCAATCACGTTAAGCATCACTACGCCTTTAGTAAATCTGCGTAAATACGAACTAGTTTCGAAATATAAAATATATTTCTCATTTAAGAATTGCCCAATAGCTAAATGTGAACCTTAAGCGATAATTTTTTGTCCCGGGCAAAACTTTACTGAGTTACTGAGTATAAATAAATTTGTCTTAATAATTCAGCTCAACGAGGCGCGGAGAAGAAAAACATTCCGAGGAAACCTTTTTGTGTCTTATGAAATGCTGCCATCATCAACTGATGATGATAACAATTATAACCTATTATTTTATTTTTAGTAACGAATCTACCCATCGCATTCAAGATTTATATGGATAAATATAATAATGATATGTTTTGGATGCATGTGGAAGTGAAAGGAAAGAGACTGGAAATGTAATTAATGGACAAGAGATAACAACAACAAATTAAATTCCATGGTCATCATATCTTTGACAATCTTAAGGATATGACGCCCTTCTCTTTCATTTTCCTTTACTTTCTTTAATTTATTTATTGCCTTGAATATTGTATAAATATCCCACCGTTTCCTGGCATGCCAAATACAACAACAACAACAACTCTATTTAAAGATAAGATGAAAACAAACTCAAAATGCTAATTTTCAGTTCATAAAGGAACGTTATTCTGATTTTCAACTTAGAAAAAGGTGATATTTTGCAAATATAGAGGCGTAACATTTGGTAATGATCGATGGAAACTATACCTTATGGGTAGAGTTTCTTATGGGAGATGTATAAGTTAAAAATCATTTCATCATTTCTAATAGTCTCTGTTCCGTGTGCAAGACAGTATAAGTTGTAATGAATGGAGCAGTAAACAGGTGTGTTTCTGTTTACGAAGTTTCTAGTTATTGGACTCGAATTTCGTGTAGGGGATTAGCTGGTATACGAAACTTAAACCACTTCAGTTAAAAATATGTTACATTTAATGTTCTAAAAAAACATATAGGTCGTGTTTTAATTTTATAAGCATAATATTGTAAGTGTTATTTCAATATATTATTTAATATTTAGTAAATGTACCACTATGCGCATATTGAAATTCAATCTCGATAGAAGAGAAGCGTATACGGAGACTAACGACCGCAGACAAAGAGACAATACTCAAGCTAAGAGCGCGTGTAACGTATTAGGATTCTCATATTGAAATAGTGATTATAGAAGATCGTAGAATCAGTAAGTATAGCGATGGAAGCGCTTTATATATTGTTGATAGTTAATTAATAAAAATAATTGTGATGTGGTGATGATTTACGTATTATCAAAGTATAATCAATTTACTTTCTTAAAATAATAACATTATTGAAACTTAATTGTAAAAATACTGAACGAATATTAATTGTTTGGAATATTCGGGTTAAATAATAATAACGATCCTAATTCGGACATGTAATGAACAATAACCATATTAATATGACGTAACAAAAGAAGTAACAAAAAGAATTAACAAAAGAATTTAAAATTTTTTTTTTCTTAAATGTAATACAAACTCTTTACATGTTTATAATATAAAAATGACATTTCTTTCTTATTTGTAAATCGCTATAAATACTTATATAAACTAAACATATTTATATAATAAAATATTTATTACATTACCACGGGCATAGCCTCGACGGGTGATGCTAATCTTTGATACTAATATTATAAATGTGATAGTAACTGTATCTGTCTGTTAGGCTTTCACGGCCAGAAAACTAAATCTTGTAATGAAGAATTTTGAACCCTGGGGAAGGACATATACTACTTTCTTATAACAGCCAAAAACACTAGTTTGTTAATAAATACATTGTCGCAGAAATGCTAACGATATACATTTATTTATTTTATTTGGTTCTTAAACAATGTGTACACTGATTAAAATAATATAATATAACAAAAATAAAGTTATATTCTAAGTGTTACAATTACACAGCATGCACAAAAAGAAAACAAATCAACAACTTAACCTAATGTTTATAAAAAAAAGAAATTTAGAAAAAATATATAATAAAAAAAAGCCGAGTTGGCCCAGTGGTAAGAACGCGTGAATCTTAACCGATGATCGTGGGTTCAAACCCGGGCAAGCACCACTGAATTTCATGTGCTTAATTTGTGATTATAATTCATCTCGTGCTTGACGGTGAAGGAAAACATCGCGAGGAAACCTGCATGTGTCAAATTTCACTGAAATTCTGTCACATGTGTATTCCACCAATCCGCATTGGAGCAGCGTGGTGGAATAAGCTCCAAAATCTTCTTCTCAAAAGAGGAGAAGAGGCCTTAGCCCAGCAGTGGGACATTCACAGGCTGTTACTGTACTGTACTGTACTGTACTGTACTGTACTGTACTGTACTGTACTGTACTGTACTGTACTGTACTGTACTATATAAGAAAGGATGCATCAACTTAGACAACACTTTTGCTGCCCAGTACGATCTTTTTCATAGATGCAATGGACGTAACATTTAGATCGGCACTCTTTTGATACTCATCATAAACATTATAAATTTGTGATAATGAGCTATGTAATTTAAGATTTGTGCGATGCTTTGTTAAAGAAACATTACACATATTACATTGTTAAAGAAATTTGAAACTTTTGATACCGAACAATTATTATTGATTTCAAATCATTTATCGTATGCCGTAAATGCAAACGGTATGACGACACGATGATTTTTTCCACCTAAATAGCAGCTTGGTGTGTTATATGTAATCTAAGATCATAAAAAGTTATCGGTAATAGGAGAAATTCTTTTGACTTGAGTACTTATAAAAAATATTAGAGCCAAATAATATATTAAGAAAATTTATATCCCAGAATGGCAGAATAATTACTCACTCATAATGACAAGTTAGAGGGATCGATTGATGTGGGATAATGATTGATTTCAGTATTTGTAAATACCAAATCACTGAGACATCTTGTTTTATAAATGATTAGTTAAAAAGTTATTAGTAGAAAGTAATTTACTAAATAAAACTTTCATACAATATCTTCTGTTGAACTAAATTTAATATTTTATACATAGAAGGTAAAATTCATCAGATATTTTACCGCTAAACAGCATTATAGAGCTGTTTTGAGTATATACGGTTGGGTTCCGTTGTTTGTTTAAAATTATGTATATGAAAATGTTTAAAATAAAGTATATGAATATTCTAAACGATATTATTATTCTTTTGGTATACCTCTATATATCGTAACCCGTAGTCGCATCGGGTTACCGGCCTGGTAATAAATAAACTCGTAAAATCTGAAATTACCCTAACATTTGCTTTGTAGTAGTCAAAATGTTATTACTGCTATAATTTGTAATAAAATAAGGTAGACACATACGTACACCGACAAATACAAAGCACTTCCTTCCCGCCTCGGTCTCGCCCGCTATAAACTACAAGTTATTAATGTTTATTTTATATTATATTACCATAGACATTAATTTATAATTATATATTATAAAAAATATATATAATATATTCCGCAGGCTATAAATGTATACTTAAAAGGAGCAATACCTTATTAATTATATCATCTTAATAATATTATCACCTTAACTCCCTCATTGGTCCAGTAGCTAGCTATTATTACGCAGATCATAAACGGTTGCATTTTACCTGGTGGTAGGTCATCGTGCAAGCCCGTCTGGGTATGTACCACTCAACACATGTTCTACCGTCAAACAGCAAATTTTGGTATTGTTGTGTATCGGTTTGAAGGGTAAATGGACCTGTGTGCACTAAATTACATGCACAAGGGACATAACATTTTATAACAGTTCCCAAAGGGATTGTTAATATTTGCTATAGTGTCAATTATAGTCCATTTCTTAGTCTACGTACCAATTATAATATTAAAAAAAAAAAACTAAAAAAATGTGTGTTTTAAAATGAAAATTATATTCTACTTATAATATATAAATAAGTTGTATTATCGCGATGTGATAGAAAAACAGGCAGCCGGTGCTGCTTATGACCAACAAACAAAAGGAAGTGCAAAGCCGAAACGTCCCAGTTGTAAAAACGCGTGCATCATAACCGATGCTTTCGGATTCAAATCCAGACAAGCAACGCTGAGTTTTCGTGAGGAAATTCGCATGTGTCGAACTTAAATTTGCCACATTTGTTGCCTGCAAACCGAGCAGTGTGGTGGCATAAGTTCCAAACCTTCTCTCCAAAAGGCCCACAGTCCGGCAGTGAAACATTTACTGACTGTTACTTTTTACCAAGTTTTATTTAATTTGTTAACTTGCAATGCTTATTATTTTGTTTAGGTCAAAACTTACATGATGAAATAGAATCGTTTCCTCTTATGATACGGAGTTGAAACTTTAAATGTCGATTCTGTTCCGATAACGATGCACAAGTAAGCATGATATTATTATTTTTTTAACGAAGCACTCGATTTCCATTGCTTTTAATATGTGTGAAATTTAATGAATGTCACCATAATTAAATGGCATGATTGACATAACACTGGATAAAATGGAAAATGATGTGCATTTATTCAAAAGTTGTACGCGAATTTAAAATGCTATATACCTTTTTTCTAGACAGTTAACTTTATGTCTCGCTTATATTTGTTTTAATATTATAAAATTAGTGATCTGTTATATTTTTTTGTTTTGCTGAAACGAATAGTACTCGTATTTTAAAAACAGTCAACAAAATACACTTTAATAGTGTTATAAATACGTATATGTATAAGGAACAATTTCCTGTCATGGCCATCTACGCATGAAGATTTTGATCATATACTAATAATTATTTCCTTTCAGACCCTCTTTTGTAAGTGAAAACACTTAATGCACGCTTAATGTATTGCTGTGCACAGATCATTCTGTGCGCTAACAAACTGATGGTAAAGCGATATTTGTATATAAAATTTATCTGTGAATTGTGGTGTCTTTTTACAAAACATTAATCCGTATCATACGCAAATGAATGGATTGTAATCAAATTCAGTATTGTTGTCTGATTCTACATGTCCAGAAAGTACTTTTGGTGTTGACCGTTGAAAAGGGAGGATCCTCCGACCAGACGGGTGTTAGTCTGGTGGGCTACTGCCCGACGGTTGTTGTCGGGTTCTTGTATATATGTTCAATCGCTCGGATAACTTTAATATCGCGATGTAGGATACGTCAGTTTTTAGTTTTCATATGTGGCGAGATAGATGTCGCTACATACTTTTCAATCTCGTATCTGGTTCAACGGATACTTATTATTACAAATCATATAAATATTCAAAGTTTAAGCGAATTAAGTCGTGCGCACATATTTTAAAGCAGCAGTCTATAAATATGCCACTGAGAAAAGTCTACCGTCGCTCAGGGTCCAATTAGGAAATAAGGATCTAGAGCGTTGTCCATACGCCTATGCCTATTAGTAAACATATTTATCGTTTGATATTAATACTATTTACCCGAATTCGATCTCGCAATCTCCAGTAAAAATCGCCTCATGCATTAACTGTGACATCTTATTTAATTTACTTTCGTGCCTAATAATATAATCAGAAAAATGAATAACACCTATCACACAACGGCAATAAAGAGAAAAGCCATGTACGACTGCGTAAAATATCCTTATGGAAGTTTCTTATAAATTTAACATTTAGGTAAGAAAAATGAATGTACATTATATTACAAAATGCCACGATATTATAACAAAGTACATCCATTTAAATCCTTATGGCCGCAATTCTGAAGGCGTACCTTAAGACTTAGCCGTCTACAAAAAAGTTAATTTATTTCATGTGCATAATTGACACAATATATTTTAATGTTTTAATTAACAAAAACTTCAAAATATTCAGAATATCTGATGAGTGGGTGGTACCTACCCAGACGAGCTTGCACAAAGCCCTACCACCTAAGAGAATCGCAAAATTATATACATTTTAATTTTCATGTGCTGATCTTCTCGCTATGTGTGTGTGTTTTCGTTATAAAGTTGGGTTAAGGTCTAGTATCCACTTCATTCCCCATGGACACATGGGACGGTACTCTATTTTCACTGTCCCCTATTATGATTTGTGACTGCCTCTTTCACTACGTGAGGTACCGACGCTCTTTAATATTGTTATGGGTTAACGTAAATATTATAGGAAGATCTATCCATAATATTTAAATATGTGGCAGTATTTAATTTAAATATATATATTGAATGTATAGTGACGTCATAGTTACGCTATATAAAATATAATTTCCATTCGTTCGTATTTCTATTCGTGTATTTAATCACATAACTATATATTATGCGAATATGTAAACTTTTTATGATAATATTCATTCAAATTACATTAGATATTAAGGGAAAGTTACATAATCAGCAATAATTAGTTCTCGAAATTATTATTACCATATTAATTGACAAAGCTAACATTCAACCGAGTTGTGTCCGAATGGTATTATTTTGCTTTTGTGTGTTTTAACTGTTGTCGGTTGCAGTACATTAATAATATTTCTACAATAGATAAGAAAGTCCATATTAGATGATTCGTATTGTGGAATACGAAATATATATTTGTTTGATTAAACTTCATTATGATTCAGTATTTGAGTAATTTTATTTCAATAGTGTCTACATTTAGACCGTTACGTTTTGTGTTTACAAGATTAATACTTGATTCAATATCGAAGCTCTTTAAAAAATGTTTTCCATTTATTTCAAGATTGAAGTCCTCGTTTGCCTCGAGTACTTTAAGCGATATAATTACTCATTTCTAAATCCAATTCGAATGTCTTCTCAAAAAAAAATCGTTGTTTTCGTCGAGAATCCAATTTAGTCCCTTGATTCTTTGACTTTTTCTGCGATAAAAAGCGATTGGATATCGGCTCAGTATGATATTATTAGAATTGAAAAAAATCGACTATTCGAGTTGGATTCAATTATGATCTTGCACTTTCATTAACTGTTATCGCTACGCAGAATATCGAATATCATAAGAGAAAATTAATTTCTAATAAATTTCTATCGCTTTCCTTATTCATATTAACATTGTTATTGTACAGTGTTTTAGGATTTTAAATATAAATGAAATACTAGATATGATACCAAAAATTACTAAGTTAAAACTCACAGGCTAAGTTATTTGTTAGGAATAAAGTACTGATATATTATCGCTACGATTAAATTTTTTAGCCTTGAAAACATTGCACGTACCCCGCACCACCCTCTTTGTACATGAGCGACCCTAATTTTCTTTTGTTCAAAGGTTAGGCGTAAAGATGCCAAAGTGGGAGCGATAGGGTTATTCCTAAATGTCGTTAGGTGCCAATGGGGACAATTGCCTCTTGATTTAAAGGGTCGCGTTAGAGGCAACAATGAGGCTCCCACCTTTATTATATGACATGCCGCAGTGACTCCATTTTCAGATAAAATCATAATTGATA
Organism: Nymphalis polychloros; assembly: GCA_905220585.2. NCBI lineage: Eukaryota > Metazoa > Arthropoda > Insecta > Lepidoptera > Nymphalidae > Nymphalis > Nymphalis polychloros. The sequence goes on from HG992251.1 coordinate 4,393,852, forward strand.
TAGCATACTGTTTGCGTTATTAGCTCACATAGACGGTACAAATTTATATTCATATAAATTTGAACGAGTTAAAATGTTTTAAATCGAGTAAGGATTTAAGTTTTGATTAAAAGTCCGATAAATGTCTTATGTTTCATTAAGTTATAACTCATCACAAGCAATTTTGATTAGTTTTTAAACAAAACAAAATAATAATCCATAAATCGACGAAACGAACGAAAAGTTTACGGTTACAGCCATAAAATTTCATTACTGACTCGAATATAATGCGATTGCGTTCTGAATAATTTATCAATATTATTCATTACCTTCAAACCCTTTCGAATGAGCGTGAAGTTCTTCTAAAACTTTTATTGTTTACAGTATTCTGTTGGTAATTTTACACAATTTGTTTGTTTGTCTCTTTCTTTTGTTCTCGATTTATATTCTTTCTCTTTTTCCATCGAATATTGGTTGATGTTTGGAGTTCGCTTTTTCTCGGATTTATTAGATTGATTTGACTGCATTGTTTTTTCTACTTAGCAAATTGTTTGTACTCATTTTGTTTTCCTCAACTCGTTTAGGAAAACGATGATTAGATCATGTTTCTCGATACTATAAATTTTCCTTAATATCCGATTCAACCACATTTGTTTACTTTGATAACATGAGTGAAAAAAAAAATTATAGTAGCTAGTAAATTACAGCATATTTATATATTACTGTGAACCATATTGTTTTCGCTGGGCGAAATATTTATGTAATGTATCCTTAAAGGCTACAGGTTTCATTAAAAACATAACTATTAGTACGTGGTGTACTGCTGTTTTGCGGTAGAATATCTGAGGAGTGGATGGTACCTATCTAGACGAGCTTGCACAAAGCTCTACCATCAAGTAAATAATAGTATTATACTCTATATAATTGTATATAGTTGATTATGTATTTCTCTCCAAAAACGCATGTTCGCCGCGAGAGATAAAGACCTTAATCTTCTATGTTAACAGTTTACAAGCAAAAGCAATAGAATATTATATGAAAAGAAAAGTATTAATTAATGTACAGAGGCGATAAAGAAGATCTAACGGGTTGACTTAATACTTTATAAATCCTATCTTACTGAAAGCATAACAGATTTAAAATCGTTTCCTTATAGCATAGCGAGGCTTGACCAAAACACTTAAATGTCCATCTAAAATCCAATACATGATTAGATGCCTAGAACAGGGAAGCAGGCTGGTAGGTTTAGCTACATATGAATAATAATAATAATAATATCCTGGGACACGGCCATCTGATCCCAAACTAAGCAGAGCTCGTACTATGGAAACCAGACAACTGATATACTAGATATACTATTTTTCTTTTGTAAATACATACTTATATAGATAATTACACCCAGACTCAGGACAAACAGACATGTTCATGCACACAAATGTCTGTCCTGGGTGGGAATCGAACCCACGACCTGCGGCGCGAAAGGCAGGTTTCTACCAACCACGCCAACCGGCTCAACGAAAACAAAAATAATGACTAATGGAGATAAAATACAAACAACTGTAACAAGTGGATACATTGACTATGTAAATGAATATACCTAAAACAAACAATATCATTCAACAACGCAACAGACAAGGAAATTGATAAAAGGATTGCGCTGGGATGGAAAAAATATTATATACAGAGATTTTTTTTAGAGGTGACGTAACCATCTTTAAAGGAAAAGGTAATGGGCGGTAGCATATTTTATTTATACTTTAATTAATTTAATTGACAATGTTTTAAAATAGCGTCTTTTTTTTTTAAGCTTACAAAGAATGTACTATTTTGTTTTTCCTTTGCATGAAATTTTATATTTAAGTTATTTATGATTGTACTCTAAAATAAGAAACTAAATTGTATACAGCGTTGGCTTCCTATTTAATAAAAATAAAAAATAAAATAAAATATTGCCTACAGTATGTACGTAGTGCTGTCGTATAACACAAAATTGAGAACATTCCAGCGATCAACTGAAAGATCAATGCTAGGCATCAAGCTTAATAATAGATTAAGAGCAAAATAAAATAGAAACACAATTAATTGACGTTGTAGGAACCGTATGCAGATTAAAGTCCAGATGAGCAGAACACATCACTAGAAGTACAGATGGGCGATGGAGAGAAAGGATCTTGCACTGGTACCCTAGGGATGGAAAACGAACACGCGGAAAACAAAAAATACATTGGAAGGATTATATAATTAGATATGCAGTTAAATATGCAGGGTTATACCCAAGATCAGACGTCCAAACTAAGACTTTTTTCTAATAAAATTTAATTGCATGAAATTTATACATATACAAATAATATTTATACTTACATATGCATATGCTTAAATTTTTTTTGACATTAATGTTAGGGAGTCTTCACTGAACTACTTATAAAAAAAAATAACTATTATTAGTATTGTATAATTAGAGATTTGACGATAAAAAGAAAACAATATTTAATTAAGAAACATATTATTTATGTATTTAATTTAAAAATTATAATCTTACTGAGTGTCTTGTCAGACCTTCTCGAAGGATTCTACAATTCGAACCTCTGGTTATTTTACATGCATCATGAGGATCAAAAGCGTTTCTGAGTGCCCACTTAAAAATAATAATTTGATTTCGATATTAATGTTTAATTTCTAACACAACTACATTTTACGATAAATCCAAAACCCAGAGCGTTGTTGACGTGTTACAATTGTACTGTCAATCTTATCAGTAATTACTGTAGATAAACATTAGTGTGCACAAAATAACAAATATAGATAAAAATATTATTAATTTCATATGATTGCATACTAATTAGGCTATTATAAATACTAGGTTTATATTTAAACGTATTAATTTCTTTGAAAATATGTATGCGGGTGTTAGTAATAGAAAAGTAGCCTATGTCGTTTTTTAAGGTTCAAGCTTATATACCAAATTTCATCAAAATGGGTTCAGTGGTTTAGCCGTGACAGTGTAACAGACAGACTGATACTTTTGTATTTATATTATTACTATAGATTTCTGTACAAATTTCTACTAAAATATTCTACGCTTATACGTAGAATGTGGCAGGCAATAATGCTGGCAGCATCTCGCCGCGTAATCGCAATTCAGATGATTTGGGTAAAATATGAAAACAAGCAACCATACATATAATTTTGAAAAGAAATAGTCTAATGATGCGAAAATTAAACGAGAATATTCGTGTACAACTTTAAATTGAAAAATGTGTCAACCAGTTTTAACTTTAAACTAGGAAACTTAAAGGTTTAACTGGAATTGCTCTAATTGAAGGCAATTAACCGCGGTGACGTTTAAAAAGAGTCTAAAAATAAAATAAAAACTAATTAAAAGTTGTAACACTAATCACACTAAGACTATTGTTTTGATATTAATATATATTAACTTAGATTTTTCAAATTGAAACGGTTATAGTATGAGAATGTTACCAAAATTTGAATCATGTAGCCAGATTTAATTTTAATCGAGTCATTCGAGAGGTTACGTGAAATTCTCTAATTGAACAAAATTAACCGCAATGGGAGAAGACTGCGATCGACTGAGTGCCACCTAATTGCTAGATTTGAACTGTTATGTGTATAGTAACAACACTATCTATAGATAATGGGACTCGTTACGGATTTAGTAATAAAATTGATTTGTTTAATGTATGGTTAGTACGTATTGAGAGTAGTTTTTGTATTAATATGATACTTTTAGTTTACAATTTATCCTATTTTTTTTTATTGTTTTTCAATCGATGGCGAGCTTTTTATTTGATTTTGGATATTAAATATTAAAAATAATAATCTACTTATATATTATATCAAAGATTTTACTACAACGAATAGACTAGTTTATTCGCAACTCATGAATACTTTGTCAAAAACCGTATTTTACCAAATTAAATGACTGTATTTTCAAACACTTCCATTCCTAAGCAAACACTGCAGAAAAAAAGCAAACGACGCATCGGTCGCCGACCTAAGTCAATTTACAGTGTAAATAAGGCATGATAATGAACCCCTAACTGACCTGCTGATAGCTTATCGTAAGCAATACTGCAATCGGAAGTTGTTGAATGTATGTATTGTTACTATCAAGATGTTTACGAATGAGATCGTAATAATAGTGTACATTTGCATTTAATATGATGTTTATTAATTCTGAAGTCTTCATCCGCGTAGACTGAGATGCGTAACAACGATTTAATCCAAATCAATAACGAACGTTCTAACTTATGTACATATATTCGGATAGTCTGCTTGTTAAAATATTTCAGACGCTGCCTGTTTTAGTGCCTTACGTATACGGAACACGCTATGTTACAACAATGTAGATGCGCAATGTTTATGGCGATTGCGAGCGTATAAAACCAATTTCTGTTATAAGCCTTAAATTATCTCGGTAAATTTCATCGAGTTTTATCGAGCAACAATAAAACGTATGCATTCAAAAACAAATCGTAGCGAGTGGCGAGCCGGCGATAAGGGAAGTGAGCACTTGATAAAACGGATCCGTGCGTTCTAGCGCACTTGCATTTCTAGGTCGGCTGGTTTAGTTTTATTGGTTCGAAAATTGCAGACCTTTTCGTTGATACAATATAGATATTCCATTAAGCATTAGCTATATAATGATAAATAATAATAATGTTCTCCAGACCGAATTCGGCCATGGCGGCCAATCTCAAGAGAGATTAGCCAACTGCGCAGGAGATATTAAAGTGCATAAGTGTGTGCGCAAGCACAGGTGCATTCTCTCTTCCCTAGCTCTCATAATCCGACGGGACGGCAATCCGACACGACCGGAAAAAGTTCAGGTGCAAGACCAACGGCTTAACGTGCTTTCCGAGACACGGGAATGTACACACTTCCAACTACCAGACTCCGGGCTGCTACTGAGAATTTTCTGAAAGAAAAACCTAATAACTATTTATTGGTTCGACCTGGGAATTGAACCCAGGACCACCGGGTCTGCGGCCTTACCTCTAGCCACTAGACCAACGAGGCAGTCAGTCAGTTATATATCGATAATGCGCCAAGCGATCTCAGCTAACAGACAGCCAGGAATTTTGCCACGGTTAATAAAAAATATCGAGACTTGTCACCTCATTCTTTAAAACATGTCTTATTTTCAGAGGCATATCTTTTATAAAAATTGTGCTGTGGATAATATTAAATACATTTATATGTATAATTTATGTATTAATAATTTTGTTCATAAATGTAACGTTTAGAATGTGATCTTAATTGAAATTATGATTTAGTTCGTTTTAAGGATTCAATTTAAACAACAATACAAAATGAAATAAGCAAAAAAAAATCTTTCTTTAATTATTTAACATATTATACTATGTTTGTCATAGATGCGGTAACATAATAAACGTTAGTAAGTACATAAATGATTTTACTTTTTTAATCTAAACTAGCGGAATATATACGAATGGCGATATAAGATTCGAATTGCTCTTTGAGAGGCCGACTATTTGTGTTCAGTATATTTTTAATTTTTATACTCGTTATGTTACAAGAAAGTAAACGCGATTACGTCCGTCCTTTACTAGTTGCATCGCTGGTCTGAATGTCGAAGTGCTTAGTCTGTTAGTCGATGTCGTTAACTTAATGGGATCACAACTTAGTAAAGTATACAGTTGATATACGAAGTTTGCGCTTACAAGCATGATCTTTTTATATCGTATTTCACTTATTATTCAGGAGGAAGCATATTTCATTATTTTAAATATTAGAATTAACATTGCAATAAGGGTGAACTTTTTTATCGTTGAGCGGTTAGAGTTTAGACATTCGGCGAAAGTCTATGTAAGTACTGGTTTATCGTTTTGCTAGAGATGCGAATACACATATTGCATTATTATATTCGTTATATTCAATTATATAGATATTTGTTAATTGTTTTACACGAGGGAATGTCTCGGCGATACTAACAAGAACGGCTAAGTTAGTATGCTCGTATTGTAATCGACAGGGTGCAGCTTGATATTTCAGTGCTATTGAAATAGATAAAATAAATTACTTTGTTATATTTTTTTATTAGTTAAGTCTTACATTTACTGTGAAACAAAATATCCATTATATTGGTATTTATGTATTCATTATATACATTCATATATATATATATATAAAGTATATACATACATATAGCATAAAACATTTATTTAAGTTTTATACATTAATAATAAACATGTAATGCAACAGCAAAATCTAATGAATGCTGTGTCTAATTAGATGCTATAAAATATATTAAGCGTCTCAAATAAATATAATATAAATAAGTATACTCAACCGGTAAATAATATATCATTGTAAAATTTTATTTTGTTTTTTTATGAATAATATAACGTATTTATTAAAAAACACAAAAAAACTGTTTGAAAAGATTTTAAATTCATTTGTTTTTTTTTGAAAAGATATAAAATTGTTCGTTTCGCCTTTTTTGTGTAAAATTGGTATTTTTTCCAACTTTTCAACTATGTTTAGTTTTGCTCAGTTCTGCGAGAAGATTGTGATGTACGAACTCACAACACCCCACCTCATCTACTGTTCATTTAAAACCCTCGCAGACTATAATATACTTCTATTATACTTAAAATATCATTTAAAGATAATAGAAATCTATTATAGTCTGCGAAGAAAAAAGAAAATTTAAAATAGTATAATTTAGCTATTTAAAAAAAATAATTGTGCGGTCGCAGGAATTGCACCAGGAACGAAGTTCTGTACGATAATTTTTCGATTCAAACCGTGTTTTAAACCGTGTTGAGGTTTTAATTGATTATATTACTGTATTTTTTTCACACCAAAGAGGACCTTAATCTCCTTTATATCGACCTCCTAATTCGAACGCATAACGCAACGCATTTTGTAGCATTTGGTAGGCACAGTATTAACGCTATTTCGTTATATGACATGCCCTTGGGCCACTGCCATTTCATTCTACTAAAGAACTTCGTTCCAAAAAACTTGTTAAATTGTTTTGTATTAAATATTGTCATCATCACGCACAACACACTATGAAACTCTTAAGACAATCATAAACAAACTATGATTGAATTTGTAACTTATAGAAAACCTTCCAAAAATAATAATTAATTCTTAATTCTCATGTATGACTAAGTAGTAGCTAATAACTCCTAGCCAATGTACAATGTGTGTAATGGCAGAAGTACACTTATTTCAGATTAATCTAGTAGCCCATCTTAATCATCAAAAATGACGTTTTGTTGGAGCTGGAAATTATTCCGAATTATCGGACAAATAAAATCAATGTCAATTTAAAAAGAAAAAGTTTCTATTTTGCAGAATAATAATTCTCATTTGAACCAAAAAACGCATTTATCGCATTTTAGTAATTAAATATAAATAACGAAAGGAATGTTTCTACTTAATCGATAATTAAATAAAGAATGTTATATATACCAATAAACTTTTAATTAACATTTCTAATTACACTTTATGCTTAAAGAGAATTGGTCAATACCCAGTATTTTTTTTTTTTTTTTATTGTATAGGTAGGCGGACGAGCATATGGGCCACCTGTTGGTAAGTGGTCACCAATGCCCATAGACAATGGCATTGTAAGAAATGTTAACCATCGCTTACATCGCCAATGCGCCACCAACCTTGGGAACTAAGATGTTATGTCCCTTGTGCCTGTAATTACACTGGCTCACTCACCCTTCAAACCGGAACACAACAATAACAAGTACTGCTGTTTTGCGGTAGAATATCTGATGAGTGGGTGGTACCTACCCAGACGAGCTTGCACAAAGCCCTACCACCGAGTAAAAAGTATGATATATTTAAGGAAATATTCATTCAGAAAATAATTTATTAATGAATCATATTATTCAAATAGCAATTATTAATGTGTGGGAATGGATTTCGAACAACGAGATAACATCTTTATGTATAACTGTAACTATATTATGTTTCATTTAGACCGTCAGTCGACTTATTCCAAACGTTTTGTATAAGCGAAATAAAAATAAAATATTTAAATTAAATCGTTGTATTACGTTATGACAATTAATCTAACTTTGGGAAAGAAATTAAAGCAGACGCGGCGGCAATTACTCAAGTTTTTCCAGTGCGAATTTTATCAAACGCGACGAACGGAAGCCGGGAACGATGCGCGCATCTCGCTGCCGCATCCCGTTTCGCCGTCCTCAGCCAATCGCCTCCGACCTCCGACCAAACGGACCTCCATACCTCGATCCTCCTCAGTCGTACTCGGCGCGTCGTTACGGTTAGACGTGCGCTCAGTCCGCGCGAGTTACGTTACGAGCTTTCGAATTTTACCTGTGGATTTTCTGTGGCGTGTGCTCTAATTATTAAATATATATATAATAACTTTTGTGGCTCTATCTGGATTGGTTTCGCCTGTGCTAAAAATCCGTCATCTCGATTCAAGGTCAGTACGTTATATGCTTTGCGAATAGTAATGCTGTTGGATGCATTCGGAATGTCACTTGTCCGGTCTTTATAATGGACACTTGAACTTAATAAATGATCGTTTCTGGTGATTCCATATTAGTTTTATAAGTTCTCGTATCGGCGAGTTCATTGACTTCTCCATCTTTGAGTTGTTTTTAATTGTTTTTTTGTAACACCGGCGCGTAGCGTGGAAGGTACACGCTTAATCATTCTTTCGATTTTATAATAAAAGATAACTCTTTAACTAGTGTGATAATATATAATGTGTTTCTTCAAAATTAATCATCACGAGTTTTACTGTTCTTTGACAAAGAGCAATATTTTCGAAGTAATCAAAGAACGTCTTTAATGGCTCAATCAACAAAGTTCAATATCCTGTAAATTTATGAATCGTATCTTCTTTTAGCCATTCATCAAACGTACATACTCATTTTTTTTAATAATTCCAACGGAGAGAAGTGTTACCTCTTATCATAGTGAAACACGTTTGAAATATTTATTTAATAATTTTACAAACTGTAATTATGTTTGGTTTACAAATAATTCTATTATCTAGATTCTAGATTCCCGGTTACTTACTGATAATGTTGGTGATAATTATAAATTATTATCTAATGATTAAATTAAAGCGTTATTGAAAAAATACCGAAAGAATTGATTTAAAATTTTGTAATCGATTAAATAATCAAAATTAATCTATAGTTATAATATCGTTTTTCATTATTTTGATAGTTATCTGTAATTGATATCATCACTTAATAATCAATGTAATACATTCTGCTTTATAGTTTTAAGTTATTAAAAATATGTAAATTTACCTCTAAGCGTATTAATAATTACAAAGAAACATGTGGTTATGTGAAGGTAATAAAGGAAAAGGATTATTTGTTTGATGATTATAAGCTTAAAGTAGGCACGATGCGTTGGCGCACGATGAAACATCACTAAGGTCAGCGACATGTCAAGGAAATTAGCTAATAAACGGTATTCAATTACAATATAAACAAAAATATTGAATATAAAACGTTCAGTCAATGTGATTAATTTTTATTCTAATCTGGCAGGATTAAAAATGAAATATTACTATACTTTTTTCACGGAGAAGGTAAAAGAGATTGTAGATTCGATCACATTAGCTTAGTTAAGAGTTAGCGTACAATATAATTGATACAATTACCAATGTAAATCGAATTGCTTGCTTTTAAATAAACGAATAGAAGTTTACTAAGAAAAATCAATTTATACATAGTCGTTGTAAAACGAATTAATTGAAATATTTTTACGTCGAACGTCATAACCGTAAACTTCAAATCTCTTCGAGATAAGATGGGAAACCCCGAGCATGGTGCTAGTCCAGAGCTCGAAGATGCATCATTCAAATACGTAGGAACCGAGTTGAAACTGAAAGATTGGCAGCTCTATTTATGACCAACCATCGGCGAGGCCCCGGAGCTTAGATGAAGCGCTAGCAAAATTCCGGCTGAGGTTGATAGAATTAGATGTAAATGTGAGAGTTTATTTCAAATCATATGAATTAAATCATGAGAATTATACTAGTGATATGATTGAAATTAATTATCAATTTGCACACAGTGACGTGATCTTCTATACTTTTATTATAAAGTGGAATCATTTGTTTTTTATAGTCAATGTAGTCTTAATCTACCAAACAAATTTTAATAATTCCTTCATCATTAGAAAGCTACTTGATCTAGAAGTAACATAGGCTACATTTTATTCTAGTATTTAAAGACTAAAGACTTATTTATGGTCACAAAACGAATTCCAATACGTCTACTGCTGCACAAAGGTCTTCCCTAAGAATTTTCACGATAGACTGTATATTGATTAATATTATGTTAAGTCTCATTGGCACAATTTTCACTTTAAATTTAAAATATAATGATAATAAATTAAAATTCCTTTCAATTGACGCTTAGTAACAATTTCCTTAATTACTTTTTGGTAATAGGTATAACTTTTTCTTCCCTAATACCATGGAACTGTAATTAGATACCCATCAGCTATGGGGATAATTACTTTGACGCTATTTGTAAGATAATTGCAAATATGTAAGTATAATTAGATCATAATGATTTTTTTCGTGTCTAATATGGAATAAGAACTTGAGTGATGTTGGCTTATACATAAAGTTCTTGTAAGTTATGTATGAGTCTGATAATGTAGAAAAATTGTGTTTAATTAAATGTCAATATTCCATTACAGTTAGACGTCCTATATTTTTGGGTGACAAGTTAATCGTTGGTTGTAACTTTATTATGTATAAAGAAATTAAGCTCCAAAAATAATTTGAGAGATATTTCAACAAATTTAGATACTTTAAAGTTAAATAAGTCTGTAGTTAGATACCTTTTAAAAGCTACCAGGAAGGTGTAACCGACTGATTACGCATTTATGTCAATGACATCCGTCGGATGTTACGAAGTGTACTTTGAAGGCTTTCATCAATGCCGTCTTTGTCTATTATAAAAATACCTAGATTGTCAGATAAATAATTATAGTAAATTCTTAAAAGCTCTATTAATTTTTATAAAAATATTTCAAAAGAATCCAATTAAAATAGTCCAAATAGATAACAAAGTACTAATATACTTAATCACTCCATGAGTAATTTTTGTATCTGTTGTTAAAATAAATATAAGAATGTTGTTTTGAATGGTCTAGTATTATGCGTTTCGGTCGCTGTATATCAGGCCTGTCAACGCAACACCAGTTAGGATTCAGCACGAACAGCTGTAAGAGGACCCCCTATTACCAACCCGTTTGGTACAATCGTCATAAATCCGCCTTGAACCCTGTCGAGGTGTTTAATTATACAATGCAATGCGTCTTCAGAGCTTTTCTTACGCACGCACTTTAAGATGGAAGCTATTTGTGTGTCGGAATAATTTAATCCCTCCGAGTTTGGATTATTGTTTTCAAACAGACATTTATATAGCTTAAGACGTTTTAAATGGTATATTGTCGCCTGAAATGTGTCACGGTTTGTTCTTTTTGCACATTTTACATTTATTTTTAGACCTTTTTAGTTTTTGTTTTCGATGAAGTTCTCATTGGTTTTTATATTATAATTTTATGTTGTTCTTTTATTTTTTAGCCTTAAAATTTCAATATTATGCATAAGCCAAATATTATTGGTTTTGATAATTGGTAAAAAATCGATGAGTGGTAGGAAATGGATGGTGTTAACGTCAATATATATATTTATATATATATATATATATATATATGTAGGTATATTAAAATAACATTTTTTTAAAATAACATTGTATTTTTACAAAACTTTTCGATAATTTGTGCGTAATCGTTGTCCTCTGATTGGACCACATACTCCACACATGTCACAAATCTGCATTGCAGTACAACGAACAAAAGTTTAATGCCCCGTGACGAGTTGTCTTCTGTCACCGCATGAATTAGTTACGTATTTATGGTTTTGTTTTGTTTGCCAAATACATGAGGGTTCGTTCATTTTGATAGATCAATTTGTTCGTGTGAAACGAATTCGACCGTAATATGTTTTCTATTCATTTAAATGTATCAATTTTTGTATGTAATAGCGTAATTTCGCGATGATTTGGATAAACTTTGATGAACATTGAAAAGGAAGATTTTAGCATAACATCTACTTTGGACTTTTTTTACATGTATCCAAGCTATACCATAAATTTTAATTATACTACGGGATTTGTTTTTGGCTTTCTTCGGTTACGTTAAAATGAAGATACTGAGATGAGTCTAATTATATGAATTAGGTATAATATGACATAACGTCTTATATAGTGCTATGTAGTGGGTAATTATTTCAAACATTTCCGAGCCGTCCGGAACGACGGACGTGGGAATGTTCTGGATAATGAGCTTATTAAGTTTTTGTAGTGCAAACACGTTTAAGTAAAATGGTGCCGCTTATTCGTTCCACTTATTTTTTATTATTCGATATGAAGCGATGTTGTGTCATGCGAGTTGGCAACATTTTGCTGTACGATTTTTTTTTTGGTATATTAATTCAATAGTTTATTGGAAATTATTGTTCAATAATATACATTATTATTATATTTCGATTGCATTTTGTGCTAACTTGAATAAGTACAGTAGTAGATAAAAGATTGTCGATTATATTTAATGGATGGGAAATAAAATTTACAAACCATAACCATACAAAAAAGCCCGCTGAGGATAAGGAAAAAATAAACAATTATTACAAAAAGTATAAACGTAAAAAGCAATTATATTCTGATAAATTTCTAACACCTAACAATATACTCGTACATATATGTATTTTTTCTTTTTCTTTCTTTCTGAAGTATTTATTTTCGAACCGGTGCTATTTCTTTGTCAATTAATAAGCAAGTTTAACGCTTCCTTATATTTAATAAAAATTTATCAAAAAAAAGGTACATCCATACTAGGTACTTTATAATTAATTATTATGAATATAAATTATTATTACTTCTAAAATGGACTAATTAAAAGTCGTGTTTTTAGTTTGCGATAAAATATAAGTTTCACTTCAATCTACAAAATAATCTTTAATATATAATTATCGAAAATATTATCACGATATTATAAAAACGAAATGATAATACAGTTACAGAATGCGCCGTCGTAGGCAGGCGTAACTGAAATATATCTTTTTTTTTCTGTTGATAACAATATAACGTTGATAGGAAGACACAAATACCGTTTCCTGGCATTTCACATTATTGCTGATAAAATTCAACTAGACTCGGATGTTGTTTCAAGTTTCTGATAATTATATACAAATAAAACAAAATGTAACTTATAGTTGAAATCGTTCTTGGCATATCATTTTTGTAATTCATGCTTTATTTTAATTCTCTGATAAAAAAATTATAAATATATTTTTTTATCAGAGAATTAAAATATTGATTTTGAATGATATTACATTGAATATCATTGGATAATAATTTACATTATTAAGTAAAAAGATGGCAAAGTATGCTAACGGGTATTTTAAAAAATGTTGGTCAAGTGCGTATATAAAATCTAGTGAGTGGTGACACCAATGAATACGACTGATATATCTAATCAACATCATACGTACACACACACATTTACAAAACATTAAAACATGTGATAAATATTTATTTATTACATCACATAACAATACATGCAAATTAAAATATTTAAAGATTATATAAATAAAAATATAAAAATAGTAATTAGTAGCTTGTAAATGTCTCACTCACTGCTGGGCTAACGACTACTAAATAATATATGGATACTTATATTATATTCTTTCGTGATACTCCACTATAAGGGAATACATGAATATTTAAATTTAAAACTCATATGTATGTATTTAAAATTTTATAGCAAGGCTTTAACCTATTTGAACATGTTTAGACGCTGTGGTTAATACGCCGTTATTTGACAAGTTATCCAGTATTGATAATTTCTTTTCGGTCGGGTTTAATATAAAGTAAAGTCAGAATAGGAAATCTAGAGATGAGTGCTTACGTTCGTCGATATAGAGATTGCGTTTGCATGAAATACATAATTTATTATTTACACCGTCAAATTGTTGCACTCTCTTCTGCCCGGCTCACTGGCTCACCATTCAAACTGAAACGTAACAATACAATGTTTGGCAGTAGAATAACAGATGGGTGGGTGTTACCCAGCCAGACAACACAAAGCCTTAAATAATACACAGAGCGAAATGGTTTTCATAGAATTGAAATATTCGTAGAAGTTACTGGAACAGAAACAAACAGTCATTGTCGTTATATTATTATTGTCACTCGTAATCATTAGTTGTTAACTACCGATGTAGATTGATGTAGGCATTGCGAAAGGGAAATTGCCCCTACACGATTTTAATACACCCCATTAGCCTAATTTACTCTCTTTATGTATATCGATTAAGGACTATTATTGCAGAGCATTGAATTTTGCATACATATCATGCGGGTATTTTTACATATATAGTGAAAGTGTTCGTCTGGTGGAAAGTCATTTCGACCCTGATCCAAATATTTATGTGAAAAGTCAATGATTAAATATTTTACTTGTATACGATTAGTTTTATGAATTGTTCTTAATATTTTATAATATTTAGTAGAGCGTGTTGCTAGAGTTGTAACACGTGTGACTCTCCGATTGATTGCATTTGTACTTATATTCTAGTTTTAGTCTAAATAATGTTTGTTTTTTTTACGAACGTATATTCGTGCAATGATTAATTATAATTTTTTCTGTCGACTAAACGCCGTAACAAAATAACAGGTAATTTCAAATGTACGTGTATTTAATCAAACTTTATTAAACGTGCGTGTAATTATGCTTCAAATTATTATAAAATTAAATATATACTTTTTTTTTCTTTATGTAGGTAGGTAGTTGCTTTGGTAGCTAACTGATTACCTTTTTATAAACTTTATCACATTTTGAAGTGTTGGATAGAAAACATTACATAATGTATTTAAAATATTCTTTATCATGTTGTATAAAATTTTTAGTTTATTTAATTATAACTATTAAAAAATATGAAAGCTTCGTGGTTGAAATCTATGTGGCTAGCTTTAGTAATTTGTCGACAATGTAACAAGACAGAATTGTCGTTAAGAGTCATATTTAAGTGGCCATAAAACAAGATAAGCAACTACGAAGTATTCAAAGGATTGTTGAAGAATGTTGTGTTTTGTAGAAAGGAAAGTTGAGGAGAAATACAGAACAGCACTTAGCCACGGGGTTATATTATTATACTTTGATAAAAGTTGAAGCATTCCTCGGTGGCTCCTCTGATATGTACCGCTATAGATGCAAGCACTATTTCCTGTTTTAACCAAAGCAGATTGTTACTCTTTGTGAACTAATTTGGATGTTCACCAAATTATACATATTTGTATATAAATATTAAATAGATGTTTGCTTGCACCGTTTGCCTGTATACTTCGAAAGTTGGCACATATATATACATATATGTACATTTTTAAGGAGGTTATAATCCATTATCCACTTTGTTATAACTCGTCACTCGGTGGCAACTTCTACACCTCTCACCCGATCGCTATGATATTTAGTATAGCATATATGCTAGCAGGACAATCTCTGCCGGGCTTTGCTAGTGGTAGCAGTTATAATAAGGATTGGTTTTTTTTTATATTCGTATTCTATGAATTCAGGCATCGTTCATCCCATTAAGTTGAAATGTTGTACAGTTTTTGGTACTTGCGTAAGGTTTTCTTGTATTGCAATATGAGGCGTGCAGTCGTATCATCATTTATGACATAATTGAAACAGATATAGCAACTCATTCATAAAATAATAAACTGATAATATATTTCGTTGAAATGACATATGTATTTATCGCATTCAAAACTCGACTCATAAAGTTTTATAGAACGCATTTCGCGATGAATTCAATGCAAGTGTAGAACACAATATCAAATAACAAAGTAATAAAGTTCTATTGAACCTATTGCAAGGATTAAAATAACATTCGATAAAAAAAAAAACACGAACGAGTTTTCGCTATAAAAATACTTTTTGTAGCAGTGTAAAAGAAATCCACACTTTGCTAGTTTTAAAATAAACAAAAATCAATAATGCATTCAACGGCTGGCGCCTCGGATGCCTTTATTTATACCCGTACTTGAGATACAACATGAGCGCTCATTACTTGAGATCCTATCTAAGGTTTTTACACACTAGGTTGTTTTTGTACTAATGAAATTACCTCGGTCTTAATATATATAAAAAAGAGCCGCTTTGATCAGTGGTTAGAAGAAATTAATCTTAACCGATGCTTTCGAGTTCAAACCCCGGCATGCACCGATGCATTTTCATGTGTTTAATTTGAGTTTGCTCGGCGGTGAAGGAAAATATTATGAGGAAAGGTATAAGTGGTTAATTTGGCACATGCAACGATCAACCCTCATTGGAGCAGTGTGGTGGAGTAAGCTCCAAACCTTTTCCTCAAAGGAGAGCTTACTCAATTTAAAATTACATTAAATTCAAATACACTCCGTTTTTTATTCATCGTCAGTTGATTTTGTCTCGGTGCCTTCCGAACATTAATTGTTTAAATATCTGAACATTTTTAAACAGTTAATTTGCTTTAAAAGTAAAATGAAAATGCTTATGTAGTTATAATAAGAAACACCATCTGCATAAATTTTATGACAGTAATAATAAAACTCATTACATCGTCTTCTATAATATTATAATACTGTTTAGTATTCCGAACGCGATTGAATTTGATATAAAACGAGACTGTTTTAAACCTGTTTCGAAGCGCACAGTGTGTAAGCGTTTGTAATCAAACCGGTCAACAGATGAACACTTTGGGACTTGCACTTGAAAACTGGATTAATATTCTATCTTGATCTTTTCAGTCTGTCATTTACTTGTGTTATTTGTTGTTATTAAACGCGTTGACTGCTGATGGTTATCAATGATATAAGAGTATATTATAAGGATACAATATTGTCGTCCGTCGATATTTTAACCCCATTTCTCGGTTTCTCTAGGCGTAGGTAAAGATATCACACACATAGATATATATGTGTGATAAGATGTTGTCAGAAAAGTTGTCGAGCAGCTGGTGTAATTTTGGAAAGCGTTCAGACTCTCCAATTATTTCAAAAACTATGCAACATATTACTTACAGCATTCAAACTTTAAAACAATAAACTAAAATAATAAAACTTTCATATAAATCGGATAAGTTTTCTGAACATACCTCTTTATAATATTTGTATGATTTCCTTCAACGAAGCTCTCTTTTATACTCACTTCCTTTTGTTAAATGTAATCGTATCATATTTCGTATTCATGTTTCGTATATTATGTATTCTTTCGGATCATACATATTTCCTCATGATGTTTTTGTTCATCACAGAATACGATATTGTTATAAGCATAAATTTATTATTTTCTAGCTGTGCATGAGGTTTCACCCGCGTATAATTAAAAAAAAATATAATGAATAAAAATCTGTCTAGAACCTTCCTCGATAAAAGGACTATACAACACAAAAATATTTTTTAAATTCGAACCAGTAGTTCCTTAGATTAGCCGGATCAAACAAACTCTTCAGCTTTATATGTTAGTATAAATAATATAAGTACCTATACCTAAACATGCGGCGCGGCCGGTGACTGTGAAACTTGACGAAGCTAGCAGAGGCCATTCGTTGGTCAAGAGTACAGGTTTCACTGTAAGGCAATCCCTCCTTTGGTAACTTTAAGCAAATCAGTAACATATTGTTCACCTGAACATACAGTAGAAGAGCGTAATTAAATAAATTTTATTTAAAGTGCGATTATTTGTATCAATAAATAAAGTTTAATATTGATTATTACCTGCAATTTTACTGAATATTGAAACTCACACGATATATCATATAAATGTATGATTCTAAGACGTAATTTTCATATATTATGTTCATTTTATATGTAATGTCGGAACATTTTTTCCACTCAAGACAGTAAAAAGAAAGTACTGTTATTTACTCCAAACTTTTCATATAACGCAAATATCAAATACGCGTTTCCATCCATTAGTTAACTTGTAGTTATCAATATACATCAAAAGAATACGGTAACTTAAATATTTGCCTGGTGCTCAACTTATTCGGTTAATAGCACTGCAATGTTATTGCAATACTTTGGCATATTTGAGCTATTTCCCATATATGACTTTTAGTCACGTTATTTTTTTTTACGTTATTTTATTTAGTTACGTTGATTTTCTGCGATTTTTGTTTAAAGATCATTATGATTAAGTTTCAGATGTGGTGGGGAGAATTTGTAGTTATGGTATTTGTAATCGACACTTAGCCCTATTATTTCGCGGTCAACAAACTTATACGTCAGTCGTATATAGAGATAATGCGCGATATAAAACACGAAGTATTTAGACCCATGCAATTTATCCGACACGTTCGATTAGTTCCCACGCGATTGGGCCGCTGGTACCAGCGCTATGACCATCATTTTCCTTTTCGTCATTACGTAATTAAACCCCTGTAGAGTCGCCATACTGGTACAAATGACCGGAAAATTTGTGTCAGTATCTCCCGGTCTAATTATATCGTAGCTATTGTTCGGTGGATGATAAGCTTTATGTAGTTTGATCTAACCCCCAGGCTCAAATGGTTGGCTACAGTGATCTTAGACCGTGAGAGAGTTCAGACTAAGATCTGTGCGAATGTGATTATTAGTAACGTTGTAGATTGGGTGGTGTCGAAACGATTATTTGTTAATGTACCGAGAAAACATTTTTGTGTGAAATAATAATTTTAATCTATGCATAAAGATTCTCACTAATAGGAGCTTATTTATTTAAATAGTGTGTCACGGCTATGCTACATCTATTATTAAAATTTTTTTTTAATAAATTTTATTTAAATGTTTGTTCTGATGTCAGAAGTTTGTATATGACTAAAGTGCAAATATTTATCTTGAGCCCGTAGGAAAGTATTTTTCTATTACCTTAATTTTTTTAACCTATTTAGATACGTGTAACTACATAAAACTCTAAAAATAATATGTTGCCAGGTGTATAAAAATCTCATTCAGAGACTTGTTATTGTAAATCGTCTTCTACTACTTTTTTTTTTGTATATTACAAAACATTGTTACAATGTGTTAGATACTTATTTAAATGGAACTTCACGGTAAGTAACGTCTGTTCGTAGACATTGACCTTGCAAGAACCATTACCCATTCTTACATTGTCAATGCGCTGTTAACTATGAGATCTGAAGTCCAGGGTTGCCAACAATCTTAACGAATATTATAAATGCGTATTTGATTTGTCTGCTTGTTACGCTTTCATGTCTTAACAATTCAATCGATCATCATGAAATTTTGCATACACGTCGTCAGACATACTGGAATAGGACACAGGGGTATATATACATACCGAACTTCTGCCCCCTTCCCCGTTACAAGCGGGCTCTTACAAACAGAAACTTTTTGGAAAATAGTTTTTGATTTGATTGTGATGAAAGTGTTTCGCAGAGATACTACTATAGAGACCATTTGCCAAAGTTGGCTTTTTATTGAGTTCCTTTCATAAAGATATGGCCCTAATAAAAATTTTCCATATATTTTTTTCTTCTAAATAAAATGAACTAAATACCATATCCAAATAAAAAAATAATTAATAATGGCGTTAAGTTTTTAACATTAATTTTCTTTATATATTATATTCAGAATCAATATTCTGAGTTACTCGGGTTGAAAAGGCGACTCAATCGTGTTAATGCAGTGAAACTTACACTGACATCATAGTAGTAAAGTTATATTTTTATCGTAGATTGAAATCGAAACGCTTTTTAGATATTAAACACCTCGAAACCATTGCAATGATTGTTTCTTATGGGATTGCATCATGTATAATGTATTATTACTACTGGAGTCGAGTCGACCCAGTGGACCAAACACACGAATATTAACCGTAGATCACAGGCTCGAATCCGGATAAGTTTGACTGAAGTTTATAATATAACTAATGCTTGGCGGTGAAAGAAAACATTGGAACGCAACCTTTATGTGTGTGTGTGTGTGTGCATGGAATTTTGTCACAATTTTGTCCATGAGTGGATGGAACAACTTTGTGGATTAAGTTCCTTTTTATTGGTTATTTACAGGCTGCTATTGAATAATGATAGCACGACTAAGTATTAGTAGAAAAAATACTATGGAAATAAATAAATAAATTAACACAAATTATTTATATCTAAAATCATAACAAGACTAGAAAGTTACATTAACAAGCTTTAAATTCCTGTATTAATTAGTAAAGTTACTTTACTAATTAATATAAGGCCAAGTGATCCCCCCGTAGCCCACCAATGTCCCAAGGGCTATTAGTTGCTTGCCGAACGTCCCACGCACCATAAATTTTATTATTACATGCGTTGATTATTGTCTTTGTAAAGTTATCTTGGATAATTCATTTTAATATTATTCACAGTATTATGGAAAAATTATTTTAAATAAGCTAAGCAGAGAAACAAATAAAAATTACATTCGAATAAAGTACGAATACATAAAAATATATATCTGATTTGTTTTATGATTATCATAACGATAGCGTTACTTATGTGTATAGGATTAACGCAATTAACTATTGTGTTGTAACTATTTAGAAAGAAACAAATTATTAAGTAACGTCAAACTGCTTTGCCGTTTTTGTTACGATTGGTGCTTTGATGTGAAGCGGAAGCTAAGACGCTAACCTGACTTGAATGATACACATCTCTTTAAAATCTCTTCCGACGAATGCATGACTCGTCATAAAATTTTCCTTTACAACTAAGCATGAATTAAATCTTTAATAATGATAAATTGTAGCTTTATGATTATCTTCATTAAAATAAACTATATTTTGAATTCAGCAAAATCGCGGATATTCGAACCCGTGATTCGAACCGAGCAAAAACGGAAAAAAAGTTTCATTATTAACACGATTTAAAGACTTTTATGTGAAGATTATGATTTTATCTGAAAGAGTTACTAATACTTTGGCAAAAACAAATATTAGACGTAAATACCCAACAACAATATAGAACATAAAAATAAATATTTATTTAATAATGTGTTATATAAATAGAGGCTGATTAGCGTAGTAATGACTGCCTCTGGGTTCTATATTCATAAACGCTCGCGGGTTGGATCTCGGGTCTAATATTCGTAGAGGCCATATATACATCTGTTTGACGTGGTTAATGTATATGTGTTGTGTTTCTAGACCCCCAGACACATTATATTTAAGTCGAGCTATAGTCTCATGAAATTTTTTTTACAATTGATTTTAATCCACACTGTTATTTTTTTATTACGCATGTTGTGATTTATAGTTTAGCGAGTATTATAAATTACTGTTGTAGTTGACAAATAAAATATTTCCTATTTTTTTAACGTTTTACATTTAAAAATAGAATAACTCTTGCAGATATTTTTAAATAAATTGTGCTCGTTTTATTTTTATTTCTTTTGTTGTTAAAATAATGTTGATTCATTTTTTTGGCGTTTTGGTGTTCTGTTGTTTGTGCTTTAACAAAATAAACAAAACCAAAAAAATATATAAATTTTTATTTCCTCAAAAATCGCCATTCAAAACACAATAATTATGAATAAAGGACACTTTATAAATAACCTACATAATTACATATATTTTCTTGAATTGAATAGAGTTTTATATATATATATATATATATATTTTTTTTTGCATAATTTTAATTATTGGAAAAATAAATTTAAATTGTTAATTAAGCCCTTGACTTTTAATATCGTTAATGTTTAAAGAACAAATAAGGAAATGATAGTAGGGACCTTGAAAGTAGCGAATCTATTTTTGAAAATGTTTTGAGTTATATAAATATCCCCAATAATTTCGATGCTGTTAACAAAATATGAAACAATAATTCGCGATTATAAAAAATATACTACTGTATTACTTTGTATCGTATATTAATTTCAGCGAAATTCTTTATCTTTAAACATAAGGATAACAGTATGTCGATACGACTTCAACCAAGATTGTTTTAATATAATGTTTATATAGTATCCTTAGGCCGTCCAAAGATCCCACTTCTGGGCAAATTCCTTTTTGGAGCGGTTCAGTGGACATGCTAGTACGTGTGACAGAAATACATAGGACACGAGACCATTCGTCGATTTAATAACAAAACTAATCCTTATATTATTATTAGGTTATATTTGCAAATAATCATTAGTTTATTATAGATTAGTATTTGCCCGTGACTTCGCAAATTTCTCGTGGTTGCAGGTATAAAAAAGTAGCTTATTTATTTATTTAATGGAAACAAACAGTAAATAATAAATTTTATAAATATTAAATATTGACAAATCATTACCAAAATAGTTTCCAATGATTAATAACTAACACATTACCGGCATAGATGCATTGGATAACGGATAAAATTATCGATCAATTAGAGATTAGGCACTAAAGAGAGAGTGGGAGAAACGACAAATGTCCTTTTTTAAGGTTTATGCTAGCTTCATACCAAATTTCAACAAAATCGGTTCAGGAGTTTACCTGCTAAAGCGTGACAGATAGACAGACAGACAGAATTACTTCCGTATTTATAATATTAGTAAAGATATTTGTATAGATCATAGATGAAGTCATAGTAGTGCACTCAAGTTTAGCTTTATTATCTAAAGATATACACGCGACAGTATTAAAGTCGCGTACATAATGCTTAAGAAAAAGATAGCTAATGATTTTATTGTTTCGAGCACCATGTGAATAGAGGTTTAATTAATTATTGGAACGAATACTAGAGCGTATATTGTACGCGAGTGTGAACGCGTATGAACGAGAAATATCAATAAATGGAAAGTCAAAATTGTTTAAAACGTGAATAGCTCCATGGTTTCGAGCGTGACTTCTTGGATTATATTTTATTCCACAGTTCTAGACCACTCTCATAACTAAGCGGAAATCGCAACGCTCTTCCAAATACTTCAAAAATTTTCGAAGTATATTCTTAAAGAAAATACAAGTGAATTCCGTGCTGCTTCGGAAACTAGCTATATCTATTGACGGGATCGTTAGTGCTTGTGCTACCCGTAAATAATTTTCGCATAGCTTTACATTTTATACGCATATTGTGTATACAGCTTTATGCTCGATAAAAGTAACAACTTACAAATTAAGCGTAAAGTATCTAATACCCTTTTAACGGCTTTTGCACTTTCCATTTTAAGTTTTTGTTCTGATTATATTACTGGAAGTTCATTTTGATAATTCTCCAACTTTTTGAGTTAGAATTTTATTTTTGTTCGTATAATTGCTTTTTCTTATGTTTATTTTGTTATGAATATCTCGCATACAGACATATAATTTCACTAGATTTGTTTTATTTTTATTTTTTATATATGTATTAATATATTAAATATTACGAGCTGAGCAAATCGCACCTAACAACTCATTCACGATGTTTTCCTTTATCGCTGAGTCTGAGCTGAATAATTAAGCACTGGTTTGAACTTCGAATCGTTGTTTTAGATTCACGTCATCTAACCACTGGACCATCTCATCCCTTGTCAGCTGAGAGTAAATGAAGTTTATTACCATACGAGTATATACACGGACACGTAAGATGTAATTAATGGACATGATAAGGAATTCCTTCAATGCGAATCGCTACATTGATTGACTTGCTAATGACTATAAAGGATCTGTTTGAATTCCATTGTTGCATTTCCGTGAGCGATATAGAGTAGATGAATTGAAGTTATTGTTCAAGAGATTACTATCATAAATGTACGTACGATGCGAATGAAGTTCTTTCTCGTAATTTTAAGCAGATAATATTAGGTACATATGTGCTGATAAATAACTAATAAAGAGATCTACTCTTTTAATCCGATGGAATGGCAAAGCGACTCAGCAATCAAGCACATACGCAAGGCAAAGTTCAAAACCGCCGACTTCCTAATTTCTTTATAGAAAAGTCGAAGATTTGTTGGCCTGACACGGTATTTGAAACCCGGATCTCGGTTTATGGCCTTATTCTAGGTAGCCACTAGACTGTGTGGTAGGGCTAACCAGCAATAATTAGTATTGTTGCGTTTCGGCTAGAAAGGTGAGTGAGCCAGTGTAACTACAGACACAAGGAACTATCATCTCAGTTCTGAAGAAGTAACATTACTTACATCACCAATGTCTATGGACGGAGATGGCCACTTACCATCAGGTGGCTCATTTGCCCGTTCGTCTGTCTATAATATGAAATAAAGACAACGATACGTACGATCGATCGACCTATTTTTGTTACGCGTTTGTTACGGACGATCTTGGAATTAAATTTTCATCCACGTCATTTCTTCAAACTAATTAATGTAATTAAGGAATATTCCGAACGAATGATGTTGTCTAAAAATGACATGTCTAAAATAAAATTTCGATTTTGATTAAAATTATTTCGGGAACACGGTAAAATTATTAATAAAACAAAGATTTACATACCTCTTGTAGGTATGTAAATCTTAGGTCTTATATTATAATTTTTCAGTTAAATTTATATTAACGGAGATAACACATAGGTTCTTAATTTAAATTAAACATTGCATATGTTGTACATATATATCTTGTACTTGTAAAATATGGAGCTTGTCCCATAAATAAAGGATGCGTGCTTCCACTAACAGTTATCGTGCGGCGAGCGCGTTTCCAACAACATTTTTCTTATCAAATAGAAACATTTTATAACGAAACCAATGTTCGGATTTGGTATAAACGCATTAAAATTTGACAAAGAACTTGGCATTAAATTGGAAAAATTATGAATAAATATAATATTTATGCATTTATGTTATAAATACTTATAAAGTTAAGTTTATTTATGTTATATCATGTTATAGACATTTTAGGCGCAATAAGAGTATAATTTAATGGCTTCAAACCGTTTGAAACTCGTCTGATGCACGAGCTTCATTTTTTATGACGGGGTTAAATGTAAATATCCGATGTAT
Organism: Nymphalis polychloros; assembly: GCA_905220585.2. Classification (NCBI taxonomy): domain Eukaryota; kingdom Metazoa; phylum Arthropoda; class Insecta; order Lepidoptera; family Nymphalidae; genus Nymphalis; species Nymphalis polychloros. Next base: position 4,418,820 of record HG992251.1, read on the forward strand.
GATAAAACAATTTTTTACTAAAGTCGGACTGCATTCTGGCTAGAATGCTTGTCATTTTTTTTAAGTTCCTGTGTACATAGTGTGCAGCCGTGTCAAGCAGAAATGACCGCGCAGTGGAATTATCTCTTAAGCTCGTGCCATACGTGTGCTGGTAGCAACTAAAGTCAGTATTTTATAATTATCTTGTAAGTCAGCAAAGGTAAAGGTATTACCCTGGCTTACGGAGACGTCGTTGTCACGCTGGTAGTAACTATACGTTATATTGTTAAGAGAAAAGTCTTAATTAAATTGGATCAGAAAAAAAAGTAACTAATTTTTTTTTTATCTATACATATATGTCTTTTTTTTATTTATAGTTGTCAAATGAGCTACCTTAGGGTAAGTGATCACCATCTTCCACAGACATTGGTGCTGTATATTAACAATTCCTTACAAGAAGTTGAAGCTGGCTCACTCATTCTTCAAATCTAACAAAAATTATATTATTTAGTGATTTAGATTGAATAAATGACCTTACCCGACGGGCTTGCAATAAGCTCTACCAATAAGGTTAATATTTCTATCAACAATAGCTATAAAATGTTTTATTGAGCTTTTATTGTTTCAATTGCTAATTTTAAAATTGTTGTTTCAACTTTTAATTCAGACATACATCAGTTTGTATGTCTGAATTAAAAGTTGAAAAATAAATGCCTTTATAAATACACTGACATTTCGTCATATAAAGGTAAGCAGAAAAAATAAACCATAAAAGTATGTTTAGTAATAATGCACAATATCAGGATATATATTTCGAGTAACTTGTATAATAATTTGTAATTTTAGTTGAAATTTTGTGATTATGTGTTAAAAGAATTCACCCACACTACCACAATGATTTGGAGCTTATTCTATTATACAATATGTAGCTTATTATATTTTGACCAAATATTTAATATATTTGAAATACAACCTTTTTCAATGTTACTAAAAAGGAATAAAATTGAATCTTGTACACGATTGTATTGCCACCATAACCACGAGCGTGCACTTAATTAGGTTGTGGGTGGAACTGGTTTAAAAACTGGTTAAAAAGTGCTAGATTAGACTCAATTATATTGAATTGTCATAGAATGCTTTAATTGTGTAACACTGGTTTCTTAATAAATAAAAAAAAATATTTCTATCAACAATAGCTATAAAATGTTTTATTGAGCTTTTATTGTTTCAATTGCTAATTTTAAAATTGTTGTTTCAACTTTTAATTCAGACATACATCAGTTTGTATGTCTGAATTAAAAGTTGAAAAATAAATGCCTTTATAAATACACTGACATTTCGTCATATAAAGGTAAGCAGAAAAAATAAACCATAAAAGTATGTTTAGTAATAATGCACAATATCAGGATATATATTTCGAGTAACTTGTATAATAATTTGTAATTTTAGTTGAAATTTTGTGCTTATGTGTTAAAAGAAACCCACACTACCACAATGATTTGGAGCTTATTCTATTATACAATATGTAGCTTATTATATTTTGACCAAATATTTAATATATTTGAAATACAACCTTTTTCAATGTTACTAAAAAGGAATAAAATTGAATCTTGTACACGATTGTATTGCCACCATAACCACGAGCGTGCACTTAATTAGGTTGTGGGTGGAACTGGTTTAAAAACTGGTTAAAAAGTGCTAGATTAGACTCAATTATATTGAATTGTCATAGAATAAATAAAAAAAAACATACTAAAATAGAGTTAAATAAAAATTTGTAATATTTAATCGCAAAAGAGCGAACAAATAGAAATGGCGTAATTTTAAAATTTTAACGTTCGTTTATAAACTTGTATCTATTCACAAACCGCTGTGCACTTAAATTTTACGATTATCTAGCTGTTTTAAAACGAAACGTGCAGTTGAATTTCTGTTAACACAAAAAAAATATATAAATGTATGTAGCAATTTTTTAAAACTACTTGAAAACGAATAATATGTTTATTTTTTTATAAATTAGTATACTGTATTATTTTAAAGTGTTTTTGTATTTAAATCACAATAACTTAAAGGTTACAGTACGTAATTACGTTCATCTATTTTGACAAAAAGATTTAAGGAAATAAGCGTGATAGAGCTAAGTTAGTAACACTATCTAAATGTCTCACTGCTAACAAAGGCCTCTCTTGAGTTGGGGCTTAACCCACCATGTTCCTCCAATGCGGTTTCTTGGACATACATAAAGTGTCAGAATTTCATCCGATATGTTCTTCGCGACGATTTCTTTCCCCGCTGAGTATGAGATGAGTTGTAAGCAAAAATTTAGTAGAAAACTTAGTAATAGCGGTGGTTCAGGTTTGAACCTGCAGTTATTGGCTAGATTCAAGTTTATAGATGCGGAGGAATCTCGGTCCCAGAGTAAAATAACGGCCCATTGAAGTCCACCTTCTGGGCTGTACTGATTCCACGAGGCTTCTCCAGGGTGGATACATAATATATGTGCAATCATTTGACACGTGCAGGTTTTTTTACGAAGTGTTTCCCCCTGCCGCTACCACAAATTGTATTATTTATTGATACAAATGAAACAAGGAAAATAAGTAGTTCTTGCTGTTTTTAAAATGTACATGTTTATGTATTATAATTTTAAATACTAAAGTAGTATTTAAAAAGAATTCAAATAACACAGTTAACGCACTGATGTCATTTTATTATAAGCTTTATTACTTTTTTTATTAACTTTTCAAATTCGACGGCTGAAAAAACAATGGCAGTAACAACATTATTATGTTGACACTACACAGCAGATAATTGTCTTTAAATTATATGGAAAAAAAATATCGTATATTGATTATGAATAGTATAATGTTGTCTTAGCTGGTTTTATTATTACAGTAAAAATATTTTATATAGGTAATATTTATTGTGTTATAATTTTAATCATATAATTTTATTTTGTTACAGGTATCTACATACGTATAGTGTATCCGAGTTAGCACAGTTACGGTAATATTTAGGATTAGTAAAACCCTCGGCCATCTTGGAACTCAGTTTGTGACGAACTTCCTTTAAAATCTGCCATTTATTGTAAGTCCATAATGCAAGCAAGGTAGCAGAAAATAAAATAAAAAAATGATATATTGGTTCAGATGCAGTTATTTTTGAATCGCTTTAACACGGAAACTATGTAGCAATTGAATTGCGTATAAATAGCTTAAAAACCATAGTTAATGCGTCATTTAAAAAATAATATGTGTCTCTCACCAACAGTGGCGTTGAGGACTTAATCTCAATCCGTTTCCTTAAATGGGATATAATGACTGTCAACTCGTGGAACATTTTGAAACACATGTTTACTATATTTATAGATGACCCAAGTGGTGTGACGATGCACATGCGACGAAGATAGACATGTTTTATTTAACAAAATCTACGATCTGCTTAAACTATTCAATAATATATACATATTTATATAAATATGTAGGCACATTGATATGTCAAAGGTATAAATATAGAATAGGTATAGAAAAAATTTGGTGAACGGAGTAAGTCAGTTATTTTTAGTTAAAAAATAAATAAAAATAAAAACATAATTTTAGGTCTTGGAGCGAAATTGGTATGAATACATTTTGTAACTGAGCGGCTTTATAATCTCTGGTAAGCTAAAAAATACATGGTAAATATAAATCTAAACTAAAAAATTTACGACTGAAAACATTACATATATGTAGATAAAAGGCTTTTATAATAATTTGTTGGTATCCAAAATTTTTACATTTAATATCGTAAATGAATTAATAGATCGAGTTTATCTTATGTTCAAAAATGAAGAAATCATTATAAATAGTTTTTCGCATGTGCTATCTATCTATGTAAGTAAAAATGAATGTTTGTATGTTTATCATCTGTGCGTTCCATCACCACTGATCAGATTGTTAGGATTCCTTGCCCAAAAAACACGAATTTTTCTTTGTATTTGTATTGCCCTTAAATACACACGTTTTTTTCAAGCCGGGACGCGTTGTCAGCTATAAATAAAAACGGCGCTTTTTATAAAATAATACTGTCCAAAAAATTTTAAATAAAAAGTGTACCTCGTATTTAACAAATTTTATATACTCGTAAAAATGTATAAATTAATGATAATATGCCATTAGTTGCAGCTTACAAGTCATTAAATAAATAAAACGACGTACATTGTTAAAATTAAAATGGGTGCTTAATTTTATTGTAAAATTGTAATTAATATTTTTACCAGCTTGAGGTTTTATCGTTGTCGTGACAAACAATATTAATATTAAGTGTAAACTAAATAATAATATTATATTAACAAGATTGTTAATTACGTTGTTATTTTTAAATATTACTACTAAAGAAGAAAATAACTTTTTCGTTTTAGCTTTCAATTTTTAACCTATAGGAATGGTAATACTGACATAAATATTTTTGTTTCAAATAATCATACGATGCATATAATAGGAAATCTAATATTATATACTAATAATAAACACAATCATTCAAAGGCAGGCAGGCAGGCAGGATTAAACATGCAACTTACAAATTTAATATGCATATTAGCATCTCATTTAATATAACTATGAGCTTTTTGAAGTTATTTTATAGTTTTCACTTTTATACAGAGTGTAACAAAAACCCTGTCCGACCCGTGAAGTGGTTATTAGGTATTGTGTGTCGGTTCTATTTATGTAATTATTTTTAAAATACTAAGCAAAAAATGAATCCCGGAAATAATTAATTTAATTAAATGACGAAAATTACATGGCAACACAGGCGCGGTCAATAGCGCTCGATAGCTCTTACCTATCGGGTAGCTAAGACACGAGGTTATGACCTAAGTAGTCCACGTGCTTACCAACAACAGTGTCGTTAAACACAATTAATTTTTTTAAGTAATTTTTTTGCTTAGTATTTTAAAAGTAATTATATAAATAGAACTGACACACGATACCGAATAACCACTTCACGGGTCGGACAGGGTTTTTGTTACACACTGTATAAAAAAATAGTGTATTTTAAGTACGTGATATGAACCAATGTATCTTAATATATATGTATATATATCTATACATATAAAGATATCATTAGCTCTGATTCGTAAGTGTATTTTACTCAAACATTTATAATAATATGCTCATTTCCTGCGAAATGGTCTCTCAAGGGATTCAAACTTCATGCTAAAAGACGACTAACTTCAAAACTCCCGTCTCATCCTCTAATGCAAACATAAGTTACTTCGCTCGTTATTTGGTTACGTAATATTGAAGCCGTGTATTCCATTCACAATGTTATTAATAGCTAATTAACCATAACTTTCAATAATTGCAAGCATTCAGCTTAAATTTCTACATATCTGATGCGCCGTCTCTCAAACTTCACTTTATGATCGGGTTGATAGTTTCTATAATAATGACTTAATAAAGCTTTACCTAACGTTTTCCTTGTATACTATATTTATAATTAGCTGTTAAATAGAATGTACAATAGTAGAATAAACAAATTTAAAGTTCACCGAATTGCTTCATTCGTATGTCATAAACACTAACCCTATAAAATGTTTTAACATTAAAATTCAGGTCATGAACTTTATTAACACAATAAGAATATTCGTTACGAGAGGAAAGCGAATTTGTCTCTCAAATACATAAAGGTGTCGTCTTTGTCGTCGTCTATTCTTGGATAACATTTATTTTATTGGCTAATTTCATCATGCATGACATTTCTGAGCATTAACTACAACCAATTATCATCATATACCACTATGCCAAGGCCGAGCGTAAAACTATTAAGTTTGTAAACAATAATGCAACTATATAATTAAGATTACTTTATGCCTAAAACATATTTTATGTATTGCTGATTGTGAACGAAATGCAATGAAAACAAACGACTGTGCTGTAAACACTGCGTAATAAGTCGGCGCAGTATCTTACTAATCCAATTTACTATAATTAGATCCATAACTTTGCGCGGTAATCGTCGACGTTTTCGTCGCAGGATTTAGATGTTTAGGGACCAATTACAGACATTATGGGCAAGCCACGAGACCCTTTCCATTGAAATACTGACTCGGAAACCCCCATTAGTGACCCATTCGTGCAGTGAAACCATCTCCTCGCATTAACGACATAGGCCCAAGATCCAAGTGATCCAAGAAATTAAGCAATATTTCTTTATAATAATCGTCGAAGAAAGGTGTTAATTTAATTCAACCACGCCTATATTAATCTTTATACTATTTATGGGGCGTAACGTTTAAGTTTCGTGTTGGAACAAAGTGGTCCCCTTCTAAACCTTTGTAGATTTTCAGATAAAAAATGTAATGGCTTTGAAATAACAAACCTAATTTAACTTTTCATAAGTTTCCGGGTAACATCATTTTTTATGTGAAAACTTTGTAATTAACGTATCTATTACTAACCATATTTTTTTATTCTATATTGGTGTAGGCTTAGTGTTTTTTTTTGCAAAAAAATTCATTTAGATAAATCCTCCTTTAAAACGAGCTATATAGCGCTATAATAACATCGATCAGTTGACAATAGTCGAATTAGTGTCGAAAATCTTTTTTATTTGATGTGAAATTTGAGTTTTATTAAAAAGAAGTAACTAACATATGTACGTTTCGAATGGTCCTCAATCCATAGTTAATCACATACATCACGATTACTCTTAGAAATCTGTATTTCTTTGCAATGTCATTACAACCTTCGACGATCGTTATAGGAGTACGTACAATCATTATTTATTGCAGAGAGATCGTCAAATCCATCATGAACAGTTATTATCTTAGATCGTTCATCAAAAAATTCTAAGCAATCGTTCTAAACTTTCGTTACTTTCAAATTTTCTCGTGACAAGGAAGTTTAAAGGTCACGTTTCGTCGATCCTCTCGCTTCTGGATAGGGCTATAATTTATTGTTATGACTCGTTTCGACGCGCCAACACTATTGTTTTGTGAATGTTATCGAAGAATGTTTGGAAATAATGAGTCACTTCTATTCATTGTGGAACATCTCTCATTCATTGTGCGGTTCTGCTATTAATTATGATAAACATATTTCGGTATATTACACAATGACTAATAAAGTTCGAATTCCCCGTTGGATGGAAGATATAAAATGTATTAATATAATCTTGCTGTGACTGTATTCCTGTATTATCGCAAAATTATGTGTATTAAAATATCGATGATTTTAGAGTCTGACAAATTGCAGCTATTCTCTGAAATAAATTTATTTAAATTGTAAAACAGGAATCTCGCTGGACGGTACACTTGCTTACTGTTCTTAGTATGTATAGAACACTTTATTGTGTTCATCTATTTTCTACAATTGATAAATGGAGAACGAATGCCCTCGCTTCCCTTTCTCGGCGATTGTGCGTCGTTGAATAACTTTGTCGAAATCGAGTGTCGATCCACTAGTAGTCATGCTGGTGTCTTCTTGACTACATTAGAAATTGATGCAATAAAATTGAAAACAAGTTCTTGAAGACGTTATCGAAAAAAGGAAAAAGTTTATCTTCAATGTTGTTATTTATTAAAGATAAATATAATCGAAATAAATACAAATTTAAGTTTAAATTTTTTACTTGAAACTTAAAGTACGTGTACTTGCTTAACAATATTCACATTATACATAGCTCATTTAAAAATAAATAACATTTTTAGTTCTCATATTCCATACGTATCGTGTCAAATACAACACATACAGGCGTAACTTTCTAAGCAAGTTTTAACAAAAACGTATACACCGTTATGACCGCAGAATATATAGAATCTCCAGCTTTGACCGAGGCACTCGGACCGTTAGAGTACTTGACCATTCATATGTATTGTTCTTGAATCGAGTGTGTGCGGTTTAAACTGGCAACGTGCGAGACTCGACATAGAAAATGATATGGTATTTAATATTATTGTGACGTTATCATTTATATTACAATGGTCATTATTCTTCATTCACTTGCTCTGATTATTGTTAATATAATGTTTAAAGACGTTTCAAATCTGATAATTAAATTTAATTTACATATTAATACAATTATTATGGCACATATATTTCTTTAATTACTTCATTTATTATTTTTAAACACAATTATAGTTTTTACTTAACTTTTTATATTTAAGCCACAATGACAATTTAGCATTATTTGTACATTAATTGTTGGAAACATCACAAGCGTTAGAAACAATAAATATGCCAATTTGCAATATATGTATGTATGTATATATTTTGTGATGTAAGATTTAATTAATTAGATAGATTTAAATTTTCGTTTATATTGGGCCCTGTAATTTTTTTTAGTACAAGCATTATACAAGAAGCAAATGAAAATAAACATCTTATTTCAGAATATCAAATCAGTAACACGACGTATTACAATTATTTTAGTATCGAGAGTTATCGATTCCTATTAGATGTTTGACCCAACGACTTAATGTGATCTCCGATGAATAGTGGGAAAAACCGCAACGGCAACACGTATACTAAAACAAATATAATATTACCATTACCAATATGTGTTCCAAGTTAAATCAAACTCGTTAATTTTGTAATGTAATGTTTTCTATATCATATCAAATGAACTGCTTAACATTCTTTTGTAAATAATTTTTTGTATATACTTCTCACGTTACCTTTATAAACTTTTAATGAATGAATGTATATTTTATTATAGGGTTTTTGAAAGAGCCTAAATCAACAGTTTATTAGATAGATCACATTCCTGACTTGTGTACATTAGCTATTCCAACAAGTTCATTGTGTTCCAAATCCTTTGATATGCGAATTATTAAATTTATATGCGAATAAACTTTTGTTCGGTTTGATTCGAATTGAATTTTGCATAGTTTGATAGAAAATTAAACTAAATGTTGATTTTACAATATTATCTTCTTATAAAAATTTTATATGGTTCCTTTATGTTTTTTATAATGGATTGAAATTCCTAATTCTTTCAAAATATAAATTTCCTTGACATAATTATCTTCGTTATATTTATAGAATTTTTGATATGTCATACGTTAGAAACGAAAATTACATTAATGATTTCTATTCTCGAGACTTAAACTAAAAAATGTATAGCACTAACGAGTTACATAATAAGCACTGCTTGTCTTAGTTATTGTAATGGATTCTATGCCTTAGGCTAGTACAAGGTCAGTGCCATTGACCGCTCCACCTCGCTAGTGTTGGCAATAAAACCATTATTACGCATTAATTCAATTATATTTGTTTTAACTTCTAACTTACTTTGTTTTAAACCACAATCTTATTATCTTATGTCACAGGATAAACATCATATTTGTATAATATATAACGGGTTACAGATTATCAGGTGCATCAGTCTTCAACTTAACCGTTTCCGTCAAATTCGTTAAAGATAATATATTTCTAAGTTTCTTGATCATGATGAATTTTATTATTATAATGATTAAAATAAAAACAAAAATAGTTAGTGTGTATCCAATCATAACTGTATAAAATACGATAGTCGATAGCTATTCCAAATTGAACTTTATTGTTTTGTACAAAGAGTATACTTTAGATTGACAGATCTTTGTAACACGGGAGGTCCGCGAAGACTGCCTCAGGTCACACCTGAGCTGGCAAACGTTTTTAATCATATGAAAGTCAAATTAACACCTACTATTGCTATTTCTTTCTCAAATTCGTTATTTCGGTCAAAATTAATATATCATAAACGCTCCTTGAATATTAAAAAAGTTTGCAAATTTGTTGCTGCATTATGTCTTAATAAATAGATTATAATTACGTTTTATTATTACAGCCGTTTTTTTAATAATAACTTATACTTGATCACGAATACGTATAAACATCAATGAATAGCCATAACATTAAAGAAAAATTGCTAAAGCCGCAAATAAATATGCCATAGAAATAATAAATTTTTTAGAACCAAAACAAGCACTGTTTGGTGCAGTGAAATTCTTTATATCCTCAATAGTTTTATATAGGTCAAGTGTTTGATTTATCATCTATTAATCTATTACTAACACTCTCATATTAACACGTAACCTTTTTCAATTAAATAATAAAAATATATCATTTAAGAACCAATGAAGTTTATCGATTGATTCATATGTATAAACTTTTTTAAACCTGGTGAGACGAAGTATTTGAAACCTGTTAAATGATACCGTTACCGGAGGTCGTTTGATTAGTGGTATTACTATAATCTTGCTTTTATTGGATAACGTGGTACGGCCGTTGACTTTTATTGTATCGTCATACGCTGTTGGTCATAGATGACATACTTTTAAAGGGCACCTCCATGCATTCTTTATTTGTAACATCTGTTATTACAAATACTATTCAATTTAGTATTACAAATACATATTCGTGAAACTTGTTTCTGTTACCGACTTATATTGCTGCTATATGTGTCTAGTTTAGCATTTATTTAAAAGTACTTCTAGTTTGAAAAACGTTAAAAATAACACATGTTTGAGTTTTTTTAAGTTGTTTATATTATAAATCTGATAAAAAGGGAATTTATCAATAAAACTACAGGCATTGTGACTATTTTTACGAGAATACGTCAAAGCGTTAAGACTATTGTGAATACGGTTACAATAAATTGGATTATGTGCGTACGTTCCACTCGTATAGAATTTCCATCATCGACTACTGGTATTTCATATTTATTGTCATGCATAGATTTATTTCAGCAATCATCTCCAATTGAATAATCGAATAGCGAATAGCCTGGATGTTCTCATTGCGGTTGAATTATGATGAATACATTCATTGTGTGCTACATTCGATCTTTTGTTCGACGAAATTATTGTAGATATTGCGTATGCTATTGTTGCATTTATGATCGCTTGTATATATGTTCGGTTTTGGCTCCTGTAAATCGTGTTGGCGTTTTAGAATCAAAACAAGCAGTGTTTTCGTTCAATTGTTGTTAATTTATTTTGTCGTTTTTCGACTATAAAAATATATAATTCTAAGTCTTATAATTCAGCTATCATCCTCTAAAAAGTTCCCGAGTTAAATCGTGTCAATTGGTTTCCATTATCTAGTTAGGTGATGTTTCGGAAAAAAAACCCATGTTCTTTTTTAATTGTTAATATTGATAGGTAGTTTATTATTACGAGATACACTTTTACGCGCATGAAATTAATCGAATAAAATTAGTCGAATAAAATGTTACAACAAAATTTTAGGTAAATTCACAATTTTAGGTAATCGATGGCAATATTCGCACTACACACTTATACTTTCTATTAATTATTTAATTCTTTTTATAATAAATTAACAAAAACTTAACGGCTAAATCTCTGACACAAACCCTATCTAATCTGCAATCTATACATATAATAAATCTGTAACTGGTCGATGTCTGTACATGGAAGATAAATGAGTAAAACTTTTATCGGGGGTCTTTATAAACACAATAGAACCCAAAACAATGATTAATAAATTTTTTGTCTGTTTGTCTGTTTGTCTGTTTGTCTGTTTGTCTGTTTGTCTGTTTGTCTGTTTGTCTGTTTGTCTGTTTGTCTGTGCGTTTGTGCACGCTAATCTTAAAAACGGCTTAACGGATTCGAGTGCGGTTTTCACTAATGTATTGTGGCTAACTTCACTTAACATTTAGTGTTTGTTTTATTTCAATCGGTTCATAAATAATAAAGTTATGTCAATTTAAAGATACACGTAGAACATTTATTAAAAAATGGTTATGGTCAAACTGAAAAGAGATTAAATATTACATGTAATTTATAATTTTGCTTATGATTTATCCTATATTTTGTCCTATAATTTTTAATCTCTTTATTAATTTATTATAAGTTTAGTATCCCTACTAAAAATCAATAAATTATTATCTGTAGGAAAAGTGCGCGCACCTGTTAGTTGTCAAAATCAAAAAGTTTTGTTAACAATTTCGTGTTTTCAGTAGCTTCGTGTGTTGTTTTTGCATAAAAACTAATATTGCATATTTATTGTGTGTATCTTTATGATCTCATCTTATATCTTTCATAACAGTACGCTTTAAGACTGCGTGTGAGCAAGTCAGTTAACTCAGTGACAATAATTAATACGTAATTAGTATATAGGTGTATAAACAAAGCCTAAAAAACAACTATAACAATAATACATGGTTTTAGAAGTGCTTGCTTTAGACATAAACGGTATATCACTTCTTAAAACTTTAAATAGGTATAATTTTTTCGTAAATTCGTCTTTCTAAACAACGAAATAAATAACAATTTAACGCGGAAAAAATGGCAACCATATTTTGAACTATATTTATTAGCCTCTGGATATATATAAGGAATATTAGCCACTGGTTATGTATAAGAAGTGTAAATAGAGAAAAATAGCAATTTTGTTCAACATTAAAATAACAGAAATTACTTTAGAAGACCTCATTAATAAATGTAACAAGTATTTCGAACCGAGGAAAAATTTAACTATGGCCTGACATGTATTTTTTATGAGAAAACAAAGCAAACACGAAAATATAACCAACTTTATTACGAGTCTAGAAAATTACAGTTTAAAATGCGATTTCGTTGAATTAATAGTCATTGGTCAGTGATAAATTTACAGCGAATATGTGTTAGAGTAGCTCGCCAAACATCAAAGATTATTACAACGGTCTGATCTGTCACTAAAGAAAGCTATAGAGATAGCTAAAATAGTAGTGATCGAACAACAAAATACGGAGCACATAAATAAAAGCACTGAGACGTCGTCATCACCGTCATCATCTAATGAATATCAAGTGATGAAGGGGGAGTAAAAGGGTTAAACAACACACAGTACAGAATAGAGAAGATGTGCATATTCCTATGAAGTCAGACGGGCAACTAATTAAGAAGAGAACAAAATTGTGAAATGTGGTTATATTTGCCTCATCCCAATATAAACCGAATAAAAGTATTTTGTAATCTCTCAGCTTAATTCAATTGGTCTTTGGCTACATCAAGCTTGCGACAGCATAATCATGAATATGAAGAAGTAGATCTGTGCGAGCATATAATATATAATTAAGTGTACTCAGATATTGATATTATATATTTAAAAAAAAAATCACTGCAAAAATAACATAAATAAGTTAAAAATAATAATGTATTAAATGTATTAATTTATATAAAATGAATGTACCAACCCATCTTAATATTCAATATTTAAGTTTGTTATAAATTTTGTACTGTAGTCATATTCTTGCTTGCCTTTTAATTGTATTTGGTTAAAAAATATATAAATAATATATATATCATTTATTTATTGCATTTTATTGGCCTTACTCAATGTAATAATGCTTAAGCTATGTGATTTCATTTATATTTTGTTTTTGTTAAATTTGTGTTTTCATTAAGTAATTAATTATATTTGATTATAAAAAAATATATATCTTACTACACCTTTACTGATTATGATGGTTTAGCTGTTTGATTTTATATATGTTTTGATTATTTTAATGATTGTGTAATTATTGTTGGTGGAAACTTAGCTAATGTATGTATATATTTATATATATATATATATATGCTATAAGTGTCATCTCATTTTTAACACTTAACCTACCAGAGCGGTCAAATAACTGCTTTTGAAACTTTAATTAAAATTGTTATATAGCTGCTTTTGTTTGTATATTATATATTTTTTCTACATAAAATGGCCGTTTAAGCAGCTTATTCAGATGTGTCAAGTTCAATGGAAAACATTTGTTTTAATTCCCTTTTTTTAAAACAAATGTTTTACATTGTTTTGTTTAATTAAATTAGTAGCCTTGGTTAAGTCTGATTTTATTTAGTCTCTGACAGAAGAAACTTTTCCTTTATACTTTATATTGTACACATAAAATAACATAAATCTATAACAAAAACGAATTAATTAATAAATTATCCATACATATAAATAAAATTGAAGTTTCTGTCTGTTATTTCAAAATAACTGCCTGTTTTAAAGGTTATATGGCTATTTACGATTTACCAAAACCAAAGCAATCATTTTTTTAATTTTTTTACTGTCTGCATGTCTGTATCTTTTAATCGTCTAAAAATTGAAAAAACCGAATTATTATAAGAACTATTTCAAGATTCCGTTTAGCCTTTATTTCATCAAAATTAGTTGAGTCTATCAAAAGTTATAAAAATACGTATTTTTGTTGATATCTATTCACATAATATTATTACTCTTCCTAACTGATTCATTAACGCAGAGCCTAAACTGCGGGGGCTAGAAACTTGAAATTTTGGCAGTTGATACATTTTATAACACCCACTAAGATAGGATTTTTGGAAATTCTACCCCTAAAGAGTTGAACGATTGTTTAGAAACCAGTCGTTTTTAAAGTTAAAAGCATGAAATTTAATGAACAAGCTTAAAAATAAATAAAAAAGTATTTCAGCGTTTTTGAAAATCTAAATCTGAGAGGGTAAAAAAGGGGTTGAAAGTTTGTATGGGGATTCCGTCACTTTTGGTGTAAGAAGAATGATATTTAGTATTAAAGCTATGCATACGTATTTCGTCGTTTTTAGAAATTTAACTCCAAACGGGAGAAACGGGGTAAAAGCATTAGTATAAAAATTTAAAAAAATAGAAATATACTATTTGAGTTTTTTGATTGAATTAATGAACATGAATTTCAAAGTTTTTAGAAACTTTTATTTTTGTTTGGAAGAGTTGGGTGCAAATAATGAAATTCAAAATACGCAATATCTTATATCAATATCTCTTAGGGAGAAATATACGAACTTCACTATGTTGGTGATGTTTGGATAAAAAAAACATATTCCATTATTGCCATATGTACCACTTAATTGGTATTCCCTAAGCTTATATTATTGTAAAGTTTCATTAAAATCCATTCAGTAGTTTATGCGTGAAAGAGTAACAAACGTCCATACATCCATACAAACTTTCGAGTTTATTATATTAGTAAGAAGTAGGATTATTATATGCCCTAAACTGAACACACATACACTATACTGGATGGGCGAATAAATCGATTGGTAAATGTTTATATCTTATTGATTAAAAAATGATAAAATCCTTATTTTACCCGTACGAAGTCGGGACGGGCAGCTTATTACTCGCTGATAACGTATCTTTCTGTAGGTAAAAAAGGTTTTTAAAAACAGTACAGCAGTTTTTTAGTTTATTCGCTACAAACAAACATACAAAAAATCTATTTTTACTTATTTATAATATTAGTATAGATAAAGACCACGCGCGAGCGAAGCTGCGGGCAACAGCTAGTAATATAATATATTTTAATATAAGACAAAGTTCAGATACTATAAATATTAAAATAACATTGTTACTTGTTACTCGACTTCAGGACTTGTAAAAATCTTTGTGCAAGCTCGTCTGGGTAGGTACCACCCACTCATCAGATATTCTACCGCAAAACAGCAGTACCTGGTACTGTTGTGTTCCGGTTTGAAGGGTGTGAGCCAGTGTAATTACAGGCACAAGGGACAGAACATCTTAGTTCCCAAGGTTGGTGGCGCATTGGCGATGTTATATTTTTGTTAAGAAATGTACATTGCCACTGTCTATAGGCGTTGGTGACCACTTACCATAAGGTGGCCCATATGCTCGTACGCCTGCCTATATTTAAAATAAAAAAGTTAGACATATTTTGCATTAATCATCTTCTAATATCATCTTCTAAATATTCCTTACAAACATATTTTTCATTATTTATAAATATCGTAGGATAGTTTTTTAACATATTCGTATCGCGTATTAACGTAAAATTCATCCGCTAAACTGGTGCGTGGTGATGAATGAATTAATTCACAAAGTGCAGAAAGCAATTGCTTTGATCACTTTCAGCTCAATTACTGCCACTACTGGTATAAGTATTTGACCCATTTTCAGTAAAATTTCCATGGCTTCTCTTTTAAGTAGATTGTGTTATCTGTAAATATCATTGAATTTTACGAAATTATAAATTCAACATTTATCGCTTTCGTTAATAGCGTTAATGTCATTCCCGTGTATTCCGATAATGAAATTAATCGTAAGCCGATTTGATTATTTCAATTAGTCTGTGACAGTATTTCGTATCGTCGTTCAATTATTATTATTCTATCTAGGATCGCTGTTTTTGTTATAGATATTTTTTAAGAATTCAGAAAAATAAATCATTAGTTTTACTAGGTAATTTACATATTTTGATACATGGACACAACTGGTATCGCTTATTTCATGTGGGTTGACGTTTACCAAGCAGCACTTTTTTTTAATTTTCCTATAATTAGAATATTTAAAAATGTAGGTATAAAAAATATTATAACCTTTATTACTTATTATAATAGCTATTTGCCACATGTTTTTTACATATTCGACACACTTAATTGGGATATTGATTTTTACGAGACTTGTAAGATGGAGAATATTATAGACAGAACGAAGTAATTTGGGACAATTTCAGAGGGAATATGATATATTACCATCTAGTTACATAACACCATGTAATATAGCGCAATTATGATTTTATCATTGAAATTGTTATATACGTAATAATAACTGCCAAATCAACTGGAATTTTCTCGTTCTATCTACTGATCTAGATGCGTTCCAAATTTAAATCCTGGACTTATCCATAGAGTTTTCACAGTGCGCATGTGCAAGATGTATTTCTGAAGCGTTCAACTAGACTAATTTGAATGCCAACTGCTTTGAAAATTCAACTGCTATCAGAATCTTAAATCAATCATCGATTCATACAATTTCTCTTTGATTTTTAAAAATAGAATTATTTTTCGATTGCAAGAATTTGATTTAAATTGTTTCAATTGAATTTAAATTCCCCTTTCGAAACTTTAGAATTGGCGATTGAGGTATATTGGATATGATTTTAATTATGTTGATTTGACAAATACAGATTATCTTGTAGCTTAAACTTCCTCAAAACGCCACAATTTAAGTAGGTTTTCTTTTCGCGTGGTGCAAGCAACGATTGACGAAAGTCACATGACAGATTTTTAAAAACTATATATGTATTGATTCTCTTTTACCTTTAAATAAACTAAAAACCTTTAAAATAATATTTATAATTACAGTAACTTTCTTAGAAAGAAGAACTTAGAAAATATTTCTTATTATTTTACTCAGTCAAGCGTTTGGATAAACTTTTGAATTGACGTTTAATGATTCAATTAAACGTGATTGTGTCATCCTACCGAAAATAATTGATGAGAAGCTTAAGCGTTGTATTCCGTATTATTTTTTCTAATTAATTACTTTGTGTCAGTAGTTACACTGGCTCACAGACTCTTTAAACCGTAACACAACAAAGCTAAGTATAGTTGTTTGGAGGAAGAATATGTGATGATTAGTGGTGTGCAATCCCGTCTACCCGCACGCAACGAAAGCCATACCACCAAGTAAATTATATTATGGATAAATACGAACGAATTCTGATTAAAGCTACTCTATCATTTATAATTGAAACTAGCTTATTTCTGACACGCGTTGAAAATTTCTAATGTTTTTTAGGACTATTATTCTTTTGGACTCGCACGCCCTCTATTAGATGTTGAGTGTAATAAAAACCATCATGCATATGCCAACAACAGCTGCATAAGTTTCATATCAAAAGGATGAACGTTGCGTGTATGTCTAGAATACGGACAAAAACTAACATTATTTTTTATTATATAATATACTCGACATTAACTATTAATGATCTCTTTATATGAACTTTTAATTTAAGTGGCAAATGTGAAAATGTTTTATTACCGTATTATATTAATAATATTTTGACACGAATTATGATAAACGCAGTCTAGAATTATTAAATCATATCAAGAAATCTAATAAATATATAAGGTCAAATATTTTGAATAATCAAACCTGACCTTAAGCCAACTAAGGATACGATACAGCGAAATACCATCTTTTATACTTTCACCGGCGACCTTTAACCTTAAGCCTTAGTCGGGTATAGGTACGTATACTAGATTGACTAATAATAACAGACTTGACACTGTGGCGTTTCTATAGTGTATTGTTATAAATCTTTTGTTACTCGTAAATAACAAAAATGAAATTCGATTTTTTTCTAATTTTATTTATATTGTTGAAACGCAAACGGTTAATTATTTTCATGTTGGCTTTGTAATAGACTCTATCAATAATAGCGTTGGTAATTATTAACTAATTATAAAATTCAAATGTATGTATCTTGTACGTTTGAAGGAATTCGATGGTAGTTATATTTGTCTGCGTTGGTACACTCACCCAAGATACCGAAATACAAGTACCTAATAGGATGTATTGTGGTTTGGCGGTACAATAGCCGGTGAGTGGCTAGAACCGTCCCGAGCGAGCCTTCACTGAGTCCTTCTATCATTAAAGTAACCAGTCTTGTATGTGTTCTACATACACATGTACATACGTGTGTGAACAGGGGCATTTGTGTGTCCGTGTGAGTACGTGAAGTGTTTTTAGTGTCGATTGCTTTTTCTATGTTTTTATTTGATATTTTTGAAACCATTTAGGCGTATGTTAATTAAATATTAAATCACTTATCATCTACACACATTGAAATTTATAATAAACGCAAATAGCTCTCTTTATCAAGGAAAATTCGATTAACTAGCGCAATTAAAAACTAACTTCAAACGATAATAAAATAATTTTGTCATGTACTTAACATGCAATAGATCGCGCCTAAGTAAAGTGTGGCTCAAACTGGCACTTAGCCGACTGTCCACTAGCCCGTTAACATATTTACGATCCCTCTGCGACCGAAATGTAATAGGCTTACGAAGCAAAACATTAGGTGACTTGGTCGCCAACCGTTTTTTTATCGACGCGTTCCACTTGACCCACATTACCTGTGTATAGTTGTTTCGTGACCCAAAAGCGTTAGGGCATTTACATACGGTTTTCTGTATATCGCGTTTGGTTGCCTGGATCTTGATAGGGGTCACAAAAGTACGGAATTTCTTTCGCCGGTTCCCGCTAATGTCTAAGGTATTTCTTCCCGAATTCATGGTAGATTTTTGATAATTTGTTGCTGTCGCATTTGTTCATGCTTTTACAGTGGATTATAGAAGATGCGTTTAGTATTGTCGTCATAAAAAAACAGTTACTAATATTATCTTCAACTAAGTGTAAAGCTTGTGTTAAGATTGATACAATAGTCGAAAGAGTTAAACTTGAACCTCAGGTATAGAAATGTGAACGTTTGACGTTCACAGTTCACTGTTAGGCTATACAGGCTCGAATGTAATATATGATGAAAAATCATCCTGCTGCCTATTAAGCTATGTTTAATGTATTCTGAATTCAACATATTAATGCATATATTTAATTATATACAATGAATGTCATGTTTCAAGCGCTAAAAATATTCAATATCAAGTATTCAGAAAAGTTTCTTTTTTTCTTAGAATCTACGAAGAACAATAAAAATAGATGGATCCCGTTTCCTTTTTAGATTTACAACCTGAAAGACTCGGACAAATTGGATGTCAAACTAAAATTGAATTGATGCCGTCAGGAGTTCAAGATATCTCGTTACAAGTACCCAATTCAGCAAATAGTCTTATGGCTATGGATCTTTTGTAACGATACATTTCGTAAAATACCACTGATTTTAATGCTTTGTGATTTATAAAAAGAGCGATATTTCTACATTTTATATTTACTTTCATAGATAGATAGTGCAAACAAAAATATTTTCTATTGCAATCCAACGTTCAAAGATTCTAGAACAGAATAAAAACGTAGTAAGGAATCTTAGATCAACAATTAAAATGTTTTATAACTTAGTTTTCAAAAATTAAATCATTATTATTCGAGTGGAGGTCGCTGGTGCAGATGCATAGAGAGTTTGTAGTTCTTCTCGTGTGAAGAAAGAAAAACACAAAAAAAGTTGTATATGTAGAATAAAATTCTGCTTGAGGAAATAAGCTTCAAATGTTATCCTTAAAATAAAAAGGTTTTGAGCCGTTGTTGAATAGTAAGACATTTACGCGCTATATGTAACATATTTATTATTAACAAAAAAAGCTTGAAAACAACACCAAATATTATATTATATACCACGTTGTTTTTATTGTTTATTGTTTCTTATTCGGCATCACCGTTTGCCTATATATGTGTACATTAATAATAGGATTGTAAAAAAATCATTTAACATGTATTAGTAGCAAACATATCTTTTCGCAGGTCGTATTAAGCAAGCGTATCTGACAAGTGCCTACGTAAGAATGTAACATAAGTACTGCGCCCACCGTAATGTAGGCAATATTTTTTCCGACTTTGTAATAAATCCCATGAGGCGTGAGATCACGTTCATTCCAACGTTGTACATAAGTAACCATATTATGTAAGAAAAGATTCCACTTCAACGTGCGTTTTGTCTAAGGCACGATATATTCTTTTTAAGAGCTTTATATATATACAAATGTTCGTCTGGAAAGGTACTCAATCATCAGTTGTTTCGTTCTTCGTTCTTGTATTGCTATGTTCCGCCGTAACAACAAATATATAAGATATATTTTAATACCTAGATATATATAAAAACAAATCTAGGCGAAGGTAACCACGTCTTATCACAAGATGGACCTGCCATTTCACTCTACTGTAAGCCGCGTAAAAGAACTTCGTTCCAAAAACGATTTAAAATTGGATGTGTTGTTAATTTTAATAAAATGTTTAAGAGAATATTCAATGCGTGTAGGATTATATATTTTGTAAAATTAATATAAAAATGCGGTAACAGAATAAATGAAGTGTAATTCATTTATTTAATGAGTGTAACTATAGAAGTGGGAACATCGTTGCAATATATCATATTAATTAATAATGTATTCTCATTTTCAGTGGTGAATTATGAGGTGATTCGTGATACTTAATAATTAAATTCGATAAGCGATATTAATTTGTAAACTTAATTGATACAATCTATGTTATTCATGGGGATAGCATGAAATTACACCGTGGTCATTAAACTGAGTTCGTTATTTTTCTTTTACACATTTTGTTCCGTGTAATGATTTAATAGAAGGATAATTTATTGTGTTTTTTACATTTGCTTAGTATATTTGAGACTTCATATTTTAATTAACTTCAGATAATGTGATTTTATGTGACTAACCGATTTCGACCTTGACGGCCAGTCTCAAGGGAGGCTCGCCAAGCGCAGGACATATAGTGCACAAGTGAATGCGCAAGCACAGCTGCACTCGCTATTCTCTGACTCTCATAACCCGATGGGACGGCCAATGCCAATGTACCCCGGCACTGTAAGAAATAGAAATAATTTTAACTTAGCCAATGCGAAGCCAATCATAAAAAGTAATACGCTATATTCCTTGTGCATGTAATTATACGAACCCGCTCATCCTTATAGGACCAGAACACTGTATTCTGGTGGTACAAAATACTATTGTTCGACGGTTGTATAATTGATGAATGGGTGTACCCTGTACCTAGGGTGTACCCTACCAGAAACATATTCATTCAAATGACATTACGAAATCAATCTAAGGAGATTTAAATTCTGTGAATTTTATTTTAAAGAAGGATAGTTGATGTCAGTTTTTGTATACAACTGTATACGGTTAGAGACATTTATTTTCTCAAAAGATTTACATTTAAATCACTTAAAGAGAAAATTAAAAAATAATTAGTAAAAAAAAATAATAATAAATGTTTGATTGGTCAAACATACTTTGAAAAAAAATATATTAACATGTAATTTCGTAATATATAATATATTTATATTTAAAGTTAAAAATATGTGTTATTGTTATTTGATACTATATACATATAACAATAGAACGCACTTAATTACTTACTAATATAAAATACTTTAAAAAGTCAGTTAATAATGAGCGTTTATTTTTTCAATGAACGAAGCATAAATTAGCGTTTTCTCTTTGGTAGTTTAAGTTTTAGACTCATGCTATTCCGCAAGAGTGAATGTTGAAAATTGTGAAATGATTCTCTAGAACCAAAATTCCGAGAGCTATGAAATGGGTTATAAAACTTCAGTTTCTGCGAGAATATTGCGAAAATAATAAAAATTTGGTACTTTAATTAATTTTGTCTTAACGTCAAATAATAATGAACCCAGATGGCCTAGTGGATAGAAAACAGTACAGTAACAGTAACGGCCTGTGAATGTCCCACTGCTGGACTAAGGCTTCTTCTTCTCTTTTGAGAAGAAGGTTTTGCAGCTTATTCCACCACGCTGCTCCAATGCGGGTTGGTGGAATACACATGTGACAGAATTTCAGTGAAATTTGACACATGCAGGTTTCCTCACGATGTTTTCCTTCACCGTCAAGTGCGAGATGAATTATAATCACTAATTAAGCACATGCAATTCAGTTGTGCTTGACCGGGTTTGAACCGACGATATCGGTTAAGATTCACGCGTTCTTACCATTGGGCCATCTCAGCTTTTTTTTTTGTATAGAAAACGACACTATGTAAATCTTAATCGAAGATTGCGGGTTTAAACCCAGTCAAGCGGGACAGAGTTATCATTTGTTTTTATATTTGTAATTTGTTTTTTATAATTTATCACGTGCTTGGTGTTGGAGGAAAGCCACTTCAGGTATCCTGCTAGAGCAAATTTAAACAAAAATTTAAATTGTCATGTTTCATGAGATTTGCTAATAGCAATATTATATATTACAAACAGTTCTTGCTTAATATTTCTTTATTTATAATTGTATTATTAACACTGTTCTACTTAACCACTTTAATTTTGCTACCGAAAATAGAAGAAGTAACTTCGCCGACATCGCGAATCCGTAAATAATATCATAGATAATAATTAAAGATCTCGCATCGAGCAATGATATCGTGTCTGTTCGATTTCAAAGTTGATTATATGTTTTAAATCCTATTGTGGTTGTAATAGACTTTACAAGTTACGACTGGAATACCCAGCATACGTTGAAGGTGTGCCCCGTGTGGGACGCGAAAAGGCAGGACCGTGAGGTCGGGCAGGACCCTCTCCCTGCGAACAATTGTGTCAAGTAAATATAATTATGATTTCGTAGGAAAACCTTGTTATTTATAATTCTATTAATATGAAATTTAATAAAACAGAAATGTCGGTGAAATTCTGATGTAAAAATTCGAATGATTTATATAAAATTATTTTATTCCACATTTTCCTTTCGCAGGCAAATCTTGACAGACGTTGGTCGAAAATTCTTCGTGACTCCAATCTTTTATATCAGTTGCAGTGAAAAGGTAAGCGATATTACATTTATTTTATTTTTCATTGTCTGAGTCAGCAAATCTTTGAATGCGAAGAACACATTTCGTTTTATATGAATATAACCTGAATGTATACTTCTTAATACCTTAAGAATATTGGCTTTTACGTATACTGCGTTAATATCTTTCTTAGTATTATAGTACCAATTTTTTTTTAATACAATTTAATTCAATAATCATAATTAGAGAAGAAGATTAAGGAATTATGTACCGTACATAGGTATGTATGTATCTTCTTTCGAATGACAAAACGATGTCTGACATCATCGTTTTGTCATTCGAGATAGAATTCAGTATTTAAGTGATTTAAGTAAACACCCACTTAAAAAGTTCCTAAAGCCTTAAGTTGCTATATAAATACAAATAAGATATGATTTTTTTTTCTTGTAATTTTTGCAGATGAACAAACTTGTATGTACCTTTTGTGTATCTCCTCATTAATTTCATTTAATGTTATTTTTATGTTCCTGCATGTTTAGTATCAGGCAGCAGCATCATCAGGCATCGTCAGTTCCAGAATTAAAACACTGATCGAGATTTGATATTCATTTGCATTTGATATTGTTGAGTCCAGGTGATTTCTTCATTGACTTTGAATATCTGCCAGTTGATTTTCTTGAAGGAATTATTGTTGTCTTCGAAGTCACCATATTTCCAAACACGCCTTCGTTGTCGTATAGGAAAAAAAGATAGGTTACTCTTTACTGAACATTTGCCCCCCTCCTAATACGTGGGGACGCCATGAGTAAAAAGTATATATAGCAATATTATAGGATCTCACAGTCTGCGTTCAAACAGATAGCCGTTTTCAATCACGAATGATTGGTCGTAATCATCCAAGATACCGGCCCGCAAATCGTTGATGACGCTCTTCGATAGTAACTGATGTTCTTGTGGTGTATAAAAATATTATTTCTTGCTAGTCCGGCTTGCACTAGTACTTCATACATTGATTTATCCAATTGATAAATTGATTATACTGTAAATTATAAATATATTTCTATATTTTCATAATCAGTGATCTTCTTTGGGTGCTATTTGATCTGTGGGCGTAGATTTCGTTTATTGAAAGGGCTAACATGTATGGAAATTACATATGTATTCGATTTATCACGTGAATGACGATTGTCATATTGTATTGAATTAGTGAGACGAAGTCCTCCTGCGTTGCAAGGGCTCTACTTTTAGTATTTATTGATATTGTTTGTGCTGATTAGAAACAATGAACAGATATTTGTTGCTTTATACGACACTAGCAATTCATTCGTGACTTCGTCCGCGAAAATTAAAAACTATTATTTAACGTAAATTAGTTTGTTAATAGACTAAACGTGGGAAAGTTACAGTTTGTTCAATCCGTGATATTTATCTTACTTAGAGATTTTTTATACCCGTCATAACTTCTAAACCAAAAGTCCAATCCGAATAATTTAAAGTGGAATATAGTTTTCACAGCGCACGCAAAATAATGACTTTTATGGGCAAAATTTTGATCCCTTGGTTACCTTGTATTTTGTATTTTAGGTAGAGAATAGGGATCTCTAATTTTTTTGTAAATATAATATAGCCTGTGTTACTTAATTTATTATTTAATTAGAATTTTCCAGTAAAATAGTTCCAGTAGTTTTTGAGTTAAATCGTAACAAACAAACAAAAAATCAAATCTTTCTTCTTTATAATATTACTATAGATTTGACTTTTTGCATAATATTTTTGGTATAATTCAAGTTTACACCGTTTTAGTACAAATAAATTTATAATTTTTTAAATGATTTGGTAAAATGCAATATGTGAATTACATTTAACTGAATAATTTACTTCGGCTCTCTTAGCACCGGGCCACTGTATTAAGTATTAATTTAAGTAAAGATAAGCAATAATAGTCAAGTAATATTTAAGTTAATTAATAACTATTAACTCTAGTATATTTTTGATCTGAAGTTGAATCGTTAGTCACTAAAGGTCACGAGCTTCACAAGGTAGCCATCGGATGCTATAATTGAACTAGTATAGAAAGTATGACTTAATATGTTTAAATGTAGACCTTATTTTAGGTAAAAAGAGTTCAATTTACAAACGCATTTATATTATTACGAATATAATAGGGTTAGTTGTTTTTTATATGCCGTATTACATTTATGTATGTTTGCAGCCTTATAAAATCTACTGTTTAACTGTATAAATGTTGGCTGATTTTGTTATTGAATTTTATACCTAACTAGCTGTGCCTCGCGGCTTCACCCGCGTATAATTAATAAAAATATAATAAATTAATTTATTATTATAATAACACACGCACACACACACACACACACAAACAGATATGGCTACTGGTAAAGAAATACGTAATTAACGATTTAAAATTAATTTTCATAAGATACCATAGGGCTTACCGATCTTATATATGACCTAACATTTGCGCCATCACATGTTCTTTGTATGTACTCATTTTCATCAAGATTGGTCAAGCCGTTCTTGAGTTATAAGAAGACATACAGACAGACAAAAATGAAAAAAATAGTATAATGTGAATCACTGCATCATAAAACGATTATTTATTAGATAATTAGGTGAAAAAAAAATGTACATACAGAACCAATAGATTTATATAGTAGTATAGATATAGATGAATCAAATACCATATTGATTGATCAAATGAATTGTCATTTGATTTTTGCGATATGATAATATTATCTGTTAGCAAAAATGCATTTGTAGTTATGTTATCAAAATTATACTATTACTAGTTTCCGCCTGCGGCTTTGCCTGCAGGGAGTGGGGGATGCCCTATGTGCTTTTCTGTATCCCAGGCGACTGTGTATGCGATATATCATAATTATGGGTTGAGTGGTTAATACGTGAAAGCGTGACAAACAGACAAACTCACCTTCGCATCCATAATATTAGTTAGAATATAATTAATTGAACATTTGCATATTAATTGTATTTTAAAAGTAATAAATATATTCGATGGAATATTAAACGTTGAAAAAATATTAAATAGAGCGGAATACCGTTATTAATATAACACTGTAATTAATTAGAAGACTCAAAAGTAGGGATGTCATGACAAGTGATGTTATTATATATATTGTAACGATAATAAAACATATAATAATATTATCGATACTTACTGTTATATATTTTAATATATAATTCCAGAGGATTAATACTTACTTTTAAATAGAAATACTGCTTTGGTTAAAAAATATTATATTATATATGAATATTTTTGTGGTTAATAAGGAAGTTTTTATGTCGTCTCATAGTTTGACTAATGATTTGGAGTTAAATCATTATTCGAATTCAAATTAAAGTAAATGAAATTATATTATGTACATTTTTATAAGATTTATTTTTGGATTGTTAAAAAATTTAAATATCGACATTATCACAACAAAATCCCGTCACATCACTAGAACGTTGAGTAATTAGAGATGTTCTGTTATTTAAATGTGTCGAGTTTCTATTGATCGAAGCTACATCGAATTATATAATGAGCAATATGTTGCTGGAAAATCATAAATAATTTAGGTCAAATAAAGACTGCCGGCGTTCTTTGATGTATTAAATAAAATAATTTGTGAAATCCTTTTAAAAGCAATAATGTTGTAATATATTTGATTAGTAAAATTTATAAATTAAGTAATAAGATTTAGGTAAAAATTGACGTTTTTACTTAAACTGTTAAAAAGTATCGTTTAGCTTGCGTTTACTTAAACATTGAATTCTGTCTTTGTTAATGATTGATTTGATATTCGAATGAAGAAGACAATATTGTTAAATTAATTACAAAGCAAGGATCATAAGTGAGGCCGTGAGCTCCTAATTCAATTCTCGTTTGTAACAAGAACCTTTAAGTGTACCCGAAGTTGGATAATAAAGCAGTTATCTCGTTCATCGCTGTAAAGTCAATACTGTGTATCGTATTGTATCAAGAATTTGTATTCGAAACGAGCAATAAACTCGCTAAAATTACATTTACTTGACATGTCGACGAACGTAATTTAATTACAAGTTGCGGGATACGGTGTAATTTTCCAACGTACAGTAAATTTCAAGCCAATCTTCGTTTTACTGTTATCAAAGTATAAACATTTTTAATTAGACTAAATTATTATTAGGTACTTGGTGGTAGAGCTTTGTGCAAGCTCATCTGGGTAGGTACCACCCACTCATCAGATATTCTACCGCAAAACAGCAGTACTTGGTATTGTTGTGTTCCGGTTTGAAGGGTGAGTGAGCCAGTGTAATTACAGGCACAAGGGACATGACATCTTAGTTCCCAAGGTTGGTGGAGCATTGGCGATGTAAGTTAACATTTCTTACAATGCCATTGTCTATGGGCGTTGGTGACCACTTACCATCAGGTGGCCCATATGCTCGTATCTAGGCAACAGTTTGAGCTATAATTCAACGAGTACATTTATATATATACAATCATTTCTAAACATAAGTTTTAGAAATAAATGATATTTCTCAGTAACTCTTCTGTGTAATATTTAATTACACAGAAGAGTTTTCATAGTGTTTTGTGGACTTTTGTTCTCATAATTCTCTCTCGGGTCATTGAGCGAGCAAAACCACGCGTTGTGGTCACTAAAATATCGATATCGAAAATTCTTAATTACGGATTTTATAAAAATCCCTATGATGTCTTGGGGCGAACACAGAAAGATCACATAGCGAAATTGCCGTAGTCATATCATGCGATTCGACGATAAAGCGTTATGGATATGAAGAAACCCATGACGCGTAGTGAACCTCGCTCCTGGATCTGAATCTTTTGGGATAAATTCTCTATTAATAAAATTAAATCGTATAATATTACGTTTAGCTGTCAGATTTTAAAGTTCGTTTCGTAAGAATATCTTGAAATAAAATATAATTTTCACACATTCTGACAATAGTTTCAAACCTCCGTTGTTTTGTTTTTGTTTCCGAAACAATTAGATCGAAATCAATTATCTCAGTGGAACAAGTCTAGGTTCCATTCCTGGTGAAAGGTCTTGCGCAACGGCTTGTATAACTGCGCATCTGACCGCATGTGAACTAAAGATTCTCATATACATATTTACACCTTTTATGTCACTTTCTAAGCTAACTGAGTAGGTACACGTCGGCGTATGAATTATCACTGTGGATTCACTTTCGTGCAAATATTTATTCGCTTTGAAATTATTATCTTCATTTAACATTTCGACATGTAATGTTATATTTTGGGTTTCTTGAATACTTTCAACTTTTATCACACTAACTCTACGTTGATTGATTATAAAATTAAAATATAAAGGATAAAAAAAATATGAAAATATTTGATGTATATGATTGAATTTTATTAGGTCTAAAGTAATAGTATAATTTTGAGATTGTGTGTTTGAATGCAGTCAGAATTTAAAAAATATTTTTACGCCCAAAAATCTCATCTAGTAAGATCATCCCGCTACGACCCAAGGGATCGAGGAGCACGTCACTGCTCAGTGACATTTAAAGCGGATGGAACCGCGTGACGCTGCTAGTTTATCCTATATGTATATGTATTGAGTAATAAAAATGCTTTAAAAATATAACTTATCATAGTTATGGCAAATTATATGCATGATTTAGATAAAACTGCACAATGCAGCGCAATTAGCTTTGCATTAATTGTGATTATACGTAACGAAGTCGTAATACATAATTAAAGTTTTACATTTACTGTCTTTTACTTAATTATTATTGAAATAACACAAAATAACGGACCGAATAATTAATTTACATTAAATTTATTTTTTTACGAAATTGTTAATTTACGTTTAAATAAATCTATATAAATATAATCATAGATATGTTTAAAAACCTGTTACATTATTATCCGTCTGCTCCTTCGTATATATTAGCACAAGTATCTATAGATCTCATTTGACCCGGATGTAAAGGCACGCGATGCTAAAGGTCGGGTGATGCATCGTTACGAGCTTTCGTGGTAAAATACCTTATACAAGATTCTGTAGTATATTATTCACGTTATAAAAAAAAAAGTAATAAAATGAATTGCAACGTGATCAGCGATAAATAAGAGTTAATTTATAACAATAATGTAATTAAATGCTGATGGGTCTTTAAAATTACGTAATAAATGTGCGATCACACGCTTATGATTGTCAAGTAATACTTTGCGCTTTCTTGCATAAACGAGTTTGCGTAATTAAACGTTTGCGTGTAACGGTACATAACATATATATGTACGAAAAGAAGAGTCTTTATGGTTTTTGATTTTTAGCAGCTCGAATATCACACGGTAGGTTAGCCTTGAATTAAAACTACGGTATATTTTTGAGACCGGTGTGTTCTTCTGCGCAAACTGGATTGCGTTACTTATCGTATAGGGAAGAATCTGAAGTGGTGTCAACCCTCTGATGTCTTTGTATAATAGCGTTTATTTAAAATCATAAGATTTTTAAATGATCTTTATATTTATAAAACAATATAAAAATATTAAATCAATTTATATCTATAAATAGTAAAAAAATAATCACACGATTGATTTTAATACGGTTTTCACTAATAAACAGAAGTTGGAATATAATGGTTTATATATAGTATTATTATTATTATATAATTTATGCAAATATTTTGTACAAAATAGCTGAACTATGATGGTATTTTGTCTATATTCGTATGCTTACGTGAGCTATGTAAGCATACAAATAACAGTACAGTAACTTAGGAGATTCATAAGAACAATGTTGTAAAAAAATAGTACGTTTGAAATAACAGAAAAGTCCGTGATAGCACGTTCATCTTCTAAGGTACACTCACAGTAACTATTTATATCTATTATAGATTTTATTAGTCTTTAATAAGACATATATGTTAGTTACTTTGGGCATTTAATATGGATTAAATTGTCTTACACAATATGTCACTCGAAGGAATAGTTTTCATTTTCTCTATTAGAAAACTGCAGCAATGCGAAAATGGGTCGGGTGGCTAGTTCATATTAATATAAAACACCAACTTGATGATGTTTTATATTAACATTAATGTTGAGCATTTTCTCTGACATCCAAAAATAACTTAACTCAAACATTAAATGTGTAGGCGATGAAGCCGAGCGTTACCGGATATTACTTTTAATATTTGTAACTTTCTTTTGTTTCGGACACATATTGTATTTTTAGTACAAGAGTGAGTTAAAAAAAAAGAAGCGGTTTGAGTGCTAAAATATTCACGAGAATTGATTTGTATACATGTGAGATCATGTACCGATCTCAAGCACACATTGACAATTAACAAATTTAATTTAATATCCTGGGACATTATTCATACATGGGCATCTGATCCCAAACTAAGCAGAGCTTATACTATGGAAACCAGACAACTGATATACTTATATATACTACTTTTCTTTTGTAAATACATACTTATAAAGATTTAATAATTACATCTATACTCAGGATAAACAGACATCACTCACGCTGAAGTCATCTGACGCTCGAAATGTCAGTTAGCCCCTACCATATATCCGTTAAGAAGTTTACACATCAATAAATGCCTATATCAATTGACGTGAAACCTTTACGATTACGATAACATTTAACCCACCAATAGACGAGCAGTAAATGTCAGATACTATAACATATAATGATCCGACGCTTGCAACCGTATTTATAGTGTAATATATCCCTCCTGGTTGTTTTTTTATTGTATAGGAAGGCGGACGATCCTATGGGCCACCTGATGGTAAGTGGTCACCAACGCCCATAGACAACGGCATTGTAAGAAATGTTAACCATCGCTTACATCGCCAATGCGCCACCAACCTTGGGAACTAAGATGTTATGTCCCTTGTGCCTGTAATTACACTGGCTCACTCTCCCTTCAAACTGGAACACAAAAATACCAAGTACTGCTGTTTTGCGGTAGAATATCTGATGAGTGGATGGTACCTAGCCAGACGAGTTTGCACAAAGCCTTAACATCATGCTTACAAGTACTAATATGTACTTATTTTCTATTACATAAATGTTGTATGTAATACTTCTTTTTGAAAAACATAAATATTAATGATATAAATATTTACTGTTACTTGTCTGTTGTGTCGCATAAAGTTTGTTTAATTAAAGGTTTGTTTTCCTGTTATCCATGCAAAATTCTCTTCGTGTATTCTGTACTCTACAACTAGAAGCGTTAGCTTATTACAATGACATCGAGCCCTTTATATATTATTATAACAAGAACGTGAAATTATTAACGCTTGGCACGTCAAAGCGGGTGAAACTGCGAAGTGCAGCTACTTATATAATAATATTGTATACCTTCTTCGAAATGCGCTGCATCTTCTCGTATAAGTTTTATGTATATTGGTTTAGTAGGTTTTGCAGCTTGGCATACGAAACACGTCACCTAATTTGTTAGTATAGATTACATATTCAATAAAATTTACAATAATTAATTAACATTTCCAAAAGATCGATAACAAACGTTACATTTACAGTGAGATGATAAGTAACTAAATGAATACGTAAATTATCGCTTTATGTGATACTAGCTACTCGTCACGATTTCGCAAGAGTAAAATTACGGTTTATCTTGGACTAGATTCCACCTGCGTGTAGGGAGGTGGCAGGTGCTAGATACCCTGTGTCCTTTTTTGTATCCCTGACAAGACTACATCTTGTTAAAGTTGCAAAATTTCATGATGGATCTATTCAACCGGAATAGTTAAGATTTGAAAGCATAAGAAACGAACATATTAACTAACTCACTCTCGCATTTATAATAATAGTTTGGATCTTATGATATTTTTAAAATAAATAGTTACAAAGAAATACTCTAATGCGATCAGCGTTGAGCCAAGCCAGCAATTCTAAACATAATTTTCTTTATCAACATCAAGTTTTATATTTCGCGTAGTAGGTTTTTCATTTTACATATTTTACATATTTTTTATTTTGTCCGACTACACCTTCCGACAAAACTAAAGGTGTTGTGATCATGAGCTGATTGGGACATACACGCGCCTTTCGTCATCGACTCCGCTAACAACTATTAAACTTGCGGTCTAAAACTCGAACATATAAAAAATATTTTAATTATTATTTCTAAAACAACATACGAATAAAAGTAAATATTACCTATCAATCGGATTAGTAATGTCCATGCTACTTCGGAATAAACAAAACTTATCTCGTTATAATGATGTTAAATATAGTATGACTATAAAGATATACACATTCTTGCCGATTATGGACAATTTCGTATTTTCGCGTAACATATTCACAGTGATTTATTTTTCTTAATATTTATTCTATTATTATTAAATATTTAATAAAACTATATCATTTTGATATAAAACTAATAAATATATTTTCAAATGTCAAATATTGACCTCACAGTATTATAATGTATTATAGTAATGAAGCAACTGTGAATTTAGATACGCAACCCAAGACTATTTATTATGATGGTTGTCATCTTGTTTATAGCCTTAACTGTATGAGCTTTAGACGAGACTATGGTGTCTAATTGTTTTATCAGTCGCTTAAAGAGTTTCCTAGTCACTAGCCATTAAAGCGTTTTACTAGCTAGACGCTGGATAAATCACTAAATCAGTTCGATGTTATCAAACCATAGTTTTGTCGTTAGAACTTATACTAAATGCATAAGTCTTAAATTGAAACGACACTAACAAGTAGTTTTTTTAATATCCTAGATTTGTTAACATTGCATCTTTTATTAACATTTTTACTTTTAGATGGTTAGGAAGCGATATTGAGTTTTCATGAACCTTATTGGTATTTATAATCTTTTGCATTTTTAGCGGTAAAGGAAAAGATCATGATGATCAAATAAGTGTGTGATGAAATGCCGTCACATGGTGTAACTATAGAAAAAAGTTGTACTTAACAGAAGAGGACGCCTTTGCTACTAAATGACAAATTATAATAATAATTTGCAAATATGACGTCCCTCTACAATGATTACGTTTCGAAATTAATAAAACTCGTTTACTTATAGGCTTAGGATGATTTTGTTATATTATAATTATAATCTACATTTTAAGTTCTCATGCTATTTAAAGTTTTGTTTTATGATGCCCCGACATGTACATGTAACCGTGACCCGAGTGTTGAGCTACACAGCAATTAATCAATCAATAATCTTTATTTCGTTGTTGATATTTAATTATCCATATAATTTAGTTTGGCTTAATAGTGCCGATTGAATCAACGACGTCTATTATGTCCATGGGCGGTGGTAGTCGCTTTCCATCAGGTGAGCCACCTGCTTGTTTGCCCTGCATTTTTAATTTTTACTTAGATAATGATTATCTATATTTTTTTTGTGGGTTGTTTTTTTTTAAATTTAAATATTCGATTTTAACATTCTTTTTGTTCTTTTCTTGGTGTATCTATTAAAGAGTTTGTTGCAACATATTATGCATTCTATGATAATTTGGAAAGTGAAATGATGTGAAAGTTATACGTTTATCGATATAGCCGTTTTCGTGTGAATCGGCAATATCAAAATATAAAAAAAAAAACGATATTATAATATTTGTATAATTTTAATTAATTTATTTCAAACGTCTAGGCCGCTAAGTGACATTTGGTGAATATGTAAGTCGTTAATGCTAATATCGCACGATATTTTTTTTAATTTCCTCATCTCGTGTTAACGAGTTTCATCTTCATCGAATAACAAGACGAACTGGTTTAATATATAAATTCAATAAACCTGATTTGCATGATAATCTATTATAATGTAGATCGAGGTCACGTATTGATATTTCACAATTCGATATAAATTTTTTTTTAAACAGCAGCACTGTTAATAATTCTACTAACTTTTTTGTATTTTACGCTAATCTTCGATCTTTTGATCTGCAATATTGTTATTCCTTGAAGGGTCCTTATTTGATCAAGAGTATATAAATTATCTGTTGACGTTATTCACAAAAAATATACATTAAGGGCACCTTATTGACTGAGAAATAAACATTTTAATTTATTTATACTTTAGTGCACAACATGTAATGAACGATAATAAACGTAACAAAAACAAAAATGCGTAAAGGCGGCCAATTTTGACAGATAACGTGTTATTTTTAAACATGACGCTGGAAGGCAACGCTGGAAAATTTACAAACTTGGCCACTTTCGACCGTAGACTATCGAATACTTTTAAGTGTTTTATGTATATAACTTTAAAAACTCTAATTTCTTACACATTAACTAGTATTTCAAATGTTAGATATTAGACGCTGTACTGATTATAGGACTCAGTACCATCTGAATAACAGTTGCTCCACCGCGAAATAGTTATTCTTTGTATTGGTCGTGTTCCGGTATAAGGCAGTGTTATTACGAGTCAAGGGTCATACGTTATTCTATTCAATTCTGGCAAAATTATTTGGATGATATATATAGTGACATGAGTATTCATTGATTTTCGCTCCGGAAATAATAAAAATTAATAATAACACGTACGGACTTGCATAACATCATTTCGTACAATTTCTATTGTCGAATTTTAATCGAAGATTTCGTGTTCTAGCACAAGAATGTGTGCACTAAGTTTACATATGCTTATGCTGTTTGTGTTCGTACGGTGACAGAAGACGTGGTGAGTAATCTTTCATGAGTCGATAGCTCGAAACATCGGAAGGAGCGGATGGATATCTTTGAGTAACATTTTAAATCGATATACTATATACATCAAGTTTTTTAAATAAACGTAAACTTAATCTGACTGCAATGTAGAAGTACATGCATATGGAGGTATGTCATTTCAAGTCAAATCATATCATCATGTACATTGTACATAATGATATTTCTTTCAATTATACACAATTATCATTAAATACAATATATTTATAGATATTTGCTAAGCCTTGTACTCATTACGAGTGAAACTGATATTTTTGTTTCGTTTATTATAGTAATTGACATCGTAGATGTTGCAAATATTAAAAATGAAAAGTATTATTAACACATAACGCGTCTTAGTTTATACTATAACGTTTCATACGCATCAAATTTATCATTCAGCAGCAATACAGCAAAAAAACATTTATGTTAACACGCTTCACTTATTGTTATTTATTAAATGTGTGAAAACTTTATTGTTTTACGTCATATCCTTAACTGTAATTTTCATGTTACTTTGAAATTATTCGGACCCTTCGTTTATACAGATTTTAAACTGTCGAATAATTGTGTATCGAAATACTAATTATTATTTAACAGGATAACCTTAGATGTCGGATCGTGGATTAGAAATTAGATCTTGTATGAATTTCAGTTTATGCATGTCAATAATCTATCGAGGATAGGCATTTAAGATCGATCTATTTATAGTACATGTCTAGGACAGATATGAATCTCGGATTGTATATATATTATTAATTGCGTCTGTTAGTTGGATCTGTCAGTTACTGAAGCGTGAATTTGAAATATTTAAAAATATAACCAATGTTATTTTATTATGAAATAATAATCGATCGATAAGTTTAACCACGAAATATGTATTTGCATCTCAATCATAATTAGCCGCTCGTAATTTTCATGATCCTAGAAACTATAATTAACTATGTTCATAGATCGTGTTTATTAAACATGGCGATTAATATTACAGTTATTTAAAAAAATCTACATGAATCAAACACGCTTTACGCATTTAAACTAGCGATGATTCATTATATCATCGTAGCGATAGTTGAACACCTTGATTCAACATACGAAGAATAAAATCAACCAAAAAACAACACGAACGAAGTCAGATAAAGCAGATTGTTTTCACAAATACAACAGCAAATATATTTGGAAATATTTTCTGGTAAAATAACCTATCCCATTATAAATATACACAAATAATTGTGTTGCCTTACCATTTAAAGGCTGTGGCTTACCGTGAATTTTGAACAATAACGATTCAACAAAAAATTATAAGGCATACAATAGACCGACCTCAACCGGTAAATCCACTGATTTAAGATATTAAGGACTATACACACGATTTTATTTTATGTAATCGACAGTTACAGTTATTATTATGTATCAACAAAATGTATGCATATGTGAAATATAAAAGAGGTGTACACTTAGCAGTTGGTAAAATCATGTAAAATGAAATGATATTGACCGAAATTAAACACATTTTTAACTAAATATTGTGTTGTAGTCTGTCTGACACTAGATAGATTTTGCTGAAACTGGGAAGATTGGAAGGCATTTCTTTTCAAATATATTCTAGCGCACATGAAAGCATGACCGAGCTAAGACACAGGCAGAACTGATCTTCGAATATAATGATATTGGCCATGAGTGAACTGTTAGCGAAATGAAATATAACACTAAAGTCTAAATTGGAAATAATATATCCAATTAGCTCTGTACGTTTTCATTAAACTCGAGCAAATAGCCATATCATACAGTATATACGTACATATAGTTTTTTATTATGCAATAAATCTTCACATTATCGTATAATAAAAAACTAGACTATAAACATGATTCCTGAACTGAGGGTTTTGTGTCGTTAAGTTAATTTATCATTATTGTTTGAAAATTACAAGAAAGATTTTTTACCTTTTAATATTTTAAAATACTTTTTTTTATGATTAATAAAGTGTGACGCTTAATTTATAAATACACATACACAGGAATGTCTTTTCTGGATGATATTAAAATCTAAATCTGCGTAGTAAGATTTTCCATCGAGTCTTTGATTTTGAAAACAATAAAAAACAATTATTTAACTGAAAGAAATGTCTAACGACTAACTAAAGATTTTTGTATTCATATATTACCCATATTGTTAACTGCATAAATTCAAAATATCGCTTAATTTTCAACAAATTCAACACACATATTGAACTACCTTTATTCTTCGCAACAAAGTCGCCTTCGAATTTCGATTCATTCGTCGTTTATTGTGCAGGTTCTATAATGATGGCTAACCTTTGCCCGAAACGAGTGAGTCGACGCAATCAGCGGTTTTCCTAACAAACTACCGTAAGGTCGCTAGATAGTTAATATATAAATTGATATTCATAGAAAAGGTGAAGGCGATACAAATATCTTATATAATATTTTGTTTATGTATTGAAAAACTGTTAAACAAATATAAAATATATAACAGGTTAAGTGACTTAGGTCATTGATCAAATTTTTCCTGTCATTACAATACAAGATACGTATGTCCTGCCTTGAACAGAATTAGCATTTATAAATACCAACGTCCTGCAATGAATAAAGTCATTAATAGACAATGCATGTAAATAATACATTTTAAACACAACACATAAATAAACGTAAAGTACGGTCTGTCTAGCTGTACAATATTTGATTCGTTGTGTTCTTTTATTTTTGATTGCTTTCCTGTTTTTCGAGGTTAACAAGTTATTGAGATAATACTGTTTGTAGGTTTAAACATAGATATATAAATATAATCGTTTGTCCGATAAACTATAAAACACTGTTTTTCGCATTAGTAAACGTATGTATGTAACATATATGCAGTATGTTCCATTGAGTCTATCTATTTCCTGCATCTAATGTTATTGTCTTTTTTGTCTTTATCGTATACTTGACCTTCATAATATGTACTCGATGGGAGCATAATTAAAATAAATATTTATTGCTTATATTAAATATTGCAGTAATGGAGGATTCATATAAATGGGTTATTTTGTATCAGCGCTGTTTATGAAAAATAGCAATTTGATAGATTTTTACGGTTTACTGTTTTATGACATTAACATACTATAAATCATGAAGGTTAGTAATTAATATCTGCCAAATCAAGGGAAGTCACCCCATGTTACATTGAGCAAAAATTGTATAACGGTAAATCTCACAGATTATGTTTAATATTAGAAATGTGTTTTTTTTTTTACAAATTAATGCAAACGGCTCTATAACACAGTCGTATATATTAAAATTCATAAGCGTATTAGTTCCGGACATTACAAATTAA
This sequence comes from Nymphalis polychloros, assembly GCA_905220585.2. Classification (NCBI taxonomy): domain Eukaryota; kingdom Metazoa; phylum Arthropoda; class Insecta; order Lepidoptera; family Nymphalidae; genus Nymphalis; species Nymphalis polychloros. The sequence continues at coordinate 4,457,024 of HG992251.1, forward strand.
AAACAGTGAAAGCAAATAACTTTCGAGAGAAAGAATACATTTAAAAAATCTATAATAATGCTCTATACGTTAAGGAGTTGAAATAATCCAATGTTTTATAAAATATATTGTAAAAGATATTCAGCGATCGTTTATTGAAATTTAAAATTATCATATATCTCCCGTTCTCTTTATCAGTGAGCTCTTTCATAGAACCACATTTGGTTACTCGACTGCGGCGTCTTATTGATATTTGACTTGCTAAGGGGTCACGTACTGAGTTATACATTTTCTTTGTGCTTATATTCATCAATACTAGATATTCCATTCTGATAAGGATACAGACTGCTGCTGATTCCTAATTTAATTTGATGTGCTGATCGCGTGATGTATAATTTGAACAGTAACCTAGACTCTAGTCTGCGCTGACGATAGCGAATTCAGTCTTGTCAAATATTTGCCTTAGACCATACTGGAGAGCCATAATAAATGTTTGTCATGATCTGAATTCTCGTGTACGTGCTCGTGTATTTCCGTACAAAAGATATTATACGTTCTTTATATTTCTTTCTTTTTATCTTCAAATAATCCGATCTCCAGATCCACGTTTTCCGTGCCTTTGGTGTATATTTTCTACTTTTTAGTGGCTTTATTTTTGATGTGCCTCTATGTTTATTTCTAGGCAGAATTACAATTAATATTTTAAAATACTGATGTGAATTTACAATATCGTCTTCTGGTGTATCGCTCTCTTTATTTAATTTGAACCTACCCAGACGGGCTTGGATAAGACCCTACGCTTTGTGCAAGACCGTCTGGTTAGCCATCCACTCATCAGATATTCTACAGCTAAACAGTAATACTTGGTATTATTGTGTACCAGTTTAAATTGTAAATGAGCAAAATTCCAAGGATGATGATAATGAGCGTAATGCCAAGGTTGGTGGCGCACTGACAATGTAAAAATGCTTAATCAGGTGTCCCCTTTGCACATTCGCCATATAATTAAACACATAATTTAAAAAAAACCAGATGTTGTGTTATAATTCTTCTCCTCTTTTACTGATTAGGTTCCAGTGTTGGTAAAAGGCCACCAGGTTTCTATCCCGTTACCAAATTACAAATGGTCTCTTGAGATGTACGTATTCTATCCACTGGGTTATTTAAATTAGTATAAATACCAGTAATAGAACATATTCGAGAGCGTCTTCGGCATGTTTTGTTTTTTTAGAAAGAAATTGCAAAATTTAATATTGAAACTCTTTATGATGCATCCATAAATGGTGAATGAATTATACTAATATAATAAAATAAACCATTAAAGACAGTAGTTGCACTCTTCACTTCAGAATTGTCCACTCAAACGTTGGAGTACGAATAAAAATGCTGCAAAATCCACTGAAAGGAATTCAGTTTGATTGTCTCATGAAATAAAAGACACAAAAAGTACAGTTTTAGAGAAGTTCCTCCAGCCAACGTTATTAAACTTCATGCCGTGCACCGCAAGGTTTGAAATTAAATTAATACCCGGGACAGATTGTCGAGCTTTAAACTTGATAATATTTTTGGCGGATCAACGTGACAGATTTTTTGTTTCAACCCCAATATCGTTTGTGTATTTGATCTCGTAAATAATAATATGTAATTTATGATATTCGTCTGGTAAGTTTTAAGTCGTATTTCGTAGGTATTTAAAGTCGAAGGTTTTTGTTTAACTAATCTTCCGTTTGTAGTTTCGCTATTCAATGAAAATGTTATGTGAATTACTTCGATTACAACAAAATAAGCTTTTAAGATTCATTTATAAATGCAAGATTTTATTTTTTATTTGCTAATTTATCCTTTATGTGTTATTAAAAGAATAATGGTAGCTGGATTTCTCAATTTCAAATCTCAAAGAGAATGGAGATTGTCATTTTGATTTTTTTCATGAGCTGCTCATCGAGGCCCCACAAGTGATCGCAACAATATGTCCTCAGCTAATGATATCCACGGCTTATCGGTTCGCCTGTCGCATGTCATTTTTACGGATTCGTCGGGATTTATGTAAATTTGTTTTGTCAGCGACCCTCCTTGCCACGCGGCAAATCTGCTACCGATATTGAGTATATTGATATTGACGTTTTTCGAGCACTCTCCTTTGACATCTATCTCATAGCGGTCGTGATAAATAACTAGTCGTTCGTACGTATATACATATGTCATAGAAGTGTGTGATTTATCGAACAGCTTATAAAGTTTCTAATAGATATATTCAATGTTTGCAATTCTCTGACCATTTAACGATCGTGTACAGGTTTGACTGACCTAAAATCACTATTAATATTCATTGTTGTATAAATGTATCGAAAGCTGGTGTAGCATTTGGTGATATAATTATTTCAATTGGATAAAATCAAAACGTACCTTTCTTCACCTTGTACATGTTAGTAATATAATAATTTGTTCGTGAGATTGTGAGCGTCAATTTTAACCGGAAGATTGGCTTAAATCTTAAATTCGATGCATTTATTCATATGTATACCTACAAACCTGCATTGAGGCAGTGTGGTGGAATAAGCTTCAAATGTTCCACGGCTGAACAATGGCCTCTTTTGACCGACCATGGAATATTTATGGCTTCTTAATTAACTGAATAAGAAATGTATAACATATGTAGATATCGTTTTCAATCTAGATAATCTTAATGCAAGTTCGCTTTATATCTAAACTACTGAGATGGTTTAATTTAGAACATAACGCGTCTGAACTCGACAATGGATCGTCTTCGCGGATTCAATGAGCGTGCACATGATTGGCTCTGATAGGGATGATGGAGAATGGGACATTATGCCTCAGCGTTTCGCTTACATTGCGAACATGTTCCAGCGAAATTATTATCTACTTTGTAATAACTATCTTTGAACGTACGATGTCTTAAAATAAGTTTTCTTACCCTTGTTATATAAAGCCTGATAGTAAAGATGGCCGAGTGAATGGAAACTGTAAGTAAAAAGTCGATCTTAGTGGTCCGTATTCTCGGAATTGTATGTTTTTTAAGTTCAATTGCTTACATACATAGCTCAAAGTGAAACAGTGTATTGTGAAATAAAATATTCATTAGTTTCCACAGAATATGCGAACAGACACGAGATGCAAGAATGGCTGACAAAAATATTTAAAATAATACCTCATAAAAATGTCTGCGTTTTATAGATTGTTAAAAAATTTTAATAGTTTTCATAAATGTTATTCATGCTTGTATAAATTTAAAAAAACATTTATTAAAAATTATACACATTAATATTAAAAACAGTTTATAAACGTTTGCTTTGATATTTTCATACTTTTGACATAGCTTTTTTGTGTCAACGCGACCTTATGTCATAATGCGGTAATTTATTCTGCAAAACTTCACAGTGAGTGTTCGTTTCATACGTTCTAGCTGTTAGCTTAACCCCATCCAAATACTTGCATACATAATTTATAACGTGTATATATTGCGAATATTATTTTTATTTTATTTTTTTATAATATAGTTTTGTGGACGAACATGTGGGCCACCTGATGGTAAGTGGTCACCAACGCGCATAGACAGTGGTTTGTATATTTCTTAAAAAAAAAACCATTTCACCACTGCGCCACCAACCTTGGGAACTAAGATGTTATGTCCCTTGTGCCTGTAATTACACTGGCGCACTCACCCTTCAAACCGGAACACAACAACACAAAGTACTGCTGTTTTGCGGTAGAATATCTGATAAGTGGGTGGTACCTACCCAGACGAGCTTGCACAAAGCTCTACCACTCGGTGGTAGAGCTTTGTCCAAGCTCGTCTGGATATATATTAAACGTTCTATTATTCATTGCATATAATCTAAGAGAAAAAATTAATGGATTTAAAAGATTTCTGATGACGAATGATGATGCATTGCCTGTACCAGACATTTATATTGGCTATACCCGAGTAATAGTTCTAACAACCATTGAAGTGGACTTGTTCTGGAGTGGAGACCAAACCTCCCCATTAAATTCACAGATAGCATATTATGAAGCAAACGAAAGTACTTGCCCGAGTTTGAACTCGAAATTATCGATTAAGATTTTCGTCTTCTACCTACTAGAACATCACGGTTCATGGAAAAGAGTTATAATCGTCAATCAATCACCGTTCGCAAAGGTGGTCCTAACCTGAAAAGACTAAACACATACTATTCTCATCAGATATTCTACCGCAAAACAGCAGTACTTTGTATTGTTGTGTTCCGGTTTGAAGGGTGAGTGAGCCAGTGTAATTACAGGCACAAAGGACATAACATCTTAGTTCCCAAGGTTGGTGGCGCATTGGCAATGTAAGTGATGGTTAACATTTCTTACAATGCCATTGTCTATGGGCGTTGGTGACCACTTACCATCAGGTGGCCCATATGCTCGTCCGCCAATCTATACAATAAAAAAAAAAAAAAAAAATTATAACTTACAGTGGTGGTCATATAATTAGAACCACTTCTTATGAATAAAGAAAGTATAACTTCAACGTACAAATGTTCGTAAAAAATATACTCATTCAATAATTAATAATCAGGCAATAATATAGCCACTCAAATAAAAAAGTCATTAAATGCATAAAATATAAAACGTATCTTGCTTTTAATTACAAAATGAGTCTTACACATCTAGGAGTTTATTTTCTGTTACTGGCCGCTTGGACGCCTAATTACAAACATTTTAAAAAAGCATCCACAGCTCGTTCTTTTTTTGAAAGTGGAGAATAACATTTATTTTTCTATTATTTTGGCGGCAATTCAAAATTTAATCTGAATTTTATTTTGTTCAAAATGGGCAAAAATAAAAGTTGTGACGCGTCAACAAGGCAAATAATTGTTTTTAAGGCAATTGATCAATTTAAAACACATGGAACTGTTGAAATTGTTCTTAGAAAGGCTTGGCCAAGAAAAACCTCTCCCAGAGAATCGTTCGTGTTGCTAAAAAGTCCCAAGTAAAGGCTCTATATGAAGCATTTGTTGAAGCATGCAATTCAATCCCCCTAGAAAAATGTATGAAATTAATTGAATCAATGCCACGTCTTTGCAGTGCTGTTATTGAAAATAAGGGATACGCCACTAAATATTAATTATAACTATTGGTAGGCTAATTAATAATACTTAAAAAAATATTGTTTTTTATATTTTTTTGTTGTTGTTTCTAATTAGTTGACCATTATTGTTCATAACTTAAAACTGATTTAAATGTTTGTCCGTAATGTAATATTAAAACTGCACTTGTGTAATGAGATTTATATTGTTTTTCTAATAAATGATAAATCGTTGAACATATTGTTGTCCTATTTATTGTTTCATTTCAAAATAAAAACGATTGCGGTGAAGTATCTTACATAATGTCAAGGACCGTTGGTAGTGTTTCTAATTATACGACCACCACTGTATATGTATAGTCATTTTTATCATAATTATGTTTGTGTATTGTGTAAGTATTTCCGCTCTGGTCAACGCAGGATTGACTGGACTTGTTTGCCATCGTGCCAACGAATAAATATCGAAAACGAGTAAGTTTTATGTGTATCCAAATCATTTTTATTAACAGTACATCCTGTATTATTCGATAATGTAAACATATATTTGTTCGGAATGGTTTATTATAAGTACATACTTATAATAAATACATATATATATAATATATACATACATACTTCATAAAATAAACCCAATATTATTAGGACTGAAAATTATATATTTGTAATTATAACAAGTAATTTATTATGAAATGTTTTGTTATGAGAATAATTTAATATTCCCAAATTGTTCGTTACCATAGTTGGTCTAATTTGTAACGTATGTATGTATTATATTGTGTATTTAGGCTACATCGATTTATAGCTGTAAGGAGTATGTAACTGTCGAGGATTTAGGTATATGTAATTGATGTCTTCGTGGCTGAGCGGCATTAATCTGATTTGATACTCGTGTCTGTAGTCGAGCGGAATTGCATTTGATTTCATTGATAAGATATATCGAGAATTTGATGCATAATCAGGATACAAGTTATATTGGAAAATTTAACTGAAATTTGTTATTTCGTTGTTACGCATTAGGTATTTTAAAATTTCAATATTGAAAATATGTATCGTTCATATTTTAATATGTAATATAAGTTTATGGTATCAAAATTTATATTTATTATTGTTGTTTTGATTGATTAGGTATGTGTTTGGCTTACACTGTTTGATTTAAACGTAGTACAGTTTTCATATGAATGATTTTTCAAATAAGACCATCTTGACAACAGCCTTCCCACGAGGAGGATGACCCCAACTATGTTCTGAAACTTTCAGATATTAAACTATATTTTTCGAAACCCCAAAATGTATTTCGTAAGTACAATCGTTTCCTCGAAGGCCGGCAACGCACCTGCAAGTCCTCGAATGTTGCAGATGTCCATGGGCGGTGGTAGTCACTTTCCATCAGGTGAGCGTACTGCTCGTTTACCTCCTCTTATATAAAAAAAAAAATCGCCGGATGAGGCGGCTTGGTAATTTCATTTGAGTATATGTGACCAATGGAGCTTGTTGTCAGGCAGTGTTGCATTAAATACGATTGAATTTAATATAAATAATTAGTCACATTGTTAGAATTAATATGGACTATTATCCTTATGATTGACAGCTATTATATGTTTTTATTTTTATTATTATATCTGTATACTTATGTGTATTAGCGCTTATATACAAATTTCACGATGCGAACGGTGTATATATGTATGAAGTAGAATAACTACGACGCATATGAATAGTCGTGAATAAAATAATTTTTGATATTTTGACTAATACGATTCGTATGCTGTTATATTGACTTGTTAAAATTACACTTGATTGTATTCACGACGGGAACGAAACGCGTTTTACACTTTGATATAAATTAATTATCTGTCAATTGTTTTGCTTGTACCATATCGGATGAGTCCGGAGGGACGTCAAGTATATATAACAGCGGACGCGGATCGTTCTGTTGCCGCATCAGCGTAATGCTGTGGCAATTGTAATTTAACCCGAACATTATCAAAGCTAGTGGGCGTGAAGAGATAAACGTATCCCGTTTACGGTTTGTTTAACAGAACCATTCGAAATTCCTTTTTTTTTAACTTATTCGTAAACGACGAATCTTAACGAATTTCTTGTAAATAATAAATATAAATGTATGTATATATATTTTTATTATAATCACACGGTCTTCTTTTCCTTGGGTAGACAACTTAATGCCTTAGGTAACATTCGACTGATATACATATATAATTTCACATATATATTATAATCTAACTCGGGAGGGGAATCGAACTCGCAACCCCGGAGTGGAGAGCAAGTTCACTGTCTATTGCACCAAGTGGCCAGTCATAAATAAATGGTACAGTTTTTTTCAATGGTTTTCTGATATTATGTAAGGAATATATTATAAACGATAAAAAGGCGGTGAATAAACAATAATGTACACTTTTATAAATGTCTTTTCAATTTGTTTAGTTTAATTGCTAATGACATGATGATTGTAGAAACTAACAATTTTGCAAGCATACTTGAGAAAAATATATTCCAATCAATCCCTTAAACGAAATCAAGACTTTGTGTGTGTTAATTTATTTTATTTAAATTGTTTAAACAGGATATGACTAATTCGCACCGATCTCGATTTATTATGGAATAAATTCGTTTCGATATTAATCTTGCTTTGTAATACCGTATGATGGTCAAATCGAATACAATTGTTCACAAACGAAAATTTATAGCAGTTACTTAACTATCCGATGTAACAATTTGCACAATTTGCACCTTTTTAATTGCAAATGCTCGAACAAAATTCATTAACGTATATTAAACGTTTCATGTTTTGTTATCTGTAATTATTTTACCAAGTTAACATAATACTCGTTAATACATGAACAAATAATGGAGTCGCTTGTAAGGCAAATCGCGTTTTTATTCTAATATAATTTATAAAAATAGACCACTTATACAGATACTAGCGTTTTGCCCGCGGTTTCACCCGCGTAGTTCCCGTTCCCGTGGGAATACGGGGACAAAATATAGCCTATGTTACTCGCTGATAATGTAGCTTTCCATTGGTGAAAGAATGTTTAAAATTTAATGTAACAAATAAACATTCGCATTTATAATATTAGTTAGGATGTTACGAGATAAGGACTTGGGACGATAAGTTTTAATAAATCTAGGCAGATTGTAAAGTGACGAAGTTTTATGAATTTTTTGTCACTTATATTAAATTAAATTAATTCTAACCCATTTATATGTAGCGACATCTATCTCGCCACATATGAAAACTAAAAACGGACGTATCCTACATCGCGATTTAAAGTTATCCGAGCGATTGAACAATATATACAAGAACCCGACAGCAACCGTCGGGCAGTAGCCCACCAGACTATTACCCGTCTGGTCGGAGGATCCTCCATTTTCAATGGTGGATAAGGAACTTTACATCCTGTTCCTCCCAACACCAAACTGGTGACCCCGAGCATGAACGTCAGCGCAGCCCTCGCGAAAACTACGTCATCGTGACGTCATCATCACTTCCTCAAGCTTTCGAGCAGCGAGTCATACAGCCAGCCAGCATCCATGACTACTACGGGTATCCTGACCACCAGCATGTAGCGGACGCGCATTCCTGGCCATCACCCACAGTCGTCTCGGCGACCTTGGCACAGCACACTGCACTTCGGCTGGCCAGCAAGCAGAGATGCACTTCTCTCCTGATCGACGCAGCAGCCAGACACTACGCAGCACTGCACCACTTCGACTCACTGGAGCATTTGCAGCATCACCCCGAACACTGAGGCATCACCGCAGACAGTTCCGACTCACCGTGAACTGTGCGGCATCTGGTTCCGACTCACTGGAACATTCCACTGGCCCGGCAAGCATCACAAAGATGTATGGAAGACTCAACCTGCTATCGACCTTCGGTCTCGGAGGGGAGTAATGTAGCGACATCTATCTCGCCACATATGAAAACTAAAAACTGACGTATCCTACATCGCGATATTAAAGTTATCCGAGCGATTGAACATATATACAAGAACCCGACCACAACCGTCGGGCAGTAGCCCACTAGACTAACACCCGTCTGGTCGGAGGATCCTCCCTTTTCAATGGTCGATGAGGAACTTTACACCCGGTTCCTCCCTATCTACATATACGTATATGAAATATCGTCGTTGATATTATATTATTCCGTATTTCGTCATTACCATCATTACATGAAATTGAGTTTTCGAATCTTAGATTGCATTTTAATTGCTGAGTCTCAGCAATCTCTATTTGAACAATTATGGGCCGACATAACGTTAGTTAGTCGAGATAAACATTTGAATTACCGAGATCAAAGTGATTTCACACGACGCCTTCGGAGTTCAGACAAATTACTTTTAATGTTAACTTAATCTTACGTCGCTTAAATCCCTATGCTTAGAATGTTACAATACTATTGATATTATTTATTTGTTGCAGGTAATACGTTAATTATGCAGCGTGTGGTAAATTTTAATAGTTAAGGATAAAGGTGAGTTTAATGAAAAGATTTATAGATTTTACCGTCTAAAATTACGAGAGGGTACTTGGAAGCATTCCAAAGTTAGCTCAGACGGTACCTAAGCGAAACTCATGTGCCGAGAAATTATCTCTAACCACTTAAACTTAAATAAAATTTAGCACAGAATAAAAACGTCTAATACAGAAAAGAACGAATCCTTTGAAACATGTAAGTTGAATTTTAGATTTTTGTTTTAAATTTTAATGCAAAGAAAGATTTAAAAAAAATGGTTACTTTAAAATTTAATTCGAATAGCAGATAAGAAAATTTTCAACTCGCATCGAACGAAATTCTAATATTTCATTTGGAACTGTCCCGCTTAGATTTTAATTGGAACAGAGTGAATTGGGTGGCGGATGCCAGTATTGTCCCGATTCCACGCCAACAATTTGCACCTAATACCATTCAATTTACAGCGAATATTCCTTGATTAAGATATCCTCAGGCGGCTTACACCTGGCAACCGGTGCACGATTTAAATTGAAGCGATTTCCTTCCAACCTCACAACTACAAATGTATGATACATATGTATTTTTATACGAGTGTGTATCGCAAAAGGCAAATACCTATAAATATCGGTGAATTTGTTTTAAACGCATTGCTGTGGTTTGTAACCTATCAACACATCAAATTTGCGGTGTTTATTTGAAAATGTTATTATAAAATAAATTTAAAATATAATTCTAAAATTTTAGTCAAATATATAAAGGAATAATAGCTTTTTATATTGCGAAATCTTGTTAATATAATTATTATATTGGTCGATTGTTAAGACAAAAATTATAAATAAATATAGTTTAAGTATGAAATATTACATAATATAGGTATAGCAATATATTTTCTTATAAAATAAATGTAAATTCTACGCGTCAAATCTATTTCTCTCTTATCATTAAAATCGATGTCGCTCTAAAAGATTCTTTAAAAATTCAAACTTCATCTCTTGATAAATATTCCTGGACCCAAGCTACTTTTCTCATTTGGAAGTGACGAAAATTTTATGTGCTGCTCTTCCGGCATTTCTGGCTAAATTCAATTTCAGTCCAAGTCATAGATAGTTGCAGAGTCTATGAAAACATGGATGGTTAAATGTAACCAAAAAAAATACTTTAGGATGTGCCATTGTTTCAGGTTACCCGACGAAGTTCCGACTTCTAGCCGACTTTAGTCAGCAAAGAGCCAGGTCACTGGTTGCATGTGCACTATTGAAGTTTCTGATATTATCTTCTTTCTGCACTTTTTCGTTACGGCTTATTTCCACTATTTTCACATTTTACATTAATACTTTTTAGTACTAATATTGGCAAAAGGCCGGATGGATTGACACTTGTTTTCTAACAACGGGTGCGGGCCCTGTTCGAGTCATTACATGCGTTGTCTGATGACTACATCTAATTTGCGGAAAACAGTGTTAAAGGAAGAGAAAATGTTGAAGCGATTTAGACTATTTGTCTAAATATTAGTCTCTAATTTAAAATTATATCTTTGTGCCTTGGAGTAATCATTTGTCCCAATAATCGGAATAGCGATACTGCGGGAAAATGTTGCTAGCCTCTTGCTACCCTTCTTGCTTCATTGAACGCTGATATGTTGTAATTATTTTAATAATGATTTGTGTATTAAACTGATTTTAATTCTTTAATTTAAATGATTATTATATAATTTGCAGCTGTTTTATTTTATTTGTAAACAATTATTTAGGTTACTATAGGGTTTTCCATTAAGGGCGCTTGATCGTGCAGAACTTCCATCGTAGCGTGTGTTGTGTGGCACGTAGCGCCGTCCTGTTGAAACCACATGTTGTCCAGATCCATATTCTCGATTTCAGGCCAAAAGAAGTTGGTTATCATCGACCGGTATCGCTCACCATTGACGGTGACGGCCACACCATTATCGTTTTCGAAAAAATACGGACCAATCACGCCTCCGGCCCAAAATCCGCACCAAACAGGCACTTTCTGCGGGTGCATTGCCACTTGGTGAACCTCGTGTGGATTGGTCTCGTCCCAAATACGGCAATTTTGCTTGTTGACATAGCCATTCATCCAAAAATGCGCCTCGTCGCTGAAGATGATTTTTTTGCCAAAATCGGCGTCAACTTCCAACTGCTCTAATGCCCAGTCAGCGAACACACGGCGCTGTCTATGGTCATTAACCTTGAGCTCTTGGGTCAGCTGGATCTTGTACGGGTGCAGGCTCAAGTCACAACGCAAAATTCGCCAAGTTGTCGTCTGCGAAAGGCCGAGTTCCTGTGCGCGACGCGGAATTGACTGCCGCGGGTTTTCGAGGACACTGTCGCGCACAGCGGCGATATTCTCGGCAGATCTCGCGTTACGTTGACGCACGGGAACCGGCTGATTGTTAACTGACCCGGTTGACTCGAATTTGTCCACCAATCGACGGATAGTCGACTCGGCAGGACGATCATCGCGACCGTAAAACGGGCGAAGTGCGCGGAACGTTGCTCGAACTGAAGACCCATTTTCATAAAACAATTTTATGATTTGCACGTGCTGCTCGACACTGTAACCTGCCATGGTGGTTTGGGAGGACGGAATGAATATAACACACTGCATTTGACAGCTGTCACTTAAACAACATGGCCGCAATCAGCTGTCAAAGTTCACGCGTCCCTATTGGAAAACCCCTTATTTATATTATGTTTTAATTGTTTAACCGTAATCTAAAGTCATAATAATTTCCAATTGGCTAACCTTTCTGAATATGAGTCATAAAAAGTGAAGTGACCTAAAATTGTGACAAATAAAATTAGTCAAAAGTGTCATAAAGTCCTTTACTATATGTAAAATTTGACCATTTTATGAATAAGCATCTCCCATTCATGTTACAATTATCCGTTTTTATTATGCACTCGCCGTGCTGGCGCGGCGTACGAAATCAAAATGCGCTGATGTGATGACCGCAGCATCGTGAGTAGTGCTAATGATTGATTTTAACGTCGATTCATTTGTATGACAATTAGATAGTGTTGAAATCTATTCAATTTAAGGTATTATCACGATTAATTAAATACCATTAAAATTAACGCTTACACACTTTTTTAAATATTTGCGACCGCAATCTTATTTCAACAATTCCTTTCAAACATTTTTGTCAATAACATTGTTGTTTTTCATAATATATCTTATATTCACTAATCTTTCAAGAGTACATTAAATACAGCAATTACCACTTGATCTTGACTAACGTTTGCGGTACCTAACAACCCAATTATTAGTAAGACGAGGAGCATCCACGCTAAACGCGGTCTGTAACTATTTTATGGGCTACATTAATTTAGACAACATTCTACTTGATTGTAACATCAAACGGCTATTGCTCTTTAGCCTTATATAACTCATATTTCAAAAGTAAATGATGATAAAAACGAAAGGCCTTACATTTCTTAGTGGCTGATTAGTTAGGTAATGAATAAAATTCTATATCAACAAAACGCGGTTTAGAAAATTGTCTTCAAGTTGTAATTTAAAGATTTTAAAGACTGGTTACTCGTAACTGAGAAATTATTATTTGTTATCAGAAAACATATTAATAATAAATAAAGGCGTTTGGAACGTGTGCTAATAAAACAATATAGTCGTATGTATTAACGGAGTGTATTAGAGCGTTTATATGAATTGCCCTTGTAGGCAAAATGAGATTGGCTTACGACACGGTCAACTAACTCACCTACCGCGTTATTAGGCTACTGAAGTCGTGTCCTCAAAATAAGCAATACTTTTCAAGCGCTTTGTCTTAATTAAAATTGGCCAAGAATTATATATATATCTAAATTACGAGTACGTTCGTTTTGTTTTGTAGTTCAGAAATTCTTTCTTTGTTATTAAGATTCAGTAACAAGCGATATCTGTAATGTGTATGTGTGTATGTATTAAGAAACATAGCCCGCCGTCTGTCATACGGCTTTCATCAATAGCCGGAGTAATTCATGAGGAAAGTTTATTTGTATAATTTTGGTCAAATATAACGACGATTGTTGAAGATGCCGAAAAAAACATGACAATTTTTATTAGCTTGCGCTCCGTAAACCATTAGACTTAGGTATATGAATTACGAAATACGATATAAATGTTTTTGCATTAAACATTTATATCTGCAGTCTTGCAGTTGGTATATTATATTAATACATTGAGTTTCGTACTTCTTTTCAATAACAAGTTTTTTTACCAAGCCCTATTTAAGTACCGATACTGTATTTTAAACCTTATTCATATAAATATATTGACTAAAATTAAATTCCGTATTTTGTAGTACGCTTATAAATATATTATTATAGTTTAACGAGACTGATGTTTACTGCACGTGAAAATATACATATAAACGTAGCAGGAGCATCACACTAATTAAATCAAACGCCCGTATACCTAATAATAACATTATTACCACGGATGGATGTAACGTTCATCGACACTTTTTATGTGTTATTCTCGTATCGTGACACGTATAAGACTATAATGTAACCGTTACATGTATATTTCTTGTCTAATCTTCTCTTAATATTACGTCAATCCATAAATCGATTGAAGACTCAGCATAGTTTATTTCGCGATAAGGCACGATCGCTTAAGATTAATATGATCTGAAAATATGTGATGTTGATATTTTGCATTGCTGTTAAATATTTTAAAATTTTCATCAACTACTTTATATACTGAACACTTTCTTGCAACTAAAGTGTTGAAGTCAACTCGCATTTTGTTTCAAGATCTCTAGTAAAATTTCGTTCTACCAATTTATCTTACCAATTCCTACTAAACCGGAATTTCCCATTTATGTAACTGTCAGTAGTTAACTTCGATTATCTGTAACCGCTGTCAGTATATACGACGCAAATTGCGAGTCTATAAATTTCACACGATCTGCGAACATAGAGCTCCCACCACAATCCCGAGGCGTTTGGCGTCCGACCAATAACATCAACGGCGACCGCACATGGCATAATAATGCCATTTGGTAAGGAACGCGTTCGGTATTATCAATATGGCCTCGGATGAGAGCCATCGGTTTCGCCGATCGCTTCCAATAATTGCGCACTTACGGCAAGTTAGCCGGCGAACTTCATGCGGGTGTTGTAATTTGTAATCGGTGGCTCCTGCAGCGTGCATGCAATCTACGACCGATTCTTGCGGAGTCGTGACGGTTTTAACTGCTTTAATGTCATCTTATGTGATTTCGATATCTGTTTTTAGTGTTATTTTCTATCACTTGGTGTAAACATGATAGATAATTATTATTACGACAAAAAGCTATTAACTTTTTAAAGCTTTGGCAATTAGTGTTTAATGTGCGATAAATTATATAGTTATCATTTATGTATTAAGTAAATTATGTATGTTAAGTTGAAATCTCAGCATCGTAATTTAGGAAAGGAAGGTTAAAGAAGAACGTAAAAATTAATCGGTTATATTTAATTCAAACTTTTATCTGAAACCGTTGGTTTTGCTGAATTTGTATTGCTCAAACGGTACAGCTCGTAAATATAATATATAAATAATTTTCATTTTGAAAATTCGCAATAGTTTTGAAAGTGTGATTTTTCTATAAGGAAATTAAATATATAACCCACATTATATAAAAGTGATAATTATACCTGTTTTTAGTATTTGTATGCCTTGTCAAAAAAAAAAGAATGTAATCAATTACGACATGATGAAGAAGAGTTCACAGTAAATACAATCAACGATGATCCAAGACAACGCTCCCACGAGACCGTATTGTAATAGTTAGGTAATTCTGTCTTTACACTTGTTCTAAGCTTTCTGTTAGATTAGATTACCAGAAACTTAGGTGCTTGAATTTTGATTAAACTTATTATAATTAAGCTTAATAAACATTACACGATTGAATTTAATTAAAATGATTTCAGACGTATGGTTCTTTTAAATTAAGAATTCATCAATCTTTGGGTGATGATAATATATGAATGCCAACGCACAGATCACACAGTCCTTCGTATCGGAGGGTTGCAGTTTGAAAGTATGTTAACGAATTTTGTTTTGGTTTTACATAGTGGTAGTGGTGGCTTTGTGCAAGTCCGACTAGGTAGGAACCACCCACTTATCACATATTCTACCGCTAAAAATCAATACTTAGTATTGTTAGTATGCATGCCATGCAAGTAATATATGTAAGTATGCATGCCATACTTACATATACCTACTACTTTTACTATTTATTATAAGAGTACGGTACTAAAACATATCTTATTTCATTGGTAATAGAAGTACACAACATGAATTTCGGATACAAATATAATGGCCGATTTTTTATTTTATTTTTTAAATTTATTTGTCCGTTTGCGTAACATACAAAACATTAAAAATATTGATAGCAGCTAAAAACCACTAAGGTTTATACGTGTACTATCGTTAGTCTACACTACAAAATAAAACATTTAAATACTATCATAGTACTACAGATCAAAAATACGTACATATACACTTAAAGTAAACTTAAAAAATATTGCTTAAGATTAAGCCTAATGTTTTTATTTGAAATATTATAACACAGATCTGAAGGTAATTTGTTAATTAGTCTGGGAACAATAAACTCGGTAGTCCGCTCGCCATACTTATTGTTTGCACGCTTAGTGCAAATCCGTTTCGCGGAAACGGCCCGAGTGCATACAGGATGTTCGGTAACATTTTAAAAAAAATAAATTTACTTGAGCGTATACTGGTAAAACTTTGCAATGTTTAAACCCGTTTGCATTGTCATAAAACTGGTTTTTTATTTTAGGTGTCACTAATATTTTAAGAATCTTAACTTGTAAATTATAAATAGTATCAAGATATGTCTTGTAGGTACGACCATAACTACTAAGACCATACTGTATATAAGAATCAGCCAGTGCGTGATAAAGCATAATCTTTACTTTGAAAGGGATTCGGTTTTTGAGTATTGTGATATTCGCAAGAAATTGCCTTAGGTTATTGCCAATCCTTTCAATGTGATGGCTCCAGTTGAACTGGTCGTCTATAACCAATCCGAGGTGTGTTTGGTTTTTTACAATGTCTATAGATGGACAGTTACAGTTTATCGCACTGTTAGTATGTAAGCAGGCATGGTTGTGAGCTACGAGGTTTTGTACGGAGATTTGGCTTTTATATGGAGATTTAATAATCAATAATTTACGTTAAGTACTAAGCCGGCATCATGACACCACCTTGTTAGAGCATCTAGGATCAGATTGCAGATGTACGTATGCAGTTTGTGGATTTTTATCTGCAATTACTAGACAGGTGTCATCGGCAAACTGGTAGCATTTGCTGTTAGTAATACAGTTCCTTATGTCATTAACATAGGATAAAAAATGAAGAGGGCCTAATACGGATCCCTGGGCTGTTCCCTCACTTACAGAAATGGCCTCATTGCAGATGTTATTGATTTTTACAGCGAAGGTTCGCTTTTCGAGATAATTAAAATATATATAAAAAATGATATGCTATCGGAACTAAGTGGTTACCTATATCTAACAAATTCGGCATCCTTTGACATTGATAACGCACAACGAAGCGTGAAATGTGACATGTATCAAGTCTCTGTAATAATTGTACTCGTACTATCTCACATGACTGAACGAAAAAGATCTGACGGACCACGAAGTAAAATATATTTAATGAATATATTTGAGAAATAAATAGTTTTGATCATTCAGTGGCCGTGGTTATGACGGAGTAGAACAGTGCAAGTCCATCTCAAGCCCATCTTCAGACGAATGAGAGATATTTTAAAAAGGTAAAAACATATATTTAATATACATTGTACAAGACTAACATTTGCTTATTGACTGTAAAAATTTTACTACCGGCTCTAATAGAAATCAGAACTGAGACGAACAGGAAAGAAATTCCGCGGTATTATTCTTTTTTTTATCACCAATTTTTATATATAAAGTGGCATAGTAATAACCATTAGCTTAACGATGTTCTTAATGTCCTCACGTTCTTTCCGTACGTACATCACTTACATTATTATTAGTACGATAACAAACCATATGAGATCGTGTAACCAAAACAGTATCCAAATCATTCGCAAGAACCATTCCTGCTATCGTCAAGCAGCCCGATAGTCTTACCAGATCCTTACCATGCAGCTCCATGCAACATCGACCTTAAAATCATATACATCTAGCGAATAATGGTATGACTGACGATGTTTCGATACAAATTTTAATATTGAAATGTAGTGTAAAAATCACAAGCCGCGAAGGGTATCTTTTTAGAGCTCGTTATTCGAAAATAAATTCAGCGACACGGTCAATTCATGCATATAGCATACATACTCTTTACATATTAAATAGATTATACAATATGAAAAGAAATAGCAAAAAAATGAGTTGTCATTTCCTTTTTCATATCACAATCACCTATTTCGATACTAGTTTCATAAATGTATGTAAAATATCGCGAAGTAAATGGAGTGTGACGTCATTAGTGTCGCGTAACAATGCGCGGACTCGTAATAGCATTATCACACGCCGCAACAATTCTTGCTTGGTATCTCTACCAGATATTCTTCCACCGAAATGAAACGATGTGCAAAAGTCGCCTATATAATATAGAATTTAATATAATATGTCTCATGTATATAATGTGGAATCTTTTTAGCTTTACTTTATTGTGGACGTTGGAGAGAAACGAAAAAATTTTGTAGTCGTTGGAAATATTGAGAGCATAAAGTGATGCTGAGTATCGTTAAAATTAATTAAATAGATTTCGCGTGATACATTCTTTAATATAATATTTCGTCTACAGATTCTCTGACACTATTAGAATTCTTTTTTTTTTTGGTAAAATGAAAACTAGGAGTCGTTTGCTAAAAGTGATTCATTCGTACTTCAATTTATATATTTATAATTTTTTAGATTTATACAAATTTTTATGTAACTTTGCTAAGTTAATATATAGATAATAATATATACATATTAACTTAGCAAAGTTACGTCAAAACAAAAAAAGTTTAAATTGCTTGTGAAAGACGTGTCATCATCCGATTATTATATAAAACCTGTATAAGTATGGCTGGAGATGTAGTAGGTCAAGGTAAAGATTACGTTATTACGAAGTGTTTTAATACGAAGGTAGCGCAAAAGCTTAAGTAAATAATAATATATGCACGGGATAGGAGTGTGAAATTTTATGATGTCCATGAAATATGCGTTGACGGCGCGTTTACACGTATTTGCTTTTGCGTTGTTACTTTGAATGCCTAACGCTACGTCGCGTCCTAAATTATAATTATAATAATTTAATTTTTTTGACTATGTTTAATAATCTTGATTATATATAGCCCCTAAGTCTTACAATGCTGGGTAAGCTTCCTCTCCTTTTGCGGAGAATGTTTTCGCAACCTCGCTTCTGTGATCCGGGTCTCGGATACACATGTGGCAGATTTCTCTTTCGACAGAATATATAGGTTTACAAACGATGTTTACATTCACTGCCGAACTCGAGTTGAATTATATAAAGGGACAATATATATAATTTGACTTATGCTGTATCTCATATTAAAAAAAAAACTTATAGAAGTAACTATTGTTATAAAAAAAAAAACATTTTATAATAATTTTAGAATACGCGCCACATGGTTAGTCTGTTAATTTTCGTTTATGTGGTCAAGAAGAAGTCACGTGACTTTTTTTAATGAAAAACAGAAATGGTCAAGATGAGTCATTAATGAAATTAAGAATAACTAACTCATTTTACTAAACTTATTTTAAACTTATCACATCAATCTTTATATTTGCTAATTTCATCTTACTCGACGTCAGGTAACACAATGTATATATATTTAAATAGCAATGTTCGTGTTGTTCATCAAACTCAAACATTTAATTTGCTAGTTTCAAACTCATAAGTGTCAAAATGTCTCGGTTTACCTAGACGATTCGTAAGTCGTTATGCATTTAATCTTGTTTTAGCCGCTAATTTAATTTGCTAAACTTTGTTCTTACGTAACATGGGAGTTAGAACGATACAAATAATGTCGAAAAGGGATTAAGAAGTTAGAAGGGCTGTTTATGGTAATATGAAACCCAACAAAATCTAAAATGTCATGAGTTTTCGAACTTAAATCCCTTAGGTCTAATATATTCACCGACAAAATCTTATAGTCTTAAGAAATTTTAACTATTATCAATCTTCGAGATGAAGTTTTAAATAATGTATTATTCTTATTCTATTTATCGATACTAGTTTTATTCCCCATCCCGATTTCGAATAAGTCAAATTAAACTTTAGCCCCATTTTATTAGCTGGACTTCAGTAGGTGCGGTCACTAGTATATATAAATTCAATGTATTTTTATCATTAAATTAATCCATTAATATATTCCATAACTAATCTTTAAAAAGATTTAGCTAAGCATAATACGTCAGCACGCTAATAGTTATTTTTAAAGGTATGATTACAAAACATATTTTTTTTCATCATTTACTAAATTAAATATTCACATCGAAGTTCTGTAATTAAATCATCTAAAATATTTACAATTACAAAACGGATACGAAAAGTTTTAATTACATTTAAAATACATTTCAAATATCTTTTAGATTCGAAACTTCGTTTCTTTCATCGCGTGCAACTCAATCCATATGACGTTAATACTTATAAAAATTCTAGACGATAACTTCAGATACGAGCTAATCCACGTACGGATTTGAACATGAATTGTAAAAACCCTCCTCGTTCGGAATGACGTGCAGGAAGTGCATTGGGCAGTGAAGCGTGACTAAGGGCTCGGATGCCTTCGACTATGATTACGTTATACGTTATTAATAGTTCCAAGTAACTATTTTTATACAACGCGTGTTGTATTAATTCATTTTATGGGATTTCATTGTTAGACTATAATAGTTATTTGCATTTTAATATAATTTGTTTTACATCGATAATACTTTCACTTTATAAGTTATTGTTATGTTATTTGTTTTGGTCACAGTTGTCTTACTCGCAACAATACAACATCAAAAAATGTAAATCAAATAAAAAAATTGTGTATTGTCGTTTAAATGAAAATTATATTACTGTTAACGAATAATTAGTAGGTATGTGATCCAGTAGATAGATCGTATGGATTTCAACTAAATATTACAGATTCAAATCTAGGTAAACAGTTGAGTTTAAAGTTTCATGTGTTTTGTTCATCTCGGTTTCAGTCGTGAAGAAAAAAAAAAGAGAATTCTTTTATAATATTAATATGAATTTATAACATATTTTAATATTATATATATAATATAATATTAAACACGTAGGCATCATTATGTTCGATGAAGTTCTGCCTCATATATATTGCAAACAAATATAAGGGTCCTCCAGACCGATTTTGGCCACGGCGGCCAATCTCAAGAGAGATTAGCCACAACAACAACATTAACAAATATAATAACATCACAGAATACCTTCTCTTTAATAGGGTAGGCGTGCGGTGGGATTTTATCGATGTATTACTGCTTACTTACTAATGAAGCCGCCTACACCTACAGTGCAAAAACGTAGTTTTGTACTGCGAGACTCCCTGAGTCTTTTGCCATTCTCAAACCAAGACCAGCTGCTTTTTGACGAAGACAGTTCCATCTTGTGTGCTATATTTGAGGATTTCAGTAATCCTTTCGCGAAATATTCGTCCAGTCTGCAGACTACACGTGCACGTAAAATACCTTCGCTTAGACTTTAAGTTATCTCCACTTGTGACATAATAGTGGTTCATTCTTTGCCCAGATAATTGCATTTGCAATTCCACGTGAGGATGCGGATAAGAATCCTATTATCATGACACGTGGTCATTATTAACACAAAAGTGATTTTTATTTATATTTCGTTTAGTCCTCAAACCAGTGTAAATAAAGATCAGTTTTATTTAATTTTGATTCATGTTCTCCTAAGCTTACTTGAAAATTCACAACCCCTTTACCTTCTGTGTGTACTTGTAACTGCGGTGACGCTTCTTGTTTGTGATTAATATTTATGTATATAACGTTTCTTGCGATCCGAATATATTAGTGATTCTCTTTTGGTTGTTACATAAGCTATTCTTGTTCTATTCTTTTTTAGTATTAATATT
Source organism: Nymphalis polychloros (assembly GCA_905220585.2). Lineage (NCBI taxonomy): Eukaryota > Metazoa > Arthropoda > Insecta > Lepidoptera > Nymphalidae > Nymphalis > Nymphalis polychloros. The sequence goes on from HG992251.1 coordinate 4,478,684, forward strand.
ATGAATGTATAAGTTTGATGATTTGGATGTGTGATCACGCCAAAACTGATGAATTGAAATGAAACTTGGTAACGCAACATTATGTCCGGGAATAGAACAAATATAAAGACATAGAATAATCTCACAGTGATAATTTATTTTTATTATTAACTAATATCCATTTGCGGTCTTTATGTGCGCTATGTTTCTGTAAAGAGTAATTCTTATTATATTGTATGATCGTAATGATAGTTGATAAACTTTAGTACTGTTGTGAAAACTGATCACTGGCAACATTTAGTTAACAAAATTATTCGAATGAGGATCATGTTATTACAAATTCAAATTTACAAGCTTTGGGTATAATACATCAAAGCAGCCCGAATATAAAATTCAAATTGTAAAAAAAAAACAACATATTGGAGGATGGAATTGAGTTTGCAAAAATAGGATTAGCGTGGCGTACATCGCGGTCACGGTAATATCTGTTGGACGAGAGAGCTGGTTTGTAACTCAATTGTGGATAGGATCGATTCAGAATTTCACGTAGAAATTTCGTAGTATCGTGTTTGTTATACAACCGTTGATATCTCGTAGGTTTTAATATTAACTCACAAAATTATATTTCTACTTTAATATCATTAAACACGTCAAAATTTAATTAATTTAACAGATTCATCTTATATGCGTCACAACTCTTTGACATTGGCAGATGTGTAGTCAAAAAGAATAACGTCATTGAGATTTTTTTTATATCTATACTAATATATAAAGCAGAAGAGTTTGTTTGTTTGATCCGGCTAATCTCAGGAGTTACTGGTTCGAGTTGAAAAAATCTTTTTGTGTTGGATAGCTCATTTATCGGAGTAGGTTTTAGGCTATATAACATCACGCTACGACTAATAAAAGCGGAGCATCAATGAAACCATACCTTTTGAGAGCTTCAGTTGAGTGCGTTGCGTAAACGGTTAAAGTTACGCAACAATCATGTATGACGGAATTATTTCTCTGAAAAAGTTCTAAAAAAAGTCGGTAATAGCATATGTTTGAAGGTTGACTCACTATAATCTTTTTTATTGTAATCATTCTTTTTTGAAATTAATGTATTATTTGCGAAGTCGTTTTCATAAACATGGTATTAATTCTTATTTAAATAAAAACGTTATTCATCACAAGTATTTAATTGTGAAAAAAAATGGCCCTCACATTAATTGATTTTAATGAATATATTAGGAGATTTCACAGTTTTAAAATAATTCCGCAGCAAAATAATGATCAAGTGCGTGGCGGGCCTTATGTGTGCGAAATACGGACGGTGTGGTAGCGAGGTCGGTCACTAGCTCTGCGGTAGTAATGTTCCCTCCGGATATGATTTTACCAAAACTAACTTCTAAACGAAAGGGCTAATTCGAATAATTTAAAGAGAAATAAAGATGTACATAATCAAACTTTATTATGAAGCTATTTAATTACCTACTGACTAATGTCATGATACGAAGCTCGTCTGGGTAGATACCACCCACTCATCAGCTATTCTACCGCAAAACAAGTACTGCACTTGGTATTGTTGTGTTTCGGTTTGCAGGGTGAGTAAGCCAGTGTAATTACAGGCACAAGGGACATAACATCTTAGTTCCCAAGGTTGGTGGCGCATTGGCGATGTAAGCATTGGTTAACATCTTTTACAATGCCATGGTCTATTGGCGTTGGTGACTAAGAATGGTTGGACTAACAATATGTGTATTTATATAGAGATCGAAAAGAGGAAGGTAACCACAAATAAACACATCACATGTCCAGCAAACCAACAAGCTGTCCGCAATAAAGTAGTAATATCGACGCTAGAATGTTGCTACCTGCCAGGAATCTAGTCGGATTGCGAACGAGAGATCGTAAACTCGGGTGTCATCTCATCACGACAGCTCTATAAACTATTGCCACATTTACGCGACTTTCATCTGTCGGTATATGACCCAAGGGCGATTTTATCATAAAATTTTGACACGAAATTCCAATACCGATATCGCACCGTTATCTGTTTAGCATAATAGTGTTGGCGGCGATGTTACGGATGATTCGTTGGGTGTGTGACCTCGTTTCTTATGTCTACCGTCGGTTCTGTTCTGTATTGACGAAATGACCATAAGAATGTTAATCGATTATTATCAAAGAAATATCGAGCGTTTTTCGATTCTCGGTCTTGTTTGTTTTCAAATAGAAAGAGTTGATATGAAAAAATAAATTAAATTTATTGTTATCTTTTATTTTGCTATGTTACTTATATGTTTACCTTATGTACCTATTATAAAAAAATTATAAAGAGTGATAATAATAGATATTGAAGCTGAAACTATTTTTAGTAAAAAAATATCTACAATTATAAGATGCGTTTAAATTCTCTGCTCAAGTAAATGGTTCATATTATTTTCTTGCCATTTATTTAATTGTGATTACTAAAAATCATATCATACTTCATTATTTATTTGCAGATTCATAAGGATTGAATCGCGTTTAAAGTATAAAATATCGATCTTTGAACCACTTCGACGAGGTAACGTCGAAAGTTTTGCTGACTTCCATTCGTCCGATTCAATTCAAAGTTTAACAGTAACGTTGTAACTTTCAACGTGTCGGAACTTTTGTGCCTTCGATTTGAGTTTCGTTTACGCGATAAGGAGATACAGAATAACTGTCGGATGATCGGCTATACTTCTTTATAGTCAATTTAGGTAATATCCATTCATATGCGTGACGTTCGAGTAAGGTTTGATAATAAATATTTATGTTCATATCTGTATGAACATGAACGGCGTTTTACACACATATCTGGGTCTTAAAAAAATATGTGCTTATAATGTATACTACAGTTGATGTTTAAAGGGACGGTTGTTTGTAAACGTATATTTTTTTTTTAAATTAAAAAACAAATTTCAATTATATTTCAGAATTTTTGTACGTAATTACTTTTCATTCTTAAATATTTATTTAATTAAGGTTGGTTTAAATTGTAAGTTGATTTTTTCTTAGTATTTTAATTATGTAGGAGCCGTAATTTCTTTTCGATATCTATTTCTTTAATCTTGGCTAAGCGTTAATTATTATTAACGGTTAAAAAGTATTTTATTGAAGCTCCCTTGATTACTTTCATAATTAATAAAAAAAATATTATGAAATTTGCTTTTATGAATCCTAACTAATATTATAAATGTGAAAGTGAGTTTGTTACGCTTTCACAGATTAACCACTGAACCGACCATTTTGAAATTTTGCAATAGCATTGTCACGGGTACAGAAGTAGGAACAGGGTACATCCCCTTTATACCCTGACACCTGTTCCCCCCACACACGGGGTTGAAGCCGAGAGCGGAAACTAGTATTTACAATAAAAATGTTTTAACACAACCAGCGTACGTAATCGACCGATTTAACAACTCATCGTCTAAATTTAGTCTAAACATTAAACGGAAACTTCAGCAGTTTTAGTTTGTATATCCGTTAACTAGGCTAACCAGTATACAAATACAAGGATGAAAATTGACCTATAGCAGTATTACTGCCAAAGACTATAATTGGGGCACTATTTCAACAGTGTATTCCACGAGATAACAGACAACGGTTTAGGATAGCATGCTACGAACTAGTTTGTATTTTGTATGTAAATAAATCTAGTCGTGATATACGAGACGTTTTCTTAATATGTGTATGTAACGTATAATCAAACTCAATCTCGGGTCTATGTATATATTTATGAAAAGAGAACAACACTTTTAGCAAAAGAGGCAGTAATTGAAGTTATATTGTTTACTTAGAGTCTAGACTGTGTTTGAGCCGCGGCAATCAATTTCAAGAACTAGCCAACTACTCAATATTATATCTATTAATATTCACTATAATTCGATGAAATCTCCAAAAAAAGGCAAAGGAGGTCTTAGCCCACCCACTCTCAGGCTGATACTGTATAATTCGATGGAAAATCAGCGACGGATTCGACGCGACCAGAGACAGATTAGGAGCTCGTGGTTCTAACTCAGGACTGCTTATTTAGCAGAAGAATTTAATGAAAAAAAAACAAACAATGATAACATATATTTGGATGGATTTTGAAAGAACACAGCAGTCTGTAGATATACCAGGATACATAACAACTACTCTGGCTTAAAATATATATTTTAAACCTACAGTTTGTTATGTAGTCGTTTTAATGAGATAAATTGCGAGATGTAGAACAAAATAAACTAAAAAAATTACCTTTTTTACTATTTTCAATATTCAACGTGTAAATCATTCGAATTTTATTATTTATTCGAGTAGGATTGTAATTAATACTTAAATATATACATAATATTTACATATAATGATATTATGTCTCTTAAAAATATTCCCTTACGTTAAATTAATAGTAGTTTAAAAATACGCCTCCGTTACAAATTCATAATAAGTGAAATTAAATAAATCATACAGTACGATAGGTCACATCTTCACACACCCTCGTGTTACGAGCTAGTTTATAAATATATGAGAGCATACAGTAATTTAGCACTGAAGCGTACTCATAGTTGAGAACAAGTTTCGTAACTTCGCAAGCGTAAATACGTTGCTTTATACCGAGTTCTAAGAAATTTGTACTTAAGCCCGAACTATTAGTTTTAGTGAGAAGATTTAAAACTTTCCCAATTTGTCTGAATACACCTGATGTGTTTCGATGTGTCTCAGATTTTATTTTGATTACTTGATTAACTATCTACTTGTTATTTTTTCGGTAGGACTCTCATTTTAACAATAATTATTCTTTCCTTAACGAAAAAAAAACTTAAATAATAATAACATATAAATATACGTGAAAACTATTACTAGTAAATTTTGTAAGAGCTTTGTAACACCTCCTTAATGTCAATGACAGCATAATCTATTAAAGATAACTCATCACAGTTACCATTTCTATGTTTAGAAACATGAAAAAAAAATAACGTTTTTTTTTATGGGAATGGTATAAATTATTAATCTATATTAAAATAAATTAATTCAAAACGTTTTATAACGATAAATATTGGATTTACACTGGACGTACGTGGACTCTATCCTACTGGTGGTAGGGCTATGTGCAAGCTCGTCTGGGTAGGTACCACACATTCATCAGATATTCTACCACATAACAGCAGTACTTAATATTGTTGTGTTCCGGTTTGAAGGGTGAGTGAGCCAGTGTAATTACAGGCACAAGGGACATAACATTTTAGTTCCCAAGGTTGGTGGCGCATTGGCGATGTAAGCGATGGCTAACATTACTTTCAACGACAATGTCTATGGGCGTTGGTGACCACTTAAAATCAGGTGGCCCATAAGCTCGTCCGCCTACCTATACGATAAAAAAAAGTATAACAAAGTACATAAAATAACCGTGCAAAGTCAGAACGTCCAAGCTTGCTATAACTATATGGTAATATGATAAGATGATGATGATGAGCTCTAATTGATGCTTAAAACATTTAAGAAACAAAATATAGTTTCAAATATAAAAATTTAATATCATGATCCCAACTATAAGTAGCGACTCGTTACTCGCAACCTTCCGCTTCCAAAGACGGGTTCCTATATTGGAGAACCGTTTTTAGTCTACCCCTTTCATAAGGCGAATAGTTTGAATTGTTTCCAATACTCCTTCGGGTAACAGATCAAAGTGATCCCTTCAAAATAAAATTGATTTGAGAACAAAGAATTATGCAACTTACGTTTCATTAATGTTACCCTCGGAAATTGTTCGAGTGTTAAGGAAAGATTTTTATTGGTATTTGGTATATTATATTTATATTGTTGTGATTTCTTTTGGGCAATTTTTCAATTTAAGATGTTTAGTTCGTTTTGATGTCAAGTGATTTTATTATATTCTTCTTTATTATTCCGTTGTAGTTTCAATTAACAGAATTGTCTTATATCAGGCTAATAGAATTGATTTTCTCTGTCAAAAAACGTATCCTCAATAGTCGAAAGTTATACATCTATGTCTAAGCTAAGAACGCACTTAAAGATCTGAAGCCTCATCTTCCTCCTTTTGTCAGATTGCCGTCCCATTGGACTCTGATAGAGAATCGTGCGCCTGGGTTTGTGCTTGCACTTGCATTATTAACGTGACCAAAATTTGGTATTAAGAGCACATCAAAAGCTTTATTTAAATATGTAACTTTCGGTGTTTTTTGTCGTATTGTATGCAACGTAACGCCAAGTGTTGGTTAATATTACACAATATCAAACACAGATTATAATATGTTACGGTTACCGATCGTCACAACACAACGTCTTGGTAACCAATATACTGTGTAGTCGGAACCATATCAGAACCATTAACACGCACATTGAAGCGCATCACTTTGAATTTTAATAATGTTAAAAGAAAGATAGAATATTCTTCCAAATAAACTTTTTGTTACATGTAAGATAAACTGTAAACAATGTTAAACTATATCAATTTCATGCCACTTGGTATTCTTTACAACTCCACATGTAAGAAAGAGATATCTATATTTTTTTAAGTGACAACATTTCATAACACAACTTCTGGACAATCGTTTAAATGGCCATTATAACTGGATATAACATCTTAGTGCCCATGATTGGTGGCGCATTGTCGATGTAACGAATGGTTAAAATATCTTACGATGCCAATGTAATGTCATATGGGCAGTGGTGACGACTTACCACCTGGACAGGCTTACGTCCGCTAAATTTTTTAAAAAAAATCACATGTTGCAGAATATGTCACAAGCAGTTATTTTTTCAGTAACCCCGACGCGTGAACCCGAGACGCGAACTAGTAATAACAAATGAAACACATGAAAACAGTAGTTCTTAACCGGGATTGAACTCACTATTTTAGCACTTGGCTCTTAACCCATGAAAAAAAAAACAGTTTTAAGTTTGTTCTGACCAATTTCCTTACTATAAAGATTGTATAAACAGAATCGAGACTAATGTCTTGTTGCTCAGCACGTATACCAATTCTCATATAGCATAGATTAGTTTAGATTATTCTATGTACTTGTATCCTGCTGTAATATAATTTAAAACTCAATAACCAGTAGATGTGTATCTAAGCGACGTTAACCTTTTAGTAATGGGCCCAATAACAATTTTCTACTGTATCGCAAAACTGTCTGTTTTTGTTACATACTGTATAATTTAATATTTAATAGTGCTTTAACGTACTTTAATAAGTGAGACATACATAAACTTGAAAGTTTTTTTTTTTTTTTTTTTTAACTGTATAAGCTAGCGCTTGGCTGTTATCACACCTGATGGTAAGTGATGATACAGCCTAAGGTGGAGCGCGCTTGCCTAGAAGGTGCCTATTCACTCTAGACTTGAAGGTACCCATATTGTAGGTGGTGGGGAATACGGAGGTTGGAAGGGTATTCCAGATCTTAGCGGTGCGTATCAGGAACGAGGAAGAAAATCGTTTCGTACGTGTTTTAAGTACGTCAACTACGTACGGGTGCAGATCTTTTCGATGCCTCGAAGTTCTTACCAAGGCCAACATTTTATTAAAAAAAAAATCACGGTATAGTACCGAGTTTCTCGAACGCTGAAGGACATTAAGCGTTCACTTGAGCAAAATGAAGTTTTGCAAAGATTATACCAAGCGGGCTTTGTAATTTTGATGAAATGAGGCAAATTATACATTGCTTCGAGCGTTCGCGCGCTTCGTTGCCGTTTTCTAAGTACTTATGCTTCGAGTTATTAATTTTCACCTCTAACACAGTGTAGCAATGACGAGATTCGGTCAACAATATGATAAGATATAAAATCTTATAAATGTTTGATATCGTGTGCACTGAAGGTTACAATTTTGACAGGGAAACAAATTGACGAGCATTGTACTAAATTGGTTGTTAAATTCTTATTATTTATTTGACAAATCCTTGTAAAATTTTATTCGAACAATTGAAGTATATTAATCTCCATCAGAACATAATCTGTTTGACATTTAGCGTAAAAGTTATTTTTATGTATTTATTTACTTAATAATTTAAAAATGGTTATAAGCAGAGTTATATATTATATGTATATAAAAATAGGTAAATAAAAAGCTATCGATTTTAAAACTCGCCTTAAAAAATATAGGTTAAAGTTTCAAAATTCTAAGCGCGGATCTGTACTATTTAAGGCCTTATACTCGTACTGCTGTTATTCGCGACGTACGCGAAACTTTGATACATGACCGGGCCATAAAACGCAGTATACGCCTTCCGCGTATGCCGAGTTATGTATACATGGCCGAAATTACGTATCTAACAAAACAATATTATATTGTCACATAAGTAACGTTTGATATCACTATGTTTGAACAAGAACGTTGTGAAGCAAATTTTTAATTAATTCATTTATTTTTGTTGCAGGTATTAAATCATCGCCCTTGATTAGAAAATTGTATTTAAAGTTTCCTTTTGGGTAAGTATCTATATAACTTTATATATAGTAATATATAAAGTTTTTCATATGTTTTTCTGTTATATTAAAATTTCAACGTACATCCTTTAACATGTTCGCAAGTGTAGGCATAGTTTCCAATATCAAGCGTCGATGTCACGATGGCGCCGAATTTTATTTCTCCACGAACGGAAGCACCGGCGCTTTTTACGTACACGGTATGTCGACCGGTCGGTTTTAATTTTATTATTCTCTTTGCACGTATCGGTATATACTCCCAGCGATAGTTTGCTGATGAAGTTTGCAAGTTGTAATGCACTTCGTAAGCCACGGTAACTCGATATGTCGTACCGTACTAGGGAGTCTGTTTCGAATCAAAATGAAGCTAGCTTTTAATTTTTATCAATAGAACCTTTATCTAAACAGCGATTTATTAAACTTATGGAATTAGAAGACGTAATTAGAAATAATAATTAATCTAACAAAGCCATGCAAAGTCATCACTATTAACAAAATCGCGAAGTAGTGTTTCTAATATCTGAGAATTGATTAATAGTTCCAGATCAAACAGGGTAAATACATTCTAGACTGTTTCAATCCCTGCAGATTTATGACGGTTATGATATTTACAAAGTCCTTGTTAGTACAGCATCAATCATCAAAGGCTTCGTCTCCTTAATAACCGCGCTCCCCAAATGTCTACCTATATCAAAATCTTAGGGGTCGACTTAAGACGCGTAATGAAACTTGCAAATGGTTAGATGTGGCAAAATTGATGGAAATATACAAGTTACTTGAGATTTAATTACTATTTAACTTTTTAATTGATCCTTTTAATAATCTACGATGTTTTTTAATATGCTTAGATTTGATTAATAAACGTTGATACTTAAACTATTAAATATATATATATATATATATATGTATTTATGAATTATTATTTTTTTATTTATTTAATTCTATTTTATATAAATATACATACCATATTATATTGTTTTAATAAAGTTCAAATAAGAGAAGCAAAAAAGGCAACATTTTAGGGTAATGGTAATTTATTTCAGAATGCATGGATTCGGATTCAGGATATTTAAATAATTAGATCAATATTCGTACCTACACATGTGTACGTACCACTATATACTAATACATATGTACTACACATATTTTAGTAATACAGTAAAACATATTAAGGAATATTAGACAAATATTAAACTATATAGAATCAATACATAGTATGAAGTCGAGTTCTTTAAAATTACGGATAAAAAATGTAACATTAAACATCAAGGATAATTTAATGTCATTAGCTCCACCCCTAATAATACCCGTTCAATCAGACCTTTCATAGTTAATCGGGTTGATGCTCTTTCAGCCCCCCGTGGCCTTTTGATTAGAGACCTCTTTATAACGACCTGGTATTATACTAGTCAATTGACTTATCTTAAATTAGTGGTTGAATCTGCTAAATTACGTAATATTTAAATTAATCCACAATTAACTGCAAATTAATTAAGTAATTTAAAATAAAAACTAGATTTAAAATCAGCTTAGGGCGATCCATATCCATAAATAATGATAATAAATGTTCATAAATTGTACAAGTAAGATATAATAATTTTAAAGATCCAACGCTAAAGAAGCTATAAAAGTGTCGTTTGAGGGAAATTTCCCGTGAAGCTCACGAACGTCTGGTCACACGACGAAATCCTTGTCAAAGGCGGGTATGAATCTTTGAGAGTTATTCTAGTTCATATTTCATATTTTCCGTTTATTGACACGTCAGATTTAGAAGTAGGGATTCATCAAAGGTCTATAGATCTACGATGTAGACCATTTTGATATTGTGCTGTATTTTTCAATGATATATATTTCAATGATGTATAATTCAATGATAATAATTTATTTCACTTTTAGAATAAAAAAATAGCAGCATAAACATGGAGAACGATTATTGGTGTGAAAATTAATAAGGTAAGTAGCTTTATAGTAATGTGATTTGAAGTACTGGATAATGATCAATGAAATTGTACGGAACGTTATACGTAGCGTATACAATATGCATTTATTCTCACCCGCAACGTCCGATCGGAATTGAGTCCAGTCACGGCAAAATGTAAAGAGTTCACGCGATGTATGGAATATTTTAAATGTATCCTACGGTTGCATTGCTGTCGTGTCATTGACATTTCGTCAAAATGCAATAATACGTACAATATGTATGTCATATAACGTCGAATTAGGAATGAAGGAAAGATTCGTGAGTAAATTAATTGATTGAGTAATAAAAATATATTATCTTCAATTTATTAAGTGTTGAATTTAATTTTTATTGGTAAATTTATTTACGATCGGAAATATCTAAATAATTTATTATTTTCCAATTACTATCCGATAGCTATGTATCATTGAAACGCCGTTTAAACCATTGCACTTTCGCACTGTTGAAATTAATTCATTTCATTATTACTCCGTTGCGGACTGTAAATTTATTTAATTTGTCGCTCGCCGAGCGTGCGGTCACTGCGGTCTGACCCAGCTTCTTGTTGCAAGAAATAAATAAGCCCCCTACAAGTTAAACCCTTCCTCTCTTATTTAATTTCTTGTTTTATGAGCAACATCAAATGTTCATTTAAGAACTTCCTTATTTTCAAAGGCTACTTCATTTATTATAAAATAAGAGGTTAAACTTTGTATTGCGGAGGCTCATAAGTTTCGCTTTTAGACGTTATTAAATTTTGAAGGAGTCAACTTTTATAGGAAAGTTGAAATATCGAAGAGCAGTCGAGTAATCTTATGCCAGTTTAATCATTTCATGTTAGAAGTGCTTGTTTAATATTTCCTTAGAAATTAGATTCAAGCTTTTTTTGTTCTTTAAGTTTTCATATCGATATTTGCATATGAAATTACGAATAATACAATAACTGTGTATTATTAATATGTATATTAATTATCTCTCAGCACATAACTTGAAAATAGAAATTCAATCGTCTTCGAAATAAGTAAAGAATTTTCTGATCAAACGAGTCCAAAAATAAAGACGCGAGAGGACAGTACCGAGACGTGAGTTGTTTCCTCAATATCAGTTCACACTAGTAACATACGCGCCATTAACCGTGAAAAGAGCGATCGCGCAGAAGTGATTCAAAGGACGCGACAAATTATCGAAACGCCTTCGAGAATACTGTACATCGACAGATTGTATCGACGGACGTATCAAATGCTAGTAATTTACACTGACCTTAATTTTCTATGTTTTTTAAATAATGTATAGATAGTAAATTCATTTAAATAAAATTATGTACTAAGCCTGCAGTCACAGTTTTATAGAAAAATATAATATTATGCAATATAAATTCGTTTTAAAAAATCGGTCAACTACTAACTATACTAACAACTAAGCAACTAATGGTTGTTTTTAATTTAAATGTTAAATCGTAATTCGTTAGGTGTTCGTTTAATAGTTGACTCATTCATTCATTCGAAGGTAACTAGTTACTCTTCTTTATTATATTAAATACATAATATAATAAAAAGATGATTATCTTGGCGGCTCTTTTCGGTAAAATCGAATTCCTCTATCATGATGATTCCAAATTAAAACGATCTTCAAAAAAGATTATCTACTATAGGTTAATTATAAATAATATAAATTAAATCTGGCTCATTTAATGTCACCTACTTAGGTGTAAGCTTGTAAATATATTTTATAAAATTCTGTGGATTTTGTAATAAAATATTTATTAAAATTAATAAAAAAAAGAAAAGAAAGTTTTATAATTTTTTATTTTTGATAAAACTTTTTGTCGACAAGATGCTTACTTACATTGATTGATTTTATACCATTTATTCGGTTTATTATTTTTATCGTACTATTTGAGTGATTATTGAACTTTTTGTAACCGTTCGCTCGTTTGGAGCTGAAACAACAGCAAAAGAACTCCAGTCATTAATTAAATTAAAATATTTCACAATTTAGCTGACGTTATTTATTTGAAGATATTTATGTTATTTGCCAAATACCTCTATTAACGCTGTGATTACAGCTAGTCACCCATTCAGGTACCGGCTAATGTAAATGTTGTTTAACATGAAACAGCTAGATATTCGAATATGCAACGTGTTGCCGGTATTACTAACATACCTTTTGTAATTCTAAAAAGTAATAAAATACGGTGAATAGCGTAATTACAGTACCAATTACATTTCAAGGAATATTATTTCTCCTGTAAAGTTATCCAACCATTTATCATACTGAAGAGTCGAAATGGCTCAGTGGTTAGAAATCTGTAAATTTTAACGTTTAATTTATAACGCTATTTTATAACATTATTATATTATATCAGAACGATTGAGAATTTTATTTTTTTATTTTATTTCAAAAGTACTTAGTCATTTACCTATATTTATAAAGAAACATTATGAAACAGTATCCTATACTGGCTGTTAATAAAAAAAAATGTTGTGCCCCGCCATGTGGGGACGATATCGCCGAGTAACACAAAATTGGATGTTTTCCGCCAAAGAATACAAATGGGCTTCGGATTAGGGTGTTACGCAACGGATGAATACAGCAGGTAAAGTAGCCCCCTCGTCAACACGTACACTTGGAATTTATATTACAGAAATATTTAGCGTAAAGTAAATGTTTATAGAAATCATTTTACACTTTCAGGTAACCCCCAATCGTCAATAGATTTTGGTTTCCTGAAAGATGCAATATTTTCCACCTGTTTTTATTTATATATTTCTTAATAAATATCCATCTTATAAAATGCAATGTTTGAGGTTTTATCTCTGAATGTTAGCATTTAACTATCCATAATACCATGTATGTCGCAAAAGATATATAATTATGTTTTTGTATTGATGAAATGTGAATTTTGCTTTGTTATTTGAATTGCAATGTTTACAATATTGAGTAACTTAAAACGATAGAAAACTAAAAAAGTAATAATATTGAAAACTTCAAATTTATTACCTATAAAACAGAAAATTGAAACGATAAAACATTCGGATTTGTTAAAGGTATATTCGATTTTATTGCAAAACCACGTGTCATAAATACGCTATCAACACGCTTAGATTTCATTGAGAATGGTATTGTTATCAAAATTTATGATAGCCGCCACACTGGAGTTTCGGAACTAAGACACAAAAATATTGCCTACTGTAGCGCTAGAATCCTCATAATAAATACGCTCATCTTGTCACGAAAATTTGTGCTGGTCTGGTGTTGACATTATTCTGGAAACTGCTTTGTTATTATCTAGAGAAAATTTTTGCTTGCGTAGATATCTTATGAAATAATTGTTAAGCGTTTTAATTGCTTTCAAAATAGGAACGTTCTGATTTAGGATTTTTAATGCTTTCATTTTTCTTTCATACTGTATTAGAAAATTATGTTTTTGGACGAAAAAATAAACCTGTAATACATATATAACAATTTCTTGATTAAAGAACATTCAAAAATGTTTTTATGGATGAACCTTATATTTTTCGCAAAACTAGATGAAGATTTATCTTGATATCATTTATCGTTTCATCTCTTAGAAGTATTGCTCTCAGGTAGAACGTCTTTCTCGAGTTATCCGTTGCTATATTTCCACAAGTTTAGTAGTTCTCCTTTATTTACGAGCCCTTCAAGCCTCAGGTGTGTCTCAGCTAAGAACTTCTCACTCGCAATAAAGAGAACTGTATTTTCTTATTTGGTTTCTTGTTTCGATTTTGCTTTGTCATTTAATTTTTTTTCTCCCTTAGTGATAAATCAAATGTTTTTTTTAATTTACAAATTGAAAGCTGTGAATTATATACATTGACAGTTATGAATAATTAAAAAAAAAAAAAATCATTTTCCTGCTCTATAAAGCAAATAGTGTTTTAGTATATTTTCAAATTAATACATGAAAAAGCAAACGTTTGTTTTAAAATCTAAGAACGAGAATGTTATCTTTCATCGTCTGTATGCGCTCCATTTTGAAGTTAAAAATTGTAAAATATCACAAGTTTCTTTGAAGGGGGGATCTCTGTATCTAATGCAAACGTGATATTATGATTTTGTAGCGGGTTCAGTAACACCAATACGTCGCTTTGACGAGTAACTTCTTTGAACGTTGAACCTCTGACGGTTTTCATACGTGATATCAAAGAAGCTCTCTGAAAGCATTACTCTTTGAAAGCGTATAGTTTATGCGTCATAGATCGCGCGGCTATAATGGTTATTTTTTTCGATACACCTGTATTTTCATATTATTATAATAAAAAAGTTTTTGAAGACATTGAAATACCAAATTAATGAATGTTAATGTGCTATTATTGCTATTAGTTCTAATAAACATTCACGTACAAAAAAACATACATTATACGTAATTAACTACATCTTTTACTTTGCATACATCGGTCAGATTATTTTTGTAATGTTATGTAACTTTAGTGTATTTATAAGAAAATGTTTATGCTCCTAATATTATAATCGTACTATTTCCATAACCTTTTGTTTATTTGCGGTCACTGAAGTCGTTTAGTTTTTTCTCTTTTTGCGATTTATGTAATCGCTAAGCCAACAGTGAATTATATCCGAAAACTGTATTTGTCGTCGAGTAGAATATGTTCTCAGATGATTTATGTGCTTGTACGATGTTTATTATTTTTATATTCTTGTTGTTTCGAAAGAAATTTACGATTGTGAAGATAAATCCTCTTCGTCTTTTTGTAGACATACGAGCTAATGCGGTTTGCATGATGTATGCCTCCGCGGCCTGTCTTTGAGCTTACGTATGTATATAAGTCTTTCAAGACTTTATTCTTTGTTAACTAAAAATCTCAATAAAAATTTAATACATAATATACATCACTTTAAAGAATTAAAAAGTTTCTGTATCGTATTGTGATTCGTTATCGTTAATGGTTAACAAATGATTTGTACTTTTTTAAGTAATACGACATTACTGTAGTACCGTGTAAACTAGTATACTTAAATATGGGAAGGTCTTATCTTGGAAAATAAAACCAATTCTAACAACATTTTAAACTTATTTGAAAAATTTTAAAAAAAATATTGTTATACAGACTACGAGCGTTTCCTGCAACCGTGCCCATACAAAATTCATACGAAATAACCGAATACACAAGTTTGTTCTATTTGATTTTTATGACGAAGCAACCCATCTGAATGGCTTGACGACGATAGACGAACGAATAAATTGTTCTAGTTTCGATCTTACTCTAAATTAAGATAACGAAACGAGACGGAAAAAGCTCGGCTTGTGAAGTATTCAGGGATGTGGCTCTCACGATCGATAAGAATCGTGAATAAGCATTTGTTTTATTATTTAATATGCAAAAGTGCAAGTGAATGTACTTCCATTAGAACACTCTGTATCGCATCATTTTATTCGAATTATATACATTAGGCCCGATTACGATTGTTAAACAAAATTGATTTAAAATTATTTGTCATGTCTAAAATGTTATACAAAAAACATAACCTAATTTTGTTTAAAAGCAAATTTAGAATTAATTAAACTGATTTTAATCTATATTTTCCGACATCTTCTCTAAACGTTATCTGAATGAAAATGTTCGTTATATATACATTCATGTAGATTTCTTAATTTGAATAATGCGATATAATCTTAACAGAGAAATAATCAATTTAACAATCATTGATTCACCAGAATTTGTTTATAAATGGTAGTTAATAAATAAACGTAATCGTCAATTCATATCTTTTAAACAGTACATTAAACATGGTGACACGGTATCCAATTGGTAAACTTTATTTTGTTAGTTATTTAAACAAATTATCAGATCTTACTCACCGGCGCCGAGCGCGCCGGAACACCGAAGACTCCTTCTCCATTCCTAGAAGGGTTTTCCGAGTACAGGACCACCTAGCCTTGGTGGTGCTGTAGCGACATCTATCTCGCCACATACGAAAACTAAAAACTGACGTACCCTACATCGCGATATTAAAGTTATCCGAGCGATTGAATATACTATATACAAGAACCCGACAACAACCGTCGGGCGGTAGCCCACCAGACTAACACCCGTCTGGTCGGAGGATCCTCCCTTTTCAATGGTCAACACCAAACTGGTGACCCCGAGCATGAACGTCAGCGCAGCCTTCGCAAAAACTACGTCATCGTGACGTCATCATCACTTCCTCAAGCTTTCGAGCAGCGAGTCATACAGCCAGCCAGCATCCACGACTACTGCGGGTATCCTGACCACCAGCATGCAGCGGACGCGCATTCCTGGTCATCACCCACAGTCTTCTCAGCGACCTTGGTACAGCACACTGCACTTCGGCCGGTCAGCAAGCAGAGACGCACTTCTCTCCTGGTCGACGCAGCAGCCAGCCACTACGCAGCACTGCACCACTCCGACTCACTGGAGCATTTGCAGCATCAACCCGACTCACTGGGGCATCACCGCATACAGTTCTGACTCACCGTGAACTATGCGGCATCTGGTTCCGACTCACTGGAACATTCCACTGGCCCGGCAAACATCACAAGACATATGGACGACTCAACCTGCTATCGACCTCCGGTCTCGGAGGGGAGTGATGTAGCGACATCTATTTCGCCACATACGAAAACTAAAAACTGACGTACCCTACATCGCGATATTAAAGTTATCCGAGCGATTGAATATATATACAAGAACCCGACAACAACCGTCGGGCGGTAGCCCACCAGACAAACACCCGTCTGGTCGGAGGATCCTCCCTTTTCAATGTTCAACACCAAAGTGCTTACGGTGCCTGCGGAAGGTCTCCGCCAATTATAAAAATAAAGCTTATAATGTTAATAAGCTAATGGTTAAAAAAAGTAAGTTTTGTACTCCTTATTCATCATTCTTTTAGATCGTTCAGTCTCTTAACGAGCTCATTTTTCATTTTAAAACAAGACCGAAGATCAGCTTCCGATAATTATAAAAAAGTATTGCAACTTATCATATTGAGTTTGAACGAACAAATTGCTTGCTTACCTCGAGGCTTGAATTTTGATATTTTATAAGCCAGATGGTATTTTTGTAAGATATGTTTTAAGTAGTTCTTTATTTAAAATTATATGCTATTATATATATATATATATTTTATAATGATAGAAAACAAAATAAGATCAAATATAAAAGTTCTAAATTTGAAAAATAACTTTAACCTTACCCTCTTAGAAGTTTCTTCCGCCGGTTTATTGAAACATCCGAATAATGGCGGCACTCCTCGAGTGTTGGTGAGCGTTGTCGTTTATTCTAACGACATTAGTCCATTGCGTCTCCAACGCGGCAACTATTCAATTGAGGACTAGAAAACGAGGAAGTGCAGTTATCGTTGTCATATATTTTCATTTTAGAAGTTTTTATTTAAGCATACTTTATTCCGACCCTAACGTGCTTTCAAAGGAAGGGATGGGGTATCGAGTTTTTATCAACATATTTATATAATTTATATGTAACGCTAGTACAATTTTGTAAAGCTTGTATATATTTATTATCACTAGGTGTTTCTAAAACTGATTAGGCTTAAAAATAATATCGGACTTAAACGTTTTAATATACTTAATGTAATACTAAATTAATGTTATTTTTTATTTAAACAGCAACATATACGAGTGAGTAGTTAATTACCATACTTTCTTAAGTGATGCACTCTCTAGTTTCCTTCTCATAGGTTTGATATTTTTCTCTTCAAATTTAATGGTGATCTCATTAAAATTTCGCCTCTAACTATATCCTGTACAATTTAAACAATATCAATACATATCATCATTCGTTTTCCACTGCGAGTATCCTTCTTTTACAGAATATGCTAAAAGTGGCAATTATATTTACTAAACCGTTTTGTATTTAATTTTAATCTTTTGCTTTCGCTTTCTCATAAAAAAAGAATAATACGATTTAAAAGTCTAACTCTTGCTTCGTTGTAGTTTTTAGCTTCTCTTTTTATATAAAGAAATTAGTAACTGTGACTTAATAAGCATGTAGTGTTTGCTTTAAAATGATTTTACATAATCTGTGTATTATTATTGTATGTTACATACATAATTATAAACATCTTAACCGATTCTGATAAATGGCATTTTATGTCGAAGAAAACCAACAAATGGAAGGTTTTTATTTATTAGAAGCAATTTGTCATTCTACTGTAAGAGGGGATTTAAATAAAGGCGAAAAAGAAATTACCATTGCAAATGCAATTCTATAAAATGTCACACGTGTTAGAAAAATGTCCACCGTGGATTCAATACATTGCCGGTTTCAATTCGAAATCAGGTACGGTTCGGCTGGGGTATACGTAAATCGTCGATCCGGATCGAAATCGAATTTTTAATAGAACACTATCGGTTTGGCCAATAAATCTCGGGCCGAATCCTCGCGAACCCAGATCGGCTGTTTCCGTAGGAACGACATCTGCCGTTGACTGGAAACGGTCCAAGAGCAAGCTATCTGCAGATACGACAAACCGAATAAATTATGTGGGAACGTAGCTACCAACGCGATACCAGGTAATAAGCTTGAATTTCCTTCTGGCAAATTTGACTTTAAAACTTTGATCTTGGTTACGTTACGGATTTTTCTGAAAAGTATTTCTAAATGTATTTCTGTAATGGGCTTGTTACTAAAGTGCTGTTCCTGTACATTTGCCGTAAAAAGCGGGAATGCCTTAAGTTCTTTGCAGTCGATAAAATATAGGTATTTACATATTCATAGATGTATTAAAATAATTCTGAATTTTTCAGAGGAAGCTGCAGTTCATAAAATAAAAAGACGCAATAAGTCTCTAATATCGAAACATAAAATCACGAATACTGAGTGTTATTGGTCGTAGGAGGTTTAAATCGGTGGGACCGTTCAAAAGATGAAAGAGCTTACTCGGCGTCGCGTCTTGATTTATTGGCTCCTCAAAACCGCTGCCGGTGAAATCTTCGATTGCTTGCTGTGAACATTAAAAGTCGCTTATAACTATATATATTTCGCATTAGTATATTTTTTTAATGTTAGAAATACTTAAACATGACGATTTGACGTTCTTTGCTCCTATTTTTTATCAGTTTCCTACAATTTGTCACGATTAAAAAACAAACAAAATTGTATTTTTTTTATACTTATATACTCGAATCATTAGTAAGTGAATGAATTTTATAATATACATAAAACATTTGATTTAAACAGGTTAATGGAGCCGTAAAGTCAGCGAATATTCATTTTCAAACCAGTTGGTTTTAAAAGCCGGTCAGCGAACCCTCATTATCAAACCAGCAACTATATCAGTCAATTACGTAATACATATATGTACTGTATATCAGGACTCATCACGCTAAGAGGATTTGTAACGTAAGCATTACATATTAATTGTTGAGTAAATGAACATTTCCTTTTCATCTACAGTTTCATTTTAAAAATTGCATCGTTCTGAACGTGCGATTCGTACTGACCTAAATATTACGATGGATATGATCGAGTGGTAGAAATATGTGAAGTGCAGTTTGATTTTGTGATTTAGTGGTTTTCAATCAGAAAGCGTACTTATTTATCTACACATCGTAAATCCGTAACGGGATCGCGGTAGCACAGTATTTTGTATTAAAAAAGTTGGTCATGGTCTCTCTTTGCAATTACTGGCACAATTAATAAATTTTATGTATAAATTATTCACACACTATGCCCGATCAATTTTCCTGGCTAACAACAAAATATTTTTTTATTATAGAGGTTGCCTGGCAGAGATCACTGTAAGTGACAAGGCCGCCTTTGCGTACTATATTATGTAAAACTTGTTCTTTGTATTTGTTATGTTTTCGTAGTGTGTGCAATAAATAATAAATAAATGAATGAGAGATATAATTATTTTGGGTTCCGTGGACAGCGACAGCACATTGATGATGAAACGGTTAAGCTTCTTGCAGTTTCACTTACCATCGAGTAGTAGTTTGCTCTTTTGCCTGCTTATACTAAATTTAAAAAAAAAAGTTTTTAATACTATTAGTTTATTTCACACGGAAATTGCTAAGCTAAATGATTCTCTGTGCAACAAAAATGGCCACATGAACAAAATTACAGGTCGTTATAAATATTAATAATATGTAATAATATTAATATAAAATAATTGACTAATTTATTTGTACATGAAAAAATTTCACAAAGTCCACCGTCCCAAATGGAGTAATGGTGCACGAAAAAGGTTTTATTTTTTATGAGACTTGTTATGTTGTGTTTTAAGTCTGCCAAGTTTTAAGTGAATATCATTGTAGAAAACATGTATCGTACAAAGCCTATTTGAATTTCACTGTCTCCTTTATACTCTTATTCTTCTAACGCTACTTTTAGCAATATACATATTTTTCGATAAATCAGACATCGGATCGTAAAGTATGCTAGCTCGAATTTTACTTGCTTTGATATTTTGGATGATGGTAAGAGTCCAACAACAGTAATGAAGAAGAAAATTAAGTTCACTCGGTATATATTGTGGTACACAAGTTAACCAAAGATGGCAATCTGACAAGACAACAAGAGAGAGATCTTACGACCACCAACGGCTGTATGTGCAAGTTGGCTGTACCGGGTCACGGGAAGTTTTCTTACATCATAGAACAACTCAACATTTTTTTAAATTACGATACAGGACTTTTGTATGTGCACTGTGCAGCATCCTATGCTTGCCATTACACCAAAGAGGAACAAATTTAATTTGACTGAATTACTATCATAAACCCTTTTCTTTTAAATGATTTTGATATTCAAGATTTAACTATTTCTGCAATATGTTTCCTGATTTCATTTTATAAAACATCATTTTTTATCTTCTTAGATTATTTACATAAAGTTTTGCCTCTTAACAAACCTCGATAAAGTAAAAGAAATATTCATACCACAATCTTCGGACTTTATTAAATGCTCACAATGGAAGATAGGTCAAGGGCTTAAATAAAAATATCTTCACAATATTGTGCTTTTTTTATCTTTACAAAATCAATCCTAATGAAAATTGAACTGGGATAATTTTCTTGATGTACTATAAACAAGGTTCTTGGAGCTTATTCCACCACGCTGCTCCAATGCGGATTGGTGGAATACACATGTGACAGAATTTCAGTGAAATTTGATATATGCAGGTTTCCTCACGACGAAAACCTTCTTCTCAAAAGAGGAGAAGAGGCCTTAGCCCAGCAGTGGGACATTCACAGGCTGTTACTATAAACAAATATAATTTCACAAATCATGGACCAAATGTAAAATACATTATCAAAGAAATAAATGATTATATATAAACGGTTGATAATACATGTCTGATAATATTTGTGATTATATTTTAAGTACAGATAGCAAACGAGTTTTTTACTTATGTAAATATCAGAATTAAATTGCTTGTTTCGGATTTGTTTTATATGATATTTTAATAATGCATTAAGTAAGGAGTGCAACAGAAATTATATACGCCATTAATAAATATTTTCATTATTGAAACAAGTTGTTACTATATAATTTGAGAAATTACAATCTCCTATTGTGTGAAAAATTAGACTTATTATAGTTTCAATTAAACAATTTAATGTATTTGAAATTTTATATGAATAATTACTTTTATTCCGTGCTCTTTCCTTGGATATGAAAATATATAAAAAATAAAAAGTAATTACTAAATAATGCTTTGTATAATTCTAAAACATTGAATACCTTAATATTTATACATGTAGCGTTATAAGTGTATTCATTAATTATTATTAATTAATTCAGATCCTAAACGAGCGGTCCGAGTGTCAATGTGGAGTGTTAAAAAACTTAATTAAGCGTCGCAAAGACTGACATGAGTATTCGCTACTACCGTGAAATCTCTCGCAGCTATTTCCAACAGCAAATTGTTTGGCGTCGGCAAACCTTCCTACCTCCTATTTATGTGATCGATGAACGATTAGCCTAATAATTATAATTATATTAATTTATAATTATGAAATGGTGATTTATATTGGTTATACAAGTTTCCTCAGTATTTTGTGGTCAAATTACTCGATTGTCTGCCGCTTATAAAATTTCAATCAGCTACTTTCAAGTTTTATTGATATCCGATTCTACCATTCTATGATTCTAAAGAGCTAACTTCACAGTATACTGACAATAAGAGCAAGATTGGAGTGGATATCATGAAAAAAATAAATAAAAAGAGTAATAAATTAAACTTTAAGAAAAATATGTAAAATTACAAAGAAATATTAAATATACGACAACAATACAATAGTATAACATTATAATGATGTAGTAACTAACATTAAATGTTTATGTTACTAAAATGAATTAAATATAAAATAATAAAAGGTTTTTTAAAATCAAGCGAAAAATGGCCGTTTTATTATTTGATACTCTTCATCATTTAACTTCTATGACGGAATGTTCGTGCTTCAAAATTTTTAAAGAAACGTAACAAAGCGCTACATGACAGGCAGAAGTATGGAGAGACAGCTTTGAATTCAAATAACCGTAACGAAATAAATATAAAGCGCACGCACAAAATACTGAAGAAGAATTTGTTACTTTTATTTCTTATCTGTTGTTTTGTATATATCCGTTGTATTTTTAAATAGCCTGTATTGAAGCGTGCGCGGGTGGAAGTTGGCTAGAGAGAGCAAACGACAGGGAAGGATGGCATTCCTTGGGGGAGGCCTTTACCCGAACGGGGTCCATGCATTATATAATTAGGTAGTTGATAATTAAAGAAAAAAAAAGTAAACTGATTACAAAATAGAACTTATAATTATAAACCAAATTCATCTAGGCGTAACAAATGTAATTGAATATTTTTAGTTTAAGATGTTACCAATTGCATTCGTTTAATATGTACTTTGCATGGAATTAAATAAAGCTTTATTATTATTATTATTATATAGCCTTATAGGCTTAAAGTTAAAGTATACTTGTGTTTTGACTATAACAAAATATACTGCAAATCCAAGGCTAATTAAATGATTGATCTGCTACTAAATCGAATTTAAAGTTCTTAATTGTTTCTATTCCTAATTGTATTGATAAGTCTAAATGTTTGCTTTCTGATTTCTTTCATACAAAAATATATTATGTATATATTATAGATCACTTACATTATAATCATATTTTAACCCATAAACGTACATTTTATCCTTATATTTGCCTAATTTATAACGAAAATATTTAGGCTTTTTAAAAAATCGATTTACCTAAAATGATATGAGACATGAGGAGAAGAATAATTGCACATATTCAGCACCTCACGGATCGTATTATGCAAATAGGGACAATCACGAAGTAATCTATCAAAATGGCGCCGGCATCACATACCCGGCTGCTCATTAACTATAAGGGGCGAGATAACGAAACGATCTAGTCTGATATGAGATATTTGAACCTTTTCTGAAATAAAATTTTTCGAAGAATAAAGTGAAAATTGTTTGAAAGGGTACAATTCTTTGATTTCCGAAGAGAAATGTGTTAGTACATATGCGAAACATAAATGGTGGATGAAGATATTTTTTATGTAATAATTCTACATACAATATTGAAATACGATGGTATGGAAGCTTAAACATTTGTACACCATTCACTCATCCTATGTATATTCTCACATTAAATAATAATGCTCAGTTATGTTGTGTTCCGCTTTGAATGGTGAGCGAGCCAGTGTACAGGATAATTATTATTATGTTAGTTTACATGCTTGGTGGCGCACTACCAATGTAAGGGAAAGTTATTATTTCTTACAGAGCCTATGTCTATGGGCAGTGGAGACCACTTACCATCAGGTGGCCTATATAAAACAAAATGAAATTAAGTAGAGGGACATCATAATATGTTGTAATTTTTGCGGGAATTATTCATCATTACACCTTCATGATACGTTAATTATATAAAGTTTTAGGAACCCGTGGAACGACAAAAAAATTGTCGATTAATACTCGAGGGCCGAGTTACTTAATGAGCTATTTATAAAGGTCTGGATTTCCTACAGCGAATCTAACCATTTCCCAAAACAGTACTTACACATTCAATTAATTCATAATGAGGGTAGTAATTTGTTGAATTTCTCTATTTTAAAAGTTGAAGTACAATACCCAAATACATACAACATTTTTAAGAAAAACACTCAATAGTATAGCATGAATTTCTCAAAGGAGACCAGGCTCTATTTATGTAACATTCACTAAAATGAAGAAATGAAGTCGCAACTAACCAGCATCCGTGTTTACACCATTCTCCCCTGGAAATATATCTCTCATTATAAAATGTAACATTGATTTGTTCAATGTCAAACCATGTTAGAGATCAACTGACTTACTAGCATTAGCAAGCCTAGAATTATTTATAATACCTAAGGCACATATCTCTTCCGCACTTCACGATTAATTATTCGTTAACCGTTTTTTTTTTTGTTCTTGTTAAACTAATACAATGAGCGTTATTTTCATCTTCATAATGTGATGCTATTCAATTTAAAAGTGGTATATCCTTGTACATTAGAAGCCGGATCACAATCCTACGCTTGTCAGTTTCGTGACTCATATCGAATACGTGCATACAAATGCGTGACCCAAGATATAAACGTTTAAATTACGAAGGTGTTGCGTCAATGAAGTGTAAAATTTACACTTATTTATTGAAATAAACTCGGTCGAAGCCCGAACATAATCATTATCGAAAATTTGTGTAAAAATTTATATGAATTTGCATGTTTGGAACTTTTGCAGGTCTTCAATAGTTAACAAATTAAATAAAGAAAGATTTGGTTCTTTTTTTGACAAAAAATGTAACGAACTGTTTTGTCTTTGCGCATTTATATATAAATTTCAATATAAAAATATTCTACGTGTACTCCACGATATGATTTAAAAATAAAAAAATAAAAAGACCAATTTATATTAAAATATACCTACGAATGTAAAGTTTTAATGGAGAGACGTAAATGACTTCGGTAGAGGATGCTAGTACAAGAGCTGAAAGTCATATCCTCAAGAATTAATACCAAGGGAGTCGTTGCTAACGAATATACGCTTCAGGTTTAACACGTGACCCAAAAATTTTGGCACTACGAACATTACACTGCATAGTTGAATATCAACACGCATTTTAATTAGCTAACGCGGCCTTCCCGCTACAATAGTGTGTCTCGTACAATTGTGCCTTTGAATTTGTGTATGCATGTTGAACGTTTTAATTTACAGCATCAAGATTAACTTAATTTATAAAATTATACTTTTCATTTCCAAGTATTATTTTCTTGTTTATATATGATGAAACGAATAATTTGTTTACTTTTTTTTATACATATTTAAATAGTTATTTCTTTTTATAAATTTTTTATCAGAATGTTCAAAAGTAACAGTTTACTTTCAGATGATAATTTCTACGTCCGTTTTCAGTGAAATAAGTAATAAATAGGAGCACTTTGAATTACTTGATTTAATCTATTTTGTAGTTATTAGAATAAAATTAGCTGACATCGTTTTGTTGATGTATATTTTATAACTAACAAGATTAATTTCCTTTGTAATTCTATTTCAATTATATGAGCATAAACCTGCCGTTTATCAATGATTCACCGGTTTCTGAGTAACAGAAACAATAATATGATCGGACCTTTGGAATTTATTTACAACAAGTCATAATAAAATAAGTCAAGTTAGATAGATCAGTAACTTTATTACAATCAGATTCGATTGCTATTGAGATTACATTATACAACGAATCGAAGTGGTCTTGTTTGTAAATAAGATTCTGTAATAGAAATGGTGGGTCATTTGCAGGTTCAAATTCGGGGCCGCTTAATCTAAAGTCTACAATTTATCTTGTGCTCGACATGAGAAGAATCGTGAGCAAATCTGATATATTTATTCCAGCCCAGTGAAATAACTTCATAGGTTACTCGATAACCATATTCTAGTAGGAGAGGTGGCGTTCTTCTTATCTTTATCGGTCTTTTACCTAATTACTACAGTTATATTTAAATATATTTCATTTAAATTCTAACCGTTTTAAATTCGCTACAAGTAGAACGTGTTTTCTGAGCGACTCCATAACACTATAAAATAAAGAAAAATAGCCAGATCGTAACCTATCGAAAAATTAAGAACGGCGCACAATGTTTATAATATAACGGACCAATTTCAGTTTTATAAAAACACGTGTCTAACTGAACCGAAATATTATGAACTATTAAAGTTTTTTTACGTTTTATAATAAATTGATAATATTACTTTAATTTTATAGGTTTCAATCTGTCTTTATTTATAACATAAAACTCCTAATCTACGGCACTATATACAAATATATTATGTCTGTATATTACGAATTTTAATTATTTTTCAAATTATACTTTAAGCAATTATATGTACTGTAATATAAAAATCAATATTTAGAACAAAGGTTAAAAAGTTCGCAATATGAAGGTGGAGATGCGATGTAAAAATTCATTATCCCAAGAGATTACCCCGTACCTACAAAGATATTAAAAGCTTAAATGTGGGGCAAAGTGTTGTCTATGTGATTATATAGACACACACTTTCACATTACAAAGCCAGAGTACCCACTTCTATATCTTAATAATACTTAACATTATTATATTATCTGTAATAGTAATTATCTTTTCTAATTATATGTTTTTAAGTTTTCCCACTTGGTCGTTCGACTTCGACCTCTTAAAGTTAAATCGTATAATCTCCAGAATTTGATGTCCCCGAAGCTCGATTATATATATTTTTAGAAGCATGTCAGTGTCGTATATATGCTTGTATTTCTTGTTTATTTGTATATGTTCATATGTGATTAAGATATTCTTCTCGAAAATAACTTCGCTCGTTGTATTGTATGATTATTTGTTAATTATGTAATTATACAAGTTTTAATAAAATTCGATTGTGATATGATGTTATAACTAGTCTCACATAGACCAACCTGTAGTTCGATTTGGAATTCCCTTCTGATCTGAATTATTTGTACGCTATAATTAAAAATAATATTAAAGGGAAGAATATAAAATATGCATATAAAAAAAATTACATACAATTAAGGATCAGTGTATTTACAATGATTTAAAAATGACATAACAACAAAAATACAGGTCGTATTTGCTTCAGAATAGAAGTGTTATCGTATGAAATAACAACTGTTCGGGCGTACATTAGCTTACCTCAATCTTTTAATACTTTAAATACTTCTTATTGTTCGTACAATTTAATAAACTGAGCAATTAAAAAATATCAACGATTACGAAAGTTAGACCCGTCCGCTTCGGTTTGCAATTTTTATAGCGCACAAATTGAACGATCTCCCAGGGGTGTGAACGAAGCAGATATTATATTGATTTGAAGTTCTATTTAATACGTTATATTCAGATACTTGAATTTGCATTAATTTGTTTCGGATACCTTGCAATAAAGGCGAAAGTAACTATTGACTCTTTGCAATGTTTTTACGGATAATTGGACGAAATATATGTAGATAGGTTAAGATGCCAAAAATAGAATACACAGCTACTGCATGAAATAAATAAAATACAAATCCATAGCTGGGTGATTAATTAAATTAATATAATCCTTATTTATTCAGTGGATAGTGAAAGTGGATTTTAAATATCATCACGAGATCAAATCCGGGTAAGCACCACTAACTTTTAACGTGTTTAATTTGAAAGAAATTTTAAAGAAAAATGTGATGTGCTGCTTCTTCCACCAATCCGTAATAAAGCGGCGTGGTGGAATGAGATCCAAACTTTTTCCCAAAAAGGCGATCAGGCATATGCCTAGCGTTGAGATATTTACGGACTGTTACGTCAACTTTAATATAGTGTGTAGAGAAATTATCTCAAATATTTTAGCAAAATATGTACTCGCCTCATCCGACACGGTAATAGCATAATTTAAAAAGCGAAATAGCGCGCATTTTTCAGTAATCGTATTACCATCATTGGCTTGACTACTCAATTAGCGTCAGTGAGTTCATGTTTTATAGTATATTTATATTTGTAGGAAATAGACCTTCGAAACGACCTCCGGTAAACATATTTCAACCTTAAACCGTTATTAATCCTATGTTAACTCAATTAGGCGTCGAGTCCCTTATTAAGGGCGGATATAGCGGATACGACGCGGGTTATAAGTGCTTCGGGGCGCGTCGACTCGGAAACTAGAATGGTGGCACGGTCTAAGCTCTCAGGCAAGAAGGATGGCGTCGGGGCGACGATTGAGATAAAAAAATGCCATTTTTACACTTAATGAAACTTTAAAAAAAAAATTATAGCATATCAAAAACATTTACAGCTTTTGTAGCTTAGCGACTGTTTAATTAAACACTGATTTCGCTCTCTCTGTCATTAATGATTTGACATTCGAAAGAAGAGGACGGAGCATTGTTTAAGTAATCTCCCGCTAAATAATGTTTATACGTAATACCGTTAATGTTTCAACGAAATAACCGCCAATTCTGTTATCTTTAGAATTATTTTAAAATCAATTTATTATTGTTTAAAAAAAAAATTAAAGTCGATAATACTGCGATTACTTTTAAAACATTTGCTATTAATTCATCAGCGTAAAAAAATATCGATTCGAAATAATTCAATGCACATTTCAACTTTTTTTTTTTTTTTTTTTTTTTTTTTTTTTATTGTATAGATTGGCGGACGAGCATATGGGCCACCTGATGGTAAGTGTTCACCAACGCCCATAGACAATGGCGTTGTAAGAAATGTTAACCATCACTTACATTGCCAATGCGCCACCAACCTTGGAAACTAAGATGTTATGTCCCTTGTGCCTGTAATTACACTGGCTCACTCACCCTTCAAACCGGAACACAACAATACAAAGTACTGCTGTTTTGCGGTAGAATATCTGATGAGTGGGTGGTACCTACCCAGACGAGCTTGCACAAAGCTCTACCACCGAGTTAACCGAGTCAACATGTCATAAATAAAAATGTTGAAATGACTGCTACAGTTATTGAAAAATAGTTTTCAATTCAATTTTGTATCTAGTACTCTGTGCTAATAGAAGATCGTGGAAAGTGTTTCTAGAGGCGCGGAATCGAAGGCAGAATCGTGGCCGGCCGTGGACTAATGCGTCCTCTGTAACGAACGGCGACGAGCACTCTTGAGATAGTCAGGGTTGCCAAATTCTCCATTCATTAATTAAAGTTAAATTTGGCTCTCGAACGATTATTCGACCTGAGTAAATTGAAATTAAACGGCATCTTTGTATTATCTCAAGTTCGAATACTAATGTTAAATTGAAATGTAAAAGGGTGATTTAATTAATTTTAGTGTCAAACTATCGTTTCTTAAGGTAGCTGATAGATATACAAATATAAAATTTTTAATAAATGTAGAATACATAATACATACTTGTATACAAACCCGGGGCCGGAATCGAACCCGCAAACCCGAAGCGGAAAACAGCGTCACTGCCAATTGCGCCAACGGACTAAATAAATATTTATTATTCGGTATTATTTTACGACAAAATGACGATGAAAATAATTACAGTTGCTATGGTAACGTGTAATGCACAGCCCTGTTAAACTCGACGCGAGCGAACCATTCAAGTACTGGTTTCTAAACGAGTTCAGTACGTCAAGGGCCT
Organism: Nymphalis polychloros; assembly: GCA_905220585.2. NCBI lineage: Eukaryota > Metazoa > Arthropoda > Insecta > Lepidoptera > Nymphalidae > Nymphalis > Nymphalis polychloros. The sequence continues at coordinate 4,508,690 of HG992251.1, forward strand.
TTGCGAGATCCTTTGAGTGTTCTATGATTTTCGGCCACCTGAATTCGTAGCGATCGGGTTAAGCCGGACTTGGGTCTTTTATATTATTAAATTACGTGTATTTGATTTACTCGACTGACTCTCCAAAAATGAAGGGAAATATTAGGTATGTGGGTTTGTATGGGTGAACGAGGTATAAAAGGTTCTTCATTAACATTATTCGAGGGAAAGTTGATTCAAAGTAATATTCGAATATATACTGTTTTTCTTTTAAGTATGATTAAATAATGTAATAAATATATACAAATTATAGTTCAAAAATATTATACAGTCATATCCACATGGAAATAATAATATCAGAATATTTTCGTTGAATCACAATTCCGTTTTTGTGGGCGATAAGTCTTCTTGTTTTAATAAATCTCAAGTTTCTTAAAATATGACCTTTCAGATGAATGGTATATCTCGTTTTATAATAATTAAATGTTCAAATATGATATAAATATAAATTGTTATTATGCTCCTCTGATAAATGTTTCCCATTGTTCACAGATTCAGTGACGTCAAGATAAACAGAAAGGTAAGAAGCGCTAGCTTTTGTAAATAGAAATCGTAAGAAAACACATTACCGGTCCTAATGGAAACGGAATGAAAAAATATATGCGGTAGAAAAAGCCATTAAACATTTTCAATAAAGGCCGATTGATGTCATCTCATTCAACCATTAATTCAGCTATTGTGAGTAACGTTGGACTATCGGGTACGTTTCAATCAATTGACCGAGAGTCGCGGGTCGGACGTGTGCGGGATCAAAACTGGACTCTCGAATCATTACTTTGACCGTTATTAACGATAGTGTTGAACTTAATGGGGACGATTTGGTTTCGAGATAAATTAAACGGAACGCTTACGATAAATCCATACCGTACGAATGTCTGTCTATTAGGAAATCCTACTAAAAAACATTTTCCTTGTCACAGTACTTAAACTAATAATTATAAGTGATCTATTTTTGGAAAAGATGGGACATTTGATATTTAGCGCGTTCGTTGGTAGTTAGTGATTGAGTCTGTATTTAGACCTCGACAACTATTCGATTTACGATTATGTTAAATTGTACACTGCAATCAGTTCTCGGTTAATACTCGTACCTCTATATATTTATTGGTAATGCAACACAATTCCACTTAACAACTTATGTCCACTTTAATTTTAATTTAAAAGTTCCGATAACAACTTCGTCGACATTCAAAACGCTTTTTTTACGAATGCCTAAAAATACCATAGATTATTCAAGAGCTCGTTTAATGATATCACGTCAATTCAATGTCAAACTTGTTCATTTCTCTCTATTCTTCCTGTGATTTGGTATAGGCTACACGTGTGGAACCAACGATCGTAGACGTTAAAACAAGCTCTTAAGTGTGTAGACTCTTACGTTTGTAATTACGCTGTCTGATTATGTAATTCGCAGCACTGAAATGAAAAATAAGAAATGACTTAACATCGCGATTCTTTAACTCAACTCCCATAATTGGTTCGAAATATTAAGGATTATAATAATTATTTATTTAAATAAACGCTTAGTTGTTATTAGATTAACTATTGTCATATTTTTGGACAATTTCCAGAGCAATATTCGTTGGTTTATATACATGTCATTTGAGTTTGAAACGATAGCACAGATTGATGTCGGACAAGGTTGCCGGCCTTTGACAGGATGACGGCGTTTATTTCATCATATTGGTATATAGTTTTATGACTTTTAAACTTAGTTTGATACGATATGTCCGTTGACAATATTTAGTTAGAAGCTTCATAACTGGTGTAGTGTCTAATTTGTATGGTTGCTGACTGTCTCGTTGGTCTAGTGGCTAGATATAAGCCGAACTGAAGTTCTGAGGTCAAACTATGTCAAACCGTGTCGGGCCGATCCGAAGTAATTGGAATTTAGTGTCGCAACTTCTCAGTAGCAGCCTGGAGTCAGGAAGTTGGAAGTGCTGCACGCACTGCCGTTTCAGGTACCCAGGTGCCGAAGAGATTTCTGGGCTTAAAAACCGCGTCGGGCTATAGCTATCCAGAGTTACGTAGTAAAAAAAAGTCTTGTTATAAAGCCAGTCAGTACGCCAATTATATACATACATATGTGTTTGTTATACAGTAGGACGATTTTTGAATTAATTTTGCGGAACTGATAAGCGATGCTTGTTATTTTTCTTTATATGTAAGCATATACGATACAGTGACAGCCTATGAATGTTCCACTGCTGGGCTAAGGCGTCCTCTCCTTTTGAGGAGAAGGTTTTGGAGCTTATTCCACCACGCTGCTCCAATGCGGGTTGGTGGAATCCACATGTGGTAGAATTTCAGTGAAATTAGACACATGCAGGTTTCCTCATGATGTTTTCCTTCACCTTTAAGCACGAGATGAATTTTAAAAACAAATTAAGCACATGAAAATTCAGTGGTGCTTGCCCGGGTTTGAACCCACGATTATCGGTTAACATTCACGCGTTCTTACCACTGGGCCATCTCGGCTTATAAAAACAAATTAAAACATTAAGCGCGTTTCCATTCTATTACTGAATATAACAAAATTATTGCTCGCCGGTGAAACTGTATTCGGTAAGACAATTTGAAACCACCACTCTTAAGGAAAATTACATTTTATGAGATGCTTCAGAATATAAAGTTAACACACTTGTTTCGCCATGACATCATCTTCAAATCCTTAAAGAGCTTTTTTTAATTCTGTCCGACTTCAGTGTCAAATTTCATTAAGATCTGTCCAGCAAATTAACCATTAGTGACGGGCAAATAATCACACATACTTTCCAATTTAATATTGGAGATGTTATGCTCATAGTTCTGTCAAAGTTTCGATTACAAGCGGTTAGGATCGGCACTTTCATTCTTATCACATTAACTTAATTCATTTTATCTCATAAAATATGACATATAATGTAATGAAGTCTATTATAGACTATGTCTGATCTCTCTCCGGTCGTGTCAGGTTGCCGTCTCAGTGGATTATGCTAGTGAGGGAATAGAGAGTGCAGTGTGCGCGCAGATACTTGAACTATGTATAATATATCCTAAAGAAATTGTTTATTTCAAACAACTAAGCTCTGGAACATAATGTATGGAATAAAAAAATATACATTGGGTTACATTATTGCAATTTTGGAAGGGATCTCTAATTTGAAAAAAAAATATATATAATATATATATATATAATATAGCCTTTTATAAATATATGAATTAGAGTTTATTAATCATAAACAAAAATACAAAAAAAACCTCTATAATAAGAGTATAAATAAAAATAATGCGCGAGAATCTATATATATATAATGTTTACTAGCTGTAACATATATACAAGACACGTGGACAGATGCAACATCGGAACTAAAATGCGAATTATCAATTTTATATTTTTCTTATGATGATGATTTCATAAATTTAGTTAAATTTTAATTTTTTAATTCTACTCGTAGACCAGTTTTTTTCTGAATAGGGCATGAAAATTTGTTAAAGAAATCCGTTATAACGCGATAATATTTATAATTTCAACCGCTCGACTTAATATAATATGTACCTTTTGATTCAAAATATTCAAAAAAATACTCTTTGGATTATTTGTCAGTTACATTTCTTCTATTTCAATTTAAAGCATCAATATTAATCATAGCCGTTTTAATTATTATTGTGTTGATACATATCAACAAAACCATGAAAGTGAGATCGTTTATTTGTTTTTCATTTTAATATTTTAATTAATTGAATCACCAATCACAACCAAGTTTTAATATTCACATATCAGTTTTATGACACGGAGCAGGATATTGGATTCGTTTAATGCCGAACGATAAATTCGTTCCCTCGAGAACACAAAGTGCATCTATAAAACGATCCACGAGTAAATGCAGTTCCGGACCGAATTTAATAAAATATATCAAATAAAATATATAAAAGCTTACGAGGTCATAGTTGTTCGTATTCATAGAAACACTGGGGTAATTTTTGAATATTTATTTTGTAATTATTTTTTTCTGTAATGTACATATGCGCGTGTTAGTTTAATATTTGTTTTAATTATAGATTGAATTCAATATTAGATGTATTCACTAATCATAAGCTTTTGTCGACGTTTATTTTATTCTAATTTTAACACAGGTAGTGTTAAGATAAAACCGTAATCATATATCAAGTCGATGCGCGTCTTGATGTAAGAAAGTCAACAGTTTATTCCTCGAAATATGAACAGCTGTTGGTTTATAAAAAAATATATATGTTGAACAACTGTATTTATAAAACACGGCGACTATCGCAACGGTCCGCATTGAACCGTTGTACGAGGCGGTCATCTGGTTGCACTGGTTTTTATAAACTGTATACAGTATTACTGGACTGATACTCTAGATAACTATCTATGTTATATTAACCATAACATCGTTTAGAAACATTAGTTTGTACTAAATATAAATATTGTAAACTGTCCAAAAATTGTGACGACGTGTAAAACAATATGAGTTTTAATATGACGGGCCAATTTCAGTTTAATAATAAAGCACAGTTGAAAAGGTAGAAAGGTACCACCAGAAATGGGTTATGTAGGATTCGTACTCACTGAAACCACTGCGATGGCCGTTTTCGACACAGATCGAAGAGGCTCCGGAATCGTGTCGATATAACGCATTTCACGGGTCCTTCTGTGATGTTCTCTGAAATACCAACGATACCGACACCGTCAATTCGAGGAGCGTCACGGAATCGCTTGCGCATGCCACCGTGAAATATCTAAACACACTAGCCTAACCTAATATAAAATGTTATAAATTATCGAAATTTTATGCGTACCTTTTATACATATATTATTTATTAATAATACATTTTTGTTATTAACATTATTTTTATTCATAGTATTCAAATAATTATTTGTTTAATGAGGATTTTTATTTAAATAATTACTATAAAACGCTTAGAAAGGTTATTTACTTTGAACCTTGAAAAGAGTGTTAATAACATACGACTAGGAAGCGTTACTTGAATGGTAGTAACGATTAATTTTATTGAAATTGTCAAATAACACAAATTAAGCAAATGATAATTCATCAGTATTTGCCAGGCTTTGAACCCGCAATAGATAGATAGATAGATAAAAACTTTATTGCACTCAATATCATATAAAATAACAGTACATATAAAATGGCTCATTACAGAAAATTGAAGGCAAGGGCGGCCTTATCACTAAAAGCGATCTCTTACAGGCAACCCAACAGATGAGGACAACATATTCTGTAAAGAGGGTAGTGCATATTATATTATGATGCATACATATACAATAGATATTTGATTTAATATAAAATACAGATAAAGAAAACGTAAAATAAACATACATGCAAATACCTGTACATACATATATATATACACACATACATATATATCTACATAAATACATGTATACATACATACCTACCTACATACATACATATAAATATAAAAAGGAGTAGTTACGAGGACATATAATGATGTTTGACTCGACTTTTAAATATATTTAAGGACTGTGACATCCTAATGTCATGTGGGAGCGCATTCCATAATTTAATCGATTTGACAGTAAAAGAATCATTATAACAGGTTATAATGATTCTTTTACTGTCCGCAATAATAGGTTAAAACTTCAATGTTCTAAACACTGGGCCATCTCAGCTCGCTTTTGTGCTTATAAATCTTCCGTGCTCGGAGGTGAAGTAAACCATCGCGAGGAAACCTGCATGTATCTTATGTAAACCTTGCAAATATATTTCCACCAACCCGCATTGGATTAGCGTGCTGAGATGACCTTCAAAATTTTCTTAGACTAAGATTAGTCCCAGAGTAGTCTAAGAGTTGGTCTTAACCCAGCAATGGGACATTTTCAGGCTCTTACTTAACTTTTTGTAAAATTAAACCGATCGATAGAATTCAATAATTCTTATTATGTAGTAGTCATATAAAGCCATGGTTAGACACGTCTTTCATATAAACTAGTACATAACAACTGCTGACGTCGCGTCGCACGCTCTCTGACCACACCATTAATATTATAAATGCGAAAGTATGTATGGATGTTCGTTACTCATTCACACATTCGAACAGCTGGATGGATTCTAATAAATTTTCTTATAGATATCGATAACGTTAAAGAAAAGAACGCAAGATTGAATGAACATTATTGGTTAAATTTAATTTATACAATAATCAGTTACAAAATCGAATCAGTTCTTATAAATAAATGCATATATTTCCTATATAACAATGTCTCTGTTGTTTTGAGATTTTGTTATAAAAACATAACATCATTCATTCATTTTTGTTTATATGATAATAGTTAAAGACCGACGTGCGTTTAAATGAGAGTTATTTTTATTATCTGATACCTCTCTCGCGCCACCAATTGTACATTGAAGCACGGTCGTATACACAGGTCTTGCAACTGAGTCCAATTTCCGTGGTGAGAGATGAGGTGCGAGTGTGTTACAACTGCTAATTCGCAATACCATCCGCTTGAGGTACTACGGCGCTGCTATCGAAGCTGATATTTTTCTCTCCCAAGTATCGTGTTATTTAATCGTCGTTGCTGATTTAGATCTACTGCGCACAATATATTATGCACTAGGTCAATCAGTCATTGGATATTGTATAAAAGCTTGGGGTGGTGCTTGTAAAACCTTTTTAATAGACTTGGAAAGAGCGCATAGATCTATCTTAAAAGTTATGACCTCTAGCCCATACAGATTTTCTACAACTAAGTTGTGTGAAAAATGTCAACTCCTAACGGTTAGGCAACTATACGTCTATCAATTAGTAATCCAACAACATAAAATCACCCCCTATCAGGCCGACAGTAAACAACGTGTCATTAAAAACGTATGTCCACCTGTTAAATGCGAACAGCTTCAGCCAGACGACAACATGATTTTAAAGCGGTTTATTTGTATAACAAAATAAATAAAATAAAAAAATATACACCCCTTATGTAATCGTGAAGCTAAAGTAATTATTAAAAATTGGCTACTAGGTCTAGATTATGAACAAACTGAACTGTTGTTGCTTTAATATATTGTGAAATAAAATACACACGCAAACATATATAGGGTTTTCCATTAAGGGCGCTTGATCGTGCAGAACTTCCATCGTAGCGTGTGCTGTGTGGCACGTAGCGCCGTCCTGTTGAAACCACATGTTGTCCAGATCCATATTCTCGATTTCAGGCCAAAAGAAGTTGGTTATCATCGACCGGTATCGCTCACCATTGACGGTGACGGCCACACCATTATCGTTTTCGAAAAAATACGGACCAATCACGCCTCCGGCCCAAAATCCGCACCAAACAGTCACTTTCTGCGGGTGCATTGCCACTTGGTGAACCTCGTGTGGATTGGTCTCGTCCCAAATACGGCAATGTTGCTTGTTGACATAGCCATTCATCCAAAAATGCGCCTCGTCGCTGAAGATGATTTTTTTGCCAAAATCGGCGTCAACTTCCAACTGCTCTAATGCACAGTCAGCGAACACACGGCGCTGTCTATGGTCATTAACCTTGAGCTCTTGGGTCAGCTGGATCTTGTAAGGGTGCAGGCTCAAGTCACAACGCAAAATTCGCCAAGTTGTCGTCTGCGAAATGCCGAGTTCCTGTGCGCGACGCGGAATTGCCTGCCGCGGGTTTTCGAGGACACTGTCGCGCACAGCGGCGATATTCTCGGCAGATCTCGCGTTACGTTGACGCACGGGAACCGGCTGATTGTTAACTGACCCGGTTGACTCGAATTTGTCCACCAATCGACGGATAGTCGACTCGGCAGGACGATCATCGCGACCGTAAAACGGGCGAAGTGCGCGGAACGTTGCTCGAACTGAAGACCCATTTTCATAAAACAATTTTATGATTTGCACGTGCTGCTCGACACTGTAACCTGCCATGGTGGTTTGGGAGGACGGAATGAATATAACACACTGCATTTGACAGCTGTCACTCAAACAACATGGCCGCAATCAGCTGTCAAAGTTCAAGCGTCCCTATTGGAAAACCCTATACATACATATACACCCCACACAAATCTTCTGACACTCCCTTCTAGTATACAGTAAGAAATATTTATTAATTTTTTATTTACACTAAAACATGAGAGAGGACACTGATTTCTGTAATCCTGTATTACCTGGATTTTTATATTATAAGTAACAAACAATGACACTGCTTACTGTTGTGTTCACTTTTAAAGTGTGAGTGAAAGTTTTAATACAAGGACTTCACCAATAACAGCCTTACTTATAAAAGATGTTTAGCGGGGAATTAGTAATTCGTTAAACAATGGTTTGTCTTCTGCTATCGAATTTCAAATCAATGACGACAGAAAGAGAGAAATCATTGTTTAACTAAACTGCTCTGTAAGACTAGAAAATGTTTATACTTAAAGTACCAGTACCTTTAGGCGACCACTTATCATCGTTTGTCTTCCTGAAACAAATTTATGTTCCTTAGTAAAAAAAATGTTCACAAATTAAGTGTGGACGCTAGAATAATATAATTTTTACATAAGTATTATACGTAATACAAACAAACATACGAAAAAGTAATCCCAATACGTCCGTCAAATTGATGCTTATGGAGTGTCAGTAAATTCGTGCATGAATACACCAAATATTGCCCTCCAGGGAGGAAGCGTCGTAACTCTTTACATCCGATATTGTTTGCACACTGAAAATGTATTTTGAACAAACTATTTTCCAACACGGCTTCATGAATTTCAATAAAACATGCTTTATGTGATTACACTTTTGGTTTACATATGATAGTTACTCTTACTAGGTTTCGTACAAATCAAAGCGATATGTTGATTTTTGAAAAAAACTTAGTGTATTTTACTAAAACACAAGGTCCTCATGGTATCGCGCTGTAAATCGAAATATTAATTAGTAATAACTTGCTGAGTAATATAAGAAATGGCAGTGATACTTGTCGTAAATATTCGCAGCCCATTAATTTGAAGTCGGTGTAGTGAATTAAATAAATAGAAAGGATTTAGTAGATTTTTACTGCCGGCTGCCTGTTGGCCGGCATCCCTTCTTAGGAATTATATTTCGACTGAATTTGCCTTTAAATAATATAGAAACCATACTATCTTATTAATAGTAAAAATGATAACACTTACTAGCTTAATTCAATGAATAAATAAGTTGAAATTAATCAAAGTCACCGGAATAAGTAGACCGACAAGAGCTTTTAAACATTAAAATATAATCAGAACGTTTATTAAGCATCGAAACGACTCAATGCGTATTCGTGATTTGATGAAGACGTAACCTTCGCTATTAAATATCTTAGCACCCGTGCAACACGATCTTTGGTCGTGACAAACCATCGGAACAGACCAAGTAATCAATTAATATTACTGAGATCATAGCCACGCTCAGTGTAATCCGTGATATAGAAAGTGAAGGTCCTATAGACATAACAGTAACATGAGTTGGAGAAAACTATGATATTTATAAATATACATACATATGTTATTTATTTTAAAGAAAGCCGAGATGGCCCAGTTGTAAGAACGCGTGAATCTTAACCGATGATCGTGGGTTCTAACACGGGCAAGCACCACTGAATTTCACGTTCCTAATTTGTGATTATAATTCATGGGGATGAGATGTGAAGGAAAACATCATGAGGAAACCTGCATGTGTCAAATTTCATTGAAATTCTGTCACATGTGTATTCCATCAACCCGCATTGGAGCAGCGTGGTGGAGTAAGCTCCAAACCTTCTCCTCATAAAGAGGAAAAGAGGCCTTAGCCCAGCAGTCGGACATTCACAAGCTGTCACTATGTTATTTATAATACCCCTCCCCATATATTTTTTGCTATACGTCCTTTGCTCAAAGGTTACCTGAAAAGGACCGCTGTTTCAGCGATAAGACCATCTGTAGCACGAAATGCAACGACGACGACGACGACCATAGTCTAACTTTGTTTAGACAATCTGTAACATATATATTTAGCGAATTGAAAAATATATAAATATGCAAGAACTCGGAATTCATACTGGTCACGTCAAATGTCTAAATTTAAAGCGAATATGTTTCACATGAAAACCAAAACCAAAATGAAACATTCAATAGTCGTACACGACTTTTTATTCCTCCGAAATCTAATTGCAGCCTCCGGATGGGCTTAATAAAAAATTTTGCTCAAACGACATCGGCGAATGGGTAACTATATATGTTTTATGTATATATGCTGAGTAGATTTTTTCAGTTCGTCATAAAAAAAAAACAGAAGATAAATTAATATTATATTAATTTCTTTGTAAATTTAAATTTCGTTTTGCTGACTTGCGACTGAATTGTTTCATAGCGCTTTATCTTCCTCTTTGTGGAATGTCAAATTAATAATGACGGAAAGGGAGAAATCGCTTTTTAAGTATTAACTATAAAACGTATTAACAAGGATCATATTTCAGTAATATATAAATAAATTGATTCTGTTTCACAATTTGACTGTGTTATTAGTGGATAATAATTATCATAAACGCAAAATTGTATCTATTATTTCGAACATTTTAGCTTAGTTACCTTAAATTAAGACGTACCGTAAATAGTAATTACCTTTAATAAGTGTTCGATTCACGTTTTTGTTGTATCAATTAAGGTTAATTTCCTACCAATTACATTTTTTCGACATGTGACGTCAAGGTCAAAAAATAATACAATTCTCAATAACGATCCTTTGTCGATGATGATCTCATACTTTTTAATGGCGCTTTACCTTAATGCTTAGATCATATAATTTATTTACCAATAACATTTAGATCACGGACCTTATGATATTATATAATGAATCGACGTATCAGTAAGTATATTAGATGAGTCTCAAATTTAATAGTCTAAATCGATATGTATATATATATATGACTGCCTCGTTGGTCTAGTGGCTAGATATAAAGCTGCAGACCCGGTGGTCCTGGGTTCAATTCCCAGGTCGGGCCAGTAAATAGTTATTGGGTTTTTCTGTCAGAAAATTCTCAGTAGCAGCCCGGAGTCTGGAAGTTGGAAGTGTGTACACTCCCGTGCCTCGGAAAGCACGTTAAGCCGTTGGTCCTACGCCTGAACTCTTTCCGGTCGTGTCGGATTGCCGTCCCATCGGATTATGAGAGCTAAGGAAAAGAGAGTGCACCTGTGTTTGCGCACACACTTGTGCACTATAATATGTCCTGCGCAGTTGGCTAATCTCTCTTGAGATTGGCCGCCGTGGCCGAAATCGGTCTGGAGGACCTTATATATGACGGAGAATATAATGTTATTGAGATAATATTTCTGTGAATTCTCGGAAGCAACCTGTAATCAAAAATTTAATTCAATTTAATTTAACTTCAATTATTTTTTATATTATCTGTACCTACTAACTTAATCTAAGTAAATTGTAACTAACAATTGTATGGTTTTTTTTATCGGAAATAAATGATTATTACTATTATTATTAAAAAGTTGACAAGTTATACTCTCGGGCACAGAAGGCTCAAATAGCTTTTGGTCCTGCGCCTGATCTCTTTCCGGTCGTATCGGTTTGTTGTCCCATGACTATAAGAATTCAATTCTTCTTCATCTCTGGTGTACTTGTTTTTTTACCTTTCGAGGCTGGCCAATGTGTTCGAAATACTTTTTTTTAAATTAAAATTGTCAATAGATTATTAGCACGTACATTTTACATATGTGTATTAAACGGGGCCGTACTTGCACGTTAATTAAAAAGAGTGATCCATAGTTGACAGTAATAATTGTTGTGCAATAAACATTTTTTGCTAATTAACTAACAAGCTTTTTTTGACAATGTTTAAAAAAAAGTATTTAAAATTATTATGAAGGATTCAGGCTTTATTGCGAAGTGCAGCCAAACCACATGATACATAAATAGTTTACCTAAAAATACACAATGACCTAAGTAACAAGTCCGGCGTTCGTTTCAAAATATCCCTGATGTTTTATGCAGGAATATGTATTTATATCCATGTCATAGACTAACTAACTTGTGAGGTAAAATCAATGTGAGGTAAATTCCGATTCATGAAACTGGTTGTTTGTCTTTAAATACGAGTAGAATAATTGAGAAGGCAAGTTTTCAATGGATATGACAGAATGGTGAGAAAAATACACATTGAGAAATATTTAGTGTGCCTATAAAATGATTTAAATAAATGAAAGAAAACTTCTTATAAATAAATTAAACTATTTCTTACTGGTTTCTATTTTATAAAGTTATATAGAACAATGTATAAGTTCCATTTTAATATCAAGACAATGGTTTATCCGAAGGATAATTATTTCGGATACTGTTTTTGTATTAGAAGAAATAGCTTAAACATGTACACGGTAGTAACGAGATCGTAAAAGTAATAAAAATATCATCGTGGAAGTTAAATTTTATTGTGTAATTAATTATCAAGACGAATGAAGTATTATGATAAACAATTATGCCTTGAAAACAATACTCTGCTTCCAATGACGATATTAATTACTTCCGTTGCAATGGCTGCGTCTATAAGCAGATAATGTAATTTTATTTTTATTAGATCCATTTGTTAAAATATTGAATATAAATGAATATAAAATGAGAATAAAGGCATGTATCTATGTAACAATTCGCTCGTTTAAAAATTATAAAAAAGCAAGATTTTACCGTCAGTCGATGATAAATAAATAGTTTTAGATCCGTCTTCATAATGGTATAAAAAAGTAAATGATATAGTCTTTCCCAGTTCCTATTACAGCTTCAGTTAGGTTATATGATATACGAGATGTACAATTGTTTTTGATGATTATAAAATACAATGTTCCAAAACATAAAACTAATGTAGCATAATTTATCTACAACCGCATCGGATGTAATGTGTGTATTAACCTCTTTCATTTAGTGTCGGCTCAATTAAGCACTGCGAATGAGCAGCGATACGCTGAAGCAAAGTTGTGGTCTCATTAAACGATTCAATCCAGTCAATGATGGCGTTTTAAGCACTCTGTATAAATACCACAGTTTTATGTGATTGCGATCGTATTTTTTTAATGCATTCTCATTAAGTTGACAACGGAACTAAAATGGATTGCATTTATTTGTATTATTATGTAGAGAATTGATGTAATGACACATCTTGGGAATGAAACGATTGTCTCCAAGCCATTTCAAATACAATTATAAATATATACTTTCTAAACAGTTTAATATATTAAAATAAAATCAAAGTTTTTGTGAGTGTTTTTCGCCCGTTTTTCTCAGATCAGTGTTATTTTCCGAATCGGTAGTAGATCTTTAAAAATAATATAATTAAGTATTATGCTTGAACATTAAAAAATTTTTTTGACCGTGACAATGTCCTTTGTATCGACTTCCCATATTATTATTTTTATAGCATAGCTAGGCGGACGAGCATATGGGCCACCTGATAGTAAGTGGTCACCAACGCCCATAGACATTGGCATTGTATGAGATGTTAACCATCGCTTACATCGCCAATGTGCCACCAACATTGGGAACTAAGATGTTATGTCCCTTGTGCCTCTAATTACACTAGCTCACTCACCCTTCAAACTGGAACACAACAATACCAAGTACTGCTGTTTTGCGGTAGAATATCTGATGGGTACCTAGCCAGACGAGTTTGCACATATAAGTACTTGGAAGCACCATCATGTGCTTCCAAGTACTTATATGTACTTATTTTCTATTACATAAATGATGTAATACTTCTTTTTGAAAAACATAAATATTTATGATATAAAAATTAGCATGGTTTGAAAAAACATAAGTGCTGAAGGTAAGATTATCTTGTCTAAAGTTAGCGCAACCTTGGGAAGTTTCTCATAACTTCAAGGTATAGTAATAACATAATACGTAAACATTGCGTGCTAAATAAATGTTTACCTCATTAACGTAATATCGTCTAAATTAAATACATTTCGTAAGCTTTTCATCATAGACAGAAACTGTGTGTTCACTAATTAAAAATTCGACTGAGGACTAAGATATTCATACAAAGATAATCAGACGATTTTTCAAGTGTAAGTTACATATATGAAAACTTTATACCACGCCTGCCATATAGCACTTTTGTGCGCCAAACAAAGCCATTTTTTTTATTATTCGTGGACTCGATATTAAGTTGGCAAATGAAAAGAGCTGGAAGCCAAGTAATTTAAGTCGCGTCAAAGCCAGTTCTCTGCAGGACATTTATTAGCTACGTAATATTTTTAGTTTATGGCCTTATAACCATCGAGATTCTTGTAAAAATCTGCCGCAGGCATCGCCTTTTGGGTTTATTTTTCATTGCGAAGATATTATTTTATGATTACATATCATAAATATTTGCAATATTGGTATAACAAGTACTTTTCGTTTTTTTTTTCTTTCGAAGACGTACAAATGGGCCACCGGCCGGTAATTAGCTACTCCAGCTGCCTTTAGACATGGACTCCATAAGAAATATATTTATAGTTAATATATTCCCTACACTGTTAATGTCCCGCCAACCATAGGAGCTTATATATTTACGTACATTTACTTAAGCTTACTCACCCTTCCAAATCAAATAAGGTGCTGTCGTATCATATATATTTCGTCTTATATTTATCATCAATATATCGACACCAACAACTTATACTACGATAATTCGAATTTTAGGGAAATTCATTTTTTTATGCTAAGCTTAAAATATGTATTAAAAAAATAGTCGATAAAAAAAAAAAACATCAATAAGGAAGTTACAAATCTTATACAACGTACAGGTACTTTTTGAAATAACTCGATTTACCATAACTTATATTTAGCGTAAGCCTAAACTTCGAGTTAGCGTAGTATAAATTGTTGGTATCGATATAGCGTATTATATCGATTCATTCTCTTCAATCGCTTAAATTTAATATAGATTGTGTGAAATTTGCGCTCATTAATGTCTAGACCATCAATACTTTTTTTATTAATGATACATATATGTATAAACATCACAAGCTTAACTTATAAATAACAAATTACTTGGTATTCGTATCTTAATTAACATGTTCATATATTGAAACTAAATTTCTAATGCTAACAATATTATATCGAGCTCATACGACTATTATGTATTATAACCGAATTAATGATCGTATTTCAATTGCAAATTAATCAGTCGTTAATTGATCATGGCGTGCGTTCACGCCATTCAATGCGCGACTGAGATTATTATTGACTTATTAGCTATCGTTCAGTCAATCCTATAATTATCTAATGAAAGAGGCATTAATATGATAAAACCGCTTACCGATTAAATATAATAAAAGAAATGAATGATATATTGTTATAATTATTTAAAAATGGTTGGTGGTATATATTTCTGAGAAGAATAAGTTTCGGCGTTATTCGATCACGAATTTTGGCTTCCGTTGTTATATATTTGGCACTTGGTATCAGTACAGTAACAGCCTGTGAATGTCCCACTGCTGGGCTAAGGCCTCTTCTCCTCTTTTGAGAAGAAGGTTTTGGAGCTTATTCCACCACGCTGCTCCAATACGGATTGGTGGAATACACATGTGACAGAATTTCAGTGAAATTTGACACATGCTGGTTTCCTCACGATGTTTTCCTTCACCGTCAAGCACGAGATGAATTATAATCACAAATTAAGCACATGAAATTCAGTGGTGCTTGCCCGGGTTTGAACCCACGATCATCGGTTAAGATTCACGCGTTCTTACCACTGGGCCATCTCGGCTTTGGTATAGGTATGCATATATTTTTATATAAACCTGCTTGTTACACGTACTACAGGGGGCGTTGCCACTTTTGATAATTAACAATTGGAAAGTGTATTATAAATATACTGGCAGAAAAAAGTTTGTTCTGTAGTACTTAATGTATCTTATTACTTTTGTTTACATGATTTACATGACTGTTAGGCTTATTTACGCTTATGTATATATTTTAAATTACATTTTATTTTTTAATCACGAGGAAATTTCTAGTGAAACATGCAAATTGTACAATTCATGTTAATTCAACTTTTACATTAGATTAGTGTATTCAACTCGCTTGGCATTCACTAAATACATTTTCCAATGATAGGTAGCATAGAAGTTTATAAAAAGTGTTGCAAAAAGTCATTGCATTTGTATCATGGACGGGTTTAATACCTCACAAATGTCATTAGCAGAATTCTCGGGGGGAGGGAAGCGGGGCGGTCAGCGACCTTTCGTTTTACCTTGCAGTTCGCATTCTAGGTTGTGTGTGCGATATATATTATCTGTGCTGTGCGGCTTAGGTTACATGAACTTTATCGCAATATATTTCTACATGCGAAGGGAATTTTTAAAGGTGGAATGATCAACGTGCAGTGGGTGTGTGTATTGCTTTATTATTTATTCTATTACATTTCTGTTATGATATGAAAGTTAAAAATAGAAGTGTAGTTATGTGTAGTGAGTATGCACTTAGATACCTATAGTTTAGACAGAAATTATATTTGTGATTATTTTATAATTAACTATAAATAAAAGTTACATATAAAAAACGACTATTTTAATATAACTGTCTCGCAATAAATTATATACAATTGACAATGAAATAATTAATCGGATTACTAGTCAGGGAATCGATAGCTCTTAGGTATCAAACTAATGGAATTACACGATTCCGACCCCGCTCGCCCAATTACCGGGGATTCTGCGGGTGTGCTGTTACAGATGACCAACATTAAACCAGGTACAATCGACCAATGAGGATTGAGCCGTACTGATATATCTATAAGAATGTCGAATTATTTGATCATATCATTTCGCATGAGGTAAAATTGATTATGATTCGTTTTTTGTCCCACGTATATACAAATAAATATTATTGGTTTCTTTTTTGGACGTTTGCTTGCGTACGAAAGTTACATCACATTAGGAAGAATAGTTTAAGAACGCATTTACAATTGATTGCGTGTTTATACAAATATATTTTTTATCTATTAGGTGAAGATGTATTGTTTATCCAGTTAGCCATTTGTAAATTCAACGACCTGAAGAGTTGGATCGAATTTGCAGCTTAGCACTTAAATAGCGTTAAGCATTTGAGGATTAGAATGGTAACACAAGATTTGATGCTATTTGGAATTAACTCGCTAATTCACAACAACATATGTAGATGTTCGATTTCGCATTTTATTTATACAAATAATAAGTATTGTGACAGCCAGTAAATGTTACACGTCTGGGTAAAGGCCACCTCCTCAAGAAGTTTCATCAAAACATACAAGCGTCCTTACGATGATTTTATTTACCGCCGAGCCCGAAATAATTTATAAAAACGAGTACCTACCTGAATTAAAATGCTTTTTGTGTTGTTTCCTGGCCTAGGCATCTCGACTCTTTCATTGAAATGTTACAATACAGATATTGTAGAATATAAGCGAAGATTTAGTGATTTAGCGACAAGCAAATGTCTACTAATCAAGACATACATGTAAGATATTAAATAACTTTTGAAAGGCACTTGTGAAAAGATCTTTTATAACTTTCAGCGCGTATTGTTCTAAATTCGTTTGAAATTTCACTGTTCTAAGAATTTAATAATGCATCTGGAATATACATTTATCTTTTATTATATTGTTTAAAGATAACTATTGACTTTAAATAATTTTATTTACAAATTGTTTTGAAGTGAAAATTTCTTTACGCGCTTTTCGCTGGTTTATCGTAGAGGATAGACTCGTGGCTTCGCGTCCCCGACATGATAATGTTAATATAATGAAATCGTTGAGAGTACAAATAATTTAAGTATTGTGGAAATTAATGAGGATGATTTAAGTATTGTGGATTTTAGGTCAATACTAACCGTATTTACAAATACGTGGAATTGGACAAATATATTTAACAGGTTCAAGTTTTCACTTTTACCGGAAGTCCCTATGACTGCCTGTGTTTTTTTTTACGTATACGTATATATTTGTTTTATATATTAGTAACTATTATTAAAGTTGACATAGGCAGTCAAAACCGGTAGCTACCTGACATTCAAAGATTATGTTGAATGTTAGGTAGAATACCTAACGCGAAAAACTAATCCTTTGTAATGCCGTGTTCTTGTGTAAAATTTGATGAGGGAGAGTGATTACGGGATCAAGACAAGTAACAATTTAAGTACCAGCGCTTTCGAGAATGACGACAAACGGCATAATGTTTATCTCATTCATAATGCTCTCAGCAAAAGATGGCCAAATACTATTTATATTAAAAAAAAACATTTTTTTGTTATTCTGAAGGTAATGTTTTTAGATATTCTTAATACTGCCTAAGAATGTGGTTAAAAATATCTTAATATTAATAAATCTGCTTCCTCATCCGTTATTTATCGAGAAATGCTCGACATGTTTCCAAAAGGTTACAGTTCCCATCGGTAAGGAGCCGCGTCAATATGAAATTCTTATGAATTAGATGAAGCCATATTACCCTCATCGTAATTAGGTTCTTGTTCTAAATTATTGTTTGTAGTATGTCTAGGGTCTCAGTCTACGTCTCCAATTTAGAAAGTTGTAATGAAATGCAAACAGCTCGCAGTGTGTTGGCCAGGATTTCATAAATAGTAATACATTTCCACTTACTGCAGTTTCGAAGCAGTAATGGAAGTGTACTTCACAACAATAATATCAAGAGACCGAAGTTTATTCCAACTTCATTGTGCTTTAACTTCTGCTGTGGATAAATTTTAAATGAATTCACCGAGGAGTAATTTGGTATTTTTCTTGTTTTTGAATTAAGTGAAACCTTTGTTCTTCCATCTTTATTAAATATTATTGTAAAAATACCAATTCCACAAAACAATTAAGTTAAAATATACACATATCAACATGCTTAAAGATGTTTATTGTGTGAAACAGATAATTCAGTTATGAAAATGAAATGAAATGAAAAAATAGTTTATTCTTTATCAAGTTGTACATAGCAAATAAAGGTTGGGACCCTCTAGTAAGTATAATATAATACTCGTGACAGAAGGACCCGCTCTTCCATAACATACAATTCTATCCATGTTCTTAAAAAGAATAAACAATATCTTACTATATACTAAAACTCACAATCAGTAGGTAAACTAACATTATATCAAAATGAATTTTACTTGTGTGTTTGTGTGTGTGTGTGTGTGTGTGTGTGTGTGTGTGTGTGTGCGTGTGTGTGTGTTTGTGTGTGTGTGTATGCGTGTGTGTATGTGTAGGTGGGTGTATGTGTAGATTACAGTAGATTAGATTATGTTTTATGAAACAGAATTAATTCGGTGTCATCGTATGTTTTTGTTTTTAACCATTCAAATAATTTCTGTTTGACGTTAAAATATTGTTCGGGATATATGTTTAGAATTTTATTAATTTTATTATAAAGGTAGGCAGAACGTGTTATATATTGGTTGCTAGCAAAAGTAGTCTTAGTCTTAGTTATCTCTTTTAAGATTACATCTGTACATATCCGGTGAATTTTTACAATTGGGCAAAGTCCACGTGTGATTTATTCAGTTTCCAGAGCTAATCTATCATTCCGTTCCACTGCAAATGCTGTTAATAACGTGAGGGCAGCATGTTTCGGAAATTCTCATTCATCATCATCAGCCTGTCTTCGTAAACTACTGGACGTAACCCTTTCCCACAGCACGCCACTGACTGATCTTTAGCTCTTATTTCTCAACCGCGAGCAGTCATTTTGAGACCAAACAAGTCCTTACTTTTTTTTATCTCTATTTATTCCGCGTCTGATAATATCACGTGTGTAATAATTTACAATGGTTTTAAAAAGCGATAGTCGTAGATTTTATTGTTAGATCAATTATTATCATTGCCTGATAGAAATTTAACATAAAAAAATAACGGGATGCACTCCGGGAGTGCCGGCAGAAGTGAAAACTTGAATATTAACGTTGCGCACTTTTGATATTTTGGAATGATTAGGGAAACATTTTGCCCGAATTGCTTTAATTATCAGTATAAAAAGTACTATCATTTATGTGATAAAATACAATATTCATTTATTGCGCCATCGTACACAAACATGACAATTTATATTACATTAAAAATTTAACACTTCAAAATCCGTCTTACGAATTTTCAATCAGGGTCACCAGGGTGACCTGACGCGAGTTTAACATTTTCTACCCATCACAAAAAAAAGTGCACAACGCCGCTAAAGAAGTTTTCACTTCAATAATAGAGACCAGAAATATATAAAATATACCAAATATTGATGTATAAGTTTTGTTTCATATTGTTCTAGCTACCGGTTCTGATGGAAGGCATAAAATATAATAACGCATATCATCCCCATTCTCTATCCGATCTATTCGCTCGCAATGTGTTTAAATTTTTTCACGGGTTTTTAAAAATATCTAGTAATATTTTTTAAACTAGATACTAGTTCCAATTTCAAAGTGTAAAATGCAATTTGTATCTACATAAAACTTTTAAAATAATTATTTTAATTATTTTGTCAAAATTGATTACTTTTTGATTATAATTAAATAAAACAAAAGCTGAAATGTCATATATTTTCGCCCAGTTTTTACATACTTATAAGCCTTGTTGGGTGATCAGTTAAACAATGCCGTCTTTTTTTTTAATGTTCAATCAATAATGACAGAAAGGGAGCAATCAGTGTTTAACTAATCAGTCGCTAAGCAACGTCTTTAAGTAACAACGTCATTGATTAAAGACACCTTAATTATCTGTAATAATATTAATTATTTTCAATTTCTAGTTAAAAAAATTCAATGTAATAAAACGTTCGATACTCGGCATATACTACATACATCTGAAATTTGAAGTATTTATAAACATGGTAAATGTGTTTGATTATTTATTCAATTAAGAAGGGCATGAACGTTACACTCTCGACGTTCAGATCATCCGGCCCTTCGAATTAATGTTATTTACGTTTCGATCGATATCGTATAGATTCCATCAAATTTATAGCCGGGATACCGTAGTGGGATAAATTATTAGCCGTTAGGCTCAATACGTGAGATGTTCACGATTTTCTTCTCTTTGTTCCAGATTCTTCATTCACGTCTTCTTCGCTTGCGTTGGCAGTCCTGTAAGTTATCTTATTATATTATTTTCAACAATATACTACGATCTTGGGTTGGTTTTACTACGTGTAAATTTTTAATTCTTCAGATATCTAATATACTTATAACGGTTAAAACTATTTGCCTGTTTATCTGTCTACTGGGTTTAATTAATAAAAAATAAAATAAATAAAAATAAGTAACTTCTTCGATAAAAGAACTATCCAACATAAAAATAATTTTTAAATTCAAACCAGTAGTTCCTGATATTAGCCGTATCAAATAAACGAACTCTTCAGTTTTATATATTAGTATATATTAATACTTGATTGATTATTTGTTAGTTGTAATTTAAATAAGAAATAATTATTCGACCGTTTTTTCCACTAAAACGCTAGTATAGTAAAGTAACGCTAACTTCACAGAGGTAAGATAAGTATATTGTATTAAACTTAGAGAAAGACAGACACTTCGCTATCGCTGAAATAAATACTGTCCGTCTGTTTATCTGCAGATTAAAAAATCGTGTCCGAGACAACAAAATTTAAAATACAAATTTTATGTAACATTATGATTAACATGGCAAAATTATAATTTTTTTTATAAATATATTTCACTGAAACTTCGCACATTTAATTAAAATGCTACACACTGTTTAATTTTTATCATAACATAAATAGATACAATATGTACATATATAATGTCAGGTATATTCGTGTTCATTTTATGTTTATACTCAAGAGAGCAAAGAACACCGGATGAATTAAATTAATATATAGTATAAATTTAATTAACTCAAGTAAAATATTTGAGTTCGTTTAAACGATTTCCTACGACGGGAATAGAATGATAAGGGCCTATTCCATATTTAAGATGCGTAACATGATTTCATAAAAAAGAAATATTTAAATCGTATTCAAAAATATATATTTATAGATTCAATATTCTAAATGAAAATTCAGCCGATTTGATAACTCTCCTGTTTATAATTGGCAAAGAAAAATATCCAATTTCAATATGTTTTACATGCTATTAAAGGTGTTGTCGTGTTTTGTTATGATACGCGTTCTTCGCCTTATTTCTTTGTTGATTGAGAACTTGAGTGACGATAGAAAGCCTATTATACTGATATCAAAGATGAAGTAATCTTATTCGTGCTCAATATACTAACATTATTAAACGTATGTAATTCATAAGCTCAATAATGTTAATAAAGATATATTTTGAAAATAAAAATGTAATCGTTAGCTTTTTTCGTTTTTATTATAGTTTAATATTTTTATAATTAGAAGGAAATTAAAATGTTTTTTCCTTTTTACAGAATCAATCCAACATCATGATGAACGAAGAATTAAAACATAAAAAGTTTCAGAAATGAGTCAAAAAACTAGAAAGAAACTTATTCGTCAGGGCTACCTGAAGGAGGATTTATAGCCTTTAGGCTGCTTATTATGCTTTAGCATGTAGAAATATTGAATTGATACTACATATCTCCGTATCAAAGGACATATCTTGAATTATATCACCGACAATCCAATGTCAAACATATCTCATCAATTGATGCTAGTCACCTATTTGTGATTATAGATAGTGTTAACATTTTTGCTCAAATTTTATGTAAACTATTTTCTATCGTAAACTTAGATGGTATCTATATTAAAAAATAAAGAAGCTCTTAGACATAATAATAGAAAAAATATATCGATAACATAAACGCTAGAGAGACGTAAGATGAAATACTACACCATGTTTTTTTTAAGAAGAAGGACATTGATATTGAAAGCTGTGCTGATTCTGACAGCGTTATGGTTTATGGTTGCGTTGCTAACCACAAACGGAGCCACAAGGAACGCTATCGGTGCACCGCCGATCGAATACGACGATGCAGAGGCGAAACCGTTGAAAATGGCCAAGCCTACGTCAACGAAAAAGAAGAGCGAATCGTACGGCAACAACTTATCCGACGGTAAGCACTTTCACGTTATTATTTTAACTGCACGAAGCTTTGGTGTAGGTTATATATCATTGGTAAAACATTTAAAATAACGCATCCAACACATATCGTTTGGTAATATTCAACTAAATGCTGTTCGTTAACGTCTCACTAATTGTTTTTTTTTTTTTTTTTAATTGATAAACAGCATGTGTCATCTATAATCACTTGTTTTACTTCAACATTTTATGTGATAGTAATGTATGACTAAAATGAATTTGTTAATTTTTGTTTAAAATTATTTAAATAACTATAAAATTCAACTCCTGTGCTATCTCGCTAAGCTTTATCGTCTATCATGATTTTATGACCGCTCTAAATCACGAGTCCATTAGAGTCCTCTCGCTAGTATTGTCCCAAGTTCCTTAGGAACTCGACTTGCCGCGATTGTCTCAGCTTGCCCACGCAATAGAAATGGTAATGAGGGAAGACGTTACAGAGTCGAATGAATGTAAAATGAAACTATCCCCAGAGCTTTGTACTATTTCACTGCCTCTCGGAATTTCGTATTCTTATTTGCACTAATTCGGTTTCCTTCACCAAGAACGATCACTTAAACATTATTACTGCTTTGTAAATTAAGTTTCTTTTTTGAATTTAGAATCAGAATTCGTTTTTGTTATTTTATCAGATTTCCCTTTTTTATACAATGTATAAATATGCTGGAAGCGTCATACCGACCTCTTTAAATAGAATACTTGAGACAATTATTGTAATTAAGATATATTAAAAGAGGTGTTGTGGCAGATGTCCAGCATATACGTTGTTTTGGTCCATGTAGATAATGCATGATAATATTCCTTTATCAACTACAGCACCGACGCGAGTCGACTGGATGGGTCGGATCGCAGGCAAAGAAGGTAATACTAATTGCTTTATGCTTTCTTTGTACATATTATGCTATTTATATTTGTGATTGTAAATTATTATTTGTACATACATTATTGTTTTAAATATATTAATTATATTCATTATTTTTTAAATAAATTAGTACGCTTTTTCATTCTAGATAAATTTTTAATTCTAATAATAACAGTTTAATTTTAGTTAGTTTGATTTCATATTTGATTACATATAATATAATATTCATATTTAAAGGCAATCGATATAAGTGAGACTCGTAATTTATCATGAAAAACCAAACAGATTAAATGGCAAAAATTCCCACCATTTAAAGGGATGTTATTAATCGTTAACATCGGGTTTAATGAAATATTTTATACGTATCGGATGTACCGTGCCTACGTTGCATGTCCGATTGAGATCTAAATAGTATTGCGTTTTCTCATTAATATACATCATCATATATGTATCTTTGAAAGAGGTATGATTACTATTATTCGCATCATTATATTTCTCATGGATATTTTTAATGCTAGTAATACTTTTGATTATCTTCGGCTTAAAAAATAAATATAAACAATGTAATGAGTAAAACGGAAAAACTAAATTAAAAAAAAATATTTTTAGTCGCATTAATCTAGTAGAATCTATCAACAACGTCGAACGTAAACAAGAAAAAAGACTTATTATTAATCGATTCTATCCTGCAGGGCTCGGCGTAATTGCCGCCCCCGGTTCGGACAACGCACCGGGCGAACTCGGCAAACCGGTCGTTTTGCCAACGAATATGAGCGACGATGCGAAGCTGGCGGTATCGGAGGGTTGGAAAAAGAACGCTTTCAATCAGTACGTGAGCGACTTGATATCGATTAGGCGGAAGTTGCCCGACCCGAGAGATGAATGGTAAGATACTGATTTGCAATACGGAGATGACACTCATTTTTTAATTTCTATGAATTATTATTGAATAATTCTCGTGAAATTCGCCTCAAATGTAAATATATTCTAACTGTGTGGTGGTTAATTAAGTTCGAATTTCGATTTTATTTTAATGGATTATTCTTCAATAGGTGTAAGCAACCTGGACGCTATTTAGAAGATCTACCACAAACGTCAGTAGTTATTTGCTTCCACAATGAAGCTTGGTCAGTGTTGCTTCGAACAGTTCATTCGGTCATCGACAGATCACCAGCTCATTTGATAAAGGAAATTGTTCTCGTTGATGATTTTTCGGATATGCGTAAGTATGATGTTTTGTTTACAGTAAAAATTTTGTATTTTTCAGTGAATAGACTAGTGAGATATTGTATAAGTATACATTTCAATATATTAAATATTCAGATGTCCCAAGATAAGTTTATAAGTTTCGAGTTAGGCTTTAGAAAAAGTTAATGTAGGTTTTATTCTTTTTAATTTCTGAATCGAAATTAAGTTTTTGATGAGGACAACCGTATAAACTATATAGACGCGAATCATATTATACCACAAAACGTCAAAACATATTCCATAAATACTAAATTTTCCGTTAAAACATAGAATCATATATTGAATGTTGCATTTCAAAGCATCGTTATATTTGTTTAGTCAAATAGAATGACATACGTTTCATTAAAATACGTTTCATTAGAGTTTACTAGTCCAATCAACTCTCCTAGAGTGGCCGTTATTGTTTCTAAATGTTGAATACATAATTATGTATTTTTACAAAAATACTATCACAATAAACTTACTATACGTAATTCATTAAATTGTTCTGTATAGATGTTTTGTCCATCATAGTAAGCAGTTGAGAACTCATTAAGTACTTCAGTTATTTTTCTTTTACTTTTGACATTTTTCTTCAGTACAAATAAAGACTTTTCGTTTCAGCACACTTGATGCAACAGCTAGACGATTACATGTCGTCACTTCCCAAAGTAAGGATAGTTCGTGCAACTCGACGCGAAGGCCTTATTAGAGCTAGACTACTGGGAGCTCGATATGTCACCGCACCTGTTCTAACGTACCTCGACAGCCACTGCGAGTGCACGGAGGGTGAGTGGAATTTTAATGATATCGACATTTTATATGGGAATCTTAAGTGTAAATAAGATTAAGGGATAAAGAATATACAAGTTGAATTACGGTAGTGTTATTTTCTTATAAATTTGTAATGGAAATTCATAGGTTGTAAGTTAAACTTGTAATAAAGTAAGATTACAAGATTAGAATACCAGATGGCCTTATAGTGATAAATTAAAAAAAAGCCAATTTATTTGCAGGATGGTTGGAGCCATTACTAGATAGAATCGCTCGTAACAAAACTACAGTCGTATGTCCGGTTATTGATGTTATTGACGATAACACTCTCGAGTACCACTACAGGGACTCATCGTCAGTCAATGTCGGTGGTTTCGATTGGAATCTTCAGTTCAATTGGCACCCGGTGCCAGCTAAAGAGAGATCGAGGCATAAACACACTGCAGAACCTGTCTATTCTCCAACCATGGCCGGTGGTCTTTTTGCTATAGACAAAGAATTCTTCGAAAGACTCGGTACCTATGATAGCGGCTTCGATATATGGGGTGGCGAAAACTTGGAGCTATCTTTCAAAACTTGGATGTGTGGTGGCACTCTCGAAATAGTGCCGTGTTCTCATGTTGGTCATATATTTAGAAAGAGATCGCCCTACAAGTGGAGGACTGGGGTTAACGTCCTTAAGAAAAATTCCGTAAGGTTAGCTGAGGTACGTGTCAATATTTAGTCAATAATATAGAATAGAATAAAGAAAAATTGCAAAGTTGATATAACAACTCATTATTCCAGGTATGGTTAGACGATTACGCGAAGTATTACTATCAACGTGTCGGCAACGATAAAGGAGATTTCGGTGATATTACTAGCCGGAAAACATTGAGGCAGAAATTAGGATGTAAATCATTTGAATGGTACTTGAAGAATATTTATCCGGAACTGTTCATCCCCGGAGAGTCGGTTGCCCATGGCGAGGTTTGTATAAATCAGAAGACGCACAACTTCTATTGTTTTATCCATATTCCATCTTTAATCTTAATAAATATACAAAATTATTATCATCAACATTTGAAGATATGTATACTACAACTACTGCATTAGAACTACTGCAATAGTAGAGTGCTAAAATTGTTTTAATTGTTCACATTTACAAGTATTGTGCCCTTCAAAATTGTTAATTGTACAGATTCGAAATGTCGCCTTCGAAAAAACATGTCTGGATTCACCGACGCGCAAGTCGGATCACCATAAGCCTGTCGGACTATACCCGTGTCATCGGCAGGGAGGAAATCAGGTCTTTTGTCGTTTAAAATTGCACCAGTTGCGGCAGTACCACGTTGAAATGTCATTCGAACAATTTTTATTTCGTCCGTCTGTCTCCCTTTTGCACTCTGATTTCCTAGCATGTTTAAGCACGTTTCTCTAGCACGGTCTGGCACTGAATGAAATTTCCTTAGTTTTTTGTTATGTCGATTGTTAGATTCGTAACGAAGCGAACGGCCGACCTCATTGTATCGCCGGTGAATCAGTGGAGGAGTCTGTAGAAGAAGTAGAAACTATTATGTTACACTCTTGCCACGGCGGTGGTGGCAGCCAGGTATCGGATTGGAATGCGATTGACGTGTTTTGTTTTTGGGTTAACTAAATGGCACAAATTTAAACTTATTCTTATATGATGAATAAGTGACTCATTGTTGTTTTGATAATCATTCTCATCTTCATCGCAACATTATTACTTGTAGAATAGCAAATACAATAATTTAATATTGAAATGCTTCAAGTAATAGTGTTACCAGCACGCTTGCTTTGGCACGCCTTTTAAAACTGTGGATGACATTAGATCGCGAATCCATCGTCGGATATGTGTGTCGACTCCGCCGCTGGACCCGAAGATATGAAAAAACCTGTCAATCTATGGCCTTGCCACGGCGAATACGGCAATCAGGTTTGTCAATGAATGCCTTCACTGGTTCACTGTTCTCTGTGCTTATGCTTTAATTTCTTAATGGTTCTTGGATCACATCATCATTAGTATCATATAGAATATAATTCTAAAATAACTCCTGTAATTCTCTATAGCTATTAAATCGCCACTACTAATCGACAAAGCTATTGCGTGCTGGCTGAGCCGTTCGTTATTTATTCCACACGCATACGTTTTGAATATCCTTTTATTTGTATGCTATACTAATACGTACGTTACGATAACTTTCAACGTAATAGCTATTGTCATATATTCAGTTAATTCTAACAATTTGGGTTTTTAATCTTCATACCATGTTTGGTCACGCACGAAATCGTATTGACTAAGGGAACATTCATTCGATACTATATTTTATAAATCATCGTGTGACACATTTTTTTATTGATCTTTTCAAATTTGGTACTGCCGCTACGTTTATTTTATTAGTATGTAAGCTTCGTCATTTACATCATAATAACACGTTAGATTGTAATTCTACTATTATATGTATGATACATATGTATGTATGTCATCGACAACATCAATACTACTATATATTTTTGGTGAAGCCTCTCATGTATCTTCCTATTATACAAAATTTAAATAAAATGCAATTCCTGTAACTCTACAAATCTCGATAAATATTTAAACCAGTGCATGAAATATAAACGCACGCAAAAGATTCTCGCTATTAACGATATTTAAGTATAAGCTCTGCTTTTAATAAAAAGAAACTTCAATATACATATTTGAAAATAGAACAGCTTATAAAATATATAATCAATGGAAAATATTTCGAGTTACATTTAAGTAACATTTGTCAGCTTTATATTTATACCTAGCGTGTATATTTATATGGTGTGGTTTTGGGGTAGGTAAATTAATATACTTATGCAATTAAAGTTGATTAACCAATACAAGTAGCATTCGATAGGATAATTATGTTAAAATACTTGTAAAAATATTTTCAGTACTGGATGTATTCAAAGAATGGTGAGATTCGTCGCGATGAAACTTGCCTCGACTATTCAGGTCACGATGTTGTGTTGTACCCCTGTCATGGAGCTAAGGGTAATCAATTATGGCTGTATGACCCTAATGTAAGTAATATATAATGTTTGTATCCATATGTGTTTATGATTACATAATAAGGTCCTCCAGACCGATTTCGGCCACGGCGGCCAATCTCAAGAGAGATTAGCCAACTGCGCAGGACATATTATAGTGCACAAGTGTGTGCGCAAACACAGGTGCACTCTCTTTTCCTTAGCTCTCATAATCCGATGGGACGGCAATCCGACACGACCGGAAAGAGTTCAGACGCAGGACCAACGGCTTAACGTGCTTTCCGAGGCACGGGAGTGTACACACTTCCACCTTCCAGACCCCGGGCCGCTACTGAGAATTTTCTGACAGAAAACCCCAATAACTATTTATTGGCCCGACCTGGGAATTGAACCCAGGACCACCGGGTCTGCAGCCTAATATCTAGCCACTAGACCAACGAGGCAGTCAGTCATGATTACATAAACTGGTATTAAATCATAATATACTGTTTAATAAAACCCTGTTATTATTATTTTTAATTGTTCTCAAATCGTTTGTACTGAAATATTATATATAAGCTGATTTTAATTATCCTGTTGAAAATTTTTCCTTGTAACTTTTTTCATACTAATAATAATAATTATCTTCCACCGCTAACTATGAGTCATAGTCGCTAATTTATTTGTTTGAAGCAATGACAATACAAATAATTTTATACGTGACATTACAGACAAAGTTACTAAAACACGGCTCGAGTGAGAAATGCATGGCGATATCACGAAACAAGGACAAAATAGTAATGGAAACATGCAATGAATCAGAAACGAGACAGATGTGGAACATGGAGAACTTCAACGCGGACAGACTCAGTCCGGAGCTCACGGCCGAGTAGCCGGAGGCCTACGATGAAGTGCTCTTCATATAAAAAACCTAAAAACATTCAAACGGACAAGATTCTTAAAGTGACTAAAGTGTATAAATCACTTGTTGTTTGACGCATTTAGTGCTATAAAGTATATGAAGTTAAGTGGAGTGCTCGAACTTTAAAACGTTTTATAGTTTAATGTGATGTCCGGATCACATAGCTAATTAGTCATTCGATTTGAAGCTTAACTCGGCCTAAGGTAATCGGAATTTATTTAAAAATCTCCAGTTTGAAACATTATTAAATATCGAACGGAGATTTTAAAATTAAATTTTAACCCTTCATCGAACTTCTCTTTGTTTTTTTCGTCACAATTTCTCATCTACTATTCTATATTGTAATAATAACAATTCATAATTTTTAGTTCATGTAATGATTTAATTTTTTGTTTTAACGAGAAATAAACAAGATAGTATTGTATGTCAAGTATTAAATTTAGGTATAGATTAAAAACTTATACTGTACATATCTTGCTACATATTATTATAATATAATAGAAATACATTTTTGAATAATTGTAATAATATTTATCGCGTCATTGATGGTTTGATTTCGAAAGATGCTATTGTGATTTCTTCAAATTTCGTATTAGATGTAAATGATGTCCTAGAAGATGGATCTAGTGGAAATATTTATGAAATAAATTTAGGTAGGTATTGTTATAATATATAATATTTTAGTTACTATTCGTAGTAAGTGAATATTTTTGTAAAATTTCAAATTTTAAGCGAATTTATTACAAGCTATTTGAACTGATTAATTTGTTTGTTCTTATTTTAATTGAGAAGTTTTATTTATATGACGAAATTATATCCGATATGATTGAAAAATCAGATTATTATCATAGATATAGAATTGAAACATAAGTGGTCCTAAGAGGGATACTTGTGGAACTCTTAGTGTTAATGTCTTTTTTTTTTACAATACTGTCGTGTTTCATTCATTTTAATATAGTTTTCCTATTAGTTTAAATTACATAATTGTATTCTGTTGTCAATTTACTTAGATTCAATATATGTGTTTTTTTTTTCTTATTACTTGCAAATGTATTATTTGTTTATAATCCACCAAAATGTTTTGATTTCATGATGTTTTTAATGAAATTAGGTTTAAATTAAACGACATTCCCATTTGTGATTTTTTATAAGATTTTTACGCGTAGAAACATACTGCCAGTTAACTGTATAAATAGTATAGATAGCGTTACGAAAAAAAAAAAAAATATCGTAGAATATTTTTCTCAAATTTTATGTAAGTCGACGTAATTTCAATGATTCATATCAATATAAAAATGTTGAATTTAAAATAAAACGTGCCAGTATCATAATAGACGTACTATAAATGAAGATTTTATCTTTTTTTTTTTTATTTATGTAATGTTTTAATTTTTGTTATTGACTTTGAAGTTTGGCTTTTTGTTTTAATTCTTATAAATTTCTACTCGTCTTCCTAACATATCGTTAGTAAGTCTTTGAAGCTTATTTTATTTACTTATTTATTTTGATTAAAGTCTTTCTTCTTTCTTAACCGTATGTTTATCAAATTAAATATTTATTTAGAAATTCACCAAATCCATATCGCATTAGTGTCCTTCATCTACAAATTTTAGTAAAATCAATAAAATTTTGTAAATATATTTCTGTAACTAGAATTAACACACAGTTTGATAGATTATTATAAAATATTTTCGATTGCCCTAAAATTGACTAAATCAACTCATTTGTCCTCAAATAGATGAGATTTTAAGACACGTAGATGATAATTCTTGTTGGGTTAAGACGTTATAAATGTGCCTTATATCTTTACGTAATATTGTATTTGAATGTTGAAATTTCTGTATATAATGCAATGTCTCTTGTATAATATTATGGCGTAACTTTAGATGATATAGTAGTATTTGTAAAATAAAGCATTATGTTGGATTTATAATTTGGTGTTTTATTTGATCTGAATATTAAACATGAGAAAAATACTGAATTACTCAATTCATTGGAACTTTAGTGAACATCGTTTATCTTTTATGACGTCACGTAACACGCATGAGGTAAACGATGCATTAAGCCTTTTATAGATGTAATCACAGTTATTAACATAAATATAAATCTGGATATAGAATCAGGTAAACGTGTTAACAATAAAAAGTCATTAACTTAATAACTTATTTTTATACAAAAAGAGTATCATAATTTGAAAGGCTAAGCTCTGATGAAGCTGAATTGAGAGAGCTGCAATTTGTTTTTTAACTAATGGTGACAACAAAAATGGCTGGCATATTATGTTAGCTTAAAATGGCTGTTATTAAGTAAATTATTTACATTCAAAATGAAATCTGTGGTCGAGTTATAGATTAAACATAATATACTTAATTCTGAAAAGAAAAAAATGAAATAAAAATATTAATCAACTTATAGTAAGGATACCCAGGACGCAACTACTAGTGCCTTAGCTCCTAATCAGTGACAGTTTAAAAGTTGAGGATAATTACGGGCACAAAGGGCATAGCATATTATCTAAGATAAATATCATTATTAGCATAAGCAGTGTCACGCATGACTTAAATTTCAGCCCCAATGGCGATCAATATGTGGTCATGTGTCTGTGAATAATGTCCCAGGATATTATTATTATAAAACTATACATATATATATATATATTATTTCATACTCGATTTAAAAGAGTAAATGTGATAAGATATATTTATAATACTTCAAAATGGTGCTTGTTTCTCCTGTAAAATGGGATTTTTCATTCAATATAACAGAAATAATTGATTCACTCAAAATTGTTAAAGATTTCTTTTTCAATTTGTAATGTATTATTATAGTACATATTATATACAACTCGTAGTCTATCCTTTCACATCATCAATATCTGCGATTCATATTTTGACACGCGCCTGTTATCAGGAAAATAACGATGTCGCCTTTTGACACATTAATCCAGTATTTACGTTTTGTATTCCAGACAGCCTACCCAAAGGTTCTTTTCAGAACTATTTTTAAAGTCAAAAAAATGTATTTCGTCATTTCAATGTTCAGAAGCAGTAAAAAATATCAAACAACGATAATAAAATACGATTTTACGATTTACAATTTAGAACAGATGAAAAACATTAAATTCACTCTCTTCACGTCAATAGTCTAAAGTTAAAGCGGATTAAACTGCGAAGCTCAGCTACTTATAAATAATATTATATACTAAAACCTTCTCCTTAACGCATTGTATCGTATGTTATAAGTATAATGTATTTAAAAAAAAAAAAATTATTACATAGGTTTTTTTTTATCAACGCCCATAGAAAATGGCATTGTAAGAGATGTTAACCATCGCTTACATCGCTAACGCGCCACCAACCTTGGGAACTAAGATGTTATGTCCCTTGAGCCTGTAATTACACTGGCTCACTCACCCTTCAAACCGAAACACAACAATACAAAGTACTGCTGTTTTGCGGTAGAATATCTGATGAGTGGGTGGTACCTACCCAGACGAGCTTCCACAAAGCTTTACCACCGAGTGGTACAGCACCATATTGGTTTAGTACTTTTGAATGATATAATTTAATTTTATTGTTAATAAAACAATTTAATGTAACGAAAATAAGTGCATTGGGCAATTAATCGGTATTAAATTTAATGCCATAAGTATTCTTTTTACAAAGGTATACAGCAAAACTATAAATGTGAAACACAACTAAATTAACAACACAAATAATAACTATGAAGAATATATAAATTTGCTTAATGGATATTATTGAATGTTTAAAACTGACATCAAATTAATTAGCACCAACAAAGTACGAAAGAGACATAAACATTACATAATGTTAAATAAAAATTCAAACCATTATAATAAAAGTGTCTCCAGAGATAAGAAAAACAGGAAGAACAATGGACGCGATCTCGGCTCCCTCGCGGATGGTTACCCCGCTTTGTTGAGTTGTAACTCAGTATTTGCGCTGCAATTTTTGTTCGTTGATATCAAGAATTAACAACATAGCCTCTTTGACACAATAGTATTTACATTTTGTGGTTCTATTTTATTTAAGATTTATTAATTGTCTTTGGAATATTGTAATATTTTTGTTATATAAAACTCTTGATCTAGTAAAGTTAATCTAGTGTAGATGCCGAAGTTCTAAATTCAAACCACGGGTAACTTGGTAACTAAAAGTTATTGGGCTGCACGTCGAGAAAATATTAGTTAGAGTTAGTTTAGAAAGCATTGCACACGTCCCGCGCCTCGGATAGCACGTGAAACCGTTGTTCTCCCTTGAAAAGCCACAAGCAATGAAATTGACGTAATCCGTATTATCTTTTAAGTATATCTTTTAAATATAATCATGTTTTACATCAATCGTTTTATGTCAAAATGTTTATTAACACTAGAAAGACGGGAGCGGTCATTTGACCGGTTTTTTGATTTGAAAGTTTATTTATTTCAAAACTCTTTAATCAAATTTTCTGATAATTTGTGACTTTTATTATTTTGAATAGATATCTCAGTTTGTATTTTGCGTGTTATTTAGAATATTGTGAGTAAATTAGTGTAAAACGTCTTGAAGTCTTCAAAATGAAGAAACACTTACACTATATACATAACCTATCAAAACATCAATAAGAAAATGAATTTGAGTGCACAAATTGACAGAGATTACGATTTTGAGTTACATGTTAGTTTAAGCTCTGATAATGCATTCTCAGAGCTTGAACTAACAATTCCCAATTCCTGAATATCAGGAATACCCAGAGTATCTGTTACTCCTAACGATTTTGCAGCATGTTAGCAATACTAACAATCGGTTGCGGTGTTAGGGGTAGGGAACACTGGTTTATTTCCGGTACCGCTCATAAGCACGATCATGTTAACACAACAATAAATGGCACCATATGGGACCCAAAGACAGAATCAACTCGAAATGGTCGCCGCCAATATCTCATTCGCAAAAATAAATTTCATTTGAAATGAAGTACCTAGATGTATAAAGATTGTTTATTGATTGATCTATGTTTTATTCACATTCACAGTGAGATACATTCAAAAATGCACAAAAGAAGTATCTGATACTCAGTCATGATAACTGGATACTTAATTTAGAAAGTTCAGAAGACTTTATTGTCATGTTCGTGGCGACTACGGCACAAAAATGTCGCCGTCAACCGACTTCGTCAAAATAAATTTTCTTTAACATCTAAATAGATAATAGATAAATTGTCTGTTTGAAATAAATTTAAATAAAAACAGGCGATAATGTGGCAATTAATGAAAAAAATATCCTACTAAAGTAAATTGCAGATTTCAATATATTGCAAACAAACTTTATAAATTTGGCATAATATTTTGGTATAGGTGTTGATGTAGATTCCAAGCATGTGCTTAATTTATTTTCCATACTTAGATAAAGATGACAGGAGGCCTCAAATCCAAACCTTGGTGAACGTGACTTTTTATAAAGATCAAAATCTGGTTTGGTGAAAAACTTACTTTCCAAACGCACTACAATTGTTGGTACCATGAACAGGGATGGATGCGAAATTCCATTACGTACCAATCTAGGATAATAAAAAAGACGGGAGCGTTATATATCAGCAAATATAATAAAGTAACAAAATATGTGATGGTTTTTGGTTCTAGTAATGTAAATAAAAATTTTAAATGGAAAAATTGCTGCTTAATTACTATTGTCATAAGTAAGTTAGTAAGTAAGTTTTTCAATGAGATTAAATTCGACTAGACGATTACGATACATTTCAATTTGTTTACTTTATTATTTTAAGTAGGTAGTAGTATATAAATCTTTATATAATTTATTATTAAATATACAATATTATACAATTTATACAATCAATCTTACAAATTTTAAAATATTCCCTCCAGATTCTCACTCGACGCAAAGCTGCCCATAACACAGGCCGCGTTTCCGCGCTGTACGGCAATGGACAACCTTTGCGCCAAGTAAGACCCGGAGCGATTGCGTTGTGATTGATTGATGTATATAAATTAAATAAATACTATTTTGCGGTCATATATTTTTTAATCAAAATCCGAAGTTAAAATCAATAATTGAGACTTACGTACTCTGGTTTATAAGTCCATATATACGTTATTTATTTTCTTAGAAATGACTTGGCCAATGGCATGGCAAACAAGATCCCTTCATTAAGAAATTAGTAACATTTAAATTGGCCCTCCAGTTAAGCTTAAAGCTTGTGTTAGGAATGGGGAAGACGATAGCCCAAGGGACAGGATCGATCCTGAGACTTTTAAATCTCTAGACGTATTGGATGGTAGTCCAAATCGGGTATACCACTTTTAATCGTAAGCTCAATTGTGATTGTGTTGACACAATTGTGAATGATTGAATGCAATACTGTACCTCGATGACCAACCCACCATCGTTAGTCGGCTCGCTCGCCTAGCATTGAAAGATTTCAAGGTAAAACAAATAGCCTTTTAATTTCATTTTTCTAAAATATTAGGTATAAAATTGGCGTTTTGCATGTAATTTTTTTTTTTTTTGTAATATATATTTAATTAATCAAAGTATTCACCGTTGTTATCTATGCACTTTTGCCATCTCATAGGTACTTCATTGATCGGTTTACTAAAAAAACCATGGGGGGGGAGAATCAATAAACTCTTTGACGGCGATTTGGACTGCCGCATCGGAGTTAAAATTTTTTCCTTGTAAGAAGTTGTCCAAATTCCGGGAAAAGTGGTAATCTGTTGGAGCAAGGTCCTGGGAGCACGGTGGATGTCGCAGACATTCCAATTGTAGCTCATCTAACGTAGTGGTTGTTTGTTGTGCAGTGTGTGGTCTTGCGTTGTCGTGAAGCAGCAGTGGCCTAGAGCGATTGACCAATCTCGGTTGTTTAGCAGCTAGTTCTTCCTTCATGGCTTGCAGTTGCTGACAATAGATATCTGTTGTAATCCTTTGGCCAGATTTTAGAAAGCTGTAGTGAACGACACCGGCGCTAGTCCACCAAACACTCACAAGTAACTTTTTCTGAGTCAATTTTCGTTTAGGGCGCGATTTGGACCTTCCCCTACCTGTTAACCATTGTGCTATTGACGCCTAATTTATAATGTTAATGAGAAGACTTAACCGTCTCTCCTGCCATCAATGGAAATATTAAGTAATACTGCGACATATCTTTACATCTTTTATTACTGCAAGGTTAGAATTATATTATTACATATTAAAGAATTTTAGCCCTTAATTAAAATCTTATAGAATTTATAATTATTCACACGCTATCCAACGTTTATTAGCAATGCCGTTAAAGTTGAGTAAAAAACTATTTATACACCTATGTTCTATAACGGCAGTTACATTTATTTTAGGATTACTTCATGAGTTTTATATAATTACTGTCACTTTTGTTGGATGTTCTTTATAATAAATAATTATAAAAAGCATGTTTTTCAAAAGACAAATAAAGTTTCAGCATAAATTGTCATATTGCAAACAAAGTTGAAGAGGAAGCGCGCTAGTCGTTAGCTTGTTCTTAGTTTTAATGTAACTCATAGAATTTTACGGGTAACGAGGTATCACTTTAGACACCATATGAATAAGTTTTCCAAATTACATTGCAAATGTTTTAATTATATATCTTATTGTGATATGAAGTTCTTATAAAACTTTGCAAAACCAAAGAAAAAAAATGTATCCAATAAAATTTTGTAACAATTTCGTTATCAAATTGGTTGGGCACGTTATTTTAATGACATCATATTGTTTTTAGGTGACTTGAAAAGCACCTACAATCTTACTTCACGGATTGCCTTCCTAGAATACAATGAATCCATTATGTATTACTCACATATACATTATTAAATTTAACTTCTGCACATTTGGCTTCTTCTTACATCTGTAGGTTCATTTAATTTGTAAGTATATTAGTAAATTAAAGCATAATATTCATATGTCTATAATATTGCTGTTTTTATTTTTAGACTTAAGTTAGAATACATAATTCGAAGGTAATAGCAATTTCATTCATTATTATGGAAAGCGAATAGAAACGTTCCTATTGGTTAGACGCGCGTCTACAGCGCCACATGCGGTGAACTATACTTCTGTAATCGATATCCAAACCATTCGATATTTTACGCGCTCTCACAAAAACTGTAATCTGTGTTGTAGTGTTGTGTTATATAAGTGTGGACGATACTCCCTGGTACCTTCAGAAACTGGTAACATAATTATGGAAGTCGTATAAATAGGAGAAGCGAAGAGACGTACTGGACCCAGTCTACGTAAGCTAGTTGGTGCTGTTGAAGGTCGATGCTTAGACTCAATTCCCTATTGTACATTACAAGGATTATATAAAACTAGCGGTGCCGCGGTTTCACCCGCGTATAATTAATAAAAATATAATAGATAAAAACCAAATCAAAGCCTAGAACCTTCCTCGATAAAAGGACTATACAACACAAAAACAATCTTTAAATTCGAACCAGTAGTTCCTGAGATTAGCCGGATCAAACAAACAAACTCTTCAGCTTTATATATTAGTATAGATATACCATGAGTTTACAATATACAAAAACAAGTTAAGCAAATTGAAATAAATTAGTATTAGGACGGTTAATAATATTTTTGTGTAGTCATTAATGGGATTAGCTGCTAAGTATAAGTACTATCCTTGAGGATGACTTTATTTACCAGATGAAATATTGCTATGTACTAAATTCATATGATTGCGTTATTTTTTTATTTATAAATATTTGATCATTTACTTCGCTAAAAGATTCACGTTCCGTTTTACGATGCATCTATAAAGTTGGTATATCTTCGGCGACGCAGTCATCGCGTTAATATTCGATCGCACATAAAGCCCGGGCTACCTCTTGACCGATCCTTTCTGTTGCTCGTAAAAACACTGCCCATGAATTAACTTTGACTTTTATTTTTTAAGGATAGCTAAAAGGTTTTCTGGCAGGTTTTCGGTTTGCGTGTAACATGTTCAGTCATTGGAAAAAATATATACGTTACAAAAGTATTGGTAAACCTTTCAGTGGTGATCTGAAAATGTAGTAATAACTACTTCATTAATATTAAGTAACAATCACTCAACAACTTCCGACACAAAGAAGAATGAATGAATGAAATGAATTGTGTAGAATAAGTACAAGATGCTTATATCAGAAAAACATGCCCTTGTTCTTCATTCTTTTGTTTTATGCTGTTTTTGAAAATACCAGTTCGATGACACCATCAATTAGCCAATTAGAATCAAAAATATAAAATAAAATTGTGCAGTCGGAGGACCCCCCGAGGAGACCCCCGAGGAGACCCCACCAGGAACGAAGTTCTGTTCGATATTTTTTCGACTCAAACCGTGTTTTAAAATATAGATTTGAATAAATTATATAACTGTATTTTTGTCACACCAAAAGCTCAACCTCCTTTATATCGACCTCCTAAATTCGAACTCCCAACGTATCGCGTGTTGCAGCATTTTGTAGGCACAGTATGAACGCTATTTCGTTATATGACATGACCTTGGGCCACTGCCATTTCATTCTACTGTAAGCCGTAAAAGAACTTCGTTCCGAAAATTCAAAAATAGTTTATTATTATAAGTAAAAATATTAAACATTTGATACTATATAAAATAAATAGGTTCTTTGCTGAAACGTTATTAAAATTGTATTTCCGGTGGCACCTACACTAAGCAAGCTCGTGTCGTGGACTACGATTACTACGATTTACATAAAGCGTTCCACCTACGGTTAATGATGTGTTCTTGTAACATTTATGTAAACATTAAAAGAAAGAACAAAAGTTAAATTTAAGTAGACTATGCGACGACAATAATAAAAATTCTCACTAACATTATAAAGGAGCCATTATTTTATTACGTAAAACGATTTTTATTAATTTTTGACCCCCTCCCTCTCC
This sequence comes from Nymphalis polychloros, assembly GCA_905220585.2. Lineage (NCBI taxonomy): Eukaryota > Metazoa > Arthropoda > Insecta > Lepidoptera > Nymphalidae > Nymphalis > Nymphalis polychloros. Next base: position 4,548,453 of record HG992251.1, read on the forward strand.
TAAATAAGAAAAAATAAGAATAAGCCGACCCCTCCCCCTGTTTAATATTTATTACGTAAGACACTAAAGGAAAAAATGAATATACGCTTGGTTGGTACGAGTGTCGTTTTTCTCGCAACCATTTCTACCATATTCCCAAAACTCGACAAAAAATGTGAAGACGAGCTTTTTTTTTCTCTCCTGCAAACGAGCAGGAGCAGACTTTGCGTATATTTGTGATCTTACGTAAGAACTATCAAGACTCTGTCCCGCTCACTTGTAAGAAAAAATAAGACATGGTCGACCTTTTGGTGTTGACCGTTGAAAAGGGAGGATCCTCCGACCAGACGGTGTTGGTCTGGTGGGCTACCGCCCGACGGTTGTTGTCGGGTTCTTGTATATATGTTCAATCGCTCGGATTACTTTAATATCGCGATGTAGGGTACGTCAGTTTTTAGTTTACGTATGTGGCGAGATAGATGTCGCTACAACCTCTCTCCCCCCATAAATCGTCTGACGTAATAAATGAATGGCCCCAAATGCGAATGTGAGCTTGTTGGTTTGTTTGTTACCCTTCGATTTTAAAAATTCTTTTACCAATGAAAAGCTACATTATCAGCAAGTAACATAGGCTATATTTTACCGTATTCCCACGGGAACAGGAACTACGCAACGAAAACCTAGTAAAAAATAAATATATAAGTAATATTAAAAATATATATAAAATGTCAATAATATCATTATATTCAATTTGGGTGCTACATACATTTTCTTATTTAATCACGATAGTATGGTAGAATGATTCAAATTCAATAGATTCAGATCAACAAATTACAAATAATTAATTGAATTAAACCGCATTCGAACTTAATTGGAGAAAAATCTTGAAGTAAATTCTACGGTCCATTATTATGAGGCATCATTGAAAATTTTTACAATAATGACGACGAAAATCGCTTTTATTTAAAAGCATCCTCACTAATTGAAGAGCGTTCAAAACAATCCACACGTGCTTTCAGACTAATGAAAATAATTCCCGACGGTCCGCTCATTATCGATTAAACTCTTAACTACTAAGTAATGTATTGTTAGACTTCGAAATATCGATTTATTACATTAAAACAATCAGAAACTTCAATTAATTAAAAATTAATTTGAGCCAGGTCTAACGATAAGGGATTTTACTATAAGTTTAGTTTTATTTTATTACGTTTATGTTATATTTGTACTTTGATCTTTGCGTGTTAAAAAAAAAATCATAGGCGAGAACACATGATACTTATCCGAAGATATAGGTTCAAGCCCAAAATCTCAATGCTTACCGTGGAGGTTTTATGTGATTAGATTGTATTTATACGAATAGTTCATTTCATGCTCTGCAGAGACGGAAATTATCGTGAGGGACCTGAATGTGTTAGTTGAAAATCGAATATAAAAAAATCTTAAAATTACAATTTTAAGATTTTTTATATAAGCTATAATAGCTCAACACGGTATTGTAGTTGACTAGAACTGTCGTATTACATACTGTGTACACTTACATACAATTAATATCCAAGTTTCACAACAATCGTGATATCTGGAGGTCCGTTACAAATTGGAAACAAACAAAAGTAACCTTTATATAATATTCATATATTTATAACCTCGCATAATTATGTATTTCACTCACAATTCAATTAACTTTTGAACTTCATTATAGATCTTCAATTATTTATAACGTATTGTAAATGGGCTGTTCATCAAACAAGAATTTCACACAAGCGAGAGAGTAAAAGCTATTGAATTATAAATCAGGCGTGAATAATTTAATATCGTCTAGAGTTTTGCAAGAGTTGCTTTTATTAATAATTAATTTATTAATAAAATTATAAGATCCATTAAGTATCATCACTCGTTTGCCATTATCCCATTTATTTGGCATTAGTGTAGTGTATATTATAACTCTGCAAAAAAAGGAAAAGCATTTTTAAGGTCGGTCTGTCTGGCTATGCTCCATGGGAAGGTTTTCGCTGGGGGTTGGTTTCACGCCACCATATGCATCATTGAGACGTTGAGTGCTGATGGTACTGCTGGAAGCGCTTAAAACAAGAAGTGTCCTCATTCGGAACTTATGACGCCCGATAAGAAGATTTTTTTGTACTCAGTTAAAAACTTCAAATGATACAAATCCATTACTATTTATTTTATAAAGCATTCAGAGAATCGAAAAATACTTTAAAATTCAACAGAAATTGGAATTAAACAGAGAAAAGGAAAAATAAATGCTGTTGACATTTTTTGAATTACAATTTTTTATCGCCAATATTATTGTGAGATTTTAAAAATTCAATCTTCTTTTGCATACAAAAGCCGTCCCATTTCCTATAGATTCTTTCCAATTCCCATCTATATCGATATTCGCACAATTTCCTGTCTCAGACACTAATCTAGTTCGTTTCTAAAACTTTTCAATCGAACGTAACATTTTACCCAATATATTCATGAGGCCGTGACAAGAATGGCAATTTATAGACACTGAATTTTACGTAGTCTTTGCGCTTGACTTGCATTGGATGTAAAACTTAAATAACTCTTAAAGCAAGCGAGATAAGGTTTAATTACTTATTGAAATAATGCCTCACCAAAAATAATAAAATGTTTTGTGTTTTTGAAAAGGACGTAGAAAAAAAATCGAAAGCAAAATTACGTTGAAACATTAAACTTGTGTATAAATTGTCGGTATTGTGGAAAAATTAATAGACAAGTAAGGTTATTTTATAAATGAATGTGCAAACTATTCTGTGTAATTTGCGGGGAAAACCAGACTTGTTGAGCTTAGGAATTGTTTATATTTATAAATGTAATTATTTTAATTATACGTATTAGTGCACTTAGTACTTAGTAGCAAAACTTAACAATCTAATTACAGTCCACGTTCTAGTTATAATAAATGAGTTTATTTATATTTTTTTAAATACATTGTACTTTTAATAACATATTTTTTAGTTTTATAACAAAACAATTAAATTATGCTTAAATCTAAATCATTTGAATTAAAACTATTTTTCAATTTACTGAAGTGTCTATTTTCCGAAAAATCATGAATTATTCACTATAAGATTTGGATTTTATTTAATTAGTTGATTATGATGACACAGACAAACACATCCTTCATCCTTTCGAAATGAAGGTCGAACTTTAGGGACCACAAAGTGGACATTTCGTCAAGATTACATTTAATAAAATATTTATATCCCATAGCAAATTCAACCAAGCGAAGACATTCAATTTTAAAATACATTCCATCGATATTATAATCATGTATCAGTTTTGAACGGAAAAGATATAATTTTTAAATAGTATTAAAGGAAATAATGTTTTGAATTTCTATTTCAGCAGATATCGCATTTCGTAATGTCCGGTTGAAGTCTAACGTAATCGAATTGAAGTAGTCGATGCGGACCGAGCCGCTATAACGAATTTTCCTCCGATACTCGATACGAACATTTGAAGTAGAATTGAGAAATTAATTGATATACTAGCTTTGGTTTTATAACTTATGACGTCATCTATATTTTTATAATTATGTTTTATTAAATATTTATTTCTTTCATTCAAATTACTATACATAATTAAGAAACACCAATTAAACTTCTAAATTAATAACACAAACAAAATATTTAAAACATCTACAATCACCCGAACGTTATATGTATAATAAAATATGATATATATGTATATTGAACAAAAGCATTATATTTTTTACAAACTGAGCATATATGACAATAAAAATATGTGGCATCTACGTCATTTTTATTTCAAAACGATTATTGTTTGTTTTTCAAAATAAAAAGAATATCGCGAATTTTGCATACAACTATGGTCGCGTAACATGAAATCGTCAAGCCAAATTTTTTGCTACTCCAGTCTTTCCGAGTATTTTTGGCGGTGTTCGAATAGTCATTGAACACTGAAACTTTTTCATTTACGGTCTTGGACGCAGACTGAATAATATATGAGGTGCCCGAGCCGCCGAGAATCCTTTCGGCTTTAAGGATTTTTAAGCTTCCCAACTGAATTAATGGCGTCTTACTTTGAAAGATTTTCGATGGAGCCTTATAAAAAAGATTCCTTATCAATGTGAAATGTGCTATAAACGTTTGAACGAAATATTGGGCATACGTTTTTTCTTATTTATTTTCATATTGATGATATTTTTTTTCTTATGCAAATAAACGCAAATAAATAATTTGAACAAATAAATGAACGAATGAATAAACATCCATTTAAAATCCTGCGTCGAACGTATAAGTACACAATAATAAAATTATTCATAAAAGATAAGCGAACCATAATCGTCATCTTAGTAGCTACTAGTATTAGTATTACTAATATTAGTAGGATTAGTACCTACAATGACCAATTTTTACTATCCATATCAATCAATCAATAACAAAATACGTTTCAAATATATTATATTTTGTTATGCAACATGTTATAGGTAATTATGGCTCAATAAATAATGTAATTACGTAAAATAGAATATTTCACGTCCTCAATTTGAAAACATCGGTATTTTCCCATGGAGAACGAACGTTGTTCGGTTCGACTATGAATATCGCATGAGATGCGTACTGGCTTTATTTGAACGACTTAAATAAGCGTTAAAATGTATTATTTAGAATTCGAGCCTGAATTTAAATTACATTTGAAAATGAAATGTAATCGAAAATTACAGATTATTTATTACAAATTCATTATATCGAGAGAGCTTTTTGGGTTATAAATGTGTTAGATTTTGTTATAAACATTTTTTTATAGAATATATAGGTGGACGTGTCGGCCACGTGATGGTAAGTGGTCACCACCGCCCATAAACATTAGCACTGTCAGAAATACTAACCACTCTTTACACTGCCAATGCGCCACCAACCTTAGGAACTAAGTTATGTTCCTTGTGCCTGTACCACAGGCTTACAGGAACTGACGATGACGATGCAAACCAGAACACAACAATACTATTGTTGTATGTATGTATTGATCAGTAGCGGGTGGTACCTACCCAGACGAACTTGCACGTAACCATACACATAATAACAAATAATTTATTATATTGGTTGATAAAGAAAACATTAATGATAAAATGCAAACATAATTTCAATATCCAAATCAGTATAAAGTTTAAAGGATAAAAATACAAGTCTAAAGTAAATTTCCTTGGTGGAAACGTGGAAATTTAAAAATCACTTTGCCTCAGGATTACTCCACAGCTGGACCAATATTAGTGAAAAGGCTTGAAAATACGAGTTAGGATTTTGCTTGAAATAATTGAAATGTCAAGTGAATTATAAATTGGTATTGGCTTTTATGATTCATACGCTACCATTATAAATAACATGAATTGTGTTTTCGTTTCGTTTTGTTTGATGATAGCAATTTTATATTAGTAAAGATATTTTATTTTTGTACTTTGATCACTTTTTTTTTTCATAAAAATATTTTCGTACTTCGATTTTTCACTTTTTGTCACATGCCATATAAAGTCCAGTGTCACACATGTTCTTATGATGATGATCATGATCTTTAAAACGCTGTCTACATAACGATGAGGGAATTTTAAATATAAATGTATAATTACAATTGCCTTTTCTGCAATGTAGGAACTATATAATGGAAAATAATTTATGACAAAACCATTTAGATAGATCTTCAGTGGATTAGAATGTTTTGAAACAAATAATTTGTCTTAAAATTCTATCCAAAAATGAACAATATGTAAATACAATTTTATCATATAATTTTATCATGTACTTAATGTTTCGTGTTTAGATTTAAATTTACGATTTTCGGTTAAGATCTACCTAGTTGTTTATGTATATATAATAATACAAATATACATTTCATTCTATTTTTACTTAATGATAGGTCTTTATACAAGCCCACCTGTGTAGATACCACCCACCCATCACTCTCTCTACCACCAAACAGCAATACTTAGATTGTTATGTTCCCGTTTGAATGGTGAGCTAGCAAGTGTAACTACAGCCGCAAGAGGCATTAGATCTTAGTTCCCAAGGTGATGGCACTTTGGCGATATAAGGAATGATTAACATTTCTAACAATGCTAACGAATATACGTGGTAGTGACCACCCATATTAGATGGGACATTTGCCTTTCAATACCGGTCCCCTTTATTACTGCAGGCGGCAATTTTATAAACATACTATAATTTTATTGGCTGTTATAATAGTAGTAGCACAAAATTAATTAATTGAAATGTCGTTACTAAATCGAGCAGTACAAAGCTTGAGTCCTGAGGGAAGCTAGCCCTTAATTTATGAGGGTTCAAATGGTTGGATAAGCAGATTCCCGCTAATCAATTTTGTTTGTAGCAAGTTTAAAAGGCCTAAGGTATATGATAATTTATGTACCGTGTCTCTTATGACAATACAAAATAACACAGAAAAAAATATTGAAATTGTAAGTTTTATGTGTCGTAAGGTTTGATAATAATATTTAATAGATTTTACAAACTACTCCCTTGTGTATGAGTTATTTTTATTATAATAATAAGAAAAACATATTGCCTCAAGCGAAGTGGCATAGTATTGCTCTATTTACGGTATAAATTGAAATCGTCAATTACTCAGATTTAATTATTTATATAAACTGAAAGATAAAAAAAAACATATTAAAGGCAAGACGACATTCCAATGTCGATGTCTGACATATTCATTTTCTTTTAGTTTTAATTTCAAATGTTGCCACTTAACTTATTTTATGATGCTAATTGTAGTGCAACTACTATAAACAAGATTTCTAAAAGTTTCTTTACTTTACAGTTTCCCGGTATCTTGAAAATGGAGGATAGTGACGCTGATAATTCTACCTTTACGTTACCATTCGCTTGACTTCTGCTTTTTGCTGCCATGTTGACACTTTTTAGAAGCTTTGATGTAACTTACCTGTCAGTACGTTCGGGTCAAATATCGCAACTGAATTTTAAATCAATTCCACTTAACCAAATGAGCCGTAATTTTGCGTATACTTTTAATGATGGTCACTATAAAATATAATATATTGATTTTAATTGATTTTTATTACTGGAATTAATAACAAATATTAAAAGGTTTTTTATGTCAGTTTATTTTAACTAAAATTGTATGTTTCTGTTGAAAAGAGAAGGCGATTTTAGTTTATCGGGTTAAGATTGGCGCTATATTATAGGCCTAAGAATAATTATTTAGAAATTTGTTTTGTGGATATAAATTTATTTATTTCATTAAATATTTACTTATTATATAAAAACTCTTGAAGTTTATTGTAAATTTAATTCTGTACTGTAGTAAGCTAATTGGATCAGACTGCAACAAAAGCAAAAAGTGTTTCTACGAAGTAATCCGACTTGCGCACAGTTCTTAGTGTTCTTGTTGCTTAATACCTACATTTCTAAAGAACAAAGGCAAAAAAAAGTTAAAGTCACGTGACCTTCGCGTGGACAATGTATCACGCAAAGGATAAAAAATAATGTCAATTTATTTGAAGTCGAGAGACACCTGTTTCTTTCTCAGAGTTGTATAGTTGCCATATTAAATAAAAAAGGAAATATCTTTCATAAATTAATTTAATCTATAATTTCACATATTTGTAATTGTATATTTATGTATCACTACGCTTATTTGGTAAAAAAAAGCAAAATGAACGAGTAATGAAAATATACGGTCATGATGTATTATTAAAATAAAGGAAAGTAATATTTGGGCTGTACTTAGTTATGGTTATGCTGACGGTACTCAAGCGTCAGTTGGAAGATTTAATATTACAAAACCGTGGAACACGTAACGTAGATTTAATGGGACAAGAGTGAAAAATTGGCTATTTTTGGTAAGAATGACGTCAGCAGGAATAAATTCAGCCTATATCTTGAGGATTCTGGAAAAACTTTCATCGCTAGAAATCGCTTAGCAAAATTACGATGTTTTTTTGCTCAATTAATATAAGACGAACATTTAGAGCTTATGGTCAAATAGTTTGAGCAAATGGATCCTAACCGAATATTGTGAGTTTAAATCCAGAATCACGAGTTTCATGGGGTTTATTTCCATTTACAATCAAATTGTTGACAGTGAATGAAAATACCTCAAGGTACAGGTTACCTCAAGATGTTTTCCTTCACATGTGTCGCACTAAATGTGTCCACTCATATTGGAGCAGCGTGGTGGGAGTTCTAAATCGTCTCCTCTCGCATTACATAATTGTACATAATCGAGATACCCTTAAAACAAATTCACCGAGCATTTTATTCTGTCCTGTCTAAGTTTTCCGCCATATTTCACGTTTAAATGGGACGCATTAACATTAATTGGGTTATTTACTGACTTTTTCGTAATAATTACTTTCTTTTTGTTTTATATCCAACATGATTTGTTTTTTGAAGATTTTTTAAAACAGCTTTGTACTATGTCGATCTATATGTATATATTAATTTGTTTTAGAGAGGTCTGATATTAGGTAGTGATTTGATATAAACAACATCTGACACGGTCACTGTTCCTTCAGCTATTAAGATGAAATCCCTTGTGTTATTTATTGCTAGTATAATTATGCTTATACTAGCTAACTCACAATTCATAAAGGCATACAGCAATAAACCATCATGTCCTTCTCTTTGCCACGGAAATAGATGTTACCTATGTAAGAGTTGATGAGATTGATATTATTTATTTTATTTGTACTTACTAAAATGCAGCAATACAATAAAACAAAGTTTTGCTATTAATTGTTTGTAGGAAACCCAATATCATTTTTTTTAAAAGCAACATTTCAATGCCTGATTGGGGGATTTACCTTCTCCGCTCCAATTAAGCGTAAACCTTACGCTAAAAGTAGGAACGAATTGGAGGGCTGGGAAAATTGATTGGTTGAATGATCGACCCCGCTACTATTACACCATTAAGCGGACCGTAAGCCGTTGCGTTATTGACACTTAATTTGCAAAGAAATATACTGTCAAATATTCAATAGATAGAAATCAATTAATCAATAATTTATGAGTAAATATAATTTTTTAATACAAGTAGATTTCGTTCCGCCTTTACAATTATCTTTTAAATGTCAAAAATGTGTTTCAGTACATTATAATATATTTGGATTTATTACATCATCTTATGTAAGTATGAAAAATATATTAATATACATATATAAGAAGTTGTCTGCTTTCAAAAGTATTAAGAGAAATCATGAAAACACCGTATGGAAACATATTTTCTTCTTAAACTAAAGATTTGGAGTGGATTCCAGATAACACAGAAGTATCAGAGTTTCATCCACTACATTTTACAATTACGGAAGTTTCTTTAAGATTTCTTTCTTCACCGCTGAATACCGTATTTACTTACTTTATTTTACTATATGAAAACTCAGTCGTGTTTACAGTAACAGCCTGTGACTGTCCCACTGCTGTGCTAAGGCCTCTTCGTCTCTTTTTGAGGAGAAGGTTTGGAGTTTATTCCACCACGCTGCTCCAATGCGGGTGGGTGTTATACACATGTGACAGAATTTCAGTGAAATTTGACACATGCAAGTTTCCTCAAGATGTAATCCTTCACCGTTAAGCACGAGATAAATTATAATCACAAATTAAGCACATGAAATTCAGTGGTGCTTGCCAGGGATTGAACCCACGATCATCGGTTAAGATTCACGCGATCATACCACTGGACTATCTCGGCCAGTCGTGCTTGACCGGATTTTAATCAAAGATTTTTGTCATGGGATCCACGATTTAATTTCTGAAAATCATATCTGTCACAAAAAAAAACATCCATTTTTTAACATAAATCGTACATTTTGACTTATTTTACTTAAGTATTTATTAATACTCAGATAATTATATGTAATATTAATATATTCAGTTTTAGTTCTTTAACTAAACATAAAGTAGCACGTTAAGATTATTATACATTAAAAATAAATTGTAGAAAAGACTCAAATTAAATTTACCGTACCTGTCTCGTTTGCATAATATCGTTAGCAAAAGAAATCTATAAAAAAGATAATACCAAGGTTAGGTACAAACCAAACACTAATGGGGAGAGCTGGCCACTGAATGCGCCGACGGCATTCCAACTTTTCCTTTGCAGTCATTTGTAACTTCCATTAGTCGATAGAAAAAGAAAAGTGCTTGTTACTTTATATATCACGGTCATTTTTATTCTAACAAGAATCTAGTGTTACATTCGACGTTACAGATCTATCTTTTATTTTTTATTACGGACGTCGACAAAGGTATAAAAGATTCTGACTCGAAATAACGGTATCATTTATTGCTAAGGTTTTTATTCTTATTTATAGTCTTCGAGTAACGCAATTAAATCAACAAATATACGTGTAAAATTCTTTCAAACATTTTCACATAAAAAATATATATCGTTACAATATAAAAAAAGCATATACAGATTCAGAACCTCGAGAAATACTTAAAAAGGTGAAAATTAAAAAAGAAACTGAAATAAACAGGCGCTGAAGCTTCCGATGAATAATGTTATTAGTGAAACGAATAAAAAAAACGAAGGAGACTGCACGTATGAGAAATGTGAAAAATTCAAAGAGACAAGGCACGCCAAGCACTGTATGAATACACTCGGGAAATATACATGTCAGACTAAGTTACATACAGAATGTAAAGGTGCATGCACACATGACGTCATGAGACGCTTTGTGAGCCCGTGATGCACTAAGCTAATGTTGAACAGATTGTTCATCCATTGTTTTAAATGCAACCACATTATTATCATAATCGGAGCCAGACTCACGGATGACGTTCTTATTTTTCATTGTTATTTCTAACGAAGTACATTGTTTAAGATTTGCTTTCAGCAGCGTTGTTTCAGCTGTTTTTTTTATTTTACGCTGTGAATTTTGTCTTTTGTATTTCTCGAGGTTCTAAAATATCTCGTTTGCTTTTAACATTCAATGTTACGTTTGTATTATCGAATTTATTTTATTCTACCCTCAAAATTAATAATTTCTAATTCGTCAAAGTATGTTTTAAGAACTGTTTACGTTTAAGTCGGTACTTTTATCTTTCGTTCCTTATTAAAGACTAAGTTTTATGTATTTAATTTGTAATGGTTGCGACACACGCGCAACGTTAGATTTCCAAATTGTAAATAGCAATTTGGAAATCTAACTTTTTAATTAAATATAATATTTATTTTTCCTATTGTAAATACTACCTGTCTGTCTACTATCGCCTAAGATACACCTCTCATTTTCTGTGTAATCGAAAAGTAAGTTATGTCTCATATAAGGGAGTATTAAGATATTTGAGAGTGTAAGTAATTAATGTTAGTAAATAATACATTGCAATTACCATTAATGATTCTCTTTGTTCATATTACATATATCCATACTTATATACGTTGACGAATCGTTCATCCGATTGAGTTGAAACAACAGCTGTTGTGGCACTAGCTTAAGATTTTTCATTGTACCAACAACGTGAAACAAGTGATCCGTCATTCATATCAGATATTTAAAAAAAAACCACAGGTGTAGTTATTATAATTAAATAATTATATCAGTTTTTTTATATCATGCTCTTTTAATTTAATAAAACAAAACGTATCAGATTTTTCTTATTTTATATATCGCTGATATTGTATTGTAAAAGTGTAACACAATGAGACAATACACCATTCAACGGGAACATTTTTGGAAATGGTCGTAACAAGGATTGAACAATAAAATTGCTACGCAATTTTCATTCGGTTCGTCAGAAACATCTGATATTAGTATTTTACCAACCTCGCGATGGGAATTGTGGGCTGTTCCATTTTTTTCTTTGATAAAAAAATATTTTCTAGGCATGAAGTTGATTAATAAATTTATATCACTTATTAAATTAGTTATTATGGTCGCGTTTTCTATAGTATCATGAAAAATGTATCAAGTTTCGCTAACGAAATAAATATTATAATTGTTTTGTGATATTGTTTTCTTTGTCTGTATTACTAAATTTAGGGAACTCAAAAGTGTAAAGCTATTTACTGAGATTTGTTATTTATTAACACAGACACACACACACACACACACACACACACACACACACACGCACACACGCACGCGCGCGCGCACGCACACACGCACGCACGTGCACACACCACATTCATATATGATTTTCTCGCATTAACGTTAAGTAAAAATGTATTTTATTGCACATATTAATACTTACACTATGTCTTTACTTTTATTTTCTTTTGATTGTGTATTTGTTCAATTGTCATAATCGATATTGTAATCCTATGTGGCCTATTGAACAACCATTTCTGTAACGCTATTGATATATTGATTACAAGTATGATCATAATGGCGAATTGTTGTTTAAATAATTCAAAGTAACATGTAATTAAATTATATTATTAACTCAATATAACTTGTCATATAAATTTTATTTTAAGATACAGTGACAAATTGACATAGGAAGTTAACTAATACAATTATTAATGAATAAGAGTAATAAATAAAAAAGCTTAGTCAACGTCACAGACCGTAATGAGATAAATTCGCTTAGTAAAATATTTAATACAGTCAAAAAGGGAGAGATAGAAGTTTGAATATTCTTATTTCAAAATTTCTGTTCATATTCGTTTCACCCTACACGTACGATACCCTTGTCTGTGTCTTAACGAATATGTAATTGTTTTAACGATTTAAAACCACGAGATGTATTTTTCTCAGTAGATGCAAATGTCACATTAGAACTTAGAATATAATGATGATAAGCGCCAGCTAGCCTCCAAGCTATTGCCAAGAAAGTTATATGCACATAAAGTGCCTTTGGGCTTCTCATATTAGGCACACCCCACCATAGTTCAGATTATATATATCATAGACGAGATTTACATGACTTACCTGTTTATGAATTATTTTGTAATTTGTTGTTAAATTTTCTACTTTCCCCTTCCTTCACAAGTCTATGCGTACTGGCTCTCGATGTCACTGCCTAACTGTGAACTTAATTCCATCGCGCACACATTAATTTGGCAACTTCTTTCTTTGTCGCACTTCCAAGAAATTGAATTATTTACCAGCTTCCGCATTCCCCTCCTCCTGAAAACAATTCTTCCCTACTGTACTGGCTGTCGTCGCGTATGGACTACCACTATACTACCACTTACCATCAGGTGGATCAGTCATTTGCCTTCAGATATATAAAAAAAATGACCCACCTTATACCAAGCGACTTAAGTGGCTTTGTTCCCGAATAGTTTATAGATGCTCAAATTAAATTAAATTAAAAATCAAATGTATTCAAAATTTGATTTTAATTCGTTGACAGTACTGTAATAAAGATTATTATTAGTATAAAGTTTATTTAAAAAAATATTGAATTAACCGCTACGTTTGTAAGATGCTTTATATTTGGAAATTTATTCAAGTGTTTATTATATGTATGGACAGAAACTGTTGTATTCTTTCCATCGGAACAAATTTTGTTGATTTCAGTCACGCGGCCATTTGTATTGAAAACTTCAGTAGCCAATTTCATATTCACACCGTATTCTGTTGTTAAATTATTTAATATTATTACATTAACAATAACATGGGCCAAGGAGCCTTTTCTTTTTTTTATGCTGGGACATTATTCACACAAGGCCATCTGATCCCGAACTAAGCAGAGCTCGTACTATGGAAACCAGACAACTAATATACTTACACATACTACTTTACTTTTGTAAATACATACTTATATAGATAATTACACCCAGACTCAGGACAAACAGACATGTTTGTGCACGCAAATGTCTGTCCTGGGTGGGAATTGAACCCACGACCTGTGGCGTGGAAGGCAAGTATTATCCACCACGCCAACCGGCTCGTTTTGATTAAGTAGTCCATGTCTTCGGGTCTAAATGTCTAAGTCTAAAGTGTAAAACATTATAATCTAATCTAAACTAACAACAGGATATAAGATATGTCCCGTGTGCCTGTAATTAAGCTGGCTCACTCACACAAAAAAAAAGCATTAATAGAAGGCAACATTGATGTTCAATGTAAATATAAATAAATGAAAGTGTAAATCAAAATTGTTGAAAAAAAAAATTGAAAACAGTTGGTGGATTTTTTGGACAATAAGTAAATTAAATGCATCGTTGGTCTAGTGGCTAGATATAAGGCCGCAGACCCAGTGGTCCTGGGTTCAATTCCCAGGTCGGGCCAATGAAAAGTTATTGGGTTTTTCTGCCAGAAAATTCTCAGCAGCAGCCCGGAGTCTGGAAGTTGGAAGTGTGTACACTCCCGTGCCTCGCAAAACACGTAAAGCCGTTGGTCCTGCCCCTGAACTCTTTCTGGTCGTGTCGGATTGCCGTCCCATCGGATTATGAGAACTAGGGAATAGTGAGTGCACCTGTGTTTGCGCACACACTTGTGCACTATAATATCTCCTGCGCAGTTGGCTAATCTCTCTTGAGATTGGCCACCGTGGCCGTAATCGGTCTGGAGGACATTATTAAATTAAATGCCCCTATATTGAATAAAGATTTTTTTGAACGTCAACTTTTACGTGGAGTAAGATTAAATTATTATTATCATAGCCCTTGATTTCATTTATGTTACCAAAACGGAGACATTGTTCCATTAGGATGAGGGCGATTGCATCGTTACAGGTCTCTGTGTTATAAATACAATTTTCCCTGTGACGTGATATTGGAGCTGCAGCTCCGTTGTTACCACACGCACGATAATTACTACTGGCCTCGTTAGTCTATGTCCCTTGTGTATGGTCAGTGACCCTAATGCTTCCTTCCTACATCGTTGATAAGCCAAGTAAGTTTGATTAAATCATTTGATATTTTATTTATTTTTATTTTATTAATTAAGAAGTCAACGTTATAAATATAGAAATAAAATGTCTTATTGCTGTAATAACAAAATATTTATCAATTATAGCCTGACTTAATATTCAAATAAAATAAATTTCTAATTGACGAAAAACAAAAAAAAAACATTTTTAACTTAAATAACAAAATAAATATCTGAAAGTAGACATTAACATAAACCAGTAAATAACATTGTAATTATATATTTTAAATATACTTTATAAAAATAAATGGTAATAAAAATTGTGTAGTATTATTCTTAATAAGTAGCTATCTCGATTCTAAAGTGTTCTTGTTGCTAACAGCTTGTTTAAAATGGATGCATTGCAATCTTCATTTAGTAATGGATTTATAAAAATCTTGACAAATTCGAAATGAGACACAGTTGATTTTTTTTTATATTTATCACATTTGTTTAAGCTAATACTTTTTAATCCCGAACGGGTTAGAAGACTTGAACCAATCACTTGAACAAGGTTGTCTTGACGTGGTTGCTTTTTATCAGTAAGATCGCCTTTATCGCCTTACATTTTGTATGTAATTTTTCTGGCGTTCAATAAATCATATTTGAACTGTATTTTGAAGAAGGATAAAAAGTGCTATATGATGATATTAGAATTTCTTATTAAAATAAATCCATGATTACAATCCAGATTAAATAGTTCAGTATATTCTTCTCAGTTTTTTTTTCTGGTTTGATAGTGACGTTCTTTAAACGTATAAATAAAAGAAAATTAAAAAAAAGTTTAATAAAATTAATTATTCGTTACAATAAAATTAACGTATTATTATTTTTTATTCAAATTTAGAATACTGGAATTGGCTTATATAAATATGTCAACACCATAAAAATTTAACTATTAATAAAACCATTTAACTATTATAGGTTATATTGTAACCAGTATCAAAAAAGTGTGAAAAATTTCAGCTCAGTCGGTTGGGTGAAACTCGATTAAAATTCAGTTGCAAGATTTGACACATTCTAACATGTGAATTCAAATGAAAGCTTGATAAAAAAAGAGAATTTTTCGACACACTATTTGCCGCGCGAAATTGTTGTTTTTTTTTTTACAAAATGTTTTATTTTAACGTATTTGAGTTTTATTTGAAATACCTCAACTAATATATATTTTCTATATGTAAATGTGGTATACATGAACGTCAGCGGCGTAAGAATATATAGCCATTAAATAATTTTGGTGTCGATATATTCTCCAAGCACAAAGACAATGTTGAAATATGAAGAAAGTTATCATTATTGATAATGCCGCTTGAAAGAATATTTTATTTTAATGTACTTTATTTTTAAATATTTTTTATTAAATCATATTAATACAAATGCTTATGTACCTAATTTTTTTGAAATAGTACTTAAAGCTTTTATAAATCTAAGCAGAACAAAGCTTAAGCTTATAATATTGAACATAAAATATTTTATGTTAAATTAATAGAATTTTAATAATATTCAACGTAATCCTTCGTATCTACATGAACATAAAAGTAGCTGTGTTTTATATCATAACACAAACTCTAAAATAAGTTAACAGAAAATATATATTTGGCCAGCGGCTGGACATTCGTGGACTGTTACTCTATGTATATATATGTATTTGGTAATCCAACAGTTAACATACATACCTTATTATATAAAGTATTATAAGACATGTAACTAAAACCAAAATAGGATTACACAATTGGCTTAAACATATATTGATTTACTAGAAGACATTAAGTATTTTTCAGATATTCTACCGCAAAACAGCAGTACTTTGTACTGTTGTGTTCCGGTTTGAAGGGTGAGTGAGCCAGTGTAATTACAGGCACAAGGGACATAACATCTTAGTTCGCGTTGTAAGCGATGGTTAAAATTTCTTACAATGCCATTGTCTATGGGCGTTGGTGACCACTTACTATTAGGTGACCCATATGCTCGTCCACCTTCCTATACAATAAAAAAAAAGCAAAGTAAAACTATTAAGAGATGAGAATCTAAAGGAGTCTTTGTGAGCGTGCGTGTGTGTGAGCGTGTTTTTGTGTTGTATTTTTTTATCTCTTTTAATTAAAGCATTTTAATCGCTATTTTTTTGACATGCTGAACAAATCAATATCTGAGTTATGTATTTATAATATACATACATATACGCATAGGTCTATGATTACTGTTGCAATCCTATAATTTTATATAATAGCGTACAATAAGCTGTGAAATTACTCGTAATAGCTGCCTCCTATTAAGCCCTGTTTAGCCGTAAGCCGCATAATTACCTAATGAACAATAGTTAAACATGCGCGCTAGGTTTATATAATTATTTTTTTGGTAAATGTGAACAAAACGTCGAAATTACCAATAATTAATAATTAATTTCTTAGCTTTATTCACATCCGTCTTAATTAAATATGTACGACCAGCATACAAAACTCAAAAAAGCTTGAAACATTTGCATCGTATGTTATTCTCAATCGATGATAGAAAAATGGTTTCACGACGATGATGTCCCGACTGTTTTCAGCAAAGCCTGCCATTCTCAAGAGAGCCTAGCCAACTATACATGACATACTATAAAAGAAGAAGGTGCTCGCGATCGCAGGTGTATCCTCTATTCCCTTATTCTCATAAAGTAATTGGAAGGCCGACACGATCGAAATGATTGGACTAAGCTGAGAACGAACGACTTTATTACTTTTCGAGGTCAGGGAGTGTAAATAGTACCAACTTTACTTCCATCTTTGATTACTTTATTACTTCGAATTTCTTAACAGAAAAACCCAATAACAATGATCTGGCCCAGGGATTGAATCCAGGACTTCGGGATCGATAAATATTTGAATATAATTATAATAGAATAGAATAGAATTAACGACGCAAATTAAATAACATAACAATAATATTTGTAAATTTTACTTGAAATGGAACAGATAACAAACTCTACGATTCTTTATCATATATATAAACTTTTATGAAGTTATATGCCTTTATATAAAGAGTATTAACAAAATTAACGATACGGGTCTTAGTGGAATTCTCTTTTTTATTTCATTTTAATGTTAAGCTAAAACCTAATATACTTTTTGGCCCAACAAATACTTTAGATTAAACCTGAACTTGGGAATCTCCCTTATAAAATATACACTAAATGGTTTCATATCAAGATATAATATTTTGTAGACCAAAATAACACTTACTTAAGATATAGTGATGTGTGATATGTAACACTATCGTATAATGTATGTAGATACAAAAGGTCACGTAGCACTATCAATGTGTTATTATGGGCTCTTGGAGGATATATCCTGTTTTTGTCCCTCGGGTCACTCGCCCCTTAAGAATATAAATGCAAATTATTGCTATTTCGTTGTTGAATAAGGAAAATCTGTTGTAATAACTGACTTGGACCAGCTACTGACATCACTGCTTTAGTATAAACGTGAGTTTTAGAATATATTTTTTTCTTATATTTTCACCGTATCATAAGATAAAATACACGGATAAATATTTTAAATGGTTTACGATTTCTTCTCTGTTTATTTGTTAAATCATTGTTTTTACTAATTACTGTTTCAATAATGGTTTCATTTCAAACCCAGTTAAGAATTGTTTACAATACTTTATTGATTTAATGAAAATTTACGATAAAATACGTACACGAGTGCTTATCAGCTGCCCGTACTGACTTCGTACTGGGGAAATATGAAATAACTTTATGTTAAAAAAAAATTATGTTTAACATTTCAATAGGAACTCAAACACATACAAAAAAGTCATAAGCATTGTTTTTGGACGAGCTCAGTGACATACG
Source organism: Nymphalis polychloros (assembly GCA_905220585.2). Classification (NCBI taxonomy): domain Eukaryota; kingdom Metazoa; phylum Arthropoda; class Insecta; order Lepidoptera; family Nymphalidae; genus Nymphalis; species Nymphalis polychloros. The sequence goes on from HG992251.1 coordinate 4,567,094, forward strand.
CGTATCGAATAATTATATATATATATATTAATATAATATAAATATATGGACGCAATTGCTTGTTAATTAATATTATGCCATTAACAATATTTTAAGTTTTTGAGAAATAATAAAGTACGGCTAATGAACGAATTCACGCGCTTGTGCGACAATGAAATAATTCGTTTAATGAAAATTTAAAGCTTGCTATCCATTGAACACATTATTCAAGCAAGGGTAGTAAGAGAGATAATTATGTAAGCGATATTGATCTGATGCAGAAAGGTGAATGGGCGAATGTCTAGCCGCAACTTAACTGCTTCAGGTAAAACGGCCCATAAGCAGAAAATCTGCGCGTGCGCAGGTGTTGTTATAACGTTATTTCTTATTTAATTGCATTGAAATTACAAAACACATTTAAGTCAATCGCGTTATTGATTTAAAAGCAATACGATAGCGTACATTCAGTTCATTTGAAAATAACTTTTATTTTATGTGATTATATTACTGTTATAAATGTATATAATTGATTGTTAGTAATTAACTCCGTCCATGAAATGTATAAATATTATTAATAGTACATAGCAACACGCATATATTTATGTATGAGTTATATAATTTAACATTTACTGCCATGTATAGTAATGTCTTTAATGGGACAGCAAGCATTACACATTCGTGCTATTGTAACAATGTTTACACTTCTGATTGTTAAACTTATTAAACAGATTTTACACGTTATCATATTTTAAAGTTGAGCGTTAAATAAATATGATCATTCTTTTAAATAAAATATAGCTTAATACATTTGTAAGCTACACAAACTGGATTAAGTAAAGACCAGTTTCTAATTTATCTATATTATAGTGTTTTAATTACTCGTTTAAGTTATTCACTCAGGTGATGGGTTGTTCTTAGTTCTCAGAAGAAAACAATAGAAAAGATACACCTTTTTTTTTACGCTGGGAAAACGCGTTACGCGTTTCCCCCCACGGGAACAGTGGGAAGGTATGTGGGGATCGCCATATGTCCAGGGCACCGAGTGCGCCCCGGTCATCGGAATACCCACTAAAAAACCAGCGGTACCCTTCCCGTCTTAACGGGAGCGCCACGGGATCGCTTGCGCATGCTACCGTGACGCTCCGACGGCCGGCTCGCCTATGCGGGCTTCCATTCACTAGGGAAGAAAAGATACACCTACAGAAGAACAACTCAATTTGATAATAGAAAAACACTTAATCGGGACATTTCGTCCGTAAGTATAGGATTATAAATAATATTATAAATCGAGGGTTTGGTTAAAAACGTATAAAATTGTTTTTTTTTTTTTTTAATTAAAGAGATGTATTCGTATGTTTAATATCAGTTTTAGTCTTGCACTTTATTGTACAAATTTGGCCAATATTGGCCTGAAAGATATCTTGATGAGCCTGTAAATTTCACTTTTGTTACTTGGTAGTGCTTTGTACCGAGACGGGGTAGGTCCCACTCACTTATTAGATATTCTACCACAAACAGCAATTAGTATTGTTGTGTTCCGATTTAAAGGGTGAGTGATCCAGTGTCATTGGAGGCAGAATTGACATAATATCTTAGTTCCCAATGTTGGAAGCACATTGGCAATGTCAGGTATAGTATATATATATTTTGATACTTGGACAGTAACGATCGGCTCATTTGCAGATTGATAAATCTACTAATTAAAAATGTAAGAAAAATAATTACTTATTAATAAATAGGAACATTTGATAAGCTTGTAAAACTACACACATAGACGCAGAAGTTACAGTATAGGTAGGCGGACGATATGGGCCAACTGATGGTAAGTGGTCACCAATGCCAATAGACAGTGGCATTATACATTTCTTTAAAAAAAACATCGCCAATGCTTCACCAATCTTGGGAACTAAGATATAATGTCCCTTGTGCCATTGTTATTGTTATGTTTCAGATTTATATATAAATCTTCAATGGCGTGTCTTGATGGTGTAACTTATTAATAAATATATAGTTAAAATAATAAATGCCGCTACTACGCTCTCACGTCGATGATTTACGTAACAAAATTTGGATGTAGAGTTAAAATGAAACTCAGATTAGGTGTACAGATGTGTTTTCGGGCTGCGCTTCAGCCTTTTACGATCAAGCGATATATGTATAATCCATCACTTGCTGTTGAATTGCTTGCTTTTACACGGTAAAATTCCAATTACATAAAATATGTATAAATAACGTATTCTTAAAATATCTTCACAATTTGACGTAATTATAAAACAATTACGTATTACGTTTCTTTTATGTGTTACTTACTTGTGTTGTGTGTGTGAGTTGTAGAATCGTTTTCATCTATTTCTGATTTGCCTAAAGGTTGAATGGTCGAAAATGCCTTCATGCATTAAAAAAAAATACCATGAATATAGGCAATATTGATATTTTTATTATGAATAAAATATTTAACGTTTATTGATGACATACTCTTATTATTATTAGATAAGTATTAATCAATATTGCGAGAGGCGGTACTTCCATTGACGTCAAAATATACTACAATAATTTTGACATCGCTGTGTTGTTATTGTAAATTTGTTTTTCGACACATATAAAAGATAATAAATGGATTTAACTTATATCAAATATTAAAAACGTAATAAGTATACTAGATACTGGTGTCGTTTTCTTACACTTATGTCATTTTGCATTCGATACAGTTAGTACAAATATTGCTATTAATACGAATTTCATTTCAAAAGACAATAACCAAGGCCTTGTGCCATAAGATGAAAGCAATATGCGAAACGGAAACTAAGTGAACGTACGATATTCGAAAAGTAAAAAGAACTCCGAGGTTCCAAAATTCTAACGCTAAATACATGAGTGTAAAAGGGACAGCAAATAATGTAAGTTAACGATTCCATAAGTAAACGAGAGAAAGCAAATGGTGGAAGCGAGATATGACATTCGCACATATCTGTCTACGGCTCACTGCGCTTCGTTTTTCTCTGAATAGAGTCCTTCTACTGGAAATAAGGCGTACGGCTTCAGTGACATGAACCGATCTTTTTTTTTAAATTGAAATATGTATGGTATCATGTTTGTATTTGTTTATTGCAAAATATAACAGAATATTGTTGAAGTATTAGGGTGAATGTGGGTCACAAAATATATTTCCCTGTTATTATATTTTTATCCTACATATGTACGAGTATGATTGTAATAAATTTATGTGTTTACAAATATGAGTATTTGTATATAAGCCTATGACAGGTTTCATGACTTATTTTGATTAGGTTGTATTGAAGGGGTAGGTAGTTAAAAGACCTTACATTTTACAAATTTAATTTGTTATTAGTCTTCCGTTCTTTTCGTGTAATAAAACATATTTAGAATAATATTTAACAGACAGCTTATGGTCATGTAGCTAGAATTCGACCCTGCATGTGTCGAAAGAAATTTTACCACAAGCGTATCTAGTAACTCACATTGGAAAAACGTTGTGAAATATGCTCTAATCCTTATCGAAGAGGAAAGATGATTTACCTCCAGCATATTTAAAGCGTATTAATTTTTTTCTTTATAATATAAATTTATACTTTTTCTAGTTATATAATAATAATAATATCCTGGGACATTATTCACACACGGCCATCTGATCCCAAACTAAGCAGAGCTTGTACTATGGAAACCAGACAACTGTTATACTATATAATACTTTTCTTTTGTAATTCATACTTATAAAGATAATTACAAATCAAAATAAAGACACCCAGACTCAGGACAAACATACATGTTCATGCACACAAATGTCTGCCCTGGTTGAGAATCGAACCCACGACCTGCGGCGCGAAAGGCCGCTACTAACTCTACCAACCACACCAACCGGCTAGTCGAATAGAGATATAGAGATACAACAAAGCTTGCTCTTGTTAAATTTATATTAATGACGTCTTAACACATTTAATGTTATTAAAAACAAGAATATATGCAATATTTGATATTTTTTTATAATATTAATATTTGAATTCAACGTGCTAATTTTGAAAGTACCTTCAACTTCCACTGAGTTGTTTCAATATTTATCATAATATGGAAGTCCTTGTTATATGTTTATCAATAAATCTCACAGCACACCGATCTTCCGACCGAGATACAAGGAAAGTTGGTTTCGAAGGCGCGCAGTTTCCGAATAAGCTGAAAAGTTGAGCAAAGTTCGTAGTCAGTCGGATTGTTCCCTCTCAAACTCGGCTAACTACATCGACGTGTTTAATTCCAAATTCAAAAAGTTTGATTCTAAATTTTAAACCCGTTTTCATGTTATTTTTTTTTTCTTGATTTAAATAGGACGAAGGGATCGATAATGAATAAATAACTCTAATAAATGAATTAATGTGTTTTTTAATTATTTCAAGAACAAATAAGCAAATTAAATTTCTTACCACATCATTTAAATGTCTGTTATTTTTTTAATATTATAAATCCCTTCACCTTTCAAACCGGAACACAAGAATACTACGTAATGCTGCTAAGTGGAAGAATAAATGAGGTACGGGTAGTACCTACACAGACAGGCTTGCGCAAAGCTCTACCGATTTTGGCCACTGCGGCCAATCTAAAAAGGGATTAACCAACTGCGCAGGACATATTGTAGTACACAAATGTGTGCACAAATACAGATGCATTCTCATAATCCGATGGGACAGCAATCCAACATGACCGGAAATAGTTAATGCGCAGGACCAACGGCTTTAAGTATTTTCCGAGACACGGGAGTGTACACTCTCCTAACTTCTAGACTCCGGGTTGCTACCGAGAATCTTCGACGGTAAAACCCAATATTTTTTTATTGATCGGACCCGATTTGAACCCAGGATCTTGGAATCTGCGGTGTTATTTATCCACTAGACCAGGCGGTCTTAAATGTATTATACGAGAATGCTAAGCGGTAGTTACTCTCATACAATCTTAAAGTTACTCAAAGTTCGCGTACGTTTACTCGTTTAAACTTCGCTGATTTTGTCTACGTGTTGTGGTGAAAAATATTGTTTCTAATTTTATTATTATTAATTAAAATTTTCATATTCATACTTCTCACATATCTATAAATGTGCCAAATTAGTCTAGTTGTTGAAACACATGAAATTTAATCGACGTTTTCGGGTCCCAACCTGGGCACTACTGAATTTTCATATGCTAAATTTGTTTTTTTATTTCACCCCGTGCTCGGGAGACAACATCCTTAGGAAACTTTATAATTATGTCGGTTGAAAGTCTGTAATATGTGTATCCACTAACTCGAACCTCTCAAGAGACGCCCAGCATTGGGACATTTACGTAATTCGTTTCATACGCATATGTTTTGTTTATTATTTATTTATATCAATATAAGTATTTAAAAAAAAATGAAAATAATGTATTATGCTTTATGTTTTAAACTACACACGAGTTCGTTTTGAAAACTAGTAAATTTCAAGCTGGCAAATTGTGCGAACTTTGCATTAGGTCACAGTTGTTCCTTCTTGAAATTGACTGAAGTTTCGTTCCAAATTCAAAAATATTTGTATAAATTTTTAAATAACAAAGCTACACTTAATAAATTTTCAGTTTGAACTGAATCATCGTCAAAACAAATGCACTCACAATTAGAATAATATGTTGGCAGCTGAATTCGGCTTAAAATACATTTATGAAAAAGCTTGTCGCGTCAATAGTCAAAACTAAAACGAAACATCACGATTTTTTTATATATAATTTATTTATTTACTTTTTTACACAACTTTATGTGATGAGCCGGTTGGCGTGGTCTTGCCTTTTGTGCCGCAGGTCGTGGGTTCAATTCCCACCCAGGACAGACATTTGTGTGTATGAACACATCTGTTTGTCCCGAGTCTGGGTGTAATTATCTATATAAGTACGTATTTACAAAAGAAAAGTAGTATATGTAAGTATATCAGTTGTCTGGTTTGGGATCAGATGGCCTTCTGTGAATAATGTCCCAGGATATTATTTCATTTCATTATCAATCATTGAAAATTTGTTAGGTATCCGAAAAACGTAGTTCTATTTATTCGCTTCATAATTTAATGTGTTTTGTAAATACTCTTGCAACCGTACTCTGAGACGTTTTATGGCTATTTAAATAAGTATAATAAATTATATTTTAATAGTTACCTTCTCAGTCTGATAACGGTATATTCATATCCTAAGGGATATTTAATTAAATCAAATCTATCACGTAATGGTTTGGATCCAGATTAAAAATATTTGTCTTTTTCTTTTGAATGTCAGAGAAAGAGTCAAATCATTGTTGTAATTTCTTAACTGAACAACTGTCAACGTATATAAGTAAGATTAAATGCTTTGTTAATAGAGTAATTTTCTTAGATAGAAGGTATAATGTATCTATGATAGAATGTTCATTAAAGGACATAATTTCAATTAATTAGATACATTTAATGCTTATTTAATTTCTGAATGCGGCAGTTTGAAGGTAAAGCTGAATTTTAACGGCGATAAGAAAGCTCTTTATATTATGGCTTTTTGATAAAGTATTACAAATAATTATCCATTTCATTCCACTTGGATCGTTATCTCTATATCCACGTCCGTTACAAAGGATAACTTCGTAGGATCATCGCCTTTGAAGAAGAAATCTTATAATGCCACCATCGTTTTCGACGGCCGATAAGGCTATATACCACCGAGGGTTAGCGCTTACGTACTATAAAATGATATTGTGATATTATTTAGCATGGTGGGTCAACGTTTAATTTTATTAATATATAGGCTGATATAATATATGTGCCGCCTGATGGTAAATGGCCATTGCCCATTGGTGCATTGGTGCCATCAGAACTATTAACTATTATTAATATCGCCAATGCGCCACCAATTTTGGAAGCTAAGATGTTATGTTCCCTTGTGGCTGTAGTTACACTTGCTCACTAACCCTTCAAACGTGAATACAGCAATCATAAGTATTTCTGTTTAACTTTAGAATATTTAATAAGTGGTACATAGCCATGCTTGCACAAAGTAGTCAAACATCTCACATACGTATCTATAGATAGATTTATATACATTTAGCATCTAGAAGTAAAAACTGATTTTATAAGAACCTCGAATTGGTCTATTTAAAATAGAATACCAAACCAAATTATGTCAATTACTTACTCAATTACTCTTTAAATCCAAATAACACAATTGAACACATTGTGGACTGTTCCACAAGTCGCGTCAATAAAGAATAAATTACGATACCTTTTTGTACACTAACAAGATGGCGGCGGTTTTAAATTAGCACGGTTCATTTTTTTAACAACGCTGTTTTATGGACCAAGGAGTTTCCTAACCATTTTTCATTTAGCACAGAGGTGCTGTATGCAATTTCCTCAAAAGATAAGCACAAGAGAGTTGAAAAAACCCGAGGAACACGTTAACCCTTATGACCTAACCTTTTGCGGAATTAAATCAAATCAAGCACTATTAACTTTAATTTTGTTTAGATTGTGCTTTTGATTAATGTCTAGTTCAGTGGTATACCAATGGAGCCTCACAGTGAAGCAACGTTATGTAATAAAGATTTCACATGATCTATGCCACGCTAATAAGACTGTTGACGTTACAGCTTACTAAAACATAGCGCTATAAAGTCGTTGGACGACCAGTACTATTTACTTTTCAATAGGAGTTTCAAAGAGAAATGAAGTTTGAGTTGTACTTAATGAAGCGAGCGTCTTAAAATCGAATTTAAGTCTTTAGACAATCGAAACTTTAATATAGTTTTACGAATGTAAATTTAAGATAACTTTATTATACTTTCGTTTAAGATTTCTTAATTGGCAGAAGTGTTGATAAATCTGCACTTTAGATGGTTAATTTATATCTTTTTAAATACGTAGGAAGGCGGGCGCTCAAATGATACTGATGTTAAGCAGACAACACTCAGACAATGCTGTACAAATTATATTAATCGTACCATATAACTGTAACTGGCAATTATTTATATTAGATTTTATGTTCTTTGTACCTGAAATTGTACTGGTTTACTTGCCCTTTAAAACCAGAAATACCAGAATATATGTTTATATAATAAAATAATATTTCTTTATCAACTGCACCTTAATTGCATTCCAACTATTAAATGGAATATAAAAATAATCTGTGGAAATACTCTGTCTAATGAAGAGCCTCTTATAATCTGGCATACGCATCTGGGGCACGAAGCAGAAGTGTCGCTCTCAGAAATAAAACAAAAGACAACCGACGGCTATTTTACGAGTAAACTTCTTGTCATTCGCTTTGCCAGTTATATTATGAATTAACAATTGTATAACTCATAAAATAGTAGAGAATCTTCTTACGATATGGCTAAAAAAAAATGGCGTTACTTATGCACTCATAGCTTTAAATGTATAAAGGTTTCCACGGTGCGTGCTATTACGGACGGGTGCGTACCAGACCGCACCTACGTAACGAGAAAGCCTTGGTGCGGTGCGTTGCCGTCCGTGGGCATGGCCACCCAGTGTATAATACTCGAAATCACTTACCGTGGGAAGCTTTTAGGTAGCAAATTTTGAGTTTTCCAACAGTAGATATTACTTTACTCATTGTAATTATCTAATTCGAAGTATAATTATGCTTTTTATATATTTGAGTTTGATATAATTTTGCATAAATCAATATAGGATCCAAAAATATTTCTGATTGAGCATAAATGTACCTCAATTTTGTATACAGTTCTTTATTTATTGACAATTTCTATATTAAAAACCATTATAGGATTTGATTTGTTTTTTTTTGACACCTACGAATCAATCTAGGGAAATTTATTTTTAAAAGCAATCTTTTTTACTGAATGTCGAGAAACTATTATTATATTAATTTTCAGGAACATTATTAATAGAAATAATTATTTATGAAACATTATTATAATTCGAATTCAAGTAGACACAATGGAAGCTATTTTTAATGTTTAGTTTACAAGTTATTAAAATGTACAGGGCTTGGAATATACATACCGAGAGGAACGGGCAACAAACTCACATTCACAATAACTTTAATGGCGACAGGTAGCCAATATCCAGTAGCACACGCTAGTACTGAAAATGGAATCGGTTTTACGTTTGCAATACCCTCAGGCAGCCATTTGTACAGTTCTGTAGTACAGTGCTTAAATGTCTGAGGGAGCTGAAACAATAAGTATAGTCTTGGGAATGTAGCGTTGAAAGTCTTGTTTACACTATAAGACCCTTTCGAATCGAACGTATTGAGTTCTGCTATACGTCTACACTTTACCCGTGACTTTGTTCATATAGATATCGAAAATATTATATAAAATATATCCATTTTTATCACAAAACGTATTCACCTTGTAAGGAAATGCGTCGTTTTTTTTTTGTTTTAAATAATGGAGTAAAGTTATGGTTGTGATTACCGCTGGTTAATCTTAAATAACTAATTCATAAAGAAGCGCAACTACTTATTTGCTGCTTATACTAAAATTATTTAGTATAGATTTTATTTATATTTATTTTTTATTCCGCCTAATGTAAGAAGCATTACAATTTATCAGTTAAAGTAATTTGTTCAAAAAGAACACACTTCGAAGTGAGTATGGAAGAAAAGCTCACTGTTTTAAATCGACTCCAAAAATAAATTATTCCCATTGATTATTCGAATGCGTCTAAACCGATTTGAATTGAATTGTATTCTATTTGTCGTCCGTAAACACCATTATTACGGACCAGGTATTTTTTTATCATAAAAGCTACGGAATCGAATTGTTTACTGATGATATTTATGTGGACATCATAACAGACATACAAACATAAATCTTTCTTAAGCATTTCAAAGCCGAAACAATAGCCTCATAATGAGATTTATACAAATTTCATCTTAAAATAATTTCATTTAATAAACTTGTTTTTACAAACAAATACGTACCCGTTTCGTTTTATTTATATCGAATTTTCTGGAAGGTGAAAACTGTGCTGAAATTTTATTCCCGGGCGCTGGTTGTTCTGTCACGTTTCAATGTATTTGCATATTGAACGTCTTCCTAGTATTTTTCTGATATTTTATCAAGTTTTTCTTTTCATTCTCGTATACATTGTATACTAGTCTAACATTGATAAAGTATTTTGAACCTTATGACTGAATACATAAATTACACTTTAAATTATTAAAGTTGGAAAGGAAAAATAAGCATAATGACTTATTGGGATGTGCATTAATAATTAATGAATCACACGAGATGATGTACCAGTGGGTAGGTAGATTTTAATTGATTAGATTAATATAATTTTGTCACACCCATTAAACAAAGCTTATGATGGAAATTGCGACAATAGCCCAGGGTTCGAACCTAGCGCTATTGGTCGTTATATAGTATAGTACCTTTATATTTTTGTTTTTATATTTTTAAGAAGTTAAAGAATAATATAACAAAGAATCTTGCTTATATTTAATTATTTTATTTTATTTAAAAAATAGATCTAAAATAGATAGACGCACAATACAGTTCACGTTCTCCTAGGTCCTACCTCCGGAAGTACTCGCGCAGTACTGAATTCGAACGCCCAACGCATTGTATTTTGTAGCATTTGGTAGGCATCATGCTGTTTTGTTATGCGACACTTCCTAACATTTCACTCTACCGTAAGTCGCGTAAAAGAACTTCATTCCAATTATAAGACGATATGATTTAGTGCTAGTAGTCGCTAGGGTATGGCATAAAATATTATATTTAAAATCTAAATCCAATAACTTAGGGTACGAAATTTATGAATGAGCATGCTCTAAAAAATTCCGATTCCATTAAACGCTCAAAGGCTCTTAGTGCTCGATAGCGCAGAGAACAGCTCTCGGAGGCTGTGCCTCTGCGGTGTAAATGTAAACAGACGTTAAGGGCTTGTACACAGTGAAGTCACGACGGACTAAACACTCCTGTAAAGTGTTTTTTAGAACTACTCAATATACACGTTAAATATAAATTATAAAAATGTCCTAAGCGCACAAGATTATTAGTGATAAAAAAATGTTATTGTCATTTTTCAGATGACGGCAAAGACAACCTTTAGATTTTATCCAATGAGTAAATTATTAACATAGGTATATTTCTTAAATAATAACCCGGAAAGAAATAAACTACAGTCGATGCAACTGCATGTGCTGTGCCAATCCAGTCTAAGCACGCCTGACGTTTTTCTTCACATGCGATTTTTAAATATCTTGTAACACCTCTAAAAAAATATTAGTCACAAAATGAATTATATGCAACAATAATTATTGTAAGCACTTAACATTACTATTTTTTTTTTGTATAATTAGGCGGACGGGCTTGTGGGCCACCTGATGGTAAGTGGTCACCAACGCCCTTAGACTTTAACAGTTTAAGAAATGTTAACCATCGCCTACATCGCCAATGCGCCACCAACCTTGGGAACTAAGTGTCCCTTGTGCCTGTAATTACACTGGCTCACTCACCCATCAAACCGGAACATAACAACACTGCTGTTTTACGGTAGAATATCTGATGAGTGGTACCTACCCAGAGGAGCTTGCACTAAGCTCTAACACCAAGTGTAGTATCTGTATATATCTGTTTTAGTACATATTACTTTATTGAATTCACTGCTACTTCAAACGTGTAACTTCATATTTAGTTCGTACTAATATCTTAGAAATGTCCCTTGTAAGTTTATTACGACCCCAAAGCCATAGATCACTTGATTCCCAGTTAGAATGAACCCTATTGATACGGCCATAAATCGTTCTCCTCTCTATAAATATCCAAAGGGTTTTGCTTTATATGTAACATTATTAGTTATATGTAACAGAGTTAAGTATTATATATAATACAATTCAAAATGTAGCATGTATATATGTACTTTGTGAGGAATTGTGCATTTTGGTGTGTACGACTCATTTGTCAGTAAACAGGATTTTATTTTATTTAATTTTATTTAATTTTCGGGAAACAAACAGTTCAGCTACACATATACAATAAAAAACGATAAAATAACACATAAACCAATCAAGTTTCCACTAATATACACACATATGGATCACAGGTATGTTTTTGTTTAAAAATTGAGTGAACCAGTGTAATTAGAGGAATTGGGGCATATTAGTTGAGAAGTTTGGTGGCGCATTAGCCATAATGATATTTCTTGCAAAGCCAATTTCTAATGGGAATTACTAACTAAAAAAATGCTAAATACTAAAATGTTCAATTCAATTTGGTTCTTTATGCAATCGATTATGATGCATCCATATTTAAAACTGTACTATCAATTCATATACAAATACTTAGAAGCCTTTATATTGTTTCTTTAAAAATCCTAAAATAATAACAGCCTGTAATTATCCAAACACAATGATGAAGTCTGTTTTCCTTCAGGACAAAGTTCGACACCTATTGCATTGTACATCCTCACGATGTTTTACGATCACCAATCACGAAATGAATCATAAGCACAAATTAGCACATGAAACCTTAATAGAAGCAGTATTAAACTCGCGTTAGAAATCTAAAATATACTTGTAACTGAATCTTACTATTATTCTAATAATAAAAACAATAATCACAGAGACATAATATTTAGTAAACGAGGTGCAACACTATATGTTTAACGAATAATTTTCTTCATATTATCATGACTACAAATGGATATCATTTACCGAAAAATGCAGTTAAATTTAACGATGCACCATAAAAATATTATCCGCCGCAGTAAAAGTCTTACCTCAAAGCCCGAAGTGCGACGTGGAAAGTTAAAAATGCAAAACCTCTTAACTTTGGCAAACAGATGTTTTTTGAGGTTCGCGGTGGATGGTCACGTGTGAAGTTAGTACGTGCTACTAATTTCGTGATTTTTAGAATGAAATAAAAAAAGAAACTCGCATCTGCCTCTCTTTAATTATTCTAATCAAAGAGTAATAAGTTTTTTTTTTTGGAAGTGTGTCCACTCCCGTGCTTCGGAAAGTTGCCGTGCTAAAGCTGTTGGTCCTGCGCCTGAACTCTTTCTGCTAATTTTGGATTACCGTCCATCGGATTATGAGAGTTAAGGAATAGAGAGTGCACCTGTGTTTGCACACACGCTTGTGCACTATAATATGTCCTGCGCAGTTGACTAATCTCTCTTGAGATTGGCCGCCGTGGCCGAAATCGGTCTCGAGGACTATTATTATTATTATTAGACGATTTGGATGACGGAACCACCTCTATGATATATCGCATAATCTATGATTTTTTACAATGAAAAAGATATATTGGATGCTAATCTGATAGTAAAAGTCTGACTTGATTGCGTCAAATATTTGGGTGTTAGTTTAAAATTCACATCCAAGTCAAAGCAAGCAATGGGTTCGTCCCTTTCATATGGAAATTTCTGGAAAGATCCAGTAATTAAACTACTGTAGCGTTATATGTTTTATACTTTTGGCTGAAGAGCGATCCAGAAGCGAGCAAAATTTCAGATTTCACCTGCGTGTACCTCTCGATACACTCGTAATCTCATTTTTATGCTTTTTCTATCTTAAACAAGCAGCAGTATTGTATTTAAGTATATTTTTCATCTTACATATATTATATAAAATATGCTGAAAAATACGGTAAAGTTCTTATGAAAAAATATGGTAATTAATACAAAACGATGTAAATTTCTTTCCATAGTCCTTTCAACAGCGCTGCAACAATTATGGGTCACATGCGACAGGAAATGTTTTTGTTCGCGAAAAGCAAACGCAGTAGGATTTTATGATAAATCGCGTTAGGCAGCCCTCGATTATCTGTCTATGCTCTAATAGCATTACAAGTATAAAGCAGAAAGATTAGAGATAGAGAACATTTTTGTGTTTTTTCTAAAGAGATTCAGAAGAGAGATCTAACGCACCACAAGCTTTTGATATTGAGCTAATTCATCTCAAGTTTAGTATTGAAGAAAAATACAGTGGAATTTATTTAATACTTATGCTCATCATTTCAGATCCTATTTTTGGCGCAAATTTAAGTAATCTGCGTAGAAGAAACAAAAAAAGATCGGTTAATTTTCCTATTATTGTTGTTAATATTTACATAAAATTTGTACATAAAAATCAATACATAATATTGAAACGAAACTAATAAGCTGACTTATTTAATTTCATTGTTTATTTTGTGAATTTATAATATTAAGAAAAATCAATGTCCAAATTTTGTAAGACTGGCAAACTTTGAAATTGGAGCGAGGTTTGTTCTGAATCTAAGATAAGTTTATTTGTTTGTAACTGGGCTCCTAGGTAGGAGCTATACAGCCGAGACGCGTATACTTTATGATATATCGTTGTTTTTATATGCATATTAATACTGCTATTATAGATAACTATTGATATATTTGAAATGAATTAAAAAGCTGAAATATTTGTGTCAGTAGTACACACATATTTCAGCTTTTTAATTCATTGTATATTAATAATTAATTTATATTTTATTAAATTAAGCCTCAGCATATCTATTTAAAGAACAGACGAAGCAAAAGTTTTTCGTAACTTTATATACCTAAATATCAAATACATACAGCTGACTTACTACTATCGATTGACGTTAATAATTAAGTGTTAATCAGCAATATGTCCATGTAACAATTCCGTTTTACTAAATTATTCAGTTGTTTCTAAAATTGGTGATCAGTTACCGACCTGGTTATTATCTCGATCTGGATCAGTAACTAAGCTAAGTTCCTGAGACCAAAAAGCACAGACTAATAAGAAAGACCTTTTGAAGGTGAAAGTGACGTCAATTAAGTCAGGAGCAAGTCAATATTAACTTAACCGAAATTGTAAAATATTAATAAATATTAGTTTTAGTTCTTCGTGTTTTTCTTTTATAGTAAACGAGGGCTCGAAGGTAAAATAATATTGAATACAATTATTATAAATTTTGTTAATATTACAAATAGCTTATAAACTATTTATAATATAAACAAAATATATAAAAGTAACAGCATGTGAATGTCCCTCTTCTCCTCTTTTGAGAAGAAGGTTTTGGAGCTTATTCCACCACGCTGCTTCAATGCGGATTGGTAGAATACACATCTGACAGAATTTCAGTGAAATCTGACACATGCAGGTTTCCTCACGATGTTTTCCTTCACCGTCAAGCACGAGATTAATTATAATCACAAATTAAGCACTTGAAATTCAGTGGTGCTTGCCCGGGTTTGAACCCACGATCATCGGTTAAGATCAAATATATCTATCCATTAATTCATACATAAAGATGACGTCACACATAAAAATAAACATACAGAAATATTTGTAGTATATTAATTATAATAATAAAATACAATGTATTTAAAGAATATATATCATGGCCTCTTGGATCCTTATACGGTCCATGAATTCCGGGTGAAAATCTAATTTTATTTTGAATCCTTCACAATTTGCATGCCATTCATGATGATTGGGTAATTAATTAAAATGTGATAGCGTAACAAACAAATGAACCTACTTTCGCATTTATATTAGTAAGAATGTTCAACTAAAAACAGCTTATGATTGAAATAAAAGAGGTTAGGGGTCTTAATTGCATAGGGACCTCTACGTGGCTTAAATCCTGACCTTTATGTTACGGTTTAAATAAAATTCGTGTCCTATTTACATATAGTATCGTACAATACCGAGTGTTGCCTCGTTAGCAGAATACCGTGTAGTTTTGTTCAAAATTTTCGCTTTTTCTGAACATTTTTTCCTTTTTTTATATTTTTATCCCTTTTGTGAAAAGGATAGCATATAATAGATATGGAGCGATCTGTAACACGTTTTAAAGCGCGTTTCAAATGTTTTTAGGTTAAATTTTGGAATGTTTATTAAATACGTATACCCGTCCAAGCGACTACAATGTTTGATTTTACAATGACTAATCAGCTTATCCATATGTTTGTTTATAATTAATTACATATTAAATTCAACGATTCTAACATTTAATTTTTTTTTAATTTTGAACTTTATTCAATAACTGTCTCTAAAATACGCACACATTACAGTTTATGTATTGAATCTTTGTTAAATAAAAAATTACAGCGAATAAATAATCTCTATAGCCTATGTATTGTATTATTATTAAGTACTCAAAATATAATAAAACATTTCACTTTAACTATTTTTCTATGTTGAATTTTTCTTTTGTATCAAACAATAGGACGTACATTCCTATTGTTTTCGAGCGATTGATTTTAAACGTTTTTAGCAAAAAAATTATAACTCTGTCAAAGTAGTAGCTCACACAGATTATGAGCACAACTTATAATTTGAATATAATATATTATATATTGATATATTTTTTATTTAAAAATGAAATGAATAATACCAACGTCTCACTTAAAGCTATGTACTTACATAACATTAGTGCTTAATATAAATATGATGAGAACTTTTAGGTGAATAAATAACTTATGATCGGGGCTGAAATCGACTACGGCTATGGTGGCCCATCTCAAGAGAGATTAGTACAAATGTACATAACACGCTCGTACACAAGAATGTGTGCATACACAGCTACACTGTCTATTTTCTCACTCTCATAATCCGATAGGGTGCATGACTTTACGTGCTTTCCAAGGTTCGCGTGCATACACTTCCAACGGCCCGACTTGATGTTTGTACCAAGGACCCCAGAACTGCGGCCTTATATACACTAGACCAACGGGGCATTCCAAAAAATAAAATAATTAAAGCATAAACACATCAAAAACAGTGTGTTACTGCAAGTCCATTCTCAACATTTCATGTGTGAGTTCTTAGAGAATAGCACTGTTGGTATTTCGTTCAGTATTCGTCAGCATAAAGGTAGCTTATTACGTCATCGAATATGATTTATGAAGTGAAATTTCTAAGACGAAAACCGCAGCAGACGACACAAAGCTTAGTGTATGAACAAAGATTATGCAAGCTTGTAAAATTAAACGATATTGGATTTGGTTACTTGAAGGTCTTTTGACTTTTGACTACGCCGATTTATATCGAAATAAGTTGATTTTCTTAAGGTTGTATTAAATAAAACTGCACAAAAACTCATACGCATTGCTGAACTTAATTTGTAATGTAAAAAATAATTATATTATACAATACGACTTGCGTAATATCTTTTGCATGTTAATGATAATCGCCAATAACTGTTTTAAGAACATATTGTTCTTGTATAAATTTTTTCTAAAAAATATATATATTATAGTATACAGATGAATTTGAAGTCGGTTAAAAAGTTTAACGGAGTATTAAATCTTCAGTCAAATAGATAGACATTAAATACTTCTAGTTTACGGATCTACGGATACGGAACTTACGGATGTTTAATTAAATTGAAATTAAAGAAGTCTTGTCATGTTGTACAATGAGATCTCATGAATTTAATTTAAAAAATATACGTTTTTAAAGTACTGTTTTATTCAATTTGAGTTTCAAGAGGGTTTCTGAATCTAAATTGTTTGATTACATTATTTATGTGTAGTATTGAAATTTATTCATATATAAGTACATGTTTTTGTTATTAAAGGCTTTTTATATCTTATATTTTATAAGATTTAGTTAATTGGATATTAATTGTAATCTGGGTTGGTAAATGGACTTACGGTAAGTCCATGGTAAGTTACCACTCACAAACCGCTTAGTAACACTAAACAGCTTAGTAACGTAGTTGCTAACTACTTAATAACGCTGGGTTGAGAGGTGAGTGAGCCAGTAATGAACTTACAGGCACGAGGTACAACAATAACTTCTTAGTTCCCAGATATGATAGCGCATTGGAGGTGTATTATGTATGACTGCCTCGTTGGTCTAGTGGCTAGATATTAGGCTGCAGACCCGGTGGTCCTGGGTTCAATTCCCAGGTCGGGCCAATAAATAGTTATTGGGTTTTTCTGTCAGAAAATTCTCAGTAGCAGCCCGAAGTCTGGAAGGTGGAAGTGTGAACACTCCCGTGCCTCGGAAAGCACGTTAAGCCGTTGGTCCTGCGCCTGAACTCTTTCCGGTCGTGTCGGATTGCCGTCCCATCGGATTATGAGAGCTAAGGAAAAGAGAGTGCACCTGTGTTTGCGCACACACTTGTGCACTATAGTGTCTCCTGCGCAGTTGGCTAATCTCTCTTGAGATTGGCCGCCGTGGCCGAAATCGGTCTGGAGGACCTTATTATGTATGATGGTAACCGCTTACCATCAAGTGGCTAATTTGCCAGTCTGCCTAACTATTATAAAACTTAAGAATTCATCGTTTAGCAATTATGAGTTAAAAACTGAAAAAATGTTTCAGAACTCTTAAGCAACCCAAGCTTTGGTGAAAATGGATGGCCTTCTATTTTCGCAAAGACTTAATTAGTCTACAGAAACTTTAGTGACATAGATACTATAAATTGCATGATAAATTTATATAAATCTTTTTGAAAAGAGCAATTATCTTATCATGAAATAACAATATTTATCAACAGAAGGACAAAAATGAAGTTGTATTTTAATGAAGTTGTCGTACTTGAAAAAAAATCTAATATTTTATTATTCGGAAGCAATACATCACTCGACTAAGCCAGTCTGTGGAAGCGACCTCCATTGATGCGCCCATTAATCATACTCGTCCCGGTAAAAATCTGCAAGGATTTCACTCCATATTTTTAATACTGTCTCCTTACTTAGAGAATATTAAAAATGACGTTTTTTGTCAAAAATAATAATCTTACAATATAACTTATAATTAAACTCAATTTATTCACGTTTGAAATGTAATACAAAAGTATCTATCACTATCGAAAGATATTTCGTGTTTGGGAGCTTTTATTTCATTCCACTTTTATATGTGGGACAATTAATGCTTATGAATTTTAAACTAACTTCATCCAATTTTATAATTCATTTTTTGAACTGTTGCTGCTAGTAAAAATACAAATTAGGACAATACATTTTCTTCCATTTATTATTGTCTTGGCCCGTGGTCTCCCTATTCAAGCCATCAGCCACTTACGTCACATCGCATGTGTCACAATGCTTACTCAAGAAATGTACTGTTGTGGTCTCTTCAAAAAGATTATGTGATAACACCAATTTGCCGATACTCATGTCGTAATCGGCGTTTTGATGGTTCACGTCTCAAGTTATATCAAACCATTGCAGCGTCAACTTAGTTTCTAGCATCAAAATAAAATCCCATAATTCAAAAAAACACCACACTCGACCACTGTTTATCGACTATTGTTATGATCGAGACATCATCATCGATATTGATCACTACTGCTGTTAAGTTTACTCTGAAGTTAAATATGGCATTTAAGAGTAAGTTTTTTTAACGTATAATTTATTTATATGTACATACAAATTACTTTATACTAACATAACATCAGTTATCCGGTATAATATAATAGTATATTAAAATTCTCTTGGCGATTGCTTAAACGGATAGAAGTTATTTTGAAACACACACAAATGATTAAACTTTAAAATGGTCTTTCATATTAAGACACAGATTCATATAATATGAATGTGTATTTAAATATTTAATTTAAATTTAAGTGAATTTATAAAAGCATAAAAATATAATCTGACTGTATAAAGTTCTGCCACAAAGCCGGATACTGTTAGCGACAGGCTTTGTCAAAATGCAAAATCTCAACGCGAACAAACGAATGTTTTGTGAGTTGCGCCACAAGCTCGTAACGCGATTGGTCAACATAATAATATTTATAAAGAAATTACATTATATACAGAAAAACCCAATAACTATTTATTGGCCCAACCTGGGAATTGAACCCAGGACCACCGAGTCTGCGGCCTTATATCTAGCCACTAGACCAACGAGGCAGTCACCGACCAACTACCTACACTTCAATAAATTAGCCGTGCAAAGAAAAACTTATGAACTAAAATCCACCGCTTATATTAAAAAACACAATTTTTTCGCAATTTCATAGTGAATATCATAGATTATTCTAGGTCCAGGTCTATTGTCCAATGATACATCGTATACTCAGTCAGGTACGTTAAGAGTTAGTTTGACTCTAGCGACGTTATTCTATAATGTTTGTTTCTATTACATTACATTTCGCATCAATTCGCTGACGTCACTGTCATGCTATATTAATCAATATCAAATAAATGTTGTAATTAACAAAATAAATATTCAACTATTGTTTTATCTGTAGATTTTAAACAATAAATGTTACGTCATTCAACGCATGTACGCTGTATTGCTGTACTGTACCCCTGACATGTATGCCAAAATTTTATGATGTTAAGACGTGAAGGCGTAACAAACAGACAAACTTTCACTTTTGTATTTATAGGTTAGGATAACTATTTGAAAAAAACAAACATGTACATATATACTGCAAGAATTAATTATAACTGATGATGATGTCCTCTTGCCCGATTTGGGCCACGACGGCCAATCTCAAGGGAGGCTAGCCAACTGCAGAACATAATCCTAATAACTTTTTATCAGCTCGACCTGGGGTTCGAACCCAGGACCTCGGGATCTACGGCCTTATATCTGGCCATAAGACCAATGAGGCAGTCCAAAACTGACTTGGTGGCACCAAGGTTGGTGGCGCATTGGCGATGTAAGCGATGGATAAAATTTCTCACACTGCCAATGTCTAAGGGCGTCGGTGACCACTTACCAACAGATGGCCCATATGCCCTTCATATGGCCGCCTATCTATCCTATAAAACCATAATTCTATCTTATTGTAATTCCTCATATTATGACGATAATTTAATGAATATTGTTATTTATTTCATATATCTCAAGTTAATAATATATTTTTGAAATACAAAATTTCATTTCATTCAGACAATTCGTTGAATTTCAACAATTAATCACCGTTAGAAACTATATAAAGTGGAAAGTTCAACACGAATGCAGTTAGACAAAATGAAACTAGGATAATTAAAGTAGGAAATACATTGAAACTAGTTTACTCAATGTAATTTGGACTATATCTAATTGTATTTAGACTGCGAAATCGTATTTTACAAGGATTTCATTCAAGTTTAAATTATTTATGAAACTAGCAAAACCCGGTGGCCTTTGTTAGTTAAGTAACAAAATATCACAGATTTAATTAAGACTGAATATTTCAAGTAAAGCAATTTAATAAATTACAAGTAAGCCGCATAAAGTTTAATAAAACCAATATTCTACTTACAATATATCTTCCAAAAAACATCAGCAAACCTTTGGCTGTCATTCGCATCAAAGACGAAAATCACAAGCCACAGACAATTAATTAAGTTTAGCCATCTATGTCTAAAACTTGGTGGTAGAGCTTTGTGCAAGCTCGTCTGGGTAGGTACCACCCACTCATCAGATATTCCACCGCAAAACAACAGTACTTGGTATTGTTGTGTTCCGCTTTGAAGGGCGAGTGATCCAGTGTAATTACAGGCACAAGAGACATAATATCTTGGTTCCCAAGGTTGGTTGCATTGGCGATGGTTTTTTTTAAGAAATATACAATGACACAGTCTATGTTGGTGATCACTTACCGTCAGGTGGCCCATATGCAAGTCCGCCTACCTGTACTATAAAAAAAAAAAACATTCGACTTTTTTGTGCTTATAGTAACACTGCCTCAATCACTCCCTTGTGCCTTCAATCCGGCTTCAATCCGGAACAGAACATTATTAAGTATTGCTGCTTGGCGATAAAATATATGACGAGTCGAGTGATACCTATACGGACCAGCTTACACAGAGCCCATACAAGAAGCTAAGCACAAATACATACATATATAGATATCCAATTTTATATAGATAAATGTAAGGTTCAAATTGATTTGAAGAAAAAATTGTAAAGCAAAAAAATTGATTTCCAAGGAACATTGGTGTTTGTAAAAGTTTTCGTAGACAAGCTATTGATGAAAACGTGAAATATTGAATCCCTCAGGAAGTCATTAAGGCTTGAAAGGAGACTAGAGAGTAACAACCATTTAATAAATTTCAATGCTTCAATAAAAAGCTCCTTTTATGTTTTCTTGTTGACGTTTGTTCAAAATGGGATACAGATACGTATTACATTATGAGATCATGAACAGTAGATTTAAGAGAAACAAATAGTTATTGGGTTTTTTTGTCATATAATTCTCAGTAGCAGCCCGGATTCTGCCGTTGGTCTCTCCGGTCTGGTTGTACTCTTTCCAGTCGTGTCGGATTGCCATCCCATCGGATTATGAAAGCTAGGAAAGAGAGAGTGCACCTGTGTTTGCGCACACACTTGTGCACTATAATATCTCCTGCGCAGCTGGTTAATCTCTCTTGAGATTGGCTGCCGTGGCCGAAATCGGCCTGGAGGACATTATTATAATTATTTTTTCTTAGAGAAAAAGCCGAGATGGCCCAGTAATAAGAACGCGTGAATCTTAACCGATGATCGTGGATTCAAACCCGGGCAAGCACCACTGAATTTCATGTGCTTAATTTGTGATTATAATTCATCTCGTGCTTAACGGTGAAGGAAAACATCGTGAGGAAACCTGCATGTGTCAAATTTCACTGAAATTCTGTCACAGGTGTATTCCACCAATCCGCATTGGAGCAGCGTGGTGGAATAAGCTTCAAAAACCTTCTTCTCAAAAGAGGAGAAGAGGCCTTAGCCCAGCAGTGGGACATTCACAGGCTGTTACTTTACTTTACTTTACTTTCTTAGAGAAATCTTAATGTCAAAAAGCAAATTTGTTAAACCATCTTAAGAATTATGTTTTTATTAAAGGTAAATACTTATTTTATCATTTACTAAAAACATTTTTGGTATAATGACATTTACATCTAATATCGGCTATGAAAGATGTTTATCTCGACTTGAAGTGAAAGGTGTCACTTCAAACTCCCTCTTTCACGCTTTTCAAGACACATCTCACAATTTCTTCTAAATCAAACTTAACAGTCCAATTATATAAATCATCCAAGAGATTAGTCTTATATTATTGTATTTAATATGTATATTTCACGTTACGCCATCTTGTCATTTTCATATGCAAATACAAATAACTCAAGTTAGTGAACCCATTGTGAAATGCAGACTCAATTAGCTTATACGCGTATCAAGTATCAATGACGTTACGTTACGTTACGTTACGTTGCAATTTATCCTAGTAACGATCATATGTAATTTTAAATTTCTTAATAAAAATAATTTATTTTGGATATCGTAAACTAATATTACATAAATATTAAAATAAAATCTGTGTAACTTAATTAAATATATGCAATAATCTCATGATTATGTTTTAAAAGATTTAAGTATTATATTTAAAAAAACATATATTATTATTTTTCCATAGAAAATATTATTCAACGATTTATATACATAAACTTGAAGATAATCGTTATAATTAATAAAAATTAACTAAGATAACAAAAATATTTTAATGTCAAATTTATTTGTTTTCTGTTCAACTTTTTTCATGAGGACTATAAGGCCTGGATTGGAAGCGTGGAAACCTTAAATGGAAAGGAACGTGTTTGCCCAGCACTGGATACTTTATAAGCTGTTACCTTTATAACTGTATGTTACCACTGAACATGCGACAGATTGCTTGAACAGTATTAGTATAAGCTATTGGCAACTTGATGCAGGCTTTCATATGCAAATCACTAGTATTGGGAAAGCCATTGAAACCAATGTACATAGGACCTTATAGATTCCAGCTGCTTAATTAACAGCTTAAAATGTCGGATAAGCGAATTACACTCGATTCGATTTTTAAGCGAAGTGATGTTGTTTATACTTATAATTACAAATGGGGGTGCCATTTGTGTATCATTTAAAAGTTGTTATTTTAGGTGTGTGTCGTTTCAATGAGTATATCCAGTACTTCGTTATTTATTAGGTTTATATTAATCTAATAGAAAAATAGTCCATAAAATGAATATATTATCAAATTCAACTAAATCAGGGTATAAGCGTACTTGATTGCGTCAAACATTTGGGTTCCACGTTCAAAATTTAATGCTCGTGAAAGGATACAGGCATCGCTTTCATATGTAAATGGCTTGAAAGATCAAAGTTGATGAAATCATTGAATATCCAATACTTATTCACAAGTGTGTAGAGATCACATCTCTTCCGATTTGACTGAAAAAAAACGACATTGGTGGATATTTTAGATCATTACTAACTTTTTATAAAATACCCTAAAGCTGCTCTTATCTACCAAATTTATTATTATCATATATTATATAATATACATATGAATCTATAAAAATGGTAAGTTAATTAGAATTAACGCCACGAACGAGTTATTTTTATAAGTGTAGTTTGAAATAGTATGTTTGAAAATGTATTTATTTCTTTTACAAGCAAGGCGTAATGTTAAAATACATGCTTCCAGTTCACGTTTTATCGCTTACCCTACTGACATCTAATACACTATTTATGTCCAGTATATTTCGGATATTAATGTAGCTAAAGGACGTACGAATGATATTGTTAAGGCTGCGAGACGTGATAAGTGACCAGTAAGAACTTGAAACTCATTGGAGGACATTGTCGTATAATGTCAGACGATATAATATTTAAAGGAAAAGCTTCAAAATAGCGTGTTACCGTAAATCAGTTTTCAATGTTTGAAACGCGGATAACCGTGAAATTAGTTCTAATAGAATATTACTGCAATACTTTTTTGATGGTTTAAAATTTGATTACAATATTTGTTTTAAGACTTTAAGTGTTTACACTTAAAGTTCAAAATCGTATGATAAATTAAAATCACCAAAATTATTGTTAATCAAAATTGTTCAAAGACATTCCCGTTTCAAATTATTTTTTCAGTATTCATTTGAACTCACTATCATTACTAAATCTTAGTCATTCATTCTTTGGCATAATAAAACTTTTCGACGTCATATTTCTTAAAGCTGATATAAAATTTAAATAATACAAACTCCGACTCGTCGTGGCCAACAAATCTTCAACTTAAGATTAAGAATCTTTTTAAACTTCCAACAATACCAGTGACTGTAAATTCCAACGGGTGTAAAAAGCGTAAAAGGAACTCTTTACATTGCGCTTCCGTGCTTAGAAGTGGTCTACTGTATTTTAAATGAGCTATTTCCCGCTTTTCTCTATCTCTTAGAAATATCACAGGACACTAGTTCGCTAGACACGTGAATAATACTACTTGGAGATTAAGACAGCCGCGACGGCCCACTGGGTAGAATACATGAATCTTAAGCGAAGATTGCGGGTTCTAATCCTGACAAGCACACGAAAATACAGCAGTGTATTTTCGTGTGCTTAGTTTGTGTTTAATGCTGCAATGAAGAAAAACGTCTTGAAATCTGACAATGAAATGAGTTGAAAGCATATGTTGAACGAATGAAGTCTACTCACAAGCTTAGAATCGCTTTTGATTCTATTAACAAAAAAAATCATTACATGTTAAGTATTAATTATGAAGTATTACAATTACTAAGAATTTACAGTAAAATAAATATTTTATTTTATCCTAATTTAGCTATAAACAACAAATATGTTGTAATGTGATATTATTTTCATCAAACTTACAATAATGTCAGGATATTATATTATTTATTTTATCTATTAATTATAGCCAGAATCTCATTAAACCGTCGTATCTTATCTCAATATATACTTCATCTTACGAGGCTTCGACGGCGGGTTAATATCATTTTATCTAAGGATTAATTTGGCATGACGCCTGCCTTCCCTTTATTAAATTGCTTTTAGAGGTCAGTTCTAATACTGTCATGATTTCCAATAAATACGTATATTTATAGATGAGGTGTTTTTATCAAATGAATTATAAACCAATATACATAAAACTTATATTAAATGATGCAGTGTGTTTTGGAAAATGTTTTAGTTAATAATAATATTGTATACTCAGATTATTTTTGTGAGCAATATAATCGGAGTCGCATTGGAACCGTTGTACCGTGTGTATGTGTATTAGTAGAATTTTGCCCAGTAATCAGTCAGTAACAGCTGTGAATGTCCCACTGCTGGGCTAAGGCCTCCTTTCCTCTTTTGAGAAGAAGGTTTGGAGCTTATTCCACCACGCTGCTCCAATGCGGGTTTCTTCTTCATTGTTTTTCTTGTATATTTTCTATTTTAAATCTAATCAATATGACATTGGATACTTCATGTGTCAGATGTCTTTTTCGTGTGAAATTTATATTATTGGACTTTAGAAATAAATAAAATTAATAATGTTAATTATTTTCTTATTTTATATAAGTATTTATTAATGTTTTATCTTTAATCACAACTACTTTAAATTCAATTAAAGACAGACAGTATAACTGTATGTCTTGAATTTATTCTTTATTTAAGGTGTATGTAAATGTTATAATTTTTGAGAAAAAAATGCCTTTTATTATTCAGAAATAGTTTTGTTTATATGTATTCAATAATCTTACAATTTTCAACGGACTTTAAGGCAATACGTAACCGAATTTAGCAAAACAAAGCTGAAAGCCGGTACAGGGTTGGTTCGGAATAAAAGAATGAAATCGGGTTGCGGTTGGGTTTCGAGGTTGCTCCGTTGTCGCGGATCGTGATAGTTTTGCTGAATAACATGCTTTCCTATATTCGGTTGAGTGATTTATTCGCTACGAATGTGTAACTGTTAAATCAAAATACAACTAAATAAATATATCCGTAATTCCTAGTACATAAAATCGTTTGTATATGAATATATAGCTTTCTTTTATGTCAGTTTGTTTACGTGTTTGTTTAGTAATAATTATGCAATCGATGTTACATTGATTTTAAAGTACTTTTCAATAAACCAAATACTTGATACTGATGTTTAAAATCGATTGTAAAATTTCATATAATACAAGATGGACTTCAAAGTATAAAACCCCTTGTAGCACATATATGTATGCTTATAACTTCCAATGTAATAGCGATAAATATACTTGTAAGATGGAAAATGAAAAACGTCGCGCCCATGTAACAAATAATTGATGCATGGACATTTCATCCAAGTCTTGTAATATTTTATTACAATGAAAAATTTGTAGGATTTTGTAAGAACCCGTTGGGTATCAGTCACTCATCAAATATTCTACCGCCAAAATCGGAAGAGTAACTGACTCAGTAAACTACAGCCACAAGGGAGAGAACATCTTAGTACCCAAGGATGATGGCTCATTGATTATGTAAAGAATAATGAATAATTTCTTGCGGCGGTAATGTCTATGGGTATCCTATATTAGCAACGATAGATACTTTCTACACTACACCTTGTATTATACAAATCAAACCCGGGAGTTGGCTATCGGCCTAATGCTATAGAAGTTCATGTGATGCAATGCCATCTAGTGACGAGTTGAGGTTGTATACACGGATGAGGTTGATGCTTTAGTAGTTCATTTATTCATTAAAAGCTTATTACTGATTATAGGAATGATCGCAATTTTAAACCTGGACAAGAAAAACTGAGCTATGTTATATTCTATTATATTCTATATGAAAACCGGACCCAAATCAGTGAAGCCGTTTTTTAGATTAGCGCGCACAAACGCATAGACAAACGGACAAACTGACAAACAGATATCCTATGTTTTAAGTTAGACCTCTAGCAATGCATCGGCGAAAATCGCATTCAATTCTGTGCAGTAGTTTTTGCGTGATGCGGGTGCAAAGGTACAGACAGAAAGACAAAAATTCTAAAAATTATTGTTTTGGCTTCTGTTGCTTTAATAAAGACTCCCATATAAGTACTTTTCTAATATCTTTAATGTACAGACATCGACCTGTTACAATTTTATTATATGTATAGATATCGGTCTTGTCAAGCCTTCTCTCTCCAAGAGCACGAGAGGTCATGATGAGAAAGCTTATCAAGCAATGAGACGTTCATAGGCTATTACTTTACTTTATTCCTATACAAATAAATATATTAATAATATATATATAATATAACTATGAACTGAAAAACAAACAAAGCATGCCCATTATAACAGTTGGTTTTGAAATTCTAGGTAAAGTCTGACAAGCAATTATTGCTTGAAACCTCGTACAAGTCCAACAAAGAAGCGAACTACAATATATAATGGAACTCAGCGGAAACAAACTTGTTTATGCGATGTAATTGTACACAACTCGATGCCTTTTTTAAACGTGATTTGTTTTTAATAATATACCAAATTTAAACCGTATTTTAAAAGTTGTTAAGAAAATACCTCTCATATCGAATTTGTAATTGTTCATTGCGTTGAAGATAAAGTTATAGATACATTTTATTGATTTACGAATGTGTATTAAATCTAATTGAACCTGACTATAAATAAGAAAAAAAAATATTTTTGCAACTTGAGTCACGCATAAAAAGCAATATTTTCTATTCAATACAAAAATAATATAACAAGGTTGAGATGGTCCAGTGGACCATATAACCATAACGCTAAATGGCTATTAGACATTACCACCAATTTACAAAAATAAATTAGATCAGATATTAACACCAATATTACAAAAAAAAAAAAAACATTTTTTTCCAAAAAATCAGTTCAAAATTGGTTATCAAATATACAAACAATGATTTATTAATCTAAAACGCAAATTATCGTGTTGTAGCAGACTTGAACGTACTACCAGAAACCGATCGAATACAAACAGAATATACTTAAATCTGTTTTGCTTTCGGCTTTCAGACAGCTAAACAGGCTGTCGAAGGCAGTGCTTCTGTGGTAAGCACTTCGTAAAGGCTTGTTTCAAATGCAATGTTGCTATGTTTACACACAGGAAATTAAATGCAGGGATATAAATGACATTTATAAAGGAAATTATTTAGTGACATTCAATCAACTATTTAATGATTTATAAGAGTAATTTTGGCATTTGAGCTAATTCTCAAGTTATCTCAATAAATAAAATTACAAGCTTAACATTTCATAACATTACATTGTATAAATGTATTGTTATTATTGTTATTATAATAATAATTGTTCTGGATAATACCTGGATAAATCTGGATAGTAGAAAATAATTATGTGTATTATAAAAATAAAAAATAAAATCGACTTCAACGTTTTGGCCGGATGCTTATTTTTTTTTTTTATAAAATATAAATTAAATATTTATTTAGTTACTGAGGTTATTGAGGTCGGTGTTCATATTTAAATTTACTTTGGCACTGATTCCAACAATAATTGAATATACTCAGTTATGTTTCTGTACAGCTGATCTCCTTCTTTATTTATAGAAAGGTTTGGAGCTTATTCCACCATACTCAAGGAAGATTAGTGGGAACACATATTTGTGTCAGGCACATGAAATTTCGTGGAGTTTGTGCAAAATTGAAATCATTATCCCTTACAGATCCACGTGTTCTCTCCACTGGGCCGTATGGACTTTTAGAATTAAAAATGATGTGTGACAATAGAACACATAATTTAATGGAAAATAATAATAAATAATGTCTTATGATCTTATCAGTTCCGGATCAACGACTACCCCGAGCGACAAAAACTTGACATTGGGTACCCGACCGCATTTGAGATAACACACATTTATGTAATGTGAGCATATCAAGTAATTTATCTATGGCATTTTTTGTTTGTTATTCCTCAGAGTTGATTGTATATAAGCAGTATGAGATACATAGTTTGGACACATTATATAATATCTTGAAATAACGGCAAAGATATTGGTACTAAATATATCTGATGAATTAATGGTAACTACGGTGATAGGTCTTTAGCCTAGCAGTGGCACATTTAAAAACTGGTACTTTTGTATTAACGTCAAAATCGAAAATTGAAATTTTTATTTCATATAGTATTTTAAAACAAAACATAGTGACGGCGGAGCGTAGCAGTGCAATTTTTCATCGGACTTACTGACAGTTGCCGACCATTTGTCTAGCGTCTATCCTCTCGTGTAGCATGAACGCTGTTTGTTGATTTGTCTTAGCTATATTTTATAAGTTATTTATTTTTACACGTTTATCTGGAAAACATAAAGCCGGGTTTCAGAGTATAAAGTCAATCAAATTCAAATTGGACTAGCACGTAAACAATTCATATGGAACCTCGATGCAAAATGCCCGTTGATATTCTAAAAGTTATTATTCAGAAAGTATTTCAGGAGTAACATGACTTAATAGTATTCGCCTTTCTGCCATTAAAAAAATAGCTACCATGAGGCTATACCTCTACTTCATCAACAGTCGAACCATTCACTTCCTCATTTTCATGAGCACAGCCAAAACGTGAAGTGTCCTTCTGGCGTCTGTGGTTCCCGAGCATTATAATCCGGGTATCTTTAAGGCAGGTGCGTTCCATCTTAGGCTACAACAATTCTTGCCGTCACCTGATCACCACCATCCCATAACCTATAAAAAATATGACGAAGGACAAGAAGTCCAAGAGCATAAACATACCTAAATTTAAAACGGTCAGCTCCCTGTTTGTGATGACAAGCCTATAATTTTTCAAATGATTTTAATGCATTAAATTGAATACGACCAAGCAAAAATTATTACACAGCGCTAGAAGTTTATTTATTTGTTTATTCATAACATCTAACAGGAGTAAAGCTAGTTTTAATACACAACACAAATAAAATAAAACAAAAAGTTAACGCGCATTCTAATTATATGACTATTATACGACATGAGAAAAAGTAGTTCATAAACACTCGTAATGCGGCGAGTTAAAAGAAAATTGATTGTGTAATTACCTTATCTTTGAAAAAAATTAGTTGTGTGCTAACTATTATAGTAACTGTTTGGGTTGTATTTTATAAATTTTAAACAGATGTAAGAGTAACCCTTGTATGTAATATTAGAAAGTAGAATCCTTTAAAAATGCACTATAATTTATTTGACTGATTCAAACTTCATACAATTGTTAATAAATTTCAAAGAATTTTCGATTTATTTCAAGCTTTATTATTTTTGATTTATGGCGTTACTATAAATAACTTTTTCGAATTGTCAGTGTCACTTCTCACTCGTACAGAACAATTGTGCATTCTTGCGTTACATTGAAATATTCTGTGTCTATTTGATTAAAATAAAAATGAATGCATGTGAAATATTTAAGACAAACGGATGTTACCCGCCTATTTGTTAAAAAATTGCCATACCAAAAAAATATTCAGAGGCACCTATAAAATAGGAATCAAATCGAAAATCGTAACAAACAAACAAACTTATATTCGCATTTAGTTAGGATTTTAATGATATTAACAGGATGTAGCAACAATCATGTCATGTTTGCTTTAGTACGGTCGTGCAATAAACAACTAATTATTATGTAACAATAAAAATTTGGAAAAATTACTAGCAAACCGAATTAATTAAAAAAAAAAAACATATTAATATTATTAATTCCAAAATCAGTAAGATTATTTGTTACAATATTATGTCTTAAATACTTAACCAATGATCATGAAATTTTCCATGCACTTTGTTAGAGGTACAAAAAAGGATATACCTAACACGCGTCTTTCGTCTCACACGCAGGCGAAGCCGGGTGCGGTAACTATTATAATTTACAATAAAATTATTAGTAAGACTGCGCTAGTTACAATGTTATTTGATTTACTTAAAAACAACTTAATTTAGAGAATGCTCCGTGGTAATGAGACAAAGCCTGAAGACAGTAATAATGAAATAATGAAGTGAGTACCACAACTGAATCTCAATTTTATCTTATCTTTTATTTAGTATTCTATATATAAATTAAGAAAGTACTCGCTATTGAAGAAAAAATTTTAATATACTTTAAAGATTTTTTAATATATTTATTGATAAAGAAACATCATCGTTATGTTCACAAGACTTCGTCGTAGCGTAAGTGTAACACACCAGCAGCCTCGCAGGACTAGATAGCTAACACCATAAGCAACAACTTTTGTCCTACGACTTATACGACGATACAAAAATAAGTATTAATTTAATATCCCGCTTGAACGTTTATAAATGAACTAAGCGCATCGCAAAAGTTTAGGCGCGCGGGCGTCGCTTCGTCCTTTCGTTTATTAAAGAAACATAGACTTGCAAATGTCACGACAGTACAACAAAAACGAATAAAATCAATTTTTTTTCATGTATTGAGCTATGCCCGAACTCGTGGAACAAAAGTTGTTGCTTATAGTGTTAGCTTAGCTATCTAGTCCTGCGAGGTTGCTGGTACTTTACAAATAACCCTGTATAAGTAAATAAGTACCACCACATTACATATTCTTCAGCCAACATCAATACTTAGTGTTCCAGTTCGAAAATTTACGGGGTAATATTAAATTTATTATTTATTTGCAAAAAGATCTCAGAACCGGTAGCAAGTAATATATATAAAAGCAACAGTGAGTTTGTTTGTTTCTTACGCATTCACGTCTTAACTTCAAAATCGATCATCATGACCTTTTGCATTGACGTTGTCAGGGGATCAAAATGACGATAATTCATACCGAAATTTATGAAACAGTAAACTTGTTTAGGATCAGCACAATATCTAAGTTTTTGAATCTTTATGTTACAGTATTAAATTAAACGTAAAGTATTGCCTTCAAGTATTAAAATGGATTCTAATGGAATTACAATTGTGATAATTGTTTCTTTAGAATAGAATAGAATAGAATAGAATATAACGTCTATTACTCTTCTCGTGCTATGCTATCTATCTTTAACTGGTATAACAATATTAAAATATGTTATACTAGCTGTTGCCCGCAGCTTCGCTCGCGCGTGGTCTTTATCTATACTAATATTATAAATAAGTAAAAATAGATTTTTTGTATGTTTGTTTGTAGCGAATAAACTAAAAAACCGGCTGTACTGTTTTTAAAAACCTTTTTTACCTACAGAAAGATACGTTATCAGCGAGTAATTAGCTGCCCGTCCCGACTTCGTACGGGTAAAATAAGGATTTTATCATTTTTTAATCAATAAGATATAAACATTTACCAAACGATTTATTCGCCCATCCAGTATAGTGTATGTGTGTTCAGTATAGGGCATATAATAATCCTACTTTTTACTAATATAATAAACTCGAAAGTTTGTATGGATGTATGGACGTTTGTTACTCTTTCACGCATAAACTACTGAATGGATTTTAATGAAACTTTACAATAATATAAGCTTAGGGAATACCAATTAAGTGGTACATATGGCAATAATGGAATATGTTTTTTTTATCCAAACATCACCAACATAGTGAAGTTCGTATATTTCTCCCTAAGAGATATTGATATAAGATATTGCGTATTTTGAATTTCATTATTTGCACCCAACTCTTCCAAACAAAAATAAAAGTTTCTAAAAACTTTGAAATTCATGTTTATTAATTCAATCAAAAAACTCAAATAGTATATTTCTATTTTTTTAATTTTTATACTAATGCTTTTATCCCGTTTCTCCCGTTTGGAGTTAAATTTCTAAAAACGACGAAATACGTATGCATAGCTTTAATACTAAATATCATTCTTCTTACACCAAAAGTGACGGAATCCCCATACAAAATTTCAACCCCTTTTTTACCCTCTCAGATTTAGATTTTCAAAAACGCTGAAATACATTTTTATTTATTTTTAAGCTTGTTCATTAAATTTCATGCTTCTAACTTTAAAAATGACTGGTTTCTAAACAATCGTTCAACTCTTTAGGGGTAGAATTTCCAAAAATCCTATCTTAGTGGGTGTTATAAAATGTATCAACTGCCAAAATTTCAAGTTTCTAACCCCCGCAGTTTAGGCTCTGCGTTAATGAATCAGTTAGGAAGAGTAATAATATTATGTGAATAGATATCAACAAAAATACGTATTTTTATAACTTTTGATAGACTCAACTAATTTTGATGAAATAAAGGCTAAACGGAATCTTGAAATAGTTCTTATAATAATTCGGTTTTTTCAATTTTTAGACGATTAAAAGATACAGACATGCAGACAGTAAAAAAATTAAAAAAATGATTGCTTTGGTTTTGGTAAATCGTAAATAGCCATATAACCTTTAAAACAGGCAGTTATTTTGAAATAACAGACAGAAACTTCAATTTTATTTATATGTATGGATAATTTATTAATTAATTCGTTTTTGTTATAGATTTATGTTATTTTATGTGTACAATATAAAGTATAAAGTAAAGGAAAAGTTTCTTCTGTCAGAGACTAAATAAAATCAGACTTAACCAAGGCTACTAATTTAATTAAACAAAAAAAGGGAATTAAAACAAATTTTGTCCATTGAACTTGACACACATCTGAATAAGCTGCTTAAGCGGCCATTTTATGTAGAAAAAATATATAATATACAAACAAAAGCAGCTATATAACAATTTTAATTAAAGTTTCAAAAGCAGTTATTTGACCGCTCTGGTAGGTTAAGTGTTAAAAATGAGATGACACTTATAGCATATATATATATATATATAAATATATACATACATTAGCTAAGTTTCCACCAACAATAATTACACAATCATTAAAATAATCAAAACATATATAAAATCAAACAGCTAAACCATCATAATAAGTAAAGGTGTAGTAAGATATATATTTTTTTATAATCAAATATAATTAATTACTTAATGAAAACACAAATTTAACAAAAACAAAATATAAATGAAATCACATAGCTTAAGCATTATTACATTGAGTAAGGCCAATAAAATGCAATAAATAAATGATATATATATTATTTATATATTTTTTAACCAAATACAATTAAAAGGCAAGCAAGAATATGACTACAGTACAAAATTTATAACAAACTTAAATATTGAATATTAAGATGGGTTGGTACATTCATTTTATATAAATTAATACATTTAATACATTATTATTTTTAACTTATTTATGTTATTTTTGCAGTGATTTTTTTTTTTAAATATATAATATCAATATCTGAGTACACTTAATTATATATTATATGCTCGCACAGATCTACTTCTTCCTATTCATGATTATGCTGTCGTAAGCTTGATGTAGCCAAAGACCAATTGAATTAAGCTGAGAGATTACAAAAAACTTTTATTCGGTTTATATTGGGATGATGCAAATATAACCACGTTTCACAATTTTGTTCTCTTCTTAATTAGTTGCCCGTCTGACTTCATAGGAATATGCACATCTTCTCTATTCTGTACTGTGTGTTGTTTAACCCTTTTACTCCCCCTTCATCACTTGATATTCATTAGATGATGACGGTGATGACGACGTCTCAGTGCTTTTATTTATGTGCTCCGTATTTTGTTGTTCACTACTATTTTAGCTATCTCTATAGCTTTCTTTAGTGACAGATCAGACCGTTGTAATAATCTTTGATGTTTGGCAAGCTACTCTAACACATATTCGCTGTAAATTTATCACTGTCCAATGACTATTAATTCAACGAAATCGCATTTTAAACTGTAATTTTCTAGACTCGTAATAAAGTTGGTTATATTTTCGTGTTTGCTTTGTTTTCTCATAAAAAATACATGTCAGGCCATAGTTAAATTTTTCCTCGGTTCGAAATACTTGTTACATTTATTAATGAGGTCTTCTAAAGTAATTTCTGTTATTTTAATGTTGAACAAAATTGCTATTTTTCTCTATTTACACTTCTTATACATAACCAGTGGCTAATACTCCTTATATATATCCAGAGGCTAATAAATATAGTTCAAAATATGGTTGCCATTTTTTCCGCGTTAAATTGTTATTTATTTCGTGGTTTAGAAACACGAATTTACGAAAAAATTATACCTATTTAAAGTTTTAAGAAGTGATATACCGTTTATGTTTAAAGCAAGCACTTCTAAAACCATGTATTATTGTTATAGTTGTTTTTTAGGCTTTGTTTATACACCTATATACTAATTACGTATTAATTATTGTCACTGAGTTAACTGACTTGCTCACACGCAGTCTTAAAGCGTACTGTTATGAAAGATATAAGATGAGATCATAAAGATACACACAATATATATGCAATATTAGTTTTTATGCAAAAACAACACACGAAGCTACTGAAAACACGAAATTGTTAACAAAACTTTTTGATTTTGACAACTAACAGGTGCGCGTACTTTTTCTACAGATAATAATTTATTGATTTTTAGTAGGGATACTAAACTTATAATAAATTAATAAAGAGATTAAAAATTATAGGACAAAATATAGGATAAATCATAAGCAAAAGTATAAATTACATGTAATATTTAATCTCTTTTCAGTTTGACCATAACCATTTTTTAATAAATGTTCTACGTGTATCTTTAAATTGACATAACTTTATTATTTATGAACCGATTGAAATAAAACAAACACTAAATGTTAAGTGAAGTTACATACATTAGTGAAAACCGCACTCAAATCCGTTAAGCCGTTTTTAAGATTAGCGTGCACAAACGCACAGACAAACAGACAAACAGACAAACAGACAAACAGACAAAAAATTTATTAATCATTGTTTTGGGTTCTATTGTGTTTATAAAGACCCCCGATAAAAGTTTTACTCATTTATCTTCCATGTACAGACATCGACCAGTTACAGATTTATTATATGTATAGATAAAAAAAAAATTACACTCAGAATATAACTTTCGCACGTCGTGTTTTAAAACTATTTGAACGCGATGCATCGTTAGATGAATGAATGTGCAATATTGTAAAAAAAAAAGGTATCTGCGATTGTGTTGCCAGTCTGAAATTTATGTGATGTTTCACTAAAATGGAAATCGTTATTGTATGTATGTACATTTATAAATATTACAAAATTCCACAGAGCATTGTGATTTTTGTGTACATACTGTTTATTATGTAACTAGCTCTTCGCCCGTGACTTCGTCCGCGAAAATTTAAAAACTGTTATATAATGTAAATAAGTAAATTACTATTTACACGTACATAATCAACCTTTATTATCAAACCATTTAAATGGATCAGGATTAATATCATCATACCAATATCAAGAATATTCGGTTCCACCCGTATTTGAACTTAATAATTTAAACGAAAACTTTTATTGTGGCTTAACTATAAAAGTTAGGCAAATACTATCGCGGTCTTTTTGTAAGCAATCATAAGTGCTATTAATATATAGAACATTATTTTATATATCGTCAATAGTTTTCGCAGCGCACGCCAAATAATGACTTTTATAGGCAACATGCAAGATATCAATGAGTCATTATTTAATTTACCTTAATATATTTAATCAAATTTAGTGTTTAGTGTGTTTACGATTGATGTAACTAATAAGTTTCTTGTCCGTTTTTCTTGGTAGGAACTAAGTTTCGCAGTGTCAAAATTCGATCGACTGCCTTTTGAAAACTATTTATCCTCAGGAGGCGAAGGAACTAATAAACATTACGCACATAAGTTTGGGAAACACACATACACAAGTTTATTAAAAAAAAAAAAACCATTAAAGTTTGAGAAAATCAAACGGTGGATATTTCAACAATTTTCTAAATGGACAATTGTTAAACTAAAACAATAAAGAAAATATTTACAATGGATACTCCAAAAATCTTTCCATGTATCTTCAAGGTCGTGAAAAACCTTTTGGCAATATTTTAATCAAACATTTACCTTAAAATATTGGTTTGGCACACGTGTTTCCATATGAAGTCCTAAAATATCGTAACTATGACTCTAAGTACTAGACTCACTTATTATACCCATGTTTATTGCTGACTTGCCACACATTGTGCCATTGAATAGCAACGGAATAAATCGCCAAGAACAGTTGTTAAAAGGTTCAATGAACTTGTTTTTTCATGAATTTAATTTGTTATTCATCTGATCTTCATATCCTTAACTTAATGAAAAATTAATCAATTGTAAGACATTTATAGGTTCAAAAAATACTACGTCATAATACCCTTTAAAACTATCTATTATGTATCAAATACATAATGTCATTCTTGTTATCTGAGCCGCGGTCGAGTAAAAAAAGAACACTTTTCTAAAGAAAATTGCTTATCCATTTTTGATACGTGTGGCTAAGGAGTGAAATGCCCTGCGGCAACTGGCTACCCTCACACCTCTGCAATGGCACCGCATTCAAGCAAAGACTGAATAGGCTTCTACGCAAATGTGGTCCATCTTTGAGTGCGTCATTACTATCACTGAATGATTCATCTTGAGTGCCATCTAACTATGAACTTATTAGCATTGCATATTCATTAAGGTTTTTTTGTAAAAAAGAATACGAACTGGCATCAGTTTTAGCTATTAACTTGAACCGAGATTAGATTGATTTTAGGATTATATTGCTAAAATTTTTATCATTTCCTTGTGCATCTTTATGTATAAGTTTTATCATGATCTTAGATACTTCTCTTTTTTTATCATCAATACATACAATTGATTTCGAATCTATATGCACACTTACTTACTTTACTTTACGTTTAGTATTTGATTTAAATTTTTACCTTAAATTTATATCGGACGATACTCAATCTAGAATCTATTTAATGAAATGAGGACTCATTCAAAGTGGTTCTCAAGATACAAAGTTATATATATTAACATAGATTTGTGCCAAACCTACTGAATCTCTTCCTTTACTTTAATCTTACGAGAGTAATTTTTAATTGGGCCTAATAAAGGTAATCGAATAAAAAAAATCACTAAAACGAAAGACGCTATCGAGAAATAACCACACCATAAAAAACGTCAATATTAAGTAATGTCACACCATATAAGCGTAATTGCAATTATTAAGGTGTTTTGTAGTCGATTACTTGAAACTGTAATAAGTGCTATCGTAAATAAGCGATTTAGTTTAACCCCCACGTATTTTCTACGGCAATTTGTTTTCATCTTATCTTTAAATCCTGAGTTTTCCAAATTGAAATTAATTGTTTTCCTTGCACTGATTCGAGAGTTGTTGGTTTTTTAATTCAAAATGGCGGACGTTTATCGACTCGGTTTTATTTTAATTTTTTATGTTTGTTACCGTAGAACCGTTTTGAATTTATTTTTGGAGGGTATTCTTTCTATTGGGTACCATTTAATATGTACAAAAATAACCAACCCAATAAGGGTGTAAAAATAGGGGAAGAATTTTGCTACTATGGGCTCGAATTGTAGTATTTTCTTTTATTTTAACGTAGTAACGTATTTAAGTACAACTTATGCAAACCGATATCAAAGTTAAAAAGCGGAATTAGGCCAGTGTACTACAGTCACAAGTAACATACCATCGTAAATCCCAAGGTTCGTGCCGTATTGACGATGCAATTTCTTGCGACATTAATGTTTATTTATAATTAGGCGGTAATAACGACTCGATCACGTGGTCTTTGCACAAATCGACCTATTTACTTGAAAAAAAAAACAGTTTAAATTAAATTATCTAACAATCAACGCGGCGGGTATTTATCTCTATGTATTCTATCATCGTCATCATCATCAACCTTTCGTCGTCCACTGTTGGACATAGGCCTCTCCAATGGCACGCCACTGAGCTCGATCTTCAGCTCTCAATATCCATCCGCGATCAGCCACTTTGCGTATATCGTCACTCCACCTAGCCGGAGAGCGTCCTACGATACGTTTGCCAAGACGTAAAGATTTATTTTGTTTACTATTTATTCTATAAAAAACAAAAAAAATTGTGATAAAAATTAACACATCGTATAATTCGTCGTAGCATAGCAACGAGTTGTAATCAAATATGATTATACTAAATTGAATTCGAAAACTGAAATAATATTTTAATACATAATTCAAATATTTTGAATTGAAATTCGTTATCTAGCATGAATATACCACAAATCAATTTTGCTATTCACAAACTTTTCATTTGATTCGTAGTATCCTATATTTGAGCGTGAAATATTATGATAACTGATTTGTTTTCAAGTTAATTTAATACAATTCGTATATGTAATATGGAATTAATTACATGAATGCCATTTTCTTTTTAATAATAATACAATATCAATAACACGAATAAAATCATCATGATATTGTATTGATAATCATAATATTTTTATAGTTTGTGACTGAAGTTAACTCACTCTGAGTTAACTTCAGTCACAATGAACATAAGATCTTAGTTTCCAAGGTAGGTGGCGAACGATGTACGATGGTTAAAATTTCTTATAGTGCCGATTTCTATATCTATTCCGGTGAGCACTTACCATTGAGGCTCCTTTGCCAGTCTGCCAACAAAGTTGTTGAAAATTTTAACAATCTTTTTAGCCAATGTTAAAAACGTTTCGAATAACAATAATATACAATACGAATCAAAGAAATATTTTACACAATATAAATTAGAAAAAGTTTATTCGACTGTAAGAACAAAAATATAAAACTGCCAAACAATTTTACGATGAACATAGATTTTCTGTTTCACGACCTCCCATGATTTGATATAACCCTTTGTATCAATAAGCAATATTTATTATCAGCTAACAGTTAAACGGGTTTTCGGTTGTCAGTCAAATATTTGATTGGGTACGTTTTTATTCTTATTAGTTCTTATAAATCTTACCTATACTAATAAATGAGGAGACGTTTTTTTTTTTTAAATATTACTTTCTTAGCGCATTTCTTAACAATATATAGGGTTTTCCAATAGGGACGCTTGAACTTTGACAGCTGATTGCGGCCATGTTGTTTGAGTGACAGCTGTCAAATGCAGTGTGTTATATTCATTCCGTCCTCCCAAACCACCATGGCAGGTTACAGTGTCGAGCAGCACGTGCAAATCATAAAATTGTTTTATGAAAATGGGTCTTCAGTTCGAGCAACGTTCCGCGCACTTCGCCCGTTTTACGGTCGCGATGATCGTCCTGCCGAGTCGACTATCCGTCGATTGGTGGACAAATTCGAGTCAACCGGGTCAGTTAACAATCAGCCGGTTCCCGTGCGTCAACGTAACGCGAGATCTGCCGAGAATATCGCCGCTGTGCGCGACAGTGTCCTCGAAAACCCGCGGCAGTCAATTCCGCGTCGCGCACAGGAACTCGGCCTTTCGCAGACGACAACTTGGCGAATTTTGCGTTGTGACTTGAGCCTGCACCCGTACAAGATCCAGCTGACCCAAGAGCTCAAGGTTAATGACCATAGACAGCGCCGTGTGTTCGCTGACTGGGCATTAGAGCAGTTGGAAGTTGACGCCGATTTTGGCAAAAAAATCATCTTCAGCGACGAGGCGCATTTTTGGATGAATGGCTATGTCAACAAGCAAAATTGCCGTATTTGGGACGAGACCA
Organism: Nymphalis polychloros; assembly: GCA_905220585.2. NCBI lineage: Eukaryota > Metazoa > Arthropoda > Insecta > Lepidoptera > Nymphalidae > Nymphalis > Nymphalis polychloros. The sequence continues at coordinate 4,608,223 of HG992251.1, forward strand.
ATCCACACGAGGTTCACCAAGTGGCAATGCACCCGCAGAAAGTGACTGTTTGGTGCGGATTTTGGGCCGGAGGCGTGATTGGTCCGTATTTTTTCGAAAACGATAATGGTGTGGCCGTCACCGTCAATGGTGAGCGATACCGGTCGATGATAACCAACTTCTTTTGGCCTGAAATCGAGAATATGGATCTGGACAACATGTGGTTTCAACAGGACGGCGCTACGTGCCACACAGCACACGCTACGATGGAAGTTCTGCACGATCAAGCGCCCTTAATGGAAAACCCTATAGATTCCAAAGGTTATTTCCTTATTCTATCATCACACTTTCACGTCTCAACCGTATTTACTCGGTGGCTTTGCAAGCTCGTCTGGGTATTTCCCAGTCATCAGATATTCTACCGCAAAACAGCAGTACTTGATATTGATGTGTTCGGGTTTGAAGAGTGATTGAGGCAATGTAATTACAGGTATAAGGGACATAACATCTTAGTTCCCAAGGTTGGTGGCGCATTCGCAATGTTTTTTTTTTATTAGAAATGTACAATGCCGCTGTCTATGGGCCACTTACCATCAGGTGGCCCATATGCTCGTCCGCCTACCTATACTAAATTAAAAAGAATTAGACTGTTTACACGGATAGTCTTAAAACCATTTACAGATCTATGATTGCACTAATAATACATCCCTCATAAGCTTTCTTAGTGGATGTGCGTACGTCAGAATTGGCTTCGTTAAGCCCTCACATTTATCGTAATTTTAATATTAAACACTACAACAGAAAATTCGGGGTCAAATTGAGGTTTTCTCTGGTCTACGGTGGATACTTAAGAACTACGAAGCTATTATTTATGAATAGGTAATTATTGCAATAACAAACAAAGACAATATACAATATTATACAATTTATACCAATACAATTTATATCAATCTTACATGCATTGTTTCAAATTTTAAAATATTCCCTCCAGATTCTCACTCGACGCAAAGCTGCCCATAACACAGGCCGCGTTTCCGCGCTGTACGGCAATGGACAACCTTTGCACCAAGTAAGACCTGGAGCGATTGTCAATACCTCTCTCCCAAAGGCGACGGCCGATCTCCCTAATAAATGTAAGGGCATCCGACCCCCAACATCCCGACGTCTCGAACGCCAGTGGCACAAATATGTAATTCGCGCACAAGGGCATATTTTTCCCGCTTTCTCTCAGCTGCACTCTCGGCAGCAGCCCCAGCCGTTCGTGTGGTGTGGGTCAGATGTGAGACCGCGAAGGTATTGACACAGGTGGTATCCCACACTAAACTCCTCCCCCTTTGCCATGGGACAAGCGTCAAACCATCCGGTCTCTTGCCGTCAGAGCGACTGAGACCTGGTGGTTCCAAGACGCATGGAACATTCGCTGACACTAATGCTCTCCGGACAATGTCGTTCAGGGCGTGGTGGCGAGGAAAGCTCCCCGAGCATCGTCCGCAACTCAACGCGTGATGGCCGTTAGTCTCTACCATGGACCCGCAGATGCATCGGTGTGGTTGACAAATATCGCAGCCCAGGCGTAGAGGCACGGCCACACGCAAAGAGTCATTGTCGAGAAGAGTTCCAATGTAAGGGGAAGGCAAAGCCTGCAACCACGCTCCAGACTCCGCTCTCGACACCGCTCTGAGTCTGGCCAGATCCACTCCTCCAGCTGCACCAATAAGCTGGTCGAGCTCCGACTTGCACCTTACATCGTCCCAAGAACTCTGCCTTTCCGGAGATCCTGGAAGGGCTACGTTAGGAAAGAGCATTTCCCATTCCGCAACTCCCTCAGCAGCAAAAGGTATGCTAGTCCTGCCTATTATTTTATAATACTAATATTGAATATATATTTTATAATACTTTATATTAAAAAAATAAATAAAGTGTATTTAAACTTTTTATATAATTTCCCTTTCTATAGGGTGATTCAGCGCAAGTAATTTTCCAGTGGAAAGTACGTCCCCGAGACTCGTTCAAGCTCTTTGTTACGAACAATAGCGGTTGATTCAGTACAAAACACTCGTATAATTCTGTAACCAAACAGTGTACCTTCGCTGATATCAAACATTTTATGTTAATGTACGTTGTAATTCAAATATTGAAAGCTTCGTTTTATATACAAACTACACATGAGAATTAATGCAGATAACTAAAATGAATATTATACACACATTGGTCCAACCGAGTGGTCACATGAATTTTAACCAAAGATTGCCGGCTTAAATCCAATTACGATATTTTTCATGTGCCTAGCTTGTGTTTATAATTCGTTCTGCTCTGCGGCTATGAAGGAAAACATAGTGAGGAAACCTGCACGTGTCGGATAAAATTCTACTTGAGCCCTTAGTTCAGTAATGAGATGTGTAGTATTTTACTTAAACATTTATATAGGTCCGTCCTCCAGACCGATTTCGGCCACGGCGGCCAATCTCAAGAGAGATTAGCCAACTGCGCAGGACATATTATAGTGCACAAGTGTGTGCGCAAACACAGGTGCACTCTCTTTTCCTTAGTTCTCATAATCCGATGGGACGGCAATCCGACACGACCGGAAAGAGTTCAGGCGCAGGACCAACGGCTTAACGTGCTTTCCGAGGCACGGGAGTGTACACACTTCCAACTTCCAGACTCCGGGCCGCTACTGGGAATTGAACCCAGGACCACCGGGTCTGCGGCTTTATATCTAGCCACTAGACCAACGAGGCAGTCAATTTATATAGGAAATCAAATACAATATAGATTTCGAAGCCTCGTAACAAATTAATATAGATCATGCCAATTACTGTTGTGTTCCGTTTTGAAGGATGAGTAAGCGAGTTTAACTACATGCGCAAGGTACATAACATCTTAGTTCCGAGGTAGATGGATGAAAGGAATGGTTAATAATTCTTACATCGCCAATTTCTATGGTGACCAGTTATCATGAGGCGAACGAGCAGTCCGCCTGTCATCAAAAAAAAAACTTATTTATATGTTTGACCAATCCTGATTACACATCACAGGTGTCTAAATAAAGAAACACGCAACAACTCTTTCCATTGCATTTTGCAATTCCTATTACTCAATTAGCTAGTACTAATTGGAAAAAAAAGAACTGTTGAACTCCGAAAAGAAAATTCCGTTAATTTCCGTAAGAAGTTTCTGAATCGTCGCCAAATTTACATTCGATTTTATTAACTGGAAGTTAGCACAAACTTTAGTTCCGCAAATTCAGTCCATTAAAATGTCAGGAGCGAAATCAATTACAACAAGATCTTTCTCTAATTATCTTTTATTTGAATTCGCTTCATTTATTAAATAAGTTAGTTAAGTTAGTCAGTTTTAAACTAAAAGTAACACTAAACACAGCGTGTGATTTCAGTTTATTATTTAAAAATAAAAATATACATAATAATTGAATAATAAAAAAATAAAAAAAATATTTAGTATAAAAAAAATAAGTAGAATTTGTGTTCTTAGAATATATAATTTAATGAAATACAGTCTTCATGTTTCTTGTCATTTTATTTAATAAGCTTCTACAGGCAAGTATCATATATTTAAAGAAATTTCTCCGAACGATCCTGTCTTGTCTTAATTAAACGCTACTAGGGGTTCTCTTACCCTTTAGAAAAATCTTTAGGTTCATTACTGATATTTAAAAATCTCGCTATGAAAACAAAAACTGTTATTCAATTATGAGCTATATACGGACGTGTTAAGGTTCATCGGAATTCGTTGTTGTTGAAATAAATTCTTGCCGCATCACGCTATAGACGACGACAAAAAAGGATGGTCTCCTCAGATTTACTTTGCAGTAGTGTCGTTAAAGTAAATTGCGGTGAAAGAAGGGAAACGCTAAAAGGGGTAAACGGAATACAAATTTCAAGAAAGTGACTTTCTTTTTCGTTGTTAAGTAAATATTTCGTTAGAGCGTGAGAAGGTTATTATTTTATTCAAGAACATCCGATGTTTTTTTCTTTTTTTTTCGGTCATATTTAAGAGGCGACTAAGATTATTACTGCCTACGATAAACAGTAACAGTATTTATTTTTTCATATTTATTTCTAAGATTAAACTAATTTTACAGTATTTATAATTTCAGAACAGAATGTTAATAAAAATCACTGTCATGTGATGGCAAAATATTGTTACGTTCTACTTTATAAATCTCGTTACGTGTGTTTTCGTTTACACACATTTTTTTTAAATATCTAAGCACCAGAATCCTTACAGCCAGTAACACGTTGGATTGTAAATAAGATGTTATCTGTTGTTCGCCTGTCGCCTCATTCACCCTTCATAGTTGAACACCACCATGCTTAGTTTTACTGTTAGGCTTGCATACAGGATCGCACAAAGCTATTTAATTATTTACTAAGGACCATCAGCATTCAAATTTAACATATAGTGTATGACTCTTCAAGATGGCCACAACGTGCATTTTAAGGTACGATATACATTTTTTTTTATTACTTATATTTATAACAGATTATAAAATAAAAAATGATTGTTATAATTCTAAAATACTAAAAATTGCTAATTAAATTTCTATGAAAATAGATTTATAAAAACATTAATTACATTGAAAATAAAGCCATAAATTAGTCAAGCTGCAGATCTCAGAGCAAGACTAATCCGACATTACACCGAAGATTTCCAGGACGTCAGCCTTTTCGAGATTAGAATGGATATCGAATAATTCATGATCATCTCGAAATGATGATGATGATGATGAAATAAATACTTAATAGATATATTTTCAAGCTATCTGTGTTATTAAAAACAACTATTTCTTCTTAAATAATATTTACCTACGGTTAAATAAATGTTGAGAATATTAATTAAACAGTTTACTTCATTGGTATCGGTAAAGTAACCGACCGTTCCAATGCTTCCATCGCTCAAATGGATTGAAGTTATTTTTAAATAAAATAGTTCTTTAGTTGCAGCGAAGGCTTTGATGAAACAGGATGTTTCCGTATAATGAAACGAAAGCAGAACCGATAACCGCAAAGCGAACTATACTCTAGACACGTTGAGAATAAATTCAACGTTTTCAGAATCTCATTTATTTGAGATTTAAAGACGTAGTTCTGTAAATGCAAAATAGTTTTATTATATAAAGCTTTTTGAAAATATTTTATGTAAAAGTTTTAGTTATTTTAACTGAGAATTCTGAATGTTTGAAACTGGCGTTGTGCAAGCAACTTTGATCCGTTTCTGAGTATTACACGCGTTACAGCGATCGTATATCAAGTGTTACACTTATCTTGTTGCTTGTCTGTTTGTGTGTGGGCGCGTGTGTCATTACGTACACGTGTGATTGTGTGAAATTAATTTCATCGTATTCCATTTTCAAAAATATATAAATATTTTATGACCTTATCTTTTTTCGCTGTCATATTGAAAACTATCTATTCATTTGGTTGTTGCATCACCTCCTTATGAATATTATAATTTTTTCAAAAACTGTTCGTATTAAATTAATTACTTAATTAATGAAAGGAATTTTATTTCATTATATTCAAAATTAATGATTCGTTCAATAACAACAAATATCTCTGAAATTCAATTATGCCTAAAAAAGAAGCAAAAATATCAACGAAATATATAATTCTGTGCGATTTTTTTACTTCAATTAAATTAAGCCGGAGATTTGGTTGATAAATCACAATTTCTTGTTGGGCATAGCGTGTTGGCTTATCTGTAACGACGCGACGGCTTAAACTTTTCGAGATATAATTTGATTATATACAAAAATAAATAAAAACTTGTTTTGAAAAAATAAATTAAATTAGATGGATGGCACTTAACATGTCGTTAGTTTCTAAGCTTAAGTCGTTACTTTTACTTATCATAAAAATATAGATAAATATAGGTACCTATAGATATATTGTAGACTTAGATTATTTTAAAGATCTACATATATAAATTTTTAGTTTATTTGATATAATGGCAGACGGACGACATTTATTTCTTATTCAATGTTGAAATAATCTGACATATCTCAAAATTATATAAACTTATAAACATAGTTTTTATGTATAAAAAGTGCCTCTAAATATTCTACTGCTGGACAAAAGCCTCCTCCAGTTCCATTATTGTCACCGCATTTCAAGCAAAACGTGCAGGTCTCCTTACAACGTTTGACGTAAACGCTCATAAAGTAGTATTAAGAATATTAATTTTTTATATAATATAAATTGGATTATAAAAATAATTATTGCGTGAATTACGAACAATTTGACACCTATATTCAGTCATTCAACATCAGTCAGAATTATCATTCGTCTAAATTTGTGTAATTTATCGTTGAGTTATCGTCTTCCATTTTTCCAACCAAATAATAAATACGTATAATTTTTATGTTTTGAATATTTTTTATAGAATAAATAGAAAAGGAAACTATTGAACTCACCCACTAGGACTAAGAAATGCACAGTATCGATGTTTGGCGGTACAAATAATTTATGAGATAGACTAGCCTATAGCTATACTTATACTATAAAAATGCCAAGGTGGCCCAGTGGTAAGAACGCATGAATCTTAGCCGATGATCGTGGGTTAAAACCCGGGCAAGCATCACTGAATTTCAAGTGCTTAATTTGTGATTGTAATTGACGGTGAAGGAAAACATCGTGAGGATACCTACATGTGTCAAATTTCACTGAAATTCTGTCACATGTGTATTCCACCAACCCGCGTTGAAGCAGCGTGGTGGAATAAGCTCCAAAAACCTTCTCCTCAAAAGAGGAGAAGAGGCCTTAGCCCAGCAATGGTACATTCACAGGTTGTTACTTATAGCTATACGAACCCACACAACTGGATTTCTATACCACGATAATCGATTTTCATTCAGCCTTTCTGTCTCGGTGTTACATAATTCATCTTTATGTTGCCCTCCTGACCAACCCCTTGCTCGTGTCCATCAGTTCTCAAGGGAGCCTAGCCAATTGCAGTAACAAGCTAGAATAAAATTAAAATAGCGTGAAATTATAACTAATACTGCTTAGCTTCTATCTTCAGAACATCAGCGAGTTCCACAGGATCTGTTGTGAGTAATATTGTTGAGGTAATATTCAAATAAAAAAATCAAACATATTTAATTTAAATAATCTATCGATTAAGTAATAAAAAATAACAACTCACACTCTGTTTTCGAGCTTTGTTTTTATTTGACTGTTAACTTTGTATTTAACAAGATTTCGAACGTTTTTGTGTAATCCCAATTTATGGCTATGTGCAAACAACTGAAAAGTCGCTAAGCAATATTTATTAATTTGTACAAAATTTTACATGGATTTACTTTTGTATATTTTTTAGTTCATGTTTAGAAACAAAATATTATTATATTTTACATAAATCTATATACAGCGTGTAACAAAATTCGTGTTCGACCCGTGAAGTGGTTATTAGGTATCGTGTGTCGGTTCTATTTATGTAATTTCTTTTTTAAATACTAAGCAAAAAATTTATGCCGGATTTTTTTTTAAATTAAATGACTAAAATTACAACACGACACAGGTGCGGACAATAGCGCTCGATAGCTCTTACCTATCGGGTAGCTAAGACACGAGGTCATGACCTCAGTAATCCACGTTTTTACCACCAACAGTGTCTTTAAACACAATTAATATATATTTTTAAGTAATTTTTTTGCTAAGTATTTTAAAAATTATTACATAAATAGAACCGACACACGATACCTAACTTCACGGGTCGGACACGAATTTTGTTACACCTATATATAGGGTTTTCCATTAAGGGCGCTTGATCGTGCAGAACTTCCATCGTAGCGTGTGCTGTGTGGCACGTAGCGCCGTCCTGTTGAAACTACATGTTGTCCAGATCCATATTCTCGATTTCAGGCCAAAAGAAGTTGGTTATCATCGACCGGTATCGCTCACCATTGACGGTGACGGCCACACCATTATCGTTTTCGAAAAAATACGGACCAATCACGCCTCCGGCCCAAAATCCGCACCAAACAGTCACTTTCTGCGGGTGCATTGCCACTTGGTGAACCTCGTGTGGATTGGTCTCGTCCCAAATACGGCAATTTTGCTTGTTGACATAGCCATTCATCCAAAAATGCGCCTCGTCGCTGAAGATGATTTTTTTGCCAAAATCGGCGTCAACTTCCAACTGCTCTAATGCCCAGTCAGTGAACACACGGCGCTGTCTATGGTCATTAACCTTGAGCTCTTGGGTCAGCTGGATCTTGTACGGGTGCAGGCTCAAGTCACAACGCAAAATTCGCCAAGTTGTCGTCTGCGAAAGGCCGAGTTCCTGTGCGCGACGCGGAATTGACTGCCGCGGGTTTTCGAGGACACTGTCGCGCACAGCGGCGATATTCTCGGCAGATCTCGCGTTACGTTGACGCACGGGAACCGGCTGATTGTTAACTGACCCGGTTGACTCGAATTTGTCCACCAATCGACGGATAGTCGACTCGGCAGGACGATCATCGCGACCGTAAAACGGACGAAGTGCGCGGAACGTTGCTCGAACTGAAGACCCATTTTCATAAAACAATTTTATGATTTGCACGTGCTGCTCGACACTGTAACCTGCCATTGTGGTTTGGGAGGACGGAATGAATATAACACACTGCATTTGACAGCTGTCACTCAAACAACATGGCCGCAATCAGCTGTCAAAGTTCAAGCGTCCCTATTGGAAAACCCTATATAAAAATCTCGTATCACAGTTTTAGTGTTTATACTCCTCCGAAACGGCTTGACCGATTTTGTTGATTTTAATTCTGTAGGTCTGAGAATAGGTTTATAACTAATTTTTATACCCCTAAGTGTTAAGGGTGACTCACCCCAAAAACTTCTTTTTTTCGTTTTTTTGATAAATTCTTTTATTTTTATTTTTTTATTATGTGGCATTAAAAATACATACAACCCTAAATTTTTACTCTTCTACCATCAACCCCTATTTTTTAATAGTGATACTAGTAATTCAATCATTTTCAACCTCTGTCGATAACTGGATCAATTAACACTCGATCAGTTATCCCCGTCAGGGGTCTATTGGTGTCACTTCTCACCATGTAAGCAGCACAGAGTAGGTTCTCCTGTCTCTCTTGCAATAAGCTGTATCTAATTTCTTACATAGTTTTCGGAAAAATTTCGGCCATTATTATTGTTTGTACATCGATCGCAGTAGTGACGTTTACAATTATCATTTTATCATTTCCGTGTAATTCTCAACTAAATTTATTATAAATTTGCAGTGCTATAATTATTATTATTATTAATATAAGGTCCTTACATATGAAATTGGCGTTTTGTACGGGAGGAATATAAAGTCAATTTTTTTTGTAAATATATTTAATTAATCAAAGTATGCAAAGTTGTTATCTATGCACTTTTGCCATCTCATAGGTAGTTCATTGATCCCTTTACTAAAAAAACCATGGGGGCGAGAATCAATAAACTCTTTGAAGGTGGATTGGACTGCCGCAACGGAGTTGAATTTTTACCTTGTAAGAAGTTGTCCAAATTCCGGAAAAAATGGTAATCTGTTGGAGCAAGGTCCGGGGAGTACGGTGGATGTCGCCGATATTCTAATTGTAGCTCATCTAACTTAGTGGATGTTTGTTGTACAGTGTGTAGTCTTGCGTTGTCGTGAAGCAGCAGTGGCCTAGAGCGATTGACCAATCTCGGTTGTTTAGCAGCTAGTTCTTCCTTTATGGCTTGCAGTTGCTGACAATAGATATCTGTCGTAATCCTTTGGCCAGATTTTAGAAAGCTGTACTGAACGACACCGGCGCTAGTCTACCAAACACTCACAAGTAACTTTTTCTGAGTCAATTTTCGTTTAGGGCAGGATTTGGCTGGGTCTCCAGGGTTGAGCCATTACGACGAGCGCTTCCGATTATCGTACAGTATCCACTTTTCATCACAAGTAATGATTCGATTTAAAAATCCCTTCATTATTGTGTCGGTTGAGCAAAGTAACACAGCAGTCGACGCGTGTTTGCAAGTTCGATTCACTCAATTCATGAGGTACCCATCGTTCAAGTTTTTTTAATTATTTACTAAGGACCATCAGCATTCAAATTTAACATATAGTGTATGACTCTTCAAGATGGCCACAACGTGCATTTTAAGGTACGATATACATTTTTTTTTATTACTTATATTTATAACAGATTATAAAATAAAAAATGATTGTTATAATTCTAAAATACTAAAAATTGCTAATTAAATTTCTATGAAAATAGATTTATAAAAACATTAATTACATTGAAAATAAAGCCATAAATTAGTCAAGCTGCAGATCTCAGAGCAAGACTAATCCGACATTACACCGAAGATTTCCAGGACGTCAGCCTTTTCGAGATTAGAATGGATATCGAATAATTCATGATCATCTCGAAATGATGATGATGATGATGAAATAAATACTTAATAGATATATTTTCAAGCTATCTGTGTTATTAAAAACAACTATTTCTTCTTAAATAATATTTACCTACGGTTAAATAAATGTTGAGAATATTAATTAAACAGTTTACTTCATTGGTATCGGTAAAGTAACCGACCGTTCCAATGCTTCCATCGCTCAAATGGATTGAAGTTATTTTTAAATAAAATAGTTCTTTAGTTGCAGCGAAGGCTTTGATGAAACAGGATGTTTCCGTATAATGAAACGAAAGCAGAACCGATAACCGCAAAGCGAACTATACTCTAGACACGTTGAGAATAAATTCAACGTTTTCAGAATCTCATTTATTTGAGATTTAAAGACGTAGTTCTGTAAATGCAAAATAGTTTTATTATATAAAGCTTTTTGAAAATATTTTATGTAAAAGTTTTAGTTATTTTAACTGAGAATTCTGAATGTTTGAAACTGGCGTTGTGTAAGCAACTTTGATCCGTTTCTGAGTATTACACGCGTTACAGCGGTCGTATATCAAGTGTTACACTTATCTTGTTGCTTGTCTGTTTGTGTGTGGGCGCGTGTGTCATTACGTACATGTGTGATTGTGTGAAATTAATTTCATCGTATTCCATTTTCAAAAATATATAAATATTTTATGACTTTATCTTTTTTCGCTGTCATATTGAAAACTATCTATTCATTTGGTTGTTGCATCACCTCCTTATGAATATTATAATTTTTTCAAAAACTGTTCGTATTAAATTAATTACTTAATTAATGAAAGGAATTTTATTTCATTATATTCAAAATTAATGATTTGTTCAATAACAGCAAATATCTCTGAAATTCAATTATGCCTAAAAAAGAAGCAAAAATATCAACGAAATATATAATTCTGTGCGATTTTTTTACTTCAATTAAATTAAGCCGGAGATTTGGTTGATAAATCACAATTTCTTGTTGGGCATAGCGTGTTGGCTTATCTGTAACGACGCGACGGCTTAAACTTTTCGAGATATAATTTGATTATATACAAAAATAAATAAAAACTTGTTTTGAAAAAATAAATTAAATTGGATGGATGGCACTCAACATGTCGTTAGTTTCTAAGCTTAAATCGTTACATTTACTTATCATAAAAATATAGATAAATATAGGTACCTATAGATATATTGTAGACTTAGATTATTTTAAAGATCTACATATATAAATTTTTAGTTTATTTGATATAATGGCAGACGGACGACATTTATTTCTTATTCAATGTTGAAATAATCTGACATATCTCAAAAGTATATAAACTTATAAACATAGTTTTGTGTATAAAAAGTGCCTCTAAATATTCTACTGCTGGACAAAAGCCTCCTTCAGTTCCATTATTGTCACCGCATTTCAAGCAAAACGTGCAGGTCTCCTTACAACGTTTGACTTAAACGCTCATAAAGTAGTATTAAGAATATATAATTTTTATAAAATATAAATTGGATTATAAAAATAATTATTGCGTGAATTACGAACAATTTCACATCTATATTCAGTCATTCAACGTCAGTCAGAATTATCATTCGTCTAAATTTGTGTAATTTATCGTTGAGTGTTATCGTCTTCCATTTTTCCAACCAAATAATAAATACGTATAATTTTTATGTTTTGAATATTTTTTATAGAATAAATAGAAAAGGAAACTATTGAACTCACCCACTAGGACTAAGAAATGCACAGTATCGATGTTTGGCGGTACAAATAATTTATGAGATAGACTAGCCTATAGCTATACTTATACTATAAAAATGCCAAGGTGGCCCAGTGGTAAGAACGCAGAATCTTAGCCGATGATCGTGGGTTAAAACCCGGGCAAGCATCACTGAATTTCAAGTGCTTAATTTGTGATTGTAATTGACGGTGAAGGAAAACATCGTGAGGATACCTACATGTGTCAAATTTCACTGAAATTCTGTCACATGTGTATTCCACCAACCCGCGTTGAAGCAGCGTGGTGGAATAAGCTCCAAAAACCTTCTCCTCAAAAGAGGAGAAGAGGCCTTAGCCCAGCAATGGTACATTCACAGGTTGTTACTTATAGCTATACGAACCCACACAACTGGATTTCTATACCACGATAATCGATTTTCATTCAGCCTTTCTGTCTCGGTGTTACATAATTCATCTTTATGTTGCCCTCCTGACCAACCCCTTGCTCGTGTCCATCAGTTCTCAAGGGAGCCTAGCCAATTGCAGTAACAAGCTAGAATAAAATTAAAATAGCGTGAAATTATAACTAATACTGCTTAGCTTCTATCTTCAGAACATCAGCGAGTTCCACAGGATCTGTTGTGAGTAATATTGTTGAGGTAATATTCAAATAAAAAAATCAAACATATTTAATTTAAATAATCTATCGATTAAGTAATAAAAAATAACAACTCACACTCTGTTTTCGAGCTTTGTTTTTATTTGACTGTTAACTTTGTATTTAACAAGATTTCGAACGTTTTTGTGTAATCCCAATTTATGGCTATGTGCAAACAACTGAAAAGTCGCTAAGCAATATTTATTAATTTGTACAAAATTTTACATGGATTTACTTTTGTATATTTTTTAGTTCATGTTTAGAAACAAAATATTATTATATTTTACATAAATCTATATACAGCGTGTAACAAAATTCGTGTTCGACCCGTGAAGTGGTTATTAGGTATCGTGTGTCGGTTCTATTTATGTAATTTCTTTTTTAAATACTAAGCAAAAAATTTATGCCGGATTTTTTTTTAAATTAAATGACTAAAATTACAACACGACACAGGTGCGGACAATAGCGCTCGATAGCTCTTACCTATCGGGTAGCTAAGACACGAGGTCATGACCTCAGTAATCCACGTTTTTACCACCAACAGTGTCTTTAAACACAATTAATATATATTTTTAAGTAATTTTTTTGCTAAGTATTTTAAAAATTATTACATAAATAGAACCGACACACGATACCTAACTTCACGGGTCGGACACGAATTTTGTTACACCTATATATAGGGTTTTCCATTAAGGGCGCTTGATCGTGCAGAACTTCCATCGTAGCGTGTGCTGTGTGGCACGTAGCGCCGTCCTGTTGAAACTACATGTTGTCCAGATCCATATTCTCGATTTCAGGCCAAAAGAAGTTGGTTATCATCGACCGGTATCGCTCACCATTGACGGTGACGGCCACACCATTATCGTTTTCGAAAAAATACGGACCAATCACGCCTCCGGCCCAAAATCCGCACCAAACAGTCACTTTCTGCGGGTGCATTGCCACTTGGTGAACCTCGTGTGGATTGGTCTCGTCCCAAATACGGCAATTTTGCTTGTTGACATAGCCATTCATCCAAAAATGCGCCTCGTCGCTGAAGATGATTTTTTTGCCAAAATCGGCGTCAACTTCCAACTGCTCTAATGCCCAGTCAGTGAACACACGGCGCTGTCTATGGTCATTAACCTTGAGCTCTTGGGTCAGCTGGATCTTGTACGGGTGCAGGCTCAAGTCACAACGCAAAATTCGCCAAGTTGTCGTCTGCGAAAGGCCGAGTTCCTGTGCGCGACGCGGAATTGACTGCCGCGGGTTTTCGAGGACACTGTCGCGCACAGCGGCGATATTCTCGGCAGATCTCGCGTTACGTTGACGCACGGGAACCGGCTGATTGTTAACTGACCCGGTTGACTCGAATTTGTCCACCAATCGACGGATAGTCGACTCGGCAGGACGATCATCGCGACCGTAAAACGGACGAAGTGCGCGGAACGTTGCTCGAACTGAAGACCCATTTTCATAAAACAATTTTATGATTTGCACGTGCTGCTCGACACTGTAACCTGCCATTGTGGTTTGGGAGGACGGAATGAATATAACACACTGCATTTGACAGCTGTCACTCAAACAACATGGCCGCAATCAGCTGTCAAAGTTCAAGCGTCCCTATTGGAAAACCCTATATAAAAATCTCGTATCACAGTTTTAGTGTTTATACTCCTCCGAAACGGCTTGACCGATTTTGTTGATTTTAATTCTGTAGGTCTGAGAATAGGTTTATAACTAATTTTTATACCCCTAAGTGTTAAGGGTGACTCACCCCAAAAACTTCTTTTTTTCGTTTTTTTGATAAATTCTTTTATTTTTATTTTTTTATTATGTGGCATTAAAAATACATACAACCCTAAATTTTTACTCTTCTACCATCAACCCCTATTTTTTAATAGTGATACTAGTAATTCAATCATTTTCAACCTCTGTCGATAACTGGATCAATTAACACTCGATCAGTTATCCCCGTCAGGGGTCTATTGGTGTCACTTCTCACCATGTAAGCAGCACAGAGTAGGTTCTCCTGTCTCTCTTGCAATAAGCTGTATCTAATTTCTTACATAGTTTTCGGAAAAATTTCGGCCATTATTATTGTTTGTACATCGATCGCAGTAGTGACGTTTACAATTATCATTTTATCATTTCCGTGTAATTCTCAACTAAATTTATTATAAATTTGCAGTGCTATAATTATTATTATTATTAATATAAGGTCCTTACATATGAAATTGGCGTTTTGTACGGGAGGAATATAAAGTCAATTTTTTTTGTAAATATATTTAATTAATCAAAGTATGCAAAGTTGTTATCTATGCACTTTTGCCATCTCATAGGTAGTTCATTGATCCCTTTACTAAAAAAACCATGGGGGCGAGAATCAATAAACTCTTTGAAGGTGGATTGGACTGCCGCAACGGAGTTGAATTTTTACCTTGTAAGAAGTTGTCCAAATTCCGGAAAAAATGGTAATCTGTTGGAGCAAGGTCCGGGGAGTACGGTGGATGTCGCCGATATTCTAATTGTAGCTCATCTAACTTAGTGGATGTTTGTTGTACAGTGTGTAGTCTTGCGTTGTCGTGAAGCAGCAGTGGCCTAGAGCGATTGACCAATCTCGGTTGTTTAGCAGCTAGTTCTTCCTTTATGGCTTGCAGTTGCTGACAATAGATATCTGTCGTAATCCTTTGGCCAGATTTTAGAAAGCTGTACTGAACGACACCGGCGCTAGTCTACCAAACACTCACAAGTAACTTTTTCTGAGTCAATTTTCGTTTAGGGCAGGATTTGGCTGGGTCTCCAGGGTTGAGCCATTACGACGAGCGCTTCCGATTATCGTACAGTATCCACTTTTCATCACAAGTAATGATTCGATTTAAAAATCCCTTCATTATTGTGTCGGTTGAGCAAAGTAACACAGCAGTCGACGCGTGTTTGCAAGTTCGATTCACTCAATTCATGAGGTACCCATCGTTCAAGTTTTTTTAATTATTTACTAAGGACCATCAGCATTCAAATTTAACATATAGTGTATGACTCTTCAAGATGGCCACAACGTGCATTTTAAGGTACGATATACATTTTTTTTTATTACTTATATTTATAACAGATTATAAAATAAAAAATGATTGTTATAATTCTAAAATACTAAAAATTGCTAATTAAATTTCTATGAAAATAGATTTATAAAAACATTAATTACATTGAAAATAAAGCCATAAATTAGTCAAGCTGCAGATCTCAGAGCAAGACTAATCCGACATTACACCGAAGATTTCCAGGACGTCAGCCTTTTCGAGATTAGAATGGATATCGAATAATTCATGATCATCTCGAAATGATGATGATGATGATGAAATAAATACTTAATAGATATATTTTCAAGCTATCTGTGTTATTAAAAACAACTATTTCTTCTTAAATAATATTTACCTACGGTTAAATAAATGTTGAGAATATTAATTAAACAGTTTACTTCATTGGTATCGGTAAAGTAACCGACCGTTCCAATGCTTCCATCGCTCAAATGGATTGAAGTTATTTTTAAATAAAATAGTTCTTTAGTTGCAGCGAAGGCTTTGATGAAACAGGATGTTTCCGTATAATGAAACGAAAGCAGAACCGATAACCGCAAAGCGAACTATACTCTAGACACGTTGAGAATAAATTCAACGTTTTCAGAATCTCATTTATTTGAGATTTAAAGACGTAGTTCTGTAAATGCAAAATAGTTTTATTATATAAAGCTTTTTGAAAATATTTTATGTAAAAGTTTTAGTTATTTTAACTGAGAATTCTGAATGTTTGAAACTGGCGTTGTGTAAGCAACTTTGATCCGTTTCTGAGTATTACACGCGTTACAGCGATCGTATATCAAGTGTTACACTTATCTTGTTGCTTGTCTGTTTGTGTGTGGGCGCGTGTGTCATTACGTACATGTGTGATTGTGTGAAATTAATTTCATCGTATTCCATTTTCAAAAATATATAAATATTTTATGACTTTATCTTTTTTCGCTGTCATATTGAAAACTATCTATTCATTTGGTTGTTGCATCACCTCCTTATGAATATTATAATTTTTTCAAAAACTGTTCGTATTAAATTAATTACTTAATTAATGAAAGGAATTTTATTTCATTATATTCAAAATTAATGATTTGTTCAATAACAGCAAATATCTCTGAAATTCAATTATGCCTAAAAAAGAAGCAAAAATATCAACGAAATATATAATTCTGTGCGATTTTTTTACTTCAATTAAATTAAGCCGGAGATTTGGTTGATAAATCACAATTTCTTGTTGGGCATAGCGTGTTGGCTTATCTGTAACGACGCGACGGCTTAAACTTTTCGAGATATAATTTGATTATATACAAAAATAAATAAAAACTTGTTTTGAAAAAATAAATTAAATTGGATGGATGGCACTCAACATGTCGTTAGTTTCTAAGCTTAAATCGTTACTTTTACTTATCATAAAAATATAGATAAATATAGGTACCTATAGATATATTGTAGACTTAGATTATTTTAAAGATCTACATATATAAATTTTTAGTTTATTTGATATAATGGCAGACGGACGACATTTATTTCTTATTCAATGTTGAAATAATCTGACATATCTCAAAAGTATATAAACTTATAAACATAGTTTTGTGTATAAAAAGTGCCTCTAAATATTCTACTGCTGGACAAAAGCCTCCTTCAGTTCCATTATTGTCACCGCATTTCAAGCAAAACGTGCAGGTCTCCTTACAACGTTTGACTTAAACGCTCATAAAGTAGTATTAAGAATATTAATTTTTTATATAATATAAATTGGATTATAAAAATAATTATTGCGTGAATTACGAACAATTTGACACCTATATTCAGTCATTCAACATCAGTCAGAATTATCATTCGTCTAAATTTGTGTAATTTATCGTTGAGTGTTATCGTCTTCCATTTTTCCAACCAAATAATAAATACGTATAATTTTTATGTTTTGAATATTTTTTATAGAATAAATAGAAAAGGAAACTATTGAACTCACCCACTAGGACTAAGAAATGCACAGTATCGATGTTTGGCGGTACAAATAATTTATGAGATAGACTAGCCTATAGCTATACTTATACTATAAAAATGCCAAGGTGGCCCAGTGGTAAGAACGCATGAATCTTAGCCGATGATCGTGGGTTAAAACCCGGGCAAGCATCACTGAATTTCATGTGCTTAATTTGTGATTGTAATTGACGGTGAAGGAAAACATCGTGAGGATACCTACATGTGTCAAATTTCACTGAAATTCTGTCACATGTGTATTCCACCAACCCGCGTTGAAGCAGCGTGGTGGAATAAGCTCCAAAAACCTTCTCCTCAAAAGAGGAGAAGAGGCCTTAGCCCAGCAATGGTACATTCACAGGTTGTTACTTATAGCTATACGAACCCACACAACTGGATTTCTATACCACGATAATCGATTTTCATTCAGCCTTTCTGTCTCGGTGTTACATAATTCATCTTTATGTTGCCCTCCTGACCAACCCCTTGCTCGTGTCCATCAGTTCTCAAGGGAGCCTAGCCAATTGCAGTAACAAGCTAGAATAAAATTATAATAGCGTGAAATTATAACTAATACTGCTTAGCTTCTATCTTCAGATCATCAGCGAGTTCCACAGGATCTGTTGTGAGTAATATTGTTGAGGTAATATTCAAATAAAAAATCAAACATATTTAATTTAAATAATTTATCGATTAAGTAATAAAAAATAACAATTCACACTCTGTTTTCGAGCTTTGTTTTTATTTGAATGTTGACTTTGTATTTAACAAGATTTCGAACGTTTTTGTGTAATCCCAATTTATGGCTATGTGCAAACGACTGAAAAGTCGCTAAGCAATATTTATTAATTTGTACAAAATTTTACATGGATTTACTTTTGTATATTTTTTAGTTCATGTATAGAAACAAAATATTATTATATTTTACATAAATCTATATACAGCGTGTAACAAAATTCGTGTCCGTCCCGTGGAGTGGTTATTAGGTATCGTGTGTCGGTTCTATTTATGTAATTTTTATTTAAATACTAAGCAAAAAATTTATGCCAGATTTTTTTAAAAATTAAATGACTAAAATTACAACACGACACAGGTGCGGACAATAGCGCTCGATAGCTCTTACCTATCGGGTAGCTAAGACACGAGGTCATGACCTCAGTAGTCCACGTTTTTACCACCAACAGTGTCGTTAAACACAATTAATATATATTTTGAAGTAATTTTTTTGCTAAGTATTTTAAAAATTATTACATAAATAGAACCGACACACGATACCTAACTTCACGGGTCGGACACGAATTTTGTTACACCTGTATATAAAAATCTCGTGTCACAGTTTTAGTGTTTATACTCCTCCGAAACGGCTTGACCGATTTTGATGATTTTAATTCTGTAGGTCTGAGAATAGGTTTATAACTATTTTTTATACCCCTAAGTGTTAAGGGTGACTCACCCCAAAAACTTCTATTTTTTTTTTTATGCTATAGATTAGTGGACGAGCATGTGGGCCACCTGATGGTAAGTGGTCACCAACGCTCATAGACAGTGGTTTGTATATTTCTTTAAAAAAAAACAACATCACCACTGCGCCACCAACCTTGGGAACTAAGATGTTATGTCCCTTGTGCCTGTAATTACACTGGCTCACTCACCCTTCAAACCGGAACACAACAACACAAAGTACTGCTGTTTTGCGGTAGAATATCTGATGAGTGGGTGGTACCTACCCAGACGAGCTTGCACAAAGCTCTACCAATTCCTTTTTTGGATAAATTCTTTTATTTTTATTTTTTTATTATGTGGCATTAAAAATACATACAACCCTAAATTTTTACTCTTCTACCATCAACCCCTATTTTTTAATAGTGATACTAGTAATTCAATCATTTTCAACCTCTGTTGATAACTGGATCAATTAACACTCGATGAGTTATCCCCGTCAAGGGTCTATTGGTGTCACTTCTCACCATGTAAGCAGCACGGAGTAGGGATGGGAGCGTTCTCCTGTCTCTCTTGCAATAAGCTGTATCTAATTTCTTACATAGTTTTCGGAAAAATTTCGGCCATTATTATTGTTTGTACATCGATCGCAATAGTGACGTTTACAATTATCATTTTATCATTTCCGTGTAATTCTCAACTAAATTTATTATAAATTTGCAGTGCTATAATTATTATTATTATTAATATAAGGTCCTTACATATGAAATTGGCGTTTTGTACGGGAAGAATATAAAGTCAATTTTTTTTGTAAATATATTTAATTAATCAAAGTATGCACCGTTGTTATCTATGCACTTTTGCCATCTCATAGGTAGTTCATTGATCCCTTTACTAAAAAAACCATGGGGGCGAGAATCAATAAACTCTTTGAAGGCGGTTTGGACTGCCGCATCGGAGTTGAATTTTTTCCTTGTAAGAAGTTGTCCAAATTCCGGAAAAAATGGTTATCTGTTGGAGCAAGGTCCGGGGAGTACGGTGGATGTCGCAGACATTCCAATTGTAGCTCATCTAACGTCGTGGTTGTTTGTTGTGCAGTGTGTGGTCTTGCGTTGTCGTGAAGCAGCAGTGGCCTAGAGCGATTGACCAATCTCGGTTGTTTAGCAGCTAGTTCTTCCTTCATGGCTTGCAGTTGCTGACAATAGATATCTGTCGTAATCCTTTGGCCAGATTTTAGAAAGCTGTATTGAACGACACCGGCGCTAGACTACCAAACACTCACAAGTAACTTTTTCTGAGTCAATTTTCGTTTAGGGCAGGATTTGGCTGGGTCTCCAGGGTTGAGCCATTACGACGAGCGCTTCCGATTATCGTACAGTATCCACTTTTCATCACAAGCAATGATTCGATTTAAAATCCCTTCATTATTGTGTCGGTTGAGCAAAGTAACACAGCAGTCGACGCGTGTTTGCAAGTTCGATTCACTCAATTCATGAGGTACCCATCGTTCAAGTTTTTTTACTTTCCCGATTTGCTTCAAGTGGATAAATACAGTTTTATCACTTACCCCGAAGCCTGCAGCTATCTCTGAAGTGCTTTGTGATGGATCCGCTTCCACAATGGCCTTTAATTCTTCATTTTCCACTTTGGTTTCCGGCCGTCCACGGGGTTAGTTCTGAAGGTCGAAATTTCCAGAACGAAAACGTTGAAACCAAAAACGTACCGTGCTTTCTTTTGCGACACCAGCGCTGTACACATCATTAATCCTTCGAGCTGTTTCTGCAGCACTGGTGCCACGGTAGAACTCGTACTCGTAAATATACCGATATTTCATCTTTTCCTTTGTGCGGTAATAAGCGACGCTAAAGAAAAAAATAATGAGGAAAAAACAAATGAATGACTGTTTTCAAAACTCAAATGTACCAGCTAAATGAATTTATAAATTTAAATTTGGAATTTTTAACCAAAGAGGAGCTATTTCAGATGAAAGTGGTCAGTACGACAAAACGCTAATTTCATATGTAAGCACCTAATATTAGAGTATTTCTACTGTATTATTCTTAAGGAAAAATATTGTGAAAGATAAGTTAAATAACTAACATGTGTGTGTACTTATGTACATGCGTTAGACCTATTATAATAAAAAAAAAAAAACAAATAACGGGCCAACTTTTTCAAAAAGGTCATATAGTGTGGGACCATTGTACGATGAGCACATAGAAACCGTAGACAGAACCTAAAAATATAATAAAAAATGTGCGATCGGGGGATCCCCGGGAGGAACGAAGTTCTTTGCGATATTTTTTGACTTAAAACGTATTTTAAAATGTAGATTTTTGATGATTATATTTCTGTATATTTGTCACACTCCCGTGCCACGAAATATACGTAAAGCCGTTGGTCCTGCCTCTTACCTGAATTTTTACCGTTCGCGTCGGTTTACCGTCCTATCGGATTATGATAGTGCACCTGTGTTTACGCACACACTTTTGTACTATAATACGTACTGCGTAGTTGGCAAATCTTTCTTGAGATTGGCCATCGCGGTCGAAATCGGTCAGGAGGAAATTATTCTTCGGAGTGTTCTGCGTGGGGCCTCAGGGCCATACAGAGTCGAAGAAGACCGGGGAGAAGGCGTAGGCGCTATGGCGCATCTTAACAGCCACCGGGGCTCCTTGTATCCGGGAACCCCGGGGCGTCACGGTAGCATGCGCAAGCGATCCCATGGCGCCCCCCGACCAGACGGAGAAGATACCGCTGGGTTTTAGTGGGTATTCCGGCACCTTCAGCGCCGGTGAACCCCACATATTCGTCACTTCATGTGGGGGAAACGCGTAAATGCATTTTTCCAGCGAAAAAAAAAGGAGGAAATTGTTCTTACTTTTTTATCACACCAAAAAGCGTTGTACTTTACTTTATGCATTATTATTATATGCCCTGTACCGAGCACACATACACTGTACTGTATGGGCGAATATTTATATCTTATTGATTAAAAAATGCACGGGATAAAATCCTTATTTTACCCGTACGAAGTCGGGACGAGCAGTTAGTAACCTATGAATACGTCAAGATTTCTGTGTAGAAAGCCTGCTTAGGCTTCTGATATAGTAGTAACAATGCTCAACTCGTATCAGATAATCACTTCCAAACAAATATATAGAGGCACTACAACTCATGCTGGGCATAAGCAAGCTTAACTTTGTATTGTTTTGATCCAGAGACGCGTCCTGAATAGGCGGACTGGGTACCGCTGATTTTATAGTGGGTATTCTTGCGCACTTAGTGAGTTAAATGTGAATGTGTCCGGTGAGACCAACATACATACACTTAATGTGGGAGAAACGCATAAATGCTTTTTCCAGCCAAATAAGAAAAGGGCTAACTTTGTATGTACAAATACAAAAACTATAAACGAAGTTTACGAACGCCTTTCCATTCTGAAGGGACATTATAATAGAGAACACGCATACACAAATATGGATAAATGGATGTCGGTTATGGCTTACATTATTATATTACGACATAATTTTTTTACGGCATAGGAAGGCGGACGAGCATTTGGGCCACCTGATGGGAAGTGGTCACTAACGTCCATAGACATTATCATTGTAAGAGATGTTAACCATCGCTTACATCGCCAATGCGCCACCAATCTTGGGAACTAAGATATTATGTCTCTTGTGCCTGTCATTTACACTGGCTCACTCACCATTAAAACCGCAACACAACAATAGCACGCACTGCTGTTTTGCGGTGGAATATCTGATGAGTGGGCACCTACCCAGACGAGCTTGCATGAATAATGACGGATTGCTTATTTAAGTTCTGATGCATATCGTCTACAGTGATCGTATTCACAAGAGGCTAACCGACTGTGATAGTACAATCCACAACTGTATTCGTTCATACATATACATAAGCACTTCTAATCCTTCATCCTAATAGTTCGATGAGACGGCAATTCGATACGATCATACAGCGCTCAGGTGCAAAATTAACGGCTTCACGTTATGGTTTCAGACGCAATGAGAGTAACACGGCCATCTTACTAACTTTAGTCTTAACTAAGAATTTCTGAGAGAAACTCGATATTTTTTTTTTACAAGTCAAATAAACTCAGGAAAAGATACAAAATTGAGAATATGATAAGTCTCAGGAATAAAAACGCGTATTATGGGCTTTGAGGTTTTATTACGTTTGACAAGCTCCTTCTCATCATCATCATCAGCCTTTCGTCGTCCACTGTTGGACATAGGCCTCTCCAATGGCACGCCACTGAGCTCGATCTTCAGCTCTCAAAATCTATCCGCTGCCAGCCACTTTGCGTATATCGTCACTCCACCTAGCCGAAGGGCGCCCTACGCTACGTTTGCCGAAACGTGGTCTCCACTCCAGAACACGTCTACACCAACGGTTGTAGGTTCTGCGACACATGTGTCCAGCCCACTGCCATTTCAGCTTGATAATTCTTTGGGCTATGTCGATAACTTTGGTTCTCTGTCGGATCACCGCGTTTGGGATTCGATCCTTCAGAGAAACTCCGAGCATAGCCCTCTCCATCGCTCGCTGAGCGACCTTAAAATGGTGGACCAAACGCACGGTCAGTGTCCATGTCTCGGCTCCGTAGGTCATAACTGGTAGGACGCACTCGTTGAAGCTCCTTATATCAGATGGGTTTGCTAAACACGTGTAATCTCATTGCTTTGGTCAGGTATTATGATGGCCTTGGGTATGCGTTAGTATGAAAGTTTTACAAAAAATACAGAATTGTTAATGTCAAATATTAAAAAAAAATACGTCAATTAATCTTACATACCTACAATCTTTTGGTTTGTGTGAACATTTATCATGAATAATGATTTATTTAATTAGCCCCAGGAATCATTGTATATTAACACCCATTTCACATTTGCTTTAATTTCAAAAAAATATTTCTGTAAATCGTATAAAAGATCTATGTAATTTTTAATTTAACATATGATTTTTACCGCTTTAATGTGAGGAGAGGGTAGGTCTTAGGTACACTGTCCTATTTTGTACCGCTGACAATGTCTGTAAATTTTCGTAAAATAAATAAATAAACCGGTTGAGTTGTTAAGACAAATAAACAAACTCACTGCAGACATTAGGATTCATTTAACATTTTTTTCTATAGTCTTAAATCTTTGACTGTTAAAAAATGTAAAAAAATATACATTTAAAATATAAATAATTATGAAATATTACCAAAAACAGAATGTCGCACTTAAGCTGAAGTTGAAGCAAGAAGCTGTAGTTACCGAATTTTAAAATTAAACAATTACAACGATACGACGAAAAGATATCTTGAAGTGTAAAAGGACCTAATCTATAAAATTTCCATACTGAAATATTTGTCATCAAAGTTTAATATTAAGCAGATAATTTACATTCGTGTAAAGTTACGTATGTACATGTAAGTTTAATTTATGTTCATGTAACTGTAAATTAAGTTACGTCTATATTCGCACTATTTACAATTCGAATAATTTGCAAATAATTAAACTTCGCGTTAATTTGTAACTTATGTAAATATAATTTACAATTCAGATTCTCTCTTGACTTTGGCAAGTTCTAAATTCTACAATTCATGTGATGTATTTTAAACGTTTGATTTATGCGACATTGTCTTCCTTGTGTGTATATTCTTGTACGTCTATACGATTCTTAAAAGCAGATCAGTCGTTATTGATTTGTCTTGCGAAAGAAAGTATTGTTTAACTAATCACCCGCAAGACTGTAATTATTGTTACGAATATTTCAGAAATGCAGAGCCTCTCCCCAAACAAGTTACATAAAAAAATCAAAGCTGCAGCACAGTAACAGCCTGTGAATGTCCCACAGCTGGACTAAAGCCTCTTCTGCTTTTTTGAGGAGAAGGTTTGAAGGTTCCACCACGCTGCTCCAATTCAGTTTGGTGGAATACACATGTGGCATAATTTCAGTAAAATTAGACATATCCAGGTTTCCTCATGATGTTTCCTTCACCGTCAAGCAAGAGATGAATTATAACAAATTAAGCATATGACAATTCAGTGGTGCTTGCCCGGGGTCGAACCCACGATCACAGGTTAAGATTCACGCGTTCTAACTACTGGGTCATATCGGCTCTACCAGATCTATAGTTAAAATTTCAAAAACAGAACATTTATAATAAACTAATTTCCCCCCGCAGCTTTGCCGCCGGTTCTTCTCAGGGCTGGGTGTTTCTTTTCCGAACCGGTGGTAGTTTCCAGATTGACTATCAATAATAAAGTGTAATACTTCAATATTGAATAAAGTATTTTGAATTTGAATTTGAATTGTGTGGTCTTAGTAGACTATTTTCTTTTCTGTACCTTTGACAACGTGTATGCAAAATCTGATGATAATCGGAACTTTAGTTTAGGCGTGGATCTGTAACAAGCTAACAAACTTACTTTCACATTTATGATATTAGTACGATACAATATAGGATACGATAAAGAAACAAAAATGCATGTCTGTTATATAATATTATATTATGCCTTATAGCAATATTTTTATATACCTATAGATTGTTTGGTATAAATTGCTTTTAGTAAAAAGACTCCTACATGTACAGCTCTTTAAAGACTGTATTTTTCACAACATTCGTAACATCGTTTTCTTTTATTTTATTATTATTTGGTACACAGGTGGACCGACATTTTAGTTCAGTTCGTTTAGTGGAAATCTGTATTAAATGCACACCAATATAATTCTATCAAACACATGATGGTTCACTGTAACAGAATGTGATTTAAGTGATGTGAGGTTTTGTAAACTTCAATCCGACCGAAGAATGGTCTGGCTCAGGAACAACGGCTTTAAATCGCACTGCTACTTTGAATTCCTTGAAATTATTGTTTTGGAGGTGACCGAACCAGTATAACTACTTTTAGAAGCTAGCCACCATATCAACGAGACAGCGTATAATAAATTATAATTAATAAAACAGCAGTGAAATTCATAGCCCATATATATTCACACAGCTGGGCAAAAGTTTCCTCTCCTATTAGGAAGAAGGATTTGGAGTTAAAATGTTCACATAAGACGGATTTGCAGTTTCATGTTTCATAGCAACGCTGTTCTTACGCGACTCGGTATAACATATTTCAGAATTATAACCGAAACAAATTCGCGATGCAACACGATTCGTTTTTAAACAAAAGGTATTTCTATTAAAAACTAAAGTTATTTAAATCAGTTATATATTTATTTTATTAAATGTATTCAAAATTTCTGTTTATTTAGTTAATACAAGCCATTTTTAAATGTAGTGACAAGATTTGAACCACACATCTATAAAGCCGAGGTGGTCCATTGGCTTGTTAACTTCATATATACCTAAGTATTATAGTAAACAAGCAATAATAAAAGTTATACATAAATTAAAACTCCAGGGTCCTTTTCTGAATTTGAATATGTATCTTCGTTTATGATTCACGCGTTTTAACCACTGTGCAATCACGTTTCTTATTCGTCATAAAGCATTGTATCTTAAGTTACCACCTAATTCAAAGAATCAATATAAAATCATATTATTTATAACCAATCACAATATCGAGATCGACAAACTTAATAATTAAGTTAATTACAATTCAAAGGTATGAATAATATAATATTCCCAAGATGCTCAAATGCACGGTAATTATAATAACGATGATCTCGTCATAATGAAACTTGTCTCGTCCTCGACAAAGTTTCGGGATCACCTAATCTAGCGTCATCTAAACCTCGCTTAATATTCCGCGTCACACTCCCATCGATCTACAGATTAGGCGGTAATGCCTGGATAATATAGCAAGTTTTAAGCTATATTTGCTTAGCTATCATAACTTGGTAATGATAAAAAAGGATTGCCTATCAAAAGCTTGCTTTTGTGTTTAAAATATCAATGTAAATTGTCGTATCTGTTATACTAAAGATCACCAGTACTCTGTAAGACTTCGTAACTCATTCGTGTAATGTTCACATTTAACTCATTAGGCTATTTTGATACGTAGCATACACGTTAAATTATATATTTATTAAAGTCAATGTCGCATGACATTTCTTATTATTTATTATAGCAGTTAAGTTATAACCTTCCTTTTTTTTCTTTGTTTTTATGGTTCCCGGGACATAGACTCTACTCCACCTGATGGTAAGTGGTAGTAGAGTACAAACGCGACGACGGCTAGTGCAGTCAGGAAGAATAACTTGCACTAGCCGCCCCCGCCTTGCCGGCGCGCAAGATGCCTCTTCACGCCTCTTTTGAAGGAACCCAGGTCATAAGAGGAGGGGAACACGTGTGCTGGTAACGAATTCCATGTTTTGGGGGTGCGACAAAGAAAAGAGTTGCCAAATTTCTTCGTGTGCGATGGAATTGATGTCACAGTTAGGCGGTGACATCGAGAGCCAGCACGCGTACCTGCACTGCAATAAGCCATTTGTACACTGTCAATGCAATCAAATATTTTATATGCATACATTGTGAAGCCTGTAATATGACTGATGATGCTAAAATACAAAAAAGTATTATTTTAAAAAATTATAAGCTCGTTATAAATAATTATAAGGTCCTCCAGACCGATTTCGGCCACGGCGGCCAATCTCAAGAGAGATAAGCCAACTGCGCAGGACATATTATAGTGCACAAGTGTGTGCGCAAACACTGGTGCACTCTCTTTTCCTTAGCTCTCATAATCCGATGGGACGGCAATCCGACACGACCGGAAAGAGTTCAGGCGCAGGGCCAACGGCTTAACGTGCTTTCCGAGGCACGGGAGTGTACACACTTCCAACTTCCAGACTCCGGGCTGCTACTGAGAATTTTCTGACAGAAAAACCCAATAACTATTTATTAGCCCGACCTGGGAATTGAACCCAGGACCACCGGGTCTGCAGCCTTATATCTAGCCACTAGACCAACGAGGCAGTCATAATAAATAAATAATTAATAATTTGATAAAAAATGTACATACAGCGTTTTGTCGGATGAACTATCGTTCGTTCCTGTAAACAAACTTTTCAATGTTCATACGTAGCAGTTTGCATTTCGAACTCGTACTGGGCATTGCAGGATCACAGGCTGTTTGTAAATTATCTGTGAAATATTTTTCTAATTCAAATTCCAAAGTTGCAATGTAGAATCCTAACTAATATTTGAAATGCGAAATTGAGTTTGTTTATTTGTGACGCTTTTAAGGTTAAACTACTAAGCCGAATTAAAAATTTTGTCGAAGTAAAAATTTTTTTGTAGTAAATTATATTTTTATTGTATTAACAGATTAATTTAATTTGTAAATATGTTATCAACACAAAAGAGTCAATTAAACTAATATAAATAAATAAATAAATAAAATATTGCGTTGGTAGTCCGTAAAACAAATGGTATAGCAATCTTTAAAACACCTTTGTACGGACGAGCAGTTACTTTGTATATTAATAAAATGTTACATCCTTAAGTAGTTTTTGAACTATATAATGTACGTTACACAGTAGAACGTACTCTTTGGTGCTTTTGAACGAACTTAATTGACATAACTTTAAACAAACTTTATACTTAAGAGTAAAGGTTATTCTTTAAAATTAAAAAATATATATTTATGGTAATTAAATGCTGTACTTCAACGTCACGTACAAGTTTTACTTATTTTGAACGTGTTGTATTGAAATAAGTATACTAATAAAAATTATAAACCTCGCTTTAGTGTTTCGTAGTCAAAACACAACAATATAACTTAAAAAACAATGTTGTATTAAAGTGCCGCAAATTATTCACACCAAGCCGGCAATTTTTGCTTTATCTTTTAGTTTGTAATCTTTTATTGTTTTGTTACCGTGTTCCTCGTTCGATATACAAATATACTTAAAAATATTTATACACATGTGGGCGTTACGTTCCAGTATTTTTAGTACAAAGCATATAAAGTGTATTATAAATATTAAATAAGTATAAATGATATGTTCGTAATATGATTTTTAAATAAGTTAAAGACGAAACAAACGTCATTCACTCATTCAAAATTCCTCATCCACTCCAATATCTGTTGCAAATTATCAAACTACTCCAGTATAATCATAGAATGTTTCGCAATTTCTAGCAGTAATTGGTTTTCAGACTTCAGCGAGATTCAAATTTGACGTTATAATGCAAAACGCTTTGTTTGTTGATTCACTGCCTTTCCTTAATAGAGGCTGTCTTATTTCTGTTTGTTGAACTAATTAGTTGCTTTCGAATATTTTTCATCGTAATTTTAGGTTAAAATAACGAGAATAATACTTTTTTTTTTATAGAATAGATAGGGGGACGGGCAAATGAACCATCTGATGGTAAGTGGTCACCACCGCCCATACATTGAAATTTAAAGAAATATTAACCGTCCCGGCCATCGACAATATTCCAACCTTCGGAATTAAGATACCTGTACCATTCGCTCACTCACTCATCATACCGGGACACATCAATAAATCTAATAACTTTAATATCCTGGGACTTTATTCACACATGGCCATCTGATCCCAAACTAAGCAGAGCTCGTACTATGGAAACCAGACAACTGATATACTTACATATACTACTTTTCTTTTGTAAATAAATACTTATATAGATAATTACACCCAGACTCAGGACAAACAGACATGTTCATGCACACAAATGTCTGTCCTGGGTGGGAATCGAACCCACGACCTGCGGCGTGAAAGGCAAGTATCTTACCAACCACACCAACAGGCTAGTCACTTTAGTTTTGCGTTAGAATACTCGATGAGTGGGTGGAAACTACCAACACGAGCTTGCTCAATACCCTACCACCAAGTGAGTAACAATTTATGTGAGACAGCAGAAGTATGTTTATTAATATTAAATTGAAGTTATTAATTCAAACGAGTATTTTACTGAACCATCCGTTTAGTTCCAAACCAATCGTTTAGTTCCAAATTAAGTTGCAATTCGTTTGTATTAATGTTCTTCATTTAAATTTTGATAGTACTTTTATATTCTGAAGGCCCTCTTAGTATGTAGACTTCACTCGGCGGTAGAGCTTTATGCAAGCTCGTCTGGGTAGGTACCACCTACTCATCAGATATTCTAGCGCTAAACAGCAGCACTTGTTATTGTTGTGTTCCGGTTTCAAGGGTGAGTGAGCCAGTGTAATTACAAGCACAAGGAACATAACATCTTAGTTTCTAAGGTTGGTGGTGCATTAGCGATGTAAGCGATGGTTATATTTACAATACCATTTACCATCCGGTGGCCTATACGCTCGACCGCCTTCCTATACAATAAAAAAAATATGTTGTTACAGGACATCTCCACACATATTCATTCGTATCATTAGATTAGTGGCTAGTTTGTGAGGCTGCCGATCGGAGGTACTCGATTCAAATTTTGGGTAGGGCTATTAATACTATTTAGTTTTGGTCAATGACCTTATGATTTCTGATATATCTTTGATTATATCGGTGACCCTCAAATTATGAGAGTGAAAAGATAGAAAGAACACCTGTGTTTGTTCACATTTATTACTTAATATTTCCATTGCAGATGGCTACTCTTAACTAGTTTTAGGTTCTAAAATATATATATTTTTGGTATACAATTAATATAGTTATTATTTTTTTTAAAGTCAATGACCTTTAACATTATTAAATTTACATAAATCTATTCTGAAGGTATTTAGCAAGAGGACGCCAGCTGTCGTTAAAACGGATGATAGATTGCTGCAGCGCATGTTGGTCGTCAGTTTTGCTTCCTCCTCTACTGATGTTATCTGTGAAACTGATAATTCAATATTCAATGTTAATGTGGTTAATATTATGATGTAATTCAGTTAATTAACTTTCATTTTAATATCGATTGCATTATTGTATAACTGGTGCTAAGCAAAATAATGTATCTGTATATATTAAAATGTAGTAATATTAGATAGATATTTAATTTAAAATAGTTCAATTATGTTATTTGTACAATTAATAAAACTAAAACATTAGGGTAATGATAAAAAAGCACCCGGGGCTGTGCCTGGGGCGCCATGTAAATATATAGATAATTTTATGTCGTTGTGATATGTGGCCTAGTAACAGCCAGCGACGGCCGCGCGGCGGGTGCTCATTGTACATTTCAGATATAATAATATTCCAATGTGAAATTGTTTGCAATATTATTATACATGAAATTGAAAAGATCATCAAAATATAATTCGCGATTCAAGATTTGTATTTTAACATGCTTTTTTTTTTTTAATATGTCTCTACTACTTCGTATTAATAATTAAAATTATTATATTATGAATAAAACTTTTCATTTCAAAAAAACTAATTGTGTACAAGAAAAAAAGTAGTCACAAATTATACCCTTAGATTTATTTGTTTTGATTTATATCTTGCCAACGAATTAGTACTTTCGTATAATTGTTGCTTCAAAATCTAAATTAAAAAAGAAAACGATTAATTTCGTTTTCTACATAGGATTTTATAGGAATTTTATAAAGGGAGTGACCGTAGAAATTGTGATTAATGATTATAACAGTTAACGTAAATAAAATAACATACATAATTTGACGATATTATCGATACCAGTCTAAACTAAAATTATAAATGCGAAAGTTACTCTAAACCACTGAACATGTGTTATGAAACAGCTAACACGAGCGCAAAGTTACGGGCGAATACTTGTATCAAACAAACGAGTAAATAATCAGTATCAAATCAAGAAATATCTTTTGCAAAATAATACGAAACCGCAAAGAAAGGATTTGTTCTCAGCTTCAAGCAGTTAAATCAATATTTTTAAATAAACTTGGCTTCCTTCCGTCTAAAAGTTCAATGTACTTAAAATATATCACTTATTGAATGTAATACAAGTACCTAACTGATTAAATTTTCAACCACACTCATATTTTACCAGATGGTAATAGGACTTCATGTGTGGGTACCCCTCATCACATTTTCTACCGTTACACACTACGTTCTCAAGATTGGTGGTAAGGGATGGTGAATATTTTTTGCATTTGACACTACCAATGTTTTAATAAAAAAAATGCATTTAAATATGACAGATGTAATTTTTTTACATTGATTAAACATTTATTACGTGAGTTTTAATAAATATATACAAAAATAACTTCTGTACAAATAATGACCACGCTAAAACGATATTAGCATTTATCGGTGATTTCGATTTATTGCGCGAAAAATTAAATTTAGTCAAAAATGGAGGCAATAAAATGGCACTTATTACTTCCAAGACTATTTTAAGTGGTTCGACTGCAAACAGCAAAGATATTGAATCTTTGGTATATTATTTCAATGTTTGAAATGAAAGTCATCGATCCGTAGGCTACTTAGTCGAATAGAAACAAAACTTTAAATGATAAATCAAAAGTTTATTTGACTATTTCAATAAATCATTATCTGACTTACTATATATATTGTAATTCAAATTTTATATAATCAAACGTTATCTGTTTACCTCTTGTGTTGTTAATTTATTTTATTCGAGGTTTCTATGAGAAACTTGGGCCACCTGATGGTAAGTGGTCACCAACGCCCATAGGCATTGGCACTGTAAGAGATGTTTACCATCGTTTATATCGACAATGCGCCACCAACCATTGGAACCAAGATGTTATGTCCTTTGTGTCTGTAATTACACTGGCTCACTCACCCTTCAAACAGGAACACAACAATACAAAGTACTACTGTTTTGCGGTAGAATATCTGATGAGTGGGTGGTACCTACCCAGACGAGCTTGCACAAAGCTCTACCACCAAGTTTTAGACATAGATGACTAAATTAATTGTCTGTGGCTTGTGATTTTCGTCTTTGATGCCAATGACAGCCAAAGGTTTGCTGATGTTTTTTGGGAAGATATATTGTAAGTAGAATATTGGTTAATTAAATCTGTGATATTTTGTTACTTAACTGTTAGTCTATTCGTTTCAATATTGAAACTGTTATAATTAATAGAAAATCCGTCTTTGAAATCACTGCCCATGTAATTCGCGCTATTCGCGTTTTACATAATATTTGTTTTACAGATCAAATATTCGCTCCAATGTTAAAAAGCGCTCATTTAAAACCCACAAAAACATTTTTCAGAATAAAAAATGTACATTTTCTTTAATGTGGTAAAACCTAAAGTGACGACGTACTTTATTTTCATACCAAACTTTTTATTTTTAAGTGAATATTTGGTATTCCTTTCGTACATATTTTCTCCCTTTGTTTTATTTGCACTTCGTCAACGTGACTCTTGATTTATGTAAACATTGAATCTGATTTTGTATTTTTTTGATTAACTGTTCTTTTTTTAAATGAACAGTTAATCAAAAAAATTGAATTCTCATATACCATTCACGAAATTTCCTTGGATATAAGCTTATAACGGTACCATTTTAATTGAAACTAGCTGCCCGTCTTTACTTCGTACGGGTAAAATGAATTTTATTCCTTCTATAATTTAACCAATTAAATAATTATTACCATTAGCTAACTGATCTATCGCCGTACTGTGCTATAGGTACGTCGTAAAACACAATGTACCTACATAAAACACTCATATTTTAATAATGATTAATACTTTGTGCCGTTTCAACTAAACTACGTTATTTTTCCCATTTTTCTTAAACAGTAAATGTCTACTGCGAGTTGGATATGAAAGATAAATACATACTACCGTTTTTGATTTTTTAAGACACATTTGGTCTACAAATCTCCCATATTAAGTTTTAGTATCTGTTACAATTTTGGTATTGTTTAAAAGCTCGCTTTAAAAGCTTCTGGATCAACAATTTATATAAAACATAATGTCATTAATATACTATAATATATCTCGTGTCTTACCTGAAACTATAAACTAAAATAATATGAAAGTAATATATTGGATTAGTAGCTTTTGCGTGAAAGAACAAATTAGGCTGACTTCTTATAAAATTACAGTATGACAAAGACATATTCGAACATATTGGTATGTCTAAACAAAAAATGAAATGATTTATAATAATGACGTCAGCCGACCTGAGACTTAAAAAAAAATTTACTTATTGTTAGTCAACTTGGTCTTACTCTGTCAAATATAAAAAGTGAGTATAATGTAGAGTTGATCAAATATTTTTAAAAACAAAACATCAGATGTATTCATACAATTTAGTCTAAATCCTTCACGTATTACATTCTCCACAAATACACAAAAAATACATTTTTACAATATCAAGAAATAATTTGCTAAGACTATAATAAAATTAAAAAAAATTACACAGAATGGCATTAACAAATGCCTATATATATACATTAATCAAAACTATATAATAAATCTCATGTTACCAATAACACATCCATCTTGGTTGAACGTTGAACTGATTATGAGAAAGAGGTGTACCCCGTATGTCCCCGAGGTGTATGCCCGTATTTTCTAGAGCACTATCTTAATAATATAAACTCACTAGCAGTCTTTATTGAAATTTGATAACAATTATTTCTTATAAGAAATAATGTTAGTTAACTTAATATCTCATTAAGTAATACTAATTGCACTGATATGTTAGTTATGATTGATCACCATTTTAGTTTTGCATGTGGCTTTTAGCATATTTTTTTAGTTGAGGAGTAAGTTTGTCAAATTTAAAATTTTCCAATTTCCACTTCTGAGAGTTATCACCCATGCATCGTTCGAGTATTACTTGTAGGCCGGTTTTAAATCTGGCTACTTTGAGACAATCTTCAGTGTGCATGTGGCGTATATATTTAGTCTGGAACATTAATACATGGTGAGTATTTAGTAAGTCATATAATAGTCAAATATACTGACTAACGCCTATCTTCCTGTTTGGACTTGGTGGATTTATGCAAGCCCGTCTGAGTAGGTAACATCCACTTATCAGATATTCTACCGCTGAATAGCAATGAAGGGTGAGTGAGCCAGTGAAACTACGGGCACATAGAATATAAAAACTTAGCTCCCAAAGTTGGTGGCGATATGGTATGAATGTGTAAGAAGCGGTTAATATTTCTGACAATGCCAAAGTCTATTAGCGATGGTGAGCATTTACCACCAGGACCATTTAACAGTCCGTCTATTTTATAAAAAAAATGCTTTTCGTAGGCACAGAGAAATGACAAAACAAATGGCTGTATGTAAAATCTGTTTACAGACGATAATTTTACGTGATAACGTCATAAGAAAACATTGATATATTCATTTTACATTACATTGAAATACTCGGACGCATCGGCCAATGGAGTGGAATAGACATACATGCATCATAAGCCGAACGCTTAGGCCGATAGTGCCTCTCTATTACGTGTTACGCGCTCTCGCTTGCACACTCGGCTCAGATGGAACGTGACAACAGTCATGCTTTTTCGTACGTGCAGCCGGCGTTCATCGATTTATTAGACGTTATCACGTCAATAAAAGTAAAACTGATTCATTCCACGGCTATCTTTAGTACTAAAATACTATGTCACTAATCTTTTGACATTTTTATGCTTACCTCAGGTTCATATACCCATACTTGAGTAATAGCACCTTCTTGACAATTAAACAAAGTCACAATACTAAAAAGATAATCCAAGCATAAATGGTCAAATCGAATTTTACCATCTTCCGTGTAGAGCCAGAACTAAAAAATATATTTTTTATCATATTCTTTCATTTTATTAAAGAAACAGTAAGTATATTTGGTTGTGCAAACCTGATTTCCTCCTTGGTAATGGCAAGGTAAAACGCTGATGGTACCAAGAGAAGACGGTGAAGACGTCGATGAAGAATCAAGGCAAACTGCATTATTACGGATATTGAATATCTGTAGACATTTGGGTATAAAATTAACTTGGTGGTAGAGCTTTGTGCAAGCTCGTCTGGGTAGGTACCACCCACTCATCAGATATTCTACCGCAAAACAGCAGTACTTGGTATTCTTGTTTTCCGGTTTGAAGAGTGAGTGAGCCAGTGTAGTTGTTACAGGCACAAGGGACATAACATCTTAGTTTCCAAGGTTGGTGACGCATTGGCGATGTTTTTTTTTAAATAAATGTACAATGCCACTGTCTATGGGCGTTGGTGACCACTTACCATCAGGTGGCCCATATGCTCGTCCGCCTACCTATACCATAAAAAAATATTGAGTATAATCTAAAATACAAGGTTGATATGACTGTGTGTGTGCTCACGCATGGTTTCGCACGCGCGCAGTTATACAACCTTATACAACCCTTAAGTTTCGATTTTTGTCGTCTTATTAAGACAAGACCACTCTTGATGTTTAATAATTGGAGAGATGAACTTGAAAAAACACCAAATTGATAAGCTACTTAATCTTGAAGTCAGCTAGTTCCAATGTACCTGTCCGCTAGCGGCATTTTTATTAGATATTTTCATTTCAGGATACACATTACGCAGATACCAATCAAAGGATTTGCATTTTAACTTATCACGCAATTCTCTTCTCTTAGAAAT
The DNA here is from genome assembly GCA_905220585.2 of Nymphalis polychloros. NCBI lineage: Eukaryota > Metazoa > Arthropoda > Insecta > Lepidoptera > Nymphalidae > Nymphalis > Nymphalis polychloros. The sequence continues at coordinate 4,644,903 of HG992251.1, forward strand.
GTCTCCGTAATCACCTTTCAAATATCCAATTCTTTGATAGTAAAAATTTGCATATTCATCGAGCCAAACCTGTTATCAAATTGAAAATGCTAGTACCAAAAAATGATTGCATATAACGTATTAAAATGTTCTAAAGTAATAAAATTTATGAAGAACGTTTACCTCTGCCAATCGCACAGAATTTCTTTTCAAAGATCCTTTTGTAGTATGGTAAGGAAATTTATCACGAAAAATGTGTCCTACGTGAGAACAAGGAATGATCTCTAAGGAGCCACCACACATCCACACTTTGAAAGATAACTCTAAATTTTCTCCACCCCATATGTCAAATTCTTCGTCATAATATCCTAAGTCCTTAAAGAATTTACTATCTATAGCAAATAGACCTCCTGCTATAGTGGGTGTCTTGATTGGCATAAACAAATGTTGTCTTCGCGCTCTTATCTCGTGCGGTATTGGTCTCCATATAAATTTTAAGTTCCAATTAAACCCACCTATCTGAAGATACTCAGGGTCCTGTGGTATATATTGAAATGTTGTTGTATCGATATGATCAATTACTGGACTCACAACCGTTTTATGGTTTTCAACTATTCGTTCTAAAAGAGGCTCTAACCATCCTGAAAATTACGATTGACTTGTAAGAATTAAATTTATTTTGATAAAATAAAAGAAAATGCATACTATAAATACAAAAATCAATCAATTGTATGATTGATGTTTCACATCGCAGAAACGAAATGCTATTAAAATTAAAAAAAAAAAGTATAAAAACGCAATCATCTAATCTACGATAACCGCGACGAAGTAAGCTTGAAAAATTGTATATAATATAACTAAAAAGCTAACATTTTAATTAAAAACAGGAAAAGTCAAATGGAATAGTTTTCTATGAGGTTAGGATTTATTTTTATGATATTATATTGAATATTTTAAAGTAATACTAGAAGGAATCTGTTAAAGAAAGATGTATTAACACAGATGGTACTGTACGGTGGCTAAATTATTATGATTGGTCTATTTAAAATAATTCAGCTGGTTCTAAATTACTTAAATTAAATATTTTATTTGGTGAAATAAACGAGCTAACAAACTAACTTAAATTACTTATATTATTTTTATATTATATCCCCTTATATTTTATACAATTCTTTTCGCGGGTAGCCCCTAGGAGTAAAGACCCTTACAGACGGACCAACCGTTAAGGGCGCCTTGGTCGTATACGCAAGCGATCTCATGACGCCGCCCAAGGAGACGGAGTCGGTACAGGTTTTTAAAGGGTATTGCGGCACATTTTCAAAAAAAGGTATAAAATGATATGAAAATGGAATGAGAAAAATTAAACCGAAATTTAAAAAAAAAAAATAACTGTAAAGTGAAAATATAAATCAATTGGTAAATTTTAAAACTGCTACCAAAATTTTTTTAGAGATTACAAACATTTACGTAGTACATATAAAACGTAATTGATTGACTTGCGTTTTCTGTTATTTTTTGGTCGGATGAATTTACTTAATTTTTTTTTATCTCAATGTAAAATATAATTTGTTTATAGTTTATTACCTTCAGTACACTCGCAATGGCTGTCAAGAAATACGGCGACTGGCGTTAAAACCTGCTTCATTGCTATTATCCGAGCTCGAATGAGTCCTTCTCTTTGTTTTGTACGTATTAAATTAATTTTAGGTATTTTTTTAATGTATTCTTCTAAACGACTTTTGAGATGAGCTAAAATAGAACGATACAAAATATATTGATATTTCTATATGTATGTTATTCTTATTTTATTTTAGTATGTGTTATTAAATTCATATACATGCACCGTATATAACAAATTGTAGGTACATACCATTACAATTTATTAATACACTCTTAAGTCTCTGATTAAAAATAAGAAGATAATTGCTATATTAATAATACAAAAAAAGCAAATTATTTTATTGTTTTTTAACTTATTATTTTCACTCGGTGGTAGAGCTTTGTGCAAGCTCGTCTGGGTAGGTACCACCCACTCATGAGATATTCTACCGCAAAACAGCAGTACTTTGTGTTGTTGTGTTCCAGTTTGAAGGGTGAGTGAGCCAGTGTAATTAAAGGCACAAGGGACATAACATCTTAGTTCCCAAGGTTGGTGGCGCAGTGGTGATGTTGTTTTTTTTTTAAGAAATATACAAACCACTGTCTATGGGAGTTGGTGACCACTTACCATCAGGTGGCCCACATGCTCGTCCAGTAATCTATAATATAAAAAAAAAAAACAAACTATGATTGGAGTCCAGTTGGCAGTCCTCTGGCATAAAACAACAAATTCGTAATAAGCTTATACTACTTACACATAGTAGAATAATCATCAACCAGAATGATCTTCGTCAATAGATGCTGTGGCGATCTATTCATTACAGAATGTATAGTACGTAATAGAGTTGACCAAGCTTCATTATAAAAACAAATTACTACAGTTACTTCTGGTAAACCATTTGATAAATTTCTTTTAAAGCACCTAGAATAAATCAATGTTAAAATCATATTTTTACATATACTATATAAAATGGTTTAACACATCAAAGGTCTATGAAAGGTCGTACCATTCGTTTCTTAAATCCGGCAAAGTACGGTCAACGGGTATCATATCACTAACGAATTGATTAAATGCATTATCTTCCCATCCTTTCTCAATTAGCATTCGCATTGTGCCTTTGATATTGTCTTTTACGTGAACAGCACCCCCGAGCATACCTGGAATTTTGAACATTTTTATATTAAAGAGCAAGCACACAGAAGTTTATTTGCTTTATTTGAAATGATTTCTGGCGCCATCGTTCGTGGGCCTTTTGATAAGGCTTCTTGATGAACAACGAGGACATTTTTATACTCCCGAGACAATATTCCTTGCATTGAGCAGAAGATAAGCTTTGCCAAATTTTATTAAATTTTATCAAAAGTTTTCGCGCAATAAAACATATTTTTAACTAGCTGTTGCCCGCAGCTTCGCTCGCGCGTGGTCTTTATCTATACTTATATTATAAATAAGTAAAAATAGATTTTTTGTATGTTTGTTTGTAGCGAATAAACTAAAAAACTGCTGTACTGTTTTTAAAAACCTTTTTTACCTACAGAAAGATACGTTATCAGCGAGTAATTAGCTGCCCGTCCCGACTTCGTACGGGTAAAATAAGGATACAAACATTTACCAATTGATTTATTCGCCCATCCAGTATAGTGTATGTGTGTTCAGTACAGGGCATATAATAATCCTACTTCCTACTAATATAATAAACGCGAAAGTTTGTATGGATGTATGGACGTTTGTTACTCTTTCACGCATAAACTACTGAATGGATTTTAATGAAACTTTACAATAATATAAGCTTAGGGAATACCAATTAAGTGGTACATATGGCAATAATGGAATATGTTTTTTTTATCCAAACATCACCAACATAGTGAAGTTCGTATATTTCTCCCTAAAAGATATTGATATAAGATATTGCGTATTTTGAATTTCATTATTTGCACCCAACTCTTCCAAACAAAAATAAAAGTTACTAAAAACTTTGAAATTCATGTTTATTAATTCAATCAAAAAACACAAATAGTATATTTCTTTTTTTTAAAATTTTTTTACTAATGCTTTTACCCCGTTTCTCCCGTTTGGAGTTAAATTTCTAAAAACGACGAAATACGTATGCATAGCTTTAATACTAAATATCATTCTTCTTACACCAAAAGTGACGGAATCCCCATGCAATCTTTCAACCCCTTTTTTACCCTCTTAGATTTAGATTTTCAAAAACGCTGAAATACATTTTTATTTATTTTTAAGCTTGTTCATTAAATTTCATGCTTCTAACTTTAAAAATGACGGGTTTCTAAACAATCGTTCAACTCTTTAGGGTTATTTCCAAAAATCCTACCTTAGTGGGTGTTATAAAATGTATCAACTGCCAAAATTTAGAGTATTTTAGAGTAATAATATTATGTGTATACAAAAATACGTATTTTTTATAACTTTTGATAGACTCAACAAATTTTGATGAAATAAATGCTAAACAGAATCTTGAAATAGTTCTTATAATAATTCGGTTATTTAAATTTTTAGACGATTGAAAAATTAGACTGGACATACAGACATGCAGACAGTAAAAAAATTAAAAAAATAATTGCTTTGGTTTTGGTAAATCGTAAATAGCCATATAACCTTTAAAACAGGCAGTTATTTTGAAATAACAGACAGAAACTTCAATTTTTTTTATATGTAAAGAGATGTGTGGATAATTTATTAATTAATTCGTTTTTGTTATAGATTTATGTTATTTTATGTGTACAATATAAAGTATAAAGTAAAGGAAAAGTTTCTTCTGTCAGAGACTAAATAAAATCAGACTTAACCAAGGCTACTAATTTAATTAAACAAAAAAAGGGAATTAAAACAAATGTTGTCCATTGAACTTGACACACATCTGAATAAGCTGCTTAAGCGGCCATTTTATGTAGAAAAAGTATATAATATACAAACAAAAGCAGCTATATAACAATTTTAATTCAAGTTTCAAAAGCAGTTATTTGACCGCTCTGGTTGGTTAAGTGTTAAAAATGAGATGACACTTATAGCATATATATATATATATATATATATATATATATATATATATATATATATATAAATATATACATACATTAGCTAAGTTTCCACCAACAATAATTACACAATCATTAAAATAAACAAAACATATATAAAATCAAACAGCTAAACCATCATAATCAGTAAAGGTGTAGTAAGATATATATTTTTTTATAATCAAATATAATTAATTACTTAATGAAAACACAAATTTAACAAAAATTAAATATAAATGAAATCATATAGCTTAAGCATTATTACATTGAGTAAGGCCAATAAAATGCAGTAAATAAATGATATATATATTATTTATATATTTTTTAACCAAATACAATTAAAAGGCAAGCAAGAATATGACTACAGTACAAAATTTATAACAAACTAAAATATTGAATATAAAGATGGGTTGGTACATTCATTTTATATAAATTAATACATTTAATACATTATTATTTTTATCTTATTTATGTTATTTTTGCAGTGTTTTTTTTTAAATATATAATATCAATATCTGAGTACACTTAATTATATATTATATGCTCGCACAGATCTACTTCTTCCTACTCATGATTATGCTGTCGCAAGCTTGATGTATCCAAAGACCAATTGAATTAAGCTGAGAGATTACAAAATACTTTTATTTGGTTTATATTGGGATGAGGCAAATATAACCATGTTTCACAATTTTGTTCTCTTCTTAATTAGTTGCCCGTCTGACTTCATAGGAATATGCACATCTTCTCTATTCTGTACTGTGTGTTATTTAACTCTTTTACTCCCCCTTCATCACTTGATATTCATTAGATGATGACGGTGATGACGACGTCTCAGTGCTTTTATTTATGTGCTCCGTATTTTGTTGTTCGATCACTACTATTTTAACTATCTCTATAGCTTTCTTTAGTGACAGATCAGACCATTGTAATAATCTTTGGTGTTTGGCGAGCTACTCTAACACATATTCGCTGTAAATTTATCACTGACCAATGAATATTAATTCAACGAAATCGCATTTTAAACTGAAATTTTCTAGACTCGTAATAAAGTTGGTTATATTTTCGTGTTTGCTTTGTTTTCTCATAAAAAATACATGTCAGGCCATAGTTAAATTTTTCCTAGGTTCGAAATACTTGTTACATTTATTAATGAGGTCTTCTAAAGTAATTTCTGTTATTTTAATGTTGAATGAATTGAACATTTCGACACCTTTTCAACCAATCGAGTGTAACAAAATTGCTATTTTTCTCTATTTACACTTCTTATACATAACCAGTAGCTAATACACCTTATATATATCCAGAGGCTAATAAATATAGTTCAAACTATGGTTGCAATTTTTTTCCGCGTTAAATTGTTATTTATTTCGTTGTTTAGAAAAAACTTCGGTAGGTAAAACGTTTGAATTTTTATCTGCCGTTTTAAAACTTTTGACAGGAAATACGAATTTACGAAAAAATTATACCTATTTAAAGTTTTAAGAAGTGATATACCACGTTTATGTTTAAAGCAAGCACTTCTAAAACCATGTATTATTGTTATAGTTGGTTTTTAGGCTTTGTTTATACACCTATATACTATTTACGTATTAATTATTGTCACTGAGTTAACTGACTTGCTCACACGCAGACTTAAAGCGTACTGTTATGAAAGATATAAGATGAGATCATAAAGATACATACAATATATATGCAATATTAGTTTTTAAGCAAAAACAACACACTAAGCTAATGAAAAGACGAAATTGTTAACAAAACTTTTTGATTTTGACAACTAACAGGTGCGCGTACTTTTCCTACAGATAATAATTTATTGATTTTTAGTAGTGATACTAAACTTTTAATAAATAAATAAAGAGATTAAAAATTACAGGACAAAATATAGGATAAATCATAAGCAAAAGTGTATATTACATGTAATATTTAATCTCTTTTCAGTTTGACCATAACCATTTTTTAATAAATGTTCTACGTGTATCTTTAAATTGACATAACTTTATTATTTATGAACCGATTGAAATAAAACAAACACTAAATGTTAAGTGAAGTTAGCCACAATACATTAGTGAAAACCGCACTCAAATCCGTTAAGCCGTTTTTAAGATTAGCGTGCACAAACGCACAGACAAACAGACAAACAGACAAACAGACAAACAGACAAACAGACAAACAGACAAAAATTCTATTAATCATTGTTTTGGGTTCTATTGTGTTTATAATGACCCCCGATAAAAGTTTTACTCATTTATCTTCCATGTACAGACATCGACCAGTTACAGATTTATTATATGTATAGATTTAGGATATACTAATACACTAAAAGTGTCTTGATATCGTTATATTCAATTTTTAAAATACAGTGTGCTCGTACATTTGAAATGTTTTTTTATTTTTGTGTACAAAACTCATGAAAAAGTATCCATAAAGTGTACAATGTTATTTTTTTCATACGATACGCATTCTGCAAAATGAATCCTCGAAATTACAGCGATAAAATTTTAATTATTTGAACAAGCAGTACGTTTGCTACTCTTGAGCTTAAAAACATATATTTTCCGCTGCGTTTTAAGCTAAATATACAGCTGCATACTCGAATATTTTCCTCTTATAACGTTGCTCTAATGATATCTGCATTCCCAGTTATTGGCGTAGTATGAAACTGCAGAAACTCTTTTAGTATAAATATTTATATATTTAATCTTGTTAAGGCAATTTCTATAAAAGTTCCAACAAGCTCCTTACCTAACGGAAACTCCTTATTCTTTATTGCTGATAACTTATCTTTAAATAATGTATGAGAGCTGCTTTCACCCAGAAGTTTCCAAGCTGAAATAATAATAATATTAAAATATTTTTCTATGCATGTTACTTATATTAAATTATTTTAAAAATAACTTAGATTTGACAATTGACACATCTTAGGGGCTCCCGTAGCTTCTACCGTCTAACCGAGTCTGTGTAAAACAATTTCTGACAACCTTCCTTGCTAGCTCACAGTCCGCAGGAGAAAGCCAATCTTCTGAAAAAACCCTTTCGGATAACTCTGCAACACTTGTACGGAAAGCTAGCAGCCCCGATGGAATATCAGCCATAATGCTGAAGAAGTGTGCAGCGGAGTTGTCTCCTGTATTAACGCGCTTGTTTCAGCTGTCTCTTTCTACAGCATGTGTGCCGGAGACTTGGAGAAAAGCTAATGTGCAAGCGGTTCCCAAAAAAGGGGATCGGTCTGACCCGGCAAATTATCGACCAATAGCTATCACTTCAGTACTTTGTAAGGTAATGGAACGGATCTTAAACAACCAACTAACTAAAAGATCACTGTCTGATTAATGATCGTCAGTACGGGTTTTTACCAAAACGGTCTACATGTGATCTTCTAGCGTACGTAACACACCTCTGGGGTGAAGCTATCAACAAGCGTGGGGAATCGTTGGCTGTCAGCCTCGATATCTCCAAGACTTTCGACAGGGTTTGGCACAGAAGTCTTCTCCTCAAGCTGCTGACATAAAATCTGCCAGCTCAGCTCTGCACCTGGGTTGCCAGCTTCCTATACAAGCGTACCCTTGACGTTTTAGTTGATGGTTGCTTTTTCACAATTCCATGTAGTGTATGCAGGGGTCCCACAGGGGTCTGTTTTATCCCCCACACTCTTTCTTTTGTATATCAATGATATGCTCTCTCTTGGGAACAGTCATTGCTATGCAATTAATAGTACAGTGCACGGAGGATACCACGGACGCGCAGTAGTTGGGCGGGTGGAAACTGAGGAGAGACGGAAGGATCTTGTTGTTGAACTCGATAGGACGTTAGGACTCATTGCCAAATGGGGCTCTAAAAATCTTGTTGAGTTTAACGCCAAGAAAAACACAGGTATCACAGCGAAAAAGTCACCATTTTCTCCTCTTCCTTACCTCTGTAGCACTACGCTGGAGATACAAAGCAAAGTCGCCATATTAAGGATTGTCGGTCGGTGTGACCTCAATCCAAGAGATCACATCGAGGCTGTAATATAAACAGTCTCACAGAAACTCGGAGTTCTGAACAAGGTGCGGTGTTTTTTCACGCCACCCCAACCTTGGGAAATAAGATATTATGTCCCTGATGTCTGTAGTTACATTGGCTCACTCACCCTCCCAATTGAAACACAAAAATACTACGTGTTGCTCTTTGACGGTAGGTATGAGTGGGTGGAACCTAGCCCGGGCTTGCACAAAGTCCTACCACTAAGTACAGCAGAATATTATTATTAAATCTTTAACACTGTGTTCGGATTATGCTTATTATTCAGATGTTGAAATAAATATGTCCATGAGTGTCCCATGCGAAGCAAATTAAGTTATTAAGACTTACCATCAAACTGCATTGTATTCTTTTTGTTATTACTGATAAATGGTTGCAAGGCTTTCTCAAATAGCTGTGGACTCGTCAGTATTGAATTCGGTTTAAATTCTTTATATATAGTAAATAATATAACTAACCATACTATCGTAAGCGAGGAGAATATTTTCAAATATCTTTTCAACATTTTAATATTTTATTGATTTGAAAAAATCAAAAATCTAAGGTCTAATGAAATAACGGTAAATTGAGCGACTGGATGATTTCGAAGGAAATAATGAATGAGTTGTTACTGTTATGACAATAATAATACTCATGAAACGATAGGGTTGTGATTAAATAGTACATCGATAGACATTAATATCGATAACATCGATGTTTGTCTATTTTCGATATTTATCTGGATCTGGATATGTCTGTGATTACCATCACTCTATCATGATCTTAATACGATTTTTTTTAATTTCTTGTACGAACAATTAAAAAATGGATAATATTTTCAAAATAATGATACTCAATACCTACCTACCTAAGGCAATTCACTAAAATAATTATTTTAATTAAATTTGACAAAACTGATGCTTATAACTTGTAATGATTTAAAAAGATCGCAGAATAAATGCGGTTTTGGTTAGATATTAAGCATATAGTTTTATGAAAACATAACGGCGCCCAATTATTTATATATCATTTGTATCTTGTTATTTATATCATTACAATTGATTAAGACAAGACTATGTCCTAATTATTAAAAAAAAAATCAAACTAGAATAAGTCTCCGTCCATCAATTCAGGGAAAAAATGTTTGTTGTTATAATTGACTGTTCTTCTACAATACCCTTTCTTTGGTTACATTTTGTGATCGTGGGAATAATAACCACTCAAGTAAGATATTTGAGTTGAGCGCCCACCCACCCATCTACACATTCAACCGCTAAACAGCAATATTGTTGTATTTTGAAGAATGAGTAACCCAGTGTTACTAAGGAAACAAGAAACATATCATCTTAGTTCCCAAGGTAGTGGATAGTGAGGACTTTTTTTTTTTTTTTATTTTACCCGGGAGAGCCTATGACTCTACTCCACCTGATGGTAAGTGGTAGTAGAGTCCAAACGCGACGACGGCTAGTGCAGTCAGGACGAATGACTTGCTCTAGCCTCTTCACGCCTCATTTGAAGGAACCCAAGTCATAAGAGGAGGGGAACACGTGTGCTGGTAAAGAATTCCATGTTTTGGAGGTGCGACAAAGAAAAGAGTTGCCAAATTTCTTTGTGGATGTAAATAATGCCGAATATTTCTTAAAGTGCCAATGTCTATGGCAGTGGTGGTACCATTAGATCGTGCCAGTCAATCTATTAAAATTAAAGGAAGCTATATTGTTACTTTACAGGGCTTTAAAAAAAACATGGAAACAGGTAAATAGTTGCAGAAAATTTGTACCTAAAAATATTTTACTTACTTAATAGAATTAAATGTGAATTTGGTCGCATTTCAAAAGTTTTTTAAGAACGCTAATGATCTTCATTGTGGAGTTCCGGGTTATTTTTTACCACTCGTTGCTAATTAAGGGTGGAGAAACGTGAAAATAATTTCGTGCAAAATGCACAAGAATCGTACTCGCTGAGTGGACTCTTGCCATTAGCTCTATTAGTTCAGTGTAATAGAACAGAATTAATTAACATTCTGCAATAACTATTTAAGTTAATTAATAAAAGAAAAAAAAAAAACTTTTTTGCATTTTTGGTTGTTTTTTAAATTCCATACAATGTTATCTTGGGGACTCTTTCTTCAAATTATATAGATAATACATTCTTGTTTATATATAATTAAGGTGATTAAATAAATATGATCATAGTTTTATGTGCCTAATAGCGTCTGTAATAATTAATCACACGTGCCATAAAATTAGTGAATTAAACGTATCAAAAAAAAAAAAAATCTTTTAAATTTGGAATTGTGATTTGTCTTATATTTGAATTTTTTTGTGCTATAATATGTGTGTTGCCTTATTTTTCATGCAGCTATCACCTAGGTACAACGTCTGTCTTTATTTTATCAACTCTGTATTTTCATGTATTTGTGTGTACTTTGTTGGTGATCTAATAAATAAACAAAAGTAAATATGATTGAGAAGTTACAGCACACAACGGGTTTTATTTTATTTTATTTATTTATTGAATAAGGCTTACCAACTAGAGTACATACACAAATACAATTAGCAAAATAACATTACATAGTTTCTTTTTTGTATATTACTCTAAATTAAAGGTATGCACAACATTTTCATAACAATAATATTTTACTAACAATTTACTTTTTTTGTGTTTAAATATTAAAAGGTATTTACTGCATACATACGCTCTGCTAAAATAATAATATTAGAAAAAATAAATAATATATTTGTACAAATAAAAAAAATTCATTGTCGGAACGGATTCTTATTTTATGACCATATATTTCAATATAACTTTTTTTACAAAGAGAGAAATGAAATATATGAACTCCTATTGTATCTACCAATATGAATGTATATAATATAAATCATTTTTATTCCTGTACTAAAATTTGCAACAATACAGATTTGACGTTACAAGCCACAGCTGTCGGTAAATGATGATCGCAGTTAGCGCAAAATAAAGACATCGCCTCGGCTGGTTGCCATTCGCAGTCGGCTAACGACCGCGTCGTTAATCATACAAATACAGCCTGTCGCTCACTTGACTTGGCAAACAAAACCAAGTTATTGTACAGCCAGCGAAATGCTTGACCGTTTTAAGTTTAAGTTTTAAGAATAATTAGTAATAGCGGATATGATATTACCTTAAAAACAAACCTGTGTGTGTGAGAGGCTTTGAGTAGGCCCGTTTGAATGTGTTAATGTACAAGTACAATTACGAGTATAGAGATGTAACTAATATCTTAGATTATGTAATCTAGGATATTAGTTATATCTGTGTCAGCTAACTAACCATGTGGTTGGTGCAATAATATATTGTAGCAAACTCATGTCATCATAAAATTAAAATCAATTTCCAATCTCAATTAAGGGCGTAAGTAATAGCTTAATAACATTTTCATCTTTATTTTATTGATAGCACTTAGCTTGTCAGCTACCAAACAGAAAAATAGATTGACAAACAAATGAGAAAAAGGCTGAACTGATTTATCATGATAAAATTTAAAACTAAATTAAATATTTTCTGCTAACTGTACTTGCTTTAAGAAACTAGACAACGATCGTAAGGTAACTGATATTCACTAGACAGTTTATAATAAATTAAAAATACATTTTCATTAACCAAACTCTCCAAGTATATAATCAATCAATCAATCAACAGCCAATCATAGTCCACTGCTGAACATAGGCCTCTCCCAAGGTGCGCTAAAGCTCCCGGTCCTCCGCCTTCCGCCGAATGGGCAAATCCTCTGAATCGTTGATGCGCCTAAAAGAGTTCAGGCGCAGGACGTTTACTTTACGTGCTTTCCAAGGCACGGGAGTGTTAACACTTCCAACTTCCAAACTCCAGGCTGCTACTGAGAATTTTTATTGGCCCGTCCTGGGTTCAGTTCCCAGGTTGGGCCAATAAATATGATCGGTCCGCTAATACGAGTACGTTGGTATTATTGTCTAGACGTACGAAGTTATAAGCGAAAGTATAAATAACTACCATATTTCTTGTTGTTTAATTTAGGAAGGTAGACGAGAAAATGGGCAAACTAATTATAAGTGGTCATCGTCGCTTATAAACATTGCCACTATACACACTCTTTACAATGTGTCGCTTAACATGGAGTTGTGAGGTCACTCTTTCAAACAGAAATACAGATTGATTTATGTACACAAATGTATTATTTCTTCGCTAAGAAATATTAATAAGCAGGCTACCCCATGACTTTTATCATAACTACTAAAGAATATATATGTCATAAACATAAAATAAATCCGTTAAAACTCAACGGAGAACGCGAGTAGAAGTGAGGTATCTAGAATATTAGGTATACCATATCTCCAACGAATTAAGTTCTCGTTATAACTAAGGTGTTTCAAGGCAGTGTTAACGCCGGAATAAGACACAACGTGTTAATATTTCTTTATGAAAAGGATAATTATGGTACCACTCCTTTAGCACACCCTAAAAGCTTTTTGTTGGTGGCTAAAACCTTAATGTTTACTTTTCATTTAACTTGTAACTTGGATCAAATTATTATGAGTTCATTTGATTAAGTCAAATCATAGTCAAATATTTTATTAAAATATAAAATATTACGGCCCTTGATGAAGCGGTTAAATAAACTATTACGTTCAACAATTTAAAAAAAATAATTTGAGACAGTTTTTTGTTTGAATATTTTAATCTTAAAAATTGCACTTAAAATCGTGTCGATTTAATCAATGAAAGATGGAAGCTAAATAGCTTCAAGCTATGACTAAGGACACGATAGCTAGCGCAAGCGATCCCGTGGCGCTCCTTGTTAAGACGGAAAGTGTACTGCTGTTTTTTAGTGGGTCACTCGGGGCCTTGGATACCGACAAGTCCCATATACCCCCTCATTATTCCCGTGGGGTAAACCAGTAATGCGTTTTTCTAGTGCGAAGAAAAGGCTATGACTAAGGAATGTCACATTGAACACCTTCAACGTCAACTAAAATTGATAATTATAAGCATCTTGTTAATGAGATTTTCTTTGTTATGTATTCATCAAGTATGTGAAACATCTATGTATGACCTTAGTCCAGTGCGAATGACGTATATTGACGAGCCGGTTGGCGTGGTTAGTAAGATATTTTCACGCCGCAGGTCGTGGGTTCGATTCCCACCCAGGACGTCTGTCCTATTGTCCTTATGACAAATGTCTATTTGTTTGCATGAACATGTCTGTTTGTCCTGAGTCTGGGTGTAAATATCTATATAAATATGTATTTACAAAAGAAAAGTAGTATATGTAAGTATATCAGTTGTCTGGTTTCCATAGTACAAGCTCTGCTTAGTTTGGAATCAGATGGCCTTGTGTGAATAATGTCCCAGGATATTATTATTATTATATAGGACTTGAGATGGCCCAGTTAGAAACAAATTAGCAATCGATGTTGAAAAAAAAACATCGCGAGAAAATCTATATATCATGTTGGATTAATTTTGCCATATGACTATTTATTTATTTAAATGCAGGAAACAAATATATTGAGTTCAACACATACATAAACCATACCAAAATGTGTATTCATTCAGTGTGGTGGGATAAACTTCAAATACCTTCATCATTAAAAACTTTTTCGAAATAGTGACGTAATTGTGTGCTGAATCGCATTCTCGTTAAAATTATTTCATAAAAGGAAAATGATCATTATCGTGAATAATAAGAATTTATACGAGTACGGATGATTTGAGACGTGAAGAACCAGTAGGTACGAATTAAATTATTTTTTTATCGGCTGTGTAAAATATTTCCTTGGACTATTTCGCTTAATCGATTATTGCAAGGCTTATTATAAAAGCGTGTTTTGAATTTGGAACTTGGATGTATTCGAAATTACGTTTTTCAAGTTTTGTTTATGGCTACGAAAAACTGTAAGCTTACACTATAAAATAATGTATTTATCACATATGTATGCCATTCATTATGTATGTATTTCTATAATAATAACTCGTACAATGTTATCTCAGTTCATTAAATATTTAAAAAATAAACTTTGTCTATAAAAATAAAATGGATTACGATGTTTAAAAACAAAACTAGTATATATAAGGCTAGTAAAATCACTTTAGGCTTGTAAAATTTAGGCTTAAGAGTCAGTGGGTTCAAGGTTACATTAAGAGATGGTCTAGAGAAACAAAAACTCAGACCACTCAACGTCACTCAGATTGCTAAGTTTATAAGACTAGGCCACTAACTTTTCATTTTGATATTTCACCTCGAGCTCGACTGTGACGTATTGCAAGAAAACGTGCATATATTGCGAGAATATTTGATTCAGGTATATCCAGTAATATGCTACGAATGAGCTTGAAATAACCTTAAAAACTTATTTTTTAAAGGACACTTTGCCTATTGCGTATGGACAAACTTCTTAACTTCTATATTAGAAATTATTATAGATAATATTTAATGTATATTTTCGAATATAATTCTATGCTAGTTCCTTTGACTCATTCTAAATCAAAATGACATATAACGGATGATATCACGTAAATCAGTGGCTATTGTTCGCGACAAAGCCTCTGAAACAAGTTTCAGGAAGTGTGTTTCCCTTCAGGAAATTACTTGCATGGAACTATTCTATAGAAATGTTAACATATTACTGCTTAAAAAGTCTATTACGTGGGACAGGACACACACAATATACAGTTTAATTTATTTTTTAAAACACAATGTAAAATGAAATGTACAATGCCACTGTCTAAGGGCGTTGGTGACCACTTACCATCAGGTGGCCCATATGCTCGCCCGCCTACCTATACTATAAAAAAAAAAAAACATAAATTATTATCATAATATCTTACACACACAATGTAAACTATAGATACTGCTATAATAAAATCATAATTTAAGTTGTCTCGTTATTGAAAGACTCAAAGTTTTGGGATCATCTAATCTGGCGTCCTCTAAACCTCGTTTCGTATTCCGCGTCACACTCCCATCGATCAACAGATTAGGAAGTAATAATAGTTTAATTACATATAATATTATAAATATCGGGAGTAAAGCTAGTCTGTAAGAACAAACTAGAAACTCTTTAGAAAATTCGATCCTGAAATGACAGAAAGTGTTACACGAAATTGACTATTATATATATAATAATTATAACTTTTAAAGGATACATGCATCAATTTTAGTTTTATTTTAAATATGTAGGCAGAATTTTTCATGGTGGTAGAGCTTTGTGCAAGGTCGTCTGGGTAAGTACCACCCACTCATCAGATATTCTACCGCAAAACAGAAATACTTGGAATTGTTGTGTTCCGGTTTGAAGGGTGAGTGAGCCAGTGTAATAATAGGTAGAAGGGCATCTTAGTTCCCATGTTTGGTGGCGCATTGATGATGTAAACTATGGTTAACATTCATTAGAAATATTAGCTTTTTATTTAATCCATTATATTATAAAATTAAATAAACACCATATTATTTATCAAACCATTTAGCATAATGAGAAGTATAGAAGATAGATGGTAAATTTCACCCAACATATTGGAGGGTTGGAGAGAAATGGGTTCGGCATCGCGTTCTGAAAACTGCGCCCTATAATTTGCATCAGCAGAACATTACCGCCCGTATTACTTTATGCTAAGGATGAAATTCCTTTAACTTGAGCCTCGGACGTAAAGTGGTAAGCGTAAATTGGAGAAAGGTTAACAAATATGTTATAGGCGTGATGTATTTATGATAAAACTATAGCTTTTTACCGCAAGGGCTTTCAGAATTTGTGGTTGAAATTTCAGTTAAAAATATATTTATAATATATCACGATATTAAATATAGTTGATTTTACTTGGTGGTAGAGCTTTGTGCAAGCTCATCTGGGTAGGTACCACCCACTCATCACATATTCTACCGTAAAACAGCATTACTTGTTATTGTTGTGTTCCGGTTTGAAGGGTGAGTGAGCCAGTGTAATTACAGGGATAAGGGTCATAACATCTTAGTTCCCAAGGTTAGTGGCGCATTGGCGATGTAAGCGATGGTTAACATATCTTACAATGCCAGTCTATGGGCGTTGGTGACCACTTACCATCAGGTGGGCCATATGCTCGTTCGCCTTCCTATGCCATAAAAAAAAACAATGTAAGATTAGCCAACTGCGCAGGACATATTATAGTGCACTAGTGTGTGCGCGACACAGGGCACTCTCTATTCCCTTAGTCTCATAACCCGATGGGATGGCCGCGGCATTCCAACACGACCGGAAAGAGTTCAAGCGCAGCACCAAAGGCTTTACGCGCTTGCCGAGGCACGGTAGTGGACACACTTTCAACTTCCAGACTCCGGGCTGCTACTGAGAATTTTCGACAGAATATCTCAATAACTATTTATTGGCCCGACCTGGGAATTGAACCCAGGACCATCGGGTCTGTGGCCTTATATGTATGTAGCCACTAGACCAACGAGGCAGTAAAAATACATTAAAGTATATATAATATACTTAATATATTATAAGTAGTGTCTTAATTTACGCGAGTGAATCAGGACGATTAAAGTAAGTCTTCTTAATAAAATTCTAGCACTGACTCTCAAATAAATAAATTCTTGAAAGAGGCTTAAAGTCTATACAGGTATGAAACAAGTAACTACGTCATTTTTCAAAAATATGGAAAATAAAATGAAACATTCTATTTAAAATTTTGTTTTATTTTTTATTTATTTGTTTGTTCGATCCTAATTCCAACGAAAGTGTACAAAACGGTTACCCAAAAACTCTAACATTTGAGAAAAGTTAGATTGTTCGTAAGATGTTGCCGAAAAGCCGGAAAATCTCAACGGGTATCAGGCCAGAATTAAATGAAAATCTATTTACCATTGTTTTATTCCTGGGACCAAATAACTATCACCATTACACACAATATTGGTTCAAACTTTCATCGAAACTTAGAATATGTTTCTACTTCAATTTATCAATCAATACATAATGTATAAAATGTATAAAAATAAACACTAACTGTACTAGAACAAATTTATAGAGATTAATTCTTAAATTTAATAAACTCAGCGTCAAAAAAATCGCACCTTTTGGTATTTTGACTTCAGGCAACTATAAACCCTATTTCATCTATGGTAAGGTATAAGTGTAGGGCCTTATTTTAAAGGTTATTGAATCCTTTAAATAATAAAACTGTGATAGTGATTACTAAGCATATAAAAAACATTTTTCATGAAAACACGCCAAAATTACTTAATTTAATTAATCTAAAAACATAACAAAATTAAAAAATACAGTAAAACAAATTCTTAAAACTAAACTTAGAACCTAGTGTTACCTCCCTTAGCCCTAATTACAGCCTCCATGCGATCCTTCATTGACCTCACCAACGTCACGATGCGTTCTTGAGGAATGTCACTCCACTCCTCGACGACGGTGTCCCGAAGCTGTTCAAGGGTGGCACGGGCAGTATCACGAGACCGCACCCAGCGTTTTAGATCATCCCAAAGGTGCTCTATGGGATTCAGGTCAGGACGTCTCGCTGGCCACTGCATCACGTGGATCCCAACCTGATTCAGGCAGTCCCGAACAATGATTGCCGTATGGGAGCGGGCGTTGTCGTGCATGAATGTGAATTTAGGCCCGACAAAACCAGCATACGGGACCACATGGTCCTCCAGTATCTCTGTGATGTACCGATGAGCACACAAGGTCGGTTTTTCCTTGGATTGAAATTCCGCCCCAGAACATGCAGGATCCTCCTCTATAGCTGACGGTTCAAAGCAGGCCTGTGAGTACCGTTCCCCCTGCCTCCTGTACACTCTTCTACGCCTATCATTGCAGAAAAGGCATACCCTAGTCTCGTCGGAGAAGAGGACAGACTTCCATTGGTCGAACGTCCAATCCACGTGGTCTCGGGCAAACTGAAGTCTGACTCGCCTATGCTCTGCTATCAATTTGGGGCCAGTAGCAGCCCTACGGGCCTGGATTTTCTTCTCTCACAGCCTTCTTCTTATTGTGGAGACGCTCACCGACGTCCTCCGAGCTGTTCGGAGCTGCTGTTGCAGCTCAACAGCGTTGGAGAATCGGTTACGCAAAGACGTCGACACAATATAGCGGTCGTCTCTGTCGGAAGTGCAACGTCGTCTTCCGGATCCATGCTTCCTGATGTAGCCTCCAGTCTCCTGGAACCGCTGGGATACTCGTTTCACCCGGAAACGGCTTATGTTGAGTTGTCGAGCAATATCAACTTGGCGTAGTCCTGATTGCAGTAGTGCTACCACTTGAGCTGCTTCTTCTGCCGTGGTATCCATTTTTCAGGGTTTTTTTCTTACTGGAGCTGTTCAGGTGTGACTTCTGTGATGTCTGGATAGCTAATGACCCATAATTAATATTTACCTCCCCTTTTATTCGTGTCCAAGGTGGCACAAGTAGTGAGTCCTCTAATGAGCTTTTCAGCACTTTTTTTTTAAAGACCCTAACGTTTCGTGATTATTGTTTTTACAGAAAAGAACGATACGCGTTTTTAAAGTGTATTAATTGTGCTTTCAAATGATATTAATTTTGGTAGGGTACAATAAATAAGTTAAGAGTATTATTCGCTTGAAGTCAAAATTTCAAAAGGTGCGACTTTTTTGACGCCGAATGTATATTAAAAAATAAAATATTATATATTTCTGATTAAAATAAATGATGTACCACTTATTTATCATTATTATGTTGTAAGCGCCATTGTCAATTGTTATGTTATGCTCGATAAGCCACACTTAAGACAATGTCTTCGGAAAGGATTTTTTATTTGTTCGTGGACCATTGAACGTGGACTTGAGTGGAGTTTGGTGTGTATGATTATGATAATCAAGCGTTAAGATTGTGCTAATAGTAAGTGCGATAATAGTCCAAAACGTCAGGTTTGATATTTCGACTTTTTCCATTGGTTGAGCTGTCGCGTTGAGCTATTGAACGTTTATTTTACGTTGTCCAGCCATACTTGGTATACACATATATTACATGTTTTTGAAGAATTACATAAATATTGTTTTTAATGAGTATGAGTCTATTCTTAATAGCGAGTTACGGCGTTCTTAGTGGTGCTTATTATTGTGATTGCACTCCGATGAGTTAACATGGTGTTCACGTGGTAGATATAGACGTATATTCAACGGTTTTTATGTCAACATACTCTCGGAATACAAAAGTTTGATTTGTTTTTATAAGTTAAATATTTAGCCATCCCAGTTCAAAGCGAAGCCAGAAATATAGCGAGCATGGTTAAAAAAAATAACACAAAATAATAAGGCCGAACTCAAAAAAATAATAAAATGTGAATAATAACAAATGGCGTCTATTGTATCATTCTATTTCTTTTGAAGCTTAATAGAGAATTTGCACTAAACTTTTTTATATAAAATATTTATTAATGTATGAAATATAGCCAATAAAGTTTTGATCATAAGTCAAATGTTACACGTCGTTTTTCAATCGCGTCAGGTCGATCGATGGAATCAACGAAACGGTTAATTTATCATGTAACAACTGTGCCACGTTTTTAGCTTAAGCCAATAAACTATCAGCAAAATATTATGTTTAGTGGAGATGGCTCAGTGGAAAAAGAACAGGTCTTAAAAAAATATTTTGTTATGTCCGATAGTGCAGAAGCGCAGATTCGATAAAAGGGTCCTCAGGTCGATAAAAGCAAATATTTATATTATTTATTTAAAAAATACTAAGACCGGTATGTCCATCAGTCTCAAGTAAAAAGCGTCTTAACAAATAAGAATGAGATCTTTTTTTTTCTTTGTAATAGTCAGTATTAAACAATTCATTGGAATCCTGATCGCTAAACTAGGAAAATTTACTTAATCTAATGATAATATCTAACTTAATTTAATAAACTAGTTTAAGGGGCCAGTTTCTTCCATGTGTTTCTTTATATAGGAGCTATACTAGGGCATTTTAACAAATTATTTTATAGATATTTTGAATTTTCTATTATTTATAGATTTCAATCAATGAATTGAAAGAGATTAGTGCTTAGTTCAGATACTTACTAAACTATAATACATAATTGAATAAGTAAAAACTGAATTGTGCTAAAGGCTACCGCTTTGGTTGTTGTTGAAAAGTATTAACAATGAGGTGGAGTTTTACTTTCATGTCAAGGTACTTTACCATGGCTTGTTAGTAAGCCACCAGAAAAGCCTTTTAGAATAGTGCTTGTAGGTATAACGTTAAGGGCCAATAGATCAACAATTTGAGTATTTATAACATTCGCTTGACTTCCCGTATCGATATAGGAGAAAAAATCTGTTTACCTTCACCAGCTTTTTGTAAATTTCGTTGTAATTTTGCACTAATTTTATTTCTTATATATTTCTGTTCGAACCGGCAGATGGTTTGGTATGAGTAGATAAAGAGTTAGAACAGCGAGTAGCAATATGACCTTGTAAACCACACTTAAAACAAACCCGTTGATCAGGTAATGAGCAATTTCGTAAGACATGGCCAGTTTTCTTGCAACACTGACAGGGATCGGTTTCAGGGTTTATCTTCTTGTCCAGGTATGGCAGCTGTTAAGCGTCCTTGTTCGGCTTGTCACGTATTTCTAATGATGGTGAACGATAATCATCTAGAGTACAGAGGAAGCTCTCGTATAATTCGTCTGGACGTTAGCATTGAAATGCACGCGCGTTTGTTTGTAATGAAGATGGTAAGCCTCTGATTATGCAAGAAACACTAGCGGTATCAGATAAATTACAACGAAAACACATGGCAATTTTATCTTGATAATATTTAGTCATTGTTTCACTCGGTAGCTTCTTTCTAGTAATCATTTCGTCTAATAATGCACTAAAATCACGATGTTTGGGAAAAGCTCTTTTCAACATGTGTTTCCATTGGTCCCGAGTATAATTATATTCATCGAGTCGGTTATACCACTTACGGGCTTGACCACGAAGTTTATCTTGTAGGCGGAATGATTTTACTTGGTCACTCCAACTATGAATATCTCCCAACTGATCAATTTTCTTTAACCACGCCGATACTGTACAATCATCTCCTTCAGGGTCAAATTCCGGAATGAGAGACGCTGCACGATGGCCTTCGAAATGACTGAGCGACGAGGTTTCTTGGTCGAGTTCACGTATCGCCCTATTAACTTCGTTTTCAAGCAAACCTTTGAGTAGTTTTCTAGCGGGCGGTGACGGATACCCTTCATCTTCGCTGGAATGGTTTTGTTCTTGCTCACATCATCCAGGCGAGCGGACTTTATCACCAACAGATTAATTAGGACAATTACGCCTCATATCCCACTTCTGAGTGAAACAGGAATTAATAATAATAGCAATATATAAATAATCGAATCTATATTTCTGTCTTAATAGTTTTTCAATTTTACAACAACTGTTATTTTTCCGTTGCCATGAACATATCCTCCCGTTCGTTATTATAGTTGCTATACCGATATGACGACGAGAATGATGTTCTGAAATGAGCCGATCGGGTATTAAATTCTGTTGTCACTCGAATGTTACGAGCGGGCTTGATGGACATTTCCAGCTTTAACTATCGTGGCATGGCTTGGCTTGGCTTGGCTTTATGTAGCGTGGCATTATGTGGCATGACGTTACAAAGTATTTCGCTACAATAATTACTATTCATTATGTTATTAATACCGACAGCAAGCCGCGAGACGCGAGTCATTTTATTTCCAACATTGCTATTGAATATAATGTTTCTGTAAATATTAATATTTCATCCATTAAATAATTTTTTATTACCACGACATTGTCTATTGTAATTATAACAATAAGCACATCAAAATCCGTAAATTTTCCGACATTAAATATGTTCTTGCGTCGAGGCTCAAGTAATAACTTGAATCTTATAAAATAGCTCGGCAAATATAATATATTTTACCGTGTCAAACATTGTCACCGTTGTAGTATATTGCACTCCGTCCGCTCCGTATATTTTGTGACATTGATCATGTAGACATAACGCCTTTGGCGTGGCAATACTGGTGAGGCGCGTTGCGCTTGTTATCATTTGTTACATAAAACGTCATTTTATCCTTATAATAAATATGTTAGCTAATTGAGCATGAGAACATTTAATATATATAAACAATTTAGAAAACCATCTCAGTACATGAATTTAAAATAATCGTGGTGAAAAAACTGTGAACTCATGTGGCTAATTTTTAGTCCGTACTTAATACTAAAAATTTAGCGGTTATTAATTAAAAAATTATCTTCTCCGTTCGAACGTTAAATATATGATGATAGAAAGAGATATATCAGTGCTTACCTAAACAACCGCTATATAATATTTTTAAATAATATTTTGAAAAGTATGTTAAATGCAACATCGCAAAATTAAATAATTAAATCTAAATAATAATTAATAATCCGTCAACGACCAAAGTATTTTTTAAATTTGTATGTCTGTTCTGTACTTGAATACTACTGGGCTTTTATTAGATTATTAGTAGCCAGGGTCATCTTCTTATAAATATTATATACATTTAGTTTTAAAAAGATACATGACTCTGTGGGATACTTGCGACCACGGAAATTGATGATTCCCAAACGGTTCGTGACCAAAATTCATGCTAAAAGGCAAGGCTATTTTTACTTTCAAGTTATATTTCCATAAAGATTTCTCGTGCATAGTTTTATATAACCTGCTTAATAAGTTTCCTTATATTATATTATGCTTTAATATTAATTTATGTTGCAATGTAAAGTAAAAAGATAAAAAATTACCTATTCGTGTCGTACCGCTGGGCTAAGAGAGGAGGCCTCCTCTCTGTTTAATGAGAAGGTTTAGAGCTTATTCCACGACGCTGCTCCAATGCGGGTTGGAATATACATTTGGCAGAATGTCAGTGAAATAAGACACATGCAGATTTTCACGCAATGTTTTCCATCACCGTCAAGCACGAGATGAGAAGATCATGTGATACAAAAAGGTTTTGTATTGTAAAAAAAAAATCAATTACTACTCGAATCATTGTTTGATTAATTCCCCAAATATATAAATTACATGTTACTCTTACTTTATAACACTTTCTTAGCAAATGTTAAAAGTTATATTTTCGATGAACGAAACCTATAAATCAATGTAACGAAGGCATTCGTTTTTGTCGAAGATATTCTAGCATCAGATTTATTTTTTACTATCACAGCCCATTGCTTTTGATTTTTCTTTGAAAGGAATTTGTGGAAAATAATGTATACAATTTATTTTGACATGTGTATTTTGTTACAGCAAATACGAAAACAATGAGTCTATTGTGCAAATGACGGCTCACCGTGATAGCAGAACAGACTGTCCTTTTATCGTCAGATGGTCTAACACATTATTACGTTTGCTATCTCTTACCTTGACATGAAAATAAAACTCCACGTCATTGTTAATACTTTTCAACAACAACCAAAGCGGTAGTCGAACCTTTAGCACAATTCAGTTTTTACTTATTCAATTATGTATTATAGTTTAGTAAGTATCTGAACTAAGCACTAATTTTTTTCAATTCATTGATTGAAATCTATAAATAATAGAAAACTCAAAATATCTATAAAATAATTTGTTAAAATACCCTAGTATAGCTCCTATATAATGAAACACATGGAAGAAACTGGCCCCTTAAACTAGTCTATTAAATTAGCGAAGAACGGTACGCGCGCAAACGCGTCGTCGGAGCGATCCTGCCGGCCTTCGAAGCCTGGATGAGACGAAAGCGACGAGTCACCTTCCGACTTACGCAGGTTATGACCGGTCACGGTTGTTTCGGAGAATACCTGTGTAAGATCGGACGCGAATCGACGGCGATGTGCCACCATTGTGGCGCGGACCAGGACACAGCCCAGCATACGTTGGAGGTATACCACGCGTGGAGTGCGGAAAGGCAGGTCCTGGTCCACGAAGTCAGACATGACCTCTCCCTGCGAGCAATCGTGTCGGCGATGCTCCGCAGGGAATCGGCGTGGAGGGCAGTAGCCTCCTTCTGTGAGACCGTCATGGTCCAGAAGGAGACGGCGGAGCGGGAACGGAAAAGGGCCGATCCTGCTCGGCAGAGACGACGTCGGCGTCGTCCCGGCCCTCCCACAGCCCCAACGCCCGGGGCTTAAAATATAGGGCGTAACCCTGGGGCCGTGGATGCGTGAGGTGGGGGTCTCACGTGTCCTATTTTAAGCGGCCCTGAGGAGGACGGCAGCCGGGATGGCCTCGCGCTGTCGTACGCACTAGCGAGGAGTGCGGGGGGGGCGAGATTATCTCCGCTTCGGGAGGGGCCGCGTATATCAACACGATCCCGCAGCCTCTCCGATCCGTGCCGAGGACGGCCATCGCAGTGGTTTTAGTGGGTAAGAATCCCACATAACCCGGTCCCCCCCCCCCAAGGGAGACGGGTACCTTACAGAAGGTTTCCACTGCGTGAAAAAAAAAAAAAAAAAAAAAAAACAAAAAAAAAAAAAAAACAAAAAAAAAAAAAAAGTCTATTAAATTAAGTTAGATATTATCATTAGATTAAGTAAATTTTCCTAGTTTAGCGATCAGGATTCCAATGAATTGTTTAATACTGACTATTACAAAGAAAAAAAAGATCTCATTCTTATTTGTTAAGACGCTTTTTACTTGAGACATAATGTATAAAAATTGGTAGTTTTTTCTTAAATCCTATATCGATACGGGAAGTCAAGTGAATGTTATCAATACTTAAATTGATAATCTATTGGCCCTTAACGTTATACCTACAAGCACTATTCTAAAAGGCTTTTCTGGTGGCTTACTAACAAGCCATTGTAAAGTAGATTTTTACCTGGAAATCGATAACATTGAAATAAAATGTACCGCACACGTAGCAGAGATTGACATGCAAGATATTCATCTCCTAATCGGCCAACCAGTTATTAACGCAGATCGCATATCACTTGTGGTGACTAATAGGACGGTCTTATTACGATTGGATCATGACCCTTTTGCAGAACTTCGAACTGTCGAAGATGTCCAAAAATATAGGGTGGTGTCATTAAGCAAAGAATCCTTACCACCTGGCGCTTCAATTATCAGGGTTCAAGTGGTAGGCAACGCCGACAGAAATAATGTCTGCACAGCACCACGTCATTATGATTTGCAAGGAGTTTCCTACTCGTTACCAGCTACATTGTTTCAAGGTGGTGATGGCTACATAAAGGTTATTATCACTGGAAACAAAAAAGTCAACTGGAAAGCTGGCGAGATTCTAGTGCGAGCAGACAGCTGTGACTAATCAGCCAACCAGCCAAGCCAAGTGAATCCAGCCAAGCCAGGTGAATCCAGCCAAGCCATTTTTACCTTTCTTGCCTAAAATTTTGCCAAACCGTAAGCAATACTGTTTAGTGACTAGAGTTTCAAATTCATGTGATCCTATAATTCCGTCTGCCTCTATCTTAGTCACGAATGACATCACTAATAACAGTATAGGCGGAGTAGCTATATCCGAAATCAGTATAGGAAGCTTAAATGAAAACGAACATAATTGGTTAATAAATTTATTATTACAATATAAACACACCTTTGCAAATAACACGAAAGATCTCGGTTGCACCAACTCGTTGCACATGAAAATAAAACACACTACGCAGCAACCAATATATCGTCAACCTTATAGATTATCGCATGCTGAGCAACAAATAGTTAATTCCAAGATTCACGAGTTATTAGATGCTGGTATTATTAAAGAATCCGAGTCAGATTATGCCTCTCCGATTATTCTTAGAAAGAAAAAAAACGGTGATAGTCGGTTATGTGTTGATTATCGTGCTCTTAACTCTATTACTATAAAAGAAAGATATCCTTTACCAAATATTGACGATCAGATTTCAAAGTTAGCTGGTAAAAGATATTTTACAAGCTTTTATTACACCTAAGGGTCATTATGAATATCTGCACGTTCCATTTAGCGAATGCACCTCAGTTTTTATGCGAATGATCAGCAAAATAATTGATTAAATCCATTATACACAAACTTCTCAAAGTAACAGTGCAAGAAATGAGATTCTTGCCTTCTTAGATGATTTATTATTACCTTCGTTTGATTTTGATTCCGGAATAAAAATGTTAGCATCTGTGTTGCAAAAATTTTA
Organism: Nymphalis polychloros; assembly: GCA_905220585.2. Taxonomy (NCBI): domain Eukaryota; kingdom Metazoa; phylum Arthropoda; class Insecta; order Lepidoptera; family Nymphalidae; genus Nymphalis; species Nymphalis polychloros. The sequence continues at coordinate 4,671,625 of HG992251.1, forward strand.
ATCAGAAAATTTAAAATTAAATATGATAAAGTACTCTTTTTTGCAAGACAAAGTGATCTATTAAGGCCATGAAATTTCTTATGACGGTCTACAGCCATCAGAGTCAAAGTTAATTGCAGTTTCACAATTTCCTGTACCTAGGAATGTACATGAAGTACGTCAGTTTATAGGTCGTTAGTAGGTACTTCCGAAAATTTATGTATAAATTCGCCGTTATTGCCCGCCCTTTAACTGAATTAACTAAGAAAAATGTGCCGTGGGAGTGGAATGATAAGCAGTTTCGATGAGTTAAAGAAACGTTTGTGCTCTAAATCAGTGTTAGCTTTGTATGATCCTAACTAAATTAGATATTGAAATACATACCTATGCATGCAAATTAGGAGTAGCCGGTATATTATTACAACATCAGTCTGATAGTACCCTGCGTCCTGTTATGTATTTTAGCCGAGTGACGTCTAGGGAGGAAACTATGTATCATAGCTATGCTATTCCCGTATAGTTAATTTGTACCGCATTTTGTTTTAAACATAAACTTTATAAAACGTTAATAGAAAAGTCAACATCGAGAATAAAAGATAATTGTATTTTTATAATATAAGGAAAAGAGGTGGAATGCTATTCTATTTTCAATGAAATTTGTTCCAGCTATAAGAATTGAATATTTTATAATATCAGTACGACTAATTTCTTTATGAATTCAATTATTATAAATAGTTCGTTTTACGTATATTTTTTAATTGTATTCATTTTACAGTTGCATTTATTAATGTAGTAATGAATTTTATAATTTTGATTGTAATGTAATGTATACATTTAGTATTAATACAATACCAAAATCAGGTCAAGCGCCTTTGAATAGACATGTGATAAATTTGTGTTTATCATATAAAAAAACATTACATACAAGTGTATCCAACCCGCATTACTCTAGTCCCGATCGGACTAAACAAGATTTTAAACATGAACAATATTCATTCTGAAAATTATATAGATTAGTTATTTATTCGAAATTAAATTCGCCATTAGTATCACTAGGAATCCTGTCTCAATAGAATAAAGTTTAAATTGTCGAAAAGGAAACGTTTCCCAGTAACGAACATACCAGTCAAACAAATTAGCTTCATATTTTACTAAAGTCGGTTTACGGTAAATGTTGATAACCGACTTATGATAACCGAGTGATATGCCATTTTGATGCGTGCATTCTTGAAATGTTATAATTATTATGGTCAATATCGCATACCGCTTCCTGATATTTCAGGACCGTTTTCTGCGGTTGGTTTCGAGTTTGTTCTTAAAAAATAGCCCTACAAATACCGACCAGCTATTTTTTTATATATAACAGTTTGAAATAAATCCAATATTCATAAATTATTTTGGAAATATTTTTGCTGAAAACCAATAAATCTTTTGTAATGCGAGAATAAAAGGACCAAATGAAATCCTTCATAAGAATTACATTAAGTTCAGTGGATATCAGAAGCGCATGGTCATCCATACTAATGTTAGGTGGACCGAATACCCTTGTCCCCTTCACATTATTATGCGCATCTACTAAATTTTTCTTAAGTGTACAAGTGTCCGTTGAGCTACGAATAATGGATAACCTCGTTACATTATGCTCGGAGGATTTTAAAGTTGGTACTATTTATGTTGTGTGTGTGTGCGTGTGCGTGTAAGCGTGCGTAAGTGTGTGTGTGTGTACCTGTGTATGTGTGTGTTTTCGAGTGTGAGAATATTTGTTATGTTATTAAAAATTGTGCTTTTTAATATAATTATATTCTATACTTATATAATTAATCTTTTAGAAAGAAACCCTTCATATAAAGACGCTGACTTAATACATTAAAATATGGCATGAAATTTCTTACGCTAATGCGCAATTAATCTGTTTCTGACAGTCACAACAAATCATAGAGCGCTTCCCTTGCGATGTCGCTTTTATTAATTACAGCTACAACCAACTAACAGGGGGCTCCGAATACTTACGTAATGTATATATACATATATATAGGGTATATATATAACAATAATTATGATAATGTAATTTATCTGTTTTAGTATTTTGGCTAGTTACTATAGAAATCTGGGAGTATTTTCCACCTCTGCAGGTTGGTTGATGCATAAGTAGTAGAATTTTTTCATTTGGAGATTGGCTACCTTAACCAGAATTTGTCAATACATCATCAATGCTAATGAAGTCATCGAGACATTTATCGGTCGAGACACTTCTGCCCAATACTCAATATAATTGGAAACAGTGTACACAACAACAACACTCCAGTGCCTCGGAAAGCACGGAAAGCCGTTGGTCCTGCGTCTGTACTTTTTCCAATTGTGTTTGATTTGCCATCCCATCAAATTATGAGAGTGAGGGATCAACGATGCCCTGTACTTGCTCACACGCGATAGACAGAGAAACATAGTCAGCTTAATATTTTAAATAAAAGGAGATTTTTTTTAAAAGTATTTTTCATAAAATACATCGTCAAAATTAAAATGACAATTATATGAATATAAGAATAATTATCACATGTTAATAAATTGACATGACTTCGAATGTAACCTGCGTTAAATACAAGTATTAAAACGTCGATTATTTATTACATCTCAATAAATCGTAACTCTGCTGCTGTATGATAAATGATGTTTGATCCCTTTCCTGCCAGAATCATTTGTTATGATAAATTGTAACAACGAAATATATCATATTAAGATACAGCTGACTACCAACCTCGACTTGCGTTCTGAATAAATTTCGACTCTTTGACTATAAAAAAAATAGGCCTGAATATAATTCGGTTAGCCTAATCGGCTTTTTATTCGACATCCTTACAACAGTTTTTACGTTAAAAAATGAGAGTTTAATGAAAATTAATCGAATTCAAAAATATACTTTTTAACATTAGCTCGTAAACATTTGAATGGGATAATATTATTTGATGTTTATTCGGTACCTACCTCATTGTAATATTAAATATAATACTCAGACTCTACTGGAAGAAATCTCCCATAGAAATTATCTTTCTAGCCAGATTGTAATCTGTCGAAAAGATTATGAATGGCGCATGCTGTTTAATTTGATTAAAATTATTAACACACTAATCTAAATTAACATATTTTTTACTGTCAATTGTATGCTCTGTTGACAGTTTGTTTACTCCACTATACTGTGAATTAACTAACACAAATGCTAACATGATTTGTCTCTTAAGACATCCACATAAAAACGTTTTTGAAATTTTATATCTTTCATATTATCATACTTCTTTACGCAGGCATAACCCTTTACTTTGTTAATGAAGACCTGTCTTGGGATTTCAAGGCGTATGGGGACACCGCGATACGGCTAAGTTAAATGGAAAAGTTATAAGCAGGCCCTTTAACCCTCTAGGCTGGTACTTCACTACATATTGCCTTGAAAGGCTCTCACTCGCAAAAACTTTTCCAGTAAAAGAATATGTATAGTGAAAACTTTTAAAAGCCAATAACAGTCTACGCTATTTGATGTGTACAGTTAGTTCTAAACTTTATGTACTATTATATTTTAATATTAGTTTTAAAATTCGTAAATTATAAAAGTTTTTGCTTTAAACATTACTGCTCCGCGCATCTTACAGTTATGTTATATAATATATATCATTGGTTCATTATTGTTTTCAAATCAGATGGCGTTGGCTTTGTGCAAGCTCGCCTGGTACTACACATTCATCAGCTGATATTCTACTGCAAAACAGCAGTCCTTAAGATTGTTGTATTCCGGTTGAAAGGGTCAGAAGCTAGTGTACCTGGTACGACGGATAAAAGCTCTTACGTTCCAAGTTTAGTGGAGCATTGGTGATGTAAGTGATGGTTAATATTTCTTACGAGGCCAATGTTTATGGGCGGTTGAGACCACTTACCACCATGTTCCCCAATTGCCCGTTCACCTAGTTATAAAAAAAACAAAGTGTTAGATACTGTGATTAGCGTTCAGACATTAATTAATTAGAGACACAAATGGCACCTGACGCTAAGTGACATTGGAAATGTAAGACAATTATTTTATAAGCCATTCCTAACACCACCATTGCGCCACCGCAGTCATGGGATCTAAAATGAGTCTCTTGCGAACTGTGTCTAAGTAATTGTAATAATACTGGCTCATTTACCCTTCAAACCGGTATACAGATATGCTTGAAATGCAATTACACTATAATATAACTAATGATAGAGTTGTACGGTCCTGCAAGCATTACCAGCAAGAACGGCAATTACTAACTGGTTAACTTTTTAATTGAATCACTAAGCTTAAGCGTCAACTTTTTACTGTAATTAATTAAAGTTACTTTTTCAATTTTCTGATAAGAAAATATTGTGTTACAAATTAATCGATATCGAATATCGATTATTAATTTTCCTATTTTACCTTTTTATAATATAGATAGCCGAGATGGCCCAGTGGTTAGAATGCGTGAATCTTAACCGGTGATCGTGGGTTCAAACCCGGGCAGGTACCACTGAATTTTCATGTGCTTAATCTGTGTTTATAATAATTCATATCGCGCTCGACGGTGAAGGAAACATCATGAGAAAACCTGCATATTGTGTCAAATTTCACTCAAATTCTGTCACATGTGTATTCCATCAACGCGCATTGGAGCAGTGTGGTGGAATAAGCTCCAAACTCTCCAACTTCTCCTCGAAAAAAAAGGGAGAAGAGACCTTAGCTCAGCAGTAGGACATTCACAGGCTGTTACTACTTACTTTATATAAAAAAATATATAACCGGGACTTGACAAAGTACATATTTTTGAGTATTAAATATAGAAGTAAATTCATCTTGTTTTAATTGTAGGTATCTTTAAGTTTGTGTATATTGTTTTGTATTAGCTGAGACAGTTTTACCAGGGTTTAACAGACTGACTTTGACATAATGTCATATGAAACATATCACAATGTTAAGAAAATTACATATACTCATTTGCAATTTAAGGCCATCTAAATTTGTATAATTACGAGCATGCTACATAGCCTCTGTTTAGTTTTGTGTGTTTGTTAGGAATCCCTTCATTCTGAGGTACAAAAATTAACGATCAATAAATTACGTTCTTGGTCATACATTAGCAAATAGAATTCGTTTATAAAAGCTATGCGCGTAACAGTAATTTATTGGATTTTTTTTATATAGTATATTATAGTACTGCGTATAGAATGAATGACATTATATTTTCCTGCCAATTTGATGAACACTTTCCCGTCTGGATATCAATCCAAAGACACTTTATTTGCTCTAAGCCAGGGTAGCCCTTCTGGGTAGGTACCACCCACTCATCAGATATTCTACCGCAAAACAGCAGTACTTTGTATTGTTGTGTTCCGGTTTGAAGGGTGAGTGAGCCAGTGTAATTACAGGCACAAGGGACATAACATCTTAGTTCCCAAGGTTGGTGGCGCATTGGCAATGTAAGTGATGGTTAACATTTCTTACAATGCCATTGTCTATGGGCGTTGGTGACCACTTACCATCAGGTGGCCCATATGCTCGTCCGCCAACCTATACAATAAAAAAAAAAAAAAAGCCCGATGGTATAATTGGATACAAAAATATGAATTCAAATAAAGAATACGGCCGTGAAACGTTACAATATTATATATATGATAAGATAACTAGATTTACTTAGATTTTTATATATTTAGAATCAATGAAGACATAACCTGATACTAACAATTAGAATCTTTTCAAAATAACACGATCGTTACCAATTACTTTATTATTCCACAATAATGTCTTCCATTATAATATATAATCTATAGATTTTAACATCTCACTTTTCATAGTCGAAATAAACATATTAGGTGGTAGAGCTTTGTGCAAGCTCGTCTGGGTAGGTACCCTCATCAGATATTCTACCGCAAAGTAGCAGTACTTTGTATTGTTGTGTTCCTCTTTAAAGAGTAAGTGAGCCAGTGTAATTACAGGCACAAGGGACATAACATCTTAGTTCCAAAAAATGTATATAGTGATTCTTTCTTCTCGCGATCAAGAACAAATGATTATATCGACACGAAACCAATTTAATCAGAAGTGTTATACGTTATATTGAACGAAGCGTAATGTAACTGCGTAGTATGAATAAGCGTCATATTGTGAAAAGCAGGGTTATGTAACAACTCACTTCATTACTCACCCGTTAAATGTTAACAATCAATTTATTGTTGATATACTAAATCGATGCCTTTATTCTTGAAATGTTATAATTATAATGGTCAATGTCGCACGACCGATTTCCGCGGTGAGTTTCTATTTATTTTTCAAACAATATATATATATATAATAATAGTCAAAATGGCTTAGTGGATAGAACATTGATTCTGAACCGAGAATCACGGGAAACTTACTAAATTCTCATCTGTTTAACTTGATTTTATAGTCCCTATCGCGTCCAGCAGTGAAAAAATACACAAACCATTGAAGCAGAGTGGTGGAATTCATTCCAACTCATTCTATACAAAATTAAAAGAGATTTTAACCCAACAACGGGACATTTACATGCTTTTATTACACATAGACACAATTCTTACATCATATAATACCAAAAAAAAAACGAGTTAGTCATAAAACTAGATCAAAAGAACATTTTCAAATCGAATTAAATGAGAAAAGGGTCCGTATATATCAATTGTTTTACTCTTATTGTAACATGAGTCACGTATGAAGATCGGCCGAGCATGCAGTGTGGCAGTGACATATGTATATTGTAGCCTTACCTTTAGTACTTACGTTTAACGCTTCGCATACGGTGGAAACTAACGTGCGATTTTAATTATATACTGTGATGCCATATAATTAGGAACACGCTGTATACTACCAAGTTCCTTGACTCTACTTGACCACGGAACTTTTAAAGCTTTTCTGTTTGTTAGAAGTGTTTTTTTTTTGTACTGACACTTACAACTCTTCAACCTGTTGATAGTTATTTAATTATCAAAGTTGGCCGTATTTGGTTTTGTAACAATTTAAGTGTATTGGACTAGTATAGTTTCTATCTGCTTTGATTTTGATTCAAATTGTAAATAAATGGATTCCTTGTTGGTTTTGTATTTATATATATATATATGTGTAAATACAAAACCAATATATATATATTTATAAAGAAATGAACACAATTCCACATTAATATAAGCCCTACAAGTGCATGAATATGTTTAAAGTAGGATCAATCAAAGGTTTTCATTCAATATCAATCATTAATAATTTAATAATGTAATTATTAATTCGATTGTTAAAAATAACCTAATCAGAAACATTGTATAAAAAATACTGTTTCATAGAATTTCCATTATACTATTTATTAAATTATAGTGTTTTCTTAATTAATAAAGAAACATTAAATGTTATAAAACCGAAAAAAAAAATAACATTATATTATGAGATTAATACCTACCTACTCTCATTAAATACGAATTATTTTTCTCGTTCATTGAAATCGAGCCGCTGAAAATATAAATTAATTTCCTTCCTTTCATTGGTATTTGTTTAATTAAAGTATCGAAGGAAAAATATCATGTAAATGAGAACTAATTTAAATATAATATTTCGTTTTTTCGACGAGAAAATTTTCGACGGTCGTTTCGTTAACAACGCTGTACGTGAGTACGCCTTAAATATTGTATTAGGTATTTGTTTTATATCTGCTTCTATTTGAAAATGGAACTTCTGTAAATATTTCAGTGCAATGAGCCCGCAAACTTAAAGCTGAGTGCTTCCAAGTTTATTTCTAAGAAGTACATTGTCATTCAGATAAATACGTTTTTTATTTATGGAATAGAAAATTGGGCCACCTGATAATAAGTGTTATCATTCATAGATATTGGTGATGGTGTGTAAATAACTATTTCTTACATCGCCAATGCGCCACCAATCTTGGACAATAAGATGTTAATTCCCCTGTTATTACACTGGCTCACTTACCTTTAAAAACGGAATGCAACAATACTAAGTATTGTTGTTTAGCGGTAAAATATCTAATGAGAACCTACCCAAACTGCATTTTACAAAGCTCTACCATCTAGTAATGTTTTAGAATAATATATAATTAAGCCATAATTAACCTGTAATTAACATAAAACGCCTTAATTTAGATCCGCATGAAAACAAACAATACTGTTAAAAAAAAACTGAAATCAAGTAACAAAGGGACTAAGTATAAAAACAAATAAAAAAATTGTTACCGAATGCAAACACCGTCTGTTTTCGTTCCCAAATCTGATTACGGAGCGCAATTTTATTCTATCAAAACAAATCTACAAAATGGAGAGTTTCGCACCTTTTAACTTTACTGTGACTGTGGGATTGGCTCACGGAACACATTATTCATTTAGCAGATTGTTCATTTAAATTTAACATCAACGTAGCACACGTTAAAAGTTTTAATTAGATTTATTTTTGTTTAATCGTAGCCGATCCTTTATAAGTGTGTAATATGTATAAAGGCATAAAATATATAGCGATTTTCAAATTACACAAATGTTATGTTAGAAATATATGAAAATACACTAATGTTTTTTTTTTTTAATTTCCAAAGACGAAGACAAAACTACCGGATTTTTTAATACTGTTAAACAAAAATAAAGTAAATGTCTAAATACTAGAAAAATGAAAATTATGAAGTGCTTTTATAAGATTAACCCAATTTCTGAATTCATTCAAGAAAATAAGTGAGCATAAGCAAGTAATAAATATCATATTGTGAGCGATAATAACGCTGTTTATTGACTTATGTGGTGTATTATGAAGTTTTTTGTCGTGTATGATTCTTGTTTGTGAGTTTTGATGCGGCAGCCAAAAAAGACTGAAAAAAATATCTGTGATATTCAATATAGAATTAAAAGTTTCCTTTCTAGTTTAAATATTCGATCTGTTGTAAGTATAGCAGATACTAAAGTGGCTCATTGAACAGTCTTGCTAGGTATTACAAGAAAGAAAAATGTTGCTCTGCAACTGAGATCAGATTTTTGAGTAATTTCCAATATTTTTAAAACCAATTTCCAATTTTGTCGTTACAAATCTATAATTGTATATTTAAAAAAATACCGATTTTTCAAATCGTGTGTCAAACAAATATGAATCATAGAGTTTGTAACATTTATCGTACCGTACACTTAGTAGATATACTGACACAATTCGGAGTGTCTCATATGTTTGCGAGTAAATTTATATAGTCGTAACATGTCTCTTATGACCACAAACACTTGTATCATTGTTAACAAGTTATGTACTAACAATAAATTTGAAATAGGACAAAATCACGCATGTTAAAAACTGCGTATTGATACTTACATTGTAAAGCTAAGGAATTTGTTTGTTATGACGTATAATATCACTACAGAGAGTGATATGCGATAGAAATGTGTTTTATGCCTCTTAAATTCCTCGTTTGTATTTTTAAGATATACTTATATATAAATTTTTCCCTTACGAAATACTTTTATTCAATTCTGATAAAGTTTGAACGAGTTAGGATGTAGTTGTCGGGATATTTCGACGTGTTATTTTTGTTACGTATTTCAACATTGACAATTAAATTATTTATCATAAAAATAGATATCGGTTACCTATGCACTGTGATAAAATAGGCTTATATCAATATCATAATGCATTATACGTATGGTTTTAAAAAAACTAAGAATCCACCTCGCAACTTAACTCAAAACTTGAACATTTTGTCAAAAGGGGCAAATTAAATAACTGAAACGATTTCAATAGCATTCGAAAGTTAATGATGGTATGGATTTTTACTATTTTATTTTTCATTTACTAAATTTAAGTCTTCAAACAAGTGACAACAAGAGCTGTATAAAATTTAACCGAATAGCTTCAAGAAAATAAAAGTCATTCAGTTATATATAAAGACAAGTATTGTGCCTTGCTGTGTACTATACATAGGTAAATGCCAGTGCACACACGATCATTAAACCGAGTGCTTAAAAGCACTTAATAGAAATCTACCAATTGGCTGTTCTGTTAGACATGTTCTCGTAATAATTTACCTGATAGAATTTTATGGACACTGCTCCCCTTACGGTTGTTGCGTAAAGTTAATAGTTCCTCACGGCGGTTTTCACACTGCTAAATGAAATGTATTTAAACTCTCCAAATTTATAGTATTACCGCCTTATTCATAAGCTTTATTTAACTGGTGATTAGTTAAACAACATTTTGTCTTCTTCTTTCGTATGTCAAATCAATAATGACAGAAAGAGACAAATCAGTGTTTAGCTAACCAGTAACTAAGCAACGTTTATAAATAAGGCCGTTAGTATAGACAAATTACTACAGAACTTTGATTGTTTTTATATAATTTATAAAATGAGTAGTTAAAATATTTAACTAAATTTCTATGGAAGATACTCATTTATATAGACAATGCACTTACGTAATTGAATTATATCCGTCGTAATAATAATAATATAATATTAAAACGTCTGAAAATCATTTGGAATCATACCAATTGCAACTGCAATTTTCAAGTTATAGAAAAATCATCGTCATGACGTCAGATATCCTTTTATAATATACAAACTTTCAACCCTCATTTAACATCGCTAGGTGATGAATTGGGAAGTATTATTTCTTAGTGATTAATAGTTCATTAAGGAATTTCATGTAGACTCAGTGGTTTAGGCTATGCGGTATGTCACTCAGTCATTATATAAAATGTAATTAAGTAAATAATGATGACCTATTTCATAAAAAAAATATCATTCGTATTTCGAACGAGTATTTAATTAAAAAACGTGCGAGTATGGACGTTTATAAAATATTCAAATAACCAAAGTAACATGAATAGTTCTGTCCTGGATATCTGCTCCACCGAGATACGTTTAAGTGCAAATATAAAACATGTTTTAGCCTCGCAATAAAGTTTTACGATGATCCGAAACACGCATTTTTATATTTTTCGAGGTAACATAAAAATCTTATTTGACCTGCTCATTCGTTACGTAAGAAACGTTTACGCATATATTCAACATAAACTTCTAGTTTTACGAAACAAAATGTATTATCTGGTAGTAAATACTTGACCTTTTTAGGCATATATGACGGTGGCGTGTTCAATACAAATGTAAAAAGGTAAGAATGTTAGAACTGAAGTGGCTCAGTGGTTAGAACGCGTGAATTTTAACCGTTGATTGTGCGTGCAAATCCAGTGAAATTGTCACAACATAATGTGTACTTCAAATTAATTTCGTCGCCGGTGATGAAAACTTTTTATTAATCATGTGATGCCTAATGTCTCGGATGAAAATTTAAATTTGAATTCACCATCGCATTGGAGCGTCGTGGTGGAACAAGCTCCAAGCCTTTTCCGAAAAAAGAGAGGCTTAGGTACCTTAATAAGAATTCCTAATAATTAAGAATATAAAATAATAACAATGAAAATAAAATTTTCTTAAATTTCACTTTATGAATTTGAATTGGAACGTATAATATACATATATAAAATTATTATATCGTTCTAAATCGTTCTTAAAAGTCTATGACCCTTATAAATACACTGCTCATACATAATACTCTTTTTGTCACTGCAAATAAAAGAGTTTCCATGAGAGATGTCAAAAAACTATATCCCATATTTTGACATACGTTCCATTATTCAAATGTAAAACAGAGACGGTTATGTTTTTAATATTTTCTTCTCATAAAGTATAGCATATAAAACATTCGTCACGTCTCTACTATCTCTGTCTGTCACGTGGTTGATAGGATAATGGGGAAGCGCTCCGGAATTTTAAGTGACCCTTCACTTTATTACGAAAGATGAAAAAAATATACGTATTATATTAAATTTCTATAGTCAATTGAGTTGGATCTGTGAAGAGTATAATTATTATTTTCAGAATAGATTTATAGAAGGAACGGAGTATATCATAAAAGATAAACCCGTGGTTTTACTTGCGTGGAATTCGGTTTTTGACGAAAATCAATGTTTAGCAATTTCTTATGATTGAAGTAATTTCAATTTAAGTTTGAAAATATTAGAAATCAACGTCTAGTGTGGAGACTTTTGGACTTCAACGTAAAGTTCGATTCCACGGCACGCATCTTACCAAGTTATGGCCCTATTCATTAGTAAATTTTTCAATAGCTGTAATAGTATTGGCAAACATGTTTCGGATTCGATCTTTTACTACATAACCTATAATATATATGAAATAATCTTTAAAAAGTTGAATTACTTAACAAGCAACTCAATACCCAGACTCAATACTCAATAAGCAGCTATAATTTATGATGGTGAAGGAATTAAATAATTAAGTGACAAATGACAAAGAATACATAAGCAATTATAAAAATATGTTTTCTAGAGTCTGTTTCTATATATTTGTGAACGCATTAAAAAAAAAATTGGTTGAACTTAAGCTATATCTTCTCATAGCATAAATAAACCTTTCACTATGTATATTGAGTGTTAAATGATATTTTTTACATATAATTTGCTTACTCGGTGGTAGAGCTTTCTGCAAGCTCGTCTGGGTAGGTACCACCCACTCATCAGTTATTCTACCGCAAAACAGCAGTACTTGGTATTGTTGTGTTCCAGTTTGAAGGGTGAGTGAGCCATTGTAATTATAGGCACAAGGAACATAACATCTTAGTCTCCAAGGTTTGTGGCGCATTGGCGATGTAAGCGATGATTAACATTTCTTACAATGCCATTTTGTGTTGGTGACCACTTACCATCAGGTGGCTCACATGATCGTCCGCCGCCCTATACATTAAAAAAAAAACAAACTCACACACATACGCACACGTACTCACGCGAACGCACGTACGTAAACACGTATTTTATTTTTGTATACTACGCTGCTAATAAAAAGTACTAACTACTTTGATATTTTTTATGTTTCCTTCATAGCATATTCACGATAAAACATGATCGCATAAAGTAGATGCTATTAAGTATCAATAATAGTTCACAATGCCACACACAAGAGTGTAGAAATTAAGTAAAAAGCGAGTAGTATTACCACGATGAAATCAAGGGAACGCTCGACGACGCCCTCGTCGCATATCGGGGGATTTAAACAAAGTGCCATAATCGTGCAATTTTGCAGTTTAATGGCACTCAATACGTGCGCTGCGACGGAACTCGCTGAGATAATGGCTGTATGAAGTGATATTGCTCACGCTGTTTCTGAATAAGTTTGATACTTTAAAATATTAGAAAGCACCTAATTAACTTTTTCTGGAACAGTAATCGCTTATAGATGTCATAGCAATAAGATTAGCTATTTCACTGTCTCTGTAAGTCTTAATAATTAAATAAGGTCCTCCAGACCGATTTCGGTCACGGCGGCCAATCTCAAGGGAGATTAGCCAACTGCGCAGGACATATTATAGTGCACAAGTGTGTGCGCAAACACAGGTGCACTCTCTTTTCCTTAGCTCTCATAATCCAATAGGACGGCAATCCGACACGACCGGAAAGAGTTCAGGCGCAGGACCAACGGCTTAACGTGCTTTCCGAGGCACGGGAGTGTACACACTTCCAACTTCCAGACTCCGGGCTGCTACTGAGAATTATCTGACAGAAAACCCCAATAACTATTTATTGGCCCGACCTGGGAATTGAACCCAGGACCACCGGGTCTGCGGCCTTATATCTAGCCACTAGACCAACGAGGCAGTCAAATACGAGATATATTATTAACATAAATTGCAAATTCAATAGTTGCTTGGGTTTGAACCCGCGAAATTCAGTAAATATTCATTTATTCTATAGTCTGTCGGCCTGTCTATGAATTTAGAGGTAGAAATAAAAGCTATACAAAAAATATATCTGTGCCGCTTAAGTGAGTATAAATATTATATACGATCCTATAATTTAAAAAATAAATTTAGAGCCTCCATTCCTTTCGCGATTCTACCGGTTTAAAGCGTATTCATAAATTCAGAAAGCGTTGAATCCAGTCGACTTCAGTTCCACACCTGAAGAGAGGCTGAATTTTCTTACTCCATCTATGTCTTGGCACTAAATGTATTTTGTAATAAATGTGAATGTGGTATGCGTTTGTAAGGCGTTGCTTGTAAAGTGTTAAATACGTTATTTTTATAACATTCCATATGTCCTAAAGTCATCATAGCAGAAGTGTGATCACGGCGGCAGATGTCAAGGACTGATCAACTGTCAAAATCATAATCAAAATATGCTTTATTCTTATATAGGTAGGAATTTTATTACAGAATCGAATACCCTTTAGCCCATGGAAACTAAAATATTTTACCTCTTATAATTTCACTGAAACAATAAGCCGAAGAAAAGCAAAAAAATATGTACATTGGAAATGCTGCAAGTCGTAATTCAACTCACTAACTTGAAAAGGGAGAACAAATAAAATCGTTCAAGTTAAACGATCATCTATAAATAAATGAAGGAAACAAGATTCTGAATAGTTGAAACTAAACGAATGTTCAGACTTTTAAAATATTGACCTATTTTTCTATTGTACTACAACATGTTTTTGGTTAGAACAATAGGTGTCGTTGCGGGTCTAAATGCAGGCCATTAAAAGGGAAATAATTTCTGAGTCCTGGCCCGAGTTGCAAGCATTGTTGTTAGAACTGATTAATTATATTCATGTATGTAGGCTATTTGCATTTACTGTGTAAGAGAGATTCTCTCGCTGGATTAGGTTTCGTAATATGAATATTCAGTTGTAAAAATTTGTAATACAGTACAGCAGTGCCGTGAGAACCAGTGGAATATTGACAACCGACTTATGGTGATGTACTATTTTGATGTGTGTATTCTTGAAATTATATAATTATTATGGTCAATATGTCATGTCACTTTCTGATTTCTCACAACCGCTTTCTAAAGTGACTTTTGTTTGTCATTGCACTAAAATCGTATTCTTTTTATTAAATAGAATAACTAGCCAATGGATCAACTAAAACATTAACCATTCCTTATATCGCCAATACACTACGAACTAAGATGTTGACCCTTGTACCTGTGATTACTAACTCACTCACTCTGCAAACTGGAACACAACAATGCTATTACCTACTGTTTAGCAGTAGAATATGCGGTCCCTTTTTTTTTTACGCTGGGAATTCGTTTTACTCGTTTCCCTCCACGGGAAACAGTGGGGGGGGGGGTATGTGGGGCTCGCCATATGTCCAGGGCACCGAGTTTGCCCCGGTCATCGGAATACCCACTAAAAACCCAGCGGTACCCTTCCCGTCTTAACGGGAGCGCAACGGGATCGCTTGCGCATGCTACCGTGAAAATATGCGGTCCCTACCCAGACAACCCGCAACCCACAAAGGTGTAAAAAGTAAAGGTTCAAAAATACAATTTTTTTATATAATTACTAGTGCTGTGCTATAATTAATAAAAATAAAATAAATTATTTTATTACTATAATAACACACACGCGCAAACACACACACACACACACAAACACACACACACGCATATGGATACTGGTAAAAAAATACGTAACTATTGATTTGAAATTAATTTTCATAAAAAAAAAAATGTACAGACAGAACCAATAGATTTATATAGTAGTATAGAGGAGAAGAAAGCCAATTCAATAACACAAGACCACGGTCAACGTTCAGCCACATCACAGGCTTTCGCAATCGTCAATCTAGATTACATGTGTGGGTAATTAATCTTATTTTGGCCGATAATCCGTCTCACAGGAGCACAGGCATCGTTACGTATTCACCGCCAACCCGGATTTATCTTCTAGTACATGTAGATTATAGATTTAATTATGGAATGAAGAAAATGTTTTAAAAAAAATAATGTTTTAGTATTAGCTATAATAAAAATTAAATAAGCTACTTCATATTGCTTATTGATTGTTTTTTTCGTGCTTGACTCTTTGCTATGAGCTATGCATTTTTCAATAATCTTACAATAAAATCATGTTTATGATAAAATTATCTCAAAGTCTGTAAGGTAAATTTATATTTATCTTATCCGGTTTATGTCGTTGTAGTAACTGGTGAAAATTCTTGTAAAATTATTCCAGTGTATTAAAAGTGCACGTCAAGCTTTAATGGTATCTATCAAGGTTAGAACGAGGTTAGTCGTGTTCTTTTATTTTTATTATCTGATGTTATTGTATGATTTTTAAATAATTTTTTACAATGTACAGAAACACGATTTCTACTGTTTTATGTATAGATAAAAGAACTCGTAGTTTATTCAAAAATACAAACAAAAGGATTGTCTTATTGAATGAATGTTCCCCTATAATACGGGCCTCGCTTACAAATCAAACAACTCATCAGGCAATCTAAACATAAGTTCTTCCATTCCAGAAATCAAAGGTGTTTTTGAAGTACGAGTTTTTGGAAGCAGTGTTTCTTGTCAACTATATTATCCTGAGTGTTTTAAACGATTCGTTCATCTACTGGCTGGGCTTAGCCCAAGGTTCCAGGTTCAAATTCCAATACGGACCAATAAATAAGTTATTCGGATTTTCTGTTAGGAATTCTTAGTAGCAGCCTGGAAATTGATAGTTGGTGATTGGTGTACCTGAACTCTTTTCGCACCATTCCGTCGGACTAGGACAGTTGCAAAGACCTACATACAGATAAAGTATTACTATGAGTATTATGAGTAGTAGCAAAGTTGTTAAAAATATTGGCGTTAAATCCTTTACTACTAAATAAATAAAACAAATACACTTACGTTATGGCGTAGAGCTCAGCCTGTGGCTTAGCTTTGTTTTTTTTTTTTTTCTTTTTCGTGCATGGTTTTCTCGTTCCATATTTAAACATTAAGCCTCAGAATGTCTTTTGAAAATAGATCGTTCTATCTTTAATAAAGAATCAGTAATCGCTTTATAATATGTCAAAAGAACTGTTCAATTAAGCGTGAAATAGGGTCACGTCATGTCAACCAGTGAGGCGTTCCGAACTGAAGTCTATAGGATTAATAACTGCCAAATAGATCTCTTATAACGACATGAAAATATCCAAGTTGATATCGAATGGAGTTATCGATATCAAGGAGTAGATTGGTTTCAACTGGGCTCCTCGATGGAAAAATATTTATTTTTCTTTTAATTTACCTCCATATAATCCCATATTAATATAAATAACTTGTAACCATATACTTTTGTAACTATATTTTTTTTATGAAAGGGAGGGCAAACGAGCGCGAAACTCACCCGATGAAAAGTGACTACCATCGCCCATGGACATCTGCAACTCTGCTTAAATATAATAGAACTAACTATAGTCCGGAATGCATTACAAGGTCTCATTATTTTTTTGTAAATACAGGGTGACTGGTGAATTACTATCGATACTCGAGGACGTGATATTTGACGATCATATATGACAAAATAAAAATTAATATAACATAAATATTAATAAACTTCTAAGAAAAGTTAACCAAAAGTTATGTAATTAATTACGCATCGTGTGAACACCCTAGCTGCGTTATCGACACAAAACAGTTATGTAGGTAGGTACATTTAGTTATCGCGTGGTAGTTTACCTACATCCAAACGCCGCGCGCCGCCGCGTGTTAACAGGGTAGCAGGCTACCTTAGATAAACAAAAATGATCCAATTCCCTTCATACTTTAATCCTGGCTTAGGACAGGCAAAAATACCAAGATATTTCATTCGTTTAAGCAACCAATTTATTGACTAGGTAAATGGTGTGAACTTGACACAAAAAATAATATAAACTGTTTACCTATCTTGGTATTTCCGGCGTATTTAAAAATGGAATCATACTTATTTACAACAATTGTCAATCATTAAACTACCTATTTACCTACATAACTACACTAACCTTAACAAATGTTCAAAGTGAGCTCCTTCTCGTGTGATACACAGTTCGGCACGTTTACGCAAATTGTCTTTCACACGATTTAATACGAATGGGTCACTTTTAATAGTTTCGAAAGCACTAGTGATTTTTAATTTCAACTCCTCTCTGTTGACATACTCTGTAGCATACACAAGACGTTTTACCTCCCCCCATAAATAGAAGTCCAGTGGAGTGATATCTGGAGAGCGAGCTGGCCATGGCACAGGCCCTCCGCGCCCTATCCAGCGATCTCCAAACGTATTGTTTAAGTACTCACGTACCTGCGTCTGATAGTGCGCGGGTGCTCCGTCGTGTTGATAAAATAAGTTTTGGAGATTGCTCAGTGGTACATCATCGAGCATGTCATTCACCGCACTGTTTAAAATGGCTAAGTATGACACAGCATTGAGTCTTCCTTCGATGAAATACGGCCCTAACAAACAGTTATTTAAAACACCAGCCCACACGTTAACACTAAACCTGTGTTGATAAGCGTCCTGTCGCGTAACGTATGGATTGGAATGACTCCACCAATGTTCATTGTGTACGTTAAAAATACCTAACTTAGTAAACGTAGCTTCGTCCGTGAACAATATGTTTTTGTCCAAGTATTCTGCATTTGTCTATTGATAAGCCATACTTAATTACTAATAAGTAATAACGGGTCACACGCACACACGACAGATTAGGTATACGCGTAAGATCGATCGCTAGGCGCGCGCGCGGGAAGACGGACGTACAGACCTTACGGCGGCGCTCGCCCGACTAACGCCACGGGGCGGGGGTTGGGAGTAGCGACACACGCGTGCGGCGGCGTGGTGTTGTATCAGCACGCCGCCGCACGCGCCGCCGGCAAGGCTGGGAACGTGTCCACACTTTATTTATTTATACGGAAATTTGGTCAAAAATTAAGTACCTATTTTTTTTTACATAATTCGAATGAGAATCATGTACCGAGTATTCTCCTTAAATATTGATAGTAATTAACCAGTCATCCTGTATACGAAACGCTCCTTATATAGGTGACGTACCTAGCTTGTAGGACCATAGGTTGTATTGTATGTTTAAAGTTTCAAGACAATGTTATAAAAATGAGTAAACGCATAGAATATGAACTAAACGAATATTAGGCATTTTACATTTATAAGATTCAATTAGTAGCACTTAAAAAATCAAATAAAATTTTAGTGTTGTGCGATATATGTGTTATATATTTTATATTTGGATTTTAATGCAATCATACTTTTATTTTACTTCGCTTCACGTTTCGGGAAAGTTTTTCGACTGATCGCCGCGCTCCCAATAGCGACGATTGTACAAGTTATGAATATGTGAAAAAAAAAAACTTGTAATGCAGTGAAGGTAATATGATTCTGTGAAAACCCGAATATGAAAACGTATTAAGTAAATATATCATAATAATAATTTTGTTTCATAATATATCATTTACTTGGCGGTAGAGCTTAACATAACACTTCACGTATTCTACCTCCTTACAGCAATACTTAGCACTGTTGTGTTCCGGTTGGAAAAGTGAGACAGATTAAACACAGCCCAAAGCAATGGATGGTTAAGATTACTTACAGCAACAATGTCTAAGGGCGGTGGTGCCTACGAATTTGGAATTAATAGAAATGTTTCTTGTGGTCTGTCTTTTTCAAACATTCATTCAACAAATTGCGGGCGTACATTCGGCTAATTAAGAAACCAACATAGTATACAGTACTACTACCAATCTAAGATATTTTTATTTTATTTTTATTTTTATCTTATTATGTTCAGGAAACAAACAGTACAAAGCGACACATTTGTACAAAAAATACAAAGACAAAACAATGACCAATACCATTTCCCAAAGTACACATTAATGAAAAAAGAAGTGTAAATTACAAAACTAAATCAAAAATTAACAAAATAGTTAAGTGAAAATTAAACAATAAAGACTATAATGGTATAAAAATGTAAGGCTTACCCTACCTATGTATATCAAAGTCATGCCCTCCATTACACCACTAATCGTATGGGATTCCGTTGATGCCTTTAATTAATAGCCCACGTGTCCCTCCCCGATCTTCTGAGACGATGGTATTATGTCAAAGGACTTTGTCTTATAAATTACAACACAAAATTAATGAATACATTAGAACCATTAGGTGCATGAAGCAATTTACATAGCAATTTACATAGCAAGCATATTATACAAACATATTATATAAAATTGAAATTTGGAAACGAAGCATATTCATAATAATTGCAATCACATACTAGGTCCTTATTATAAATAGAATCAATTATTAATATATTAACATTAAAAAAAAATCTTTTAGTTCGTTTAATCGGTCAAAGTAGTTCGTGTATTTTTTTATCAAAGTATAAAAAATAAGGGACGTCATTACTTCCGGGTTTTCTACACACCGCCATCTATTGAGAAATGGACGTACTACATTTGGATAAATTCTCGAGGAAATTTACATGGAAATGTTATGTTGTTAAAGCAACAGTTCTCGACTTAATACATAGATGGCATATATTTCTAAATTATAAAAATATTAAAATTAAACAAAAAAAAACTTTACGAAGTAATCTATATAATATAATGTTTTATAAATGTTAAATTAGGTTCAAATAGCTATAATTCTAATAACAGATTAATTAAGTAGTTTTTACTTTTACAACAAATATAATGTAAATTAAATTAATTATAATAATTATTTTATATTTTGCGTTTTATAACAGAAACTTACAAAGTAACTTTTAGTACGAGCGTTGATATATTTAAAATTATTTCTTATAAATAAAAAAATGTATAATATTTATATATAAATAAATATAATTAAAAATAAAATTGCTCAAAAACTTTCCATAAACCATTGTAAAAAAAGTTGTTCCAATAAGTGTAGGTAAGTCCATCTATTAAAATTCCTATTTTAACAATCGAATGCAGTTGACAATGCTATTCATGATTACACAAAGTTATATTCAACCCAGGTTATTCTGAATCAAATACATTCCTCATTCATGAAAATTGCCTTCATCCATTGAACTTCGCGACCCTATGTCGCCTTGTCATATCGATGGCGTCTTCGCGCATGCGCGGTACGCATGCGTTACGCCATTTCTGTGTACTATGTTGAGTTTAATCGCGTAGATAGAATCTGTCAAGCCTTAATAATAAGCTTTCAGTTGATTTATATCAATTAAATTGCATTTAATTAATAATTAAGTTTAGTTAGATCAGTGTAAAAAAATCAATCCGCTTATTGAATAATTTTTTTTCATCGCAACAAAAAACGTTATTTTATTGTCAATGAAGTATATTAGGGCGTGAATTTTGTGTGGATACAGAAGATTTTAGAGTCCAATATCAACAGGTAGGTCTTTATGTTTACTTTTAATTAGTAAAAAGGTTGCAAAGCAATTGGGTAACGTGGGAGTTACTCCAGACGATACGCGTGGGTGGAGTATTACACCGTAGACGGTCATCAATAAATAAAGAAATTGAAGTTATATCACTGGATTGTTAGATCACGGTCACATTAAGGCACTCTAAAACCAGCCCCAATATTTTTTATAAATTTTTTTTTATGCATTTTTTAAATTTCATTTTATGACTGAATAAGAATTGTATTAGTACTAGTAGTTCAAATAATCTGCATGTGTAAATTAAAAAAACTCAGTTCAATTATTAAACTTAATTTTTTTTTTATGACAAATTATTTGTATTATGTATATTAAACATAAAAGCATAAATAATTAAAGTGAGCAAATGTTATTTCAAACGTGAACATACGCAAACATTAGCACGCTTAACGTGAACGCAAACTTTTATATTCATTAAGGGTTGTTCACACAAAATCGATATTGGCAATTAAGTGTTGCTTTTGGGTCGGTGCGCCTGTCCTACATACGACGGTGAAAATTAACTGTATATGGCGTTCAGTGTTCTCGATATTATCAGAAAATTGAATCCTTGTTCATGTAACTGTGAATATTAATAGACGGCTGCGCGAAATATTGTTCTTCGAAATGAATTATTTGACCAACTTGAATAATGAAATTATTTTATCTGTCCACTGACGTCATAAGCCACGATTTTAATTGTAACTTTTTCTTTGTTTTTAATTATATTAGGTTTTTTGAGTAAAAAAGTATTTATATGGTTGTATATTTGTAAGAATAATAATTGTACCTGAAAAATTAAAACAGTTTAAAATTGGACTCATTGTACACTTACAAATAAAATTACAATTACCAATACCAAAATTTTACATTCGTGTATTTTTAAATAAATAAGGCTTATCATATTCGGCAATTCTACTACTAAATTTTCACTCTATCGCAATCGAATCGAAGCGTGATCGTTGCCGTTTATCCGTTTTCCTATTATTTAATTTAATTATCGACTATTGGCATAAAAGTTCACAATTAGAGATAGCGGCACTGAGCGCTTTCTATCGACTGTATCACGGCGAGTGCTCAGAGGAGCTATTCACCCTCATTCCTGCTTCCCCTTTCCTTCACAAATCTACGCGTGCTGGCTCTCGATGTCACCGACTAACTGTGACATCAATTCCATCGCGCACGAAGAAATTTGGCAACTCTTTTCTTTGTCGCACCTCTAAAACATGGAATTCGTTACCAGCACACGTGTTCCCCTCCTCTTATGACCCGGGTTCCTTCAAACGAGGCGTGAAGAGGCATCTTGCGGGCCGGCAAGGCGGGGGCGGCTAGTGCAAGTCATTCTTCCTGACTGCACTAGCCGTCGTCGCGTTTGGACTTTACTATCACTTACCATCAGGTGAAGTAGAGTCATATGCCATCCCGGGAACCATAAAAAAAAAAAAAAAACAACGGTTTTGACACAACGGTATATGTTAACATCATATCGGTTTGTTTCCGATCCGAATAAATATAGAATAGTCAAAGTTGGATCGGAATTGAATCGGGAACGTATAGAAGTATTTATAGATTAGTATAGTAGAATTCGGACCCTGTATCGTATAAATGATATTCGTTGATGTTTCTATGAAATTTATGCATATTATAATTGCACAAGATTATTACATCATTTTTGATTAACTATCATAAATAAATACAAATAAAAATTAAAAATACTGTACAAATCGTAACCGCGTGAAAGGGAAAATGCTGCTAGCATTCTCTCTTTGAATCGCAATACCGATTCTCTGGGCGAAAATTGAACTAGTCCTCCCGTCACCAGTAGAGGCAATAAGGCGGAGTGTAACATTTTTGATGAAAGTTTTTGCACTATTACTCCAAGGATATAATTAGATTAACTGTCGAGTTTCATATCGGTTCTTCTCGGTGGAATTTCAATTACGAATCGACGGTAGCTTTACATCAAAATTAAAATTGTAATATAAGACTGATGATGAAAATTTTCATTCAAAAGAGAGTCTTGTGAGACAAGACTTAATTAAAAGTTAAGCTCGGAGTGTATATTATATATAGAAAAGAATCGGGCAGAAAGTAAGTTGCTCCGCTTTTTTATAATTATAAAATGAAGTACTAAAAAGTATCTTATATAACGATAGTTGCTACTTGATTGATGATATTATAAAAAAACGTGTGCGTCTCGGGACGCTCGACAGAAGTGATAATACTTATTATTAATTATAATATATTAAATATAATTTAAATTAGTACTTGAGAGTTGCTAAATTATTATAAGTACTATCTATATACGCTAGATGGCGTTAGATTGGTAACTCTCAGGTAAAGCAGTCCGCGTCGGTAATAGTGGCACCGTAACGCGTTACGTTACGAAGAGGTTTACCCTCCCATAAGAAGTTATCACTTCAATAAAAAAAAAGAAATTGTTCATCGTTATTATAAAAAACTAGTGGTCGACAATTTCGACAGCCAATTGTTGATATTAAAAAAATTAATAGAAGTATATATACATATTTAATTTTAACATTTATAAACATGTATTTGTAATTTTTTTTAGTATAATTAGTATTGTTTTGAATTCTTAGTTACGTTGAAAATTGCATAGATAAATTAAATTACTAAATTTGATGTTTTATGCGGAGTCGCCAGCTATTGCTTACAGAGTTCATTTTTTTTTTGAGTATCTTTAATTATGTTTGTTAGAGGAAAGTTTTAATGAAGCCGTTTGTTTTTATTGACTTCAAGATTTATAACAGGAAATAAGTCAAAGACGAAAGAAGACGAAGAAGAAAAATAAGAGAGAACATGTAATTATTTTTAAGGAATTCCTTTTTTTATAATAATGACGATTAAAGGCATTTAAGTATTAATATTTAAAAAAAAAGACTAGTCATTCAACTTAGAAACACAATTTCCAACGTGGAAATTAAGCGCACGAGTTGCTTGTAAAATAAATTATTATTCAAGTAAAATCTTATACTTTTTAAATAATGACTTCCCTTATCCTATGCTGACTTTCATTACGTAGCTTCCTGCCATTAGATAAGTATTTATACAGAGGTTTTTATTCAAGTAAATAAAAAATATATGGTTGTGACAGTAGTGTTCGCTTGTATGATATTACAAAGCAATATAAACTTTATTGTTTTTGTTACATTTTCTTCGTTCTAAAACTTAACATAGTAGTAGGTCTTAGTATTGTTATGTTCCGGTGTTAATGTGTTTGAGTCAGTAACAACAGACACAAGGGACATACAAACTTAGTTCCCAAGGTTGGTGGTACATTGATGTATGGAGTGGTTAATATATCTTTCAGCTCCAATGTGTATTGGCGTTGGTGGTCATTTACAATCAGGTGACCCATTTGCCCGACCGCAAAACAATTATATAAATTTGATTGAACATTTTGATTTCAAAACTATAACTTAATAATATTAAATTAGCAATCCTTGTAAATACATATATAAATTTATTATTGTATCCCAAAAACGACTCACGATTTGGCTCACATTTTGTTATTAGCTAAGGATTTGCTTTTCTCTTTCCTGAATAAACGTAAGTTTTCATAAAATATAACTATGTATTAGAGCCAAGCAAAGCTTTTAAAACATAAAACCTTGCTTATAAGCGTTGCTTAGCGGCTGATTAGAAAAAATGCCATGTCTTCTTCTTTCGAATGTCAAAACGATACTGACAGAAAGAGAGAAATCAGTGTTTAACTAAAGAGCCGCTAAGCAAAGTTTAGAAGATCTTAAAACTTGAAAACTATTTTAAAATTAAATAAAACTCAATTGTCAGTTACGTATTAATAAGTCTAGTAAAACAGAATATTTCAGTTGCAATTATAGTTAATGGAAAATACTTTTCTTGGTGTCTCTTTGGACTAATAGCATATTTGGTCAAATCTGTCGGTCGGCATTTCGTCAATTAGGTAGCAAAATAAAGCCAAACTAAGTTATATAAAAATTTCGCATTGAATTTTTTTGCCTGGACTAATAAACTGATGAAAATAATTTTTTATTTTGGTTCAAAAATTAGTTCAAAAATTAGGTATAAACCAACCTAAAAAAATTATGTACATTAATTTCGATGACATATTTATAGCTTTTATAAATACTTCGCAAAATAATTAACTACGTACAATGAAAACAAAACGCTATTAATAAGGTGATTAAGCACTTGGGCCAAACGTTATTTCATTTTCGCTACGGCGACAGGAATTTCTTTCATTTCCCGCTGTCAGTCGCTGTCTGAACTCCGTAACGGGAGGTTGTAGCATAAACACTGCTATAAAATTTTCATCAATTTAAATTTTTGTAGTCCTTAACATGGATTTAACAAGGCACTTCAGTTTAGACGAAGTAAGTGTTTAATGTTACGTAAATATTTCGTAATTTTGTTAATGTAATCTTTTTTTATTAAGTTTTGGTTTAAATTTTTGATCGAGTGGGTTTGAAAAGGATGTTTTTTTAGTTTTGGTTTATTTATATTTTAATACCGTGTCCGTGCTATTTTTGATTAATTTTTATTTGTTTAATTTGACCATTAACCGTAATACTAAGCATTATATACCCAATATATATCTACGTCATCATTAAATTAAGTAAATAAAAAATATTTGTATATATATTAAATTGGAAGCGAGAGAATTGAAGGATGTATGTATATGTATGTATATACATTATACATATGATCCTCTGATCAGTACTTTTGTCACGTGCAATATTTTGGAAGTTGATGTCATATTTAAATTTCTAAAACAAATTTTAAATTACATTTTTGTTTTTATGATATTTGATGTAGATGATGATGCATATTAAAATCAAGGTACAGTGGTATTGAAATATATATCGATTACTTTAATGTTCCACCAATCCGCATTGGAGCAGCGTGGTGGAATAAGCTCCAAAACCTTCTTCTCAAAAGAGGAGAAGAGGCCTTAGCCCAGCAGTGGGACATTCACAGGCTGTTACTTTACTACAATGTTTTATATTTCGAATTGTGAAGAACAATAAAAATCAATTCTTTATTATTTTAATAATCACAAAGTATATGTAGTTGTGATAAAATATGATGTATGTATAACTCAAAGGGTTGGGTCAAAGCGAGATCCAATTATGGAGTCCAATTATTCGTTTGGCAATTTATTGAAAAATCGCTGAGATACTGCTTTGTACAGTTTGAAATAAATTTAATTTGTATTTTATGTGAAATTATTTTTCCTTTGTATAAAACCAATTGCACTTAATTGGGCTGCGGTTTTGTCACATTTCTCTTTCATACATTAATTCTGTGTTTAAAATGTTTACTAAATTATTTATATACTGAAATAACAAGTCGAGGAGAGTGACCTTAACTAATGACATCTATGATATTACTTATATAATATATACAACTATATTATATACATATATAAAATAAAATAATGATAAAATCTTATTTCTTTATACATTTCGGTTAGCTAGTAATATTATTTTTTAAATTTGTTTTAGTCGTCAATGCGAAGCGGAGCGCTTGTTGCAATGGAGGCGGAGCCCGACCTCAGTACCTTCGAGAACAAATCAGGACTTGCTGAGGATATGAAGTTCCTTGCATCGATGCCTGAACTCTGTGATGTCACGTTTCTTGTAGGTGACACCAGGGAACCGGTATGCGCTGTCAAAGCAGTTCTGGCAGCTAGAAGCAGGTAAGAATAGTATTAAAATAAGGTTACAATTCGCTGTCGCTTCTTAGGTGTAAGGTTCTAAGATCTAGTCAGCCAGTAAAATTATAAGCACAAGTTTATTATATGGTTTGAAGGGTGAGTGAGCCAGTATAATTACAGGCACAAGGGGCATAACATCTTAGTTCCCAAGGTTGGTGGCGATATAAGCGATGTTTAAAATCTCTTACAATGCCAATGTCTATGGTTGTCTATTCAGTATCATCTTAAAACATTGATGGAAAAAATGTTTTTCTTCTAAGAGAGACTTAAAAGGCCTTATAATATGTATAGAACCTTTTAACACATGTACTTGGAAGCTTTTTGCTCGAGTGTCTGAAGTTGGCTTAGAAGGTTAAGTGGGTCTTACTCGTAACTATGGTACAATCGATGAACTATAAGAATAACGCTTCGGGAAAATAATCTTTGGAGAAATAAATTTAGTATACTAGTTGTTAGTCTCAATAATATGTGTTTGTGATTATTTTATATAATAATTTGATTATTTTTCGCTTGCTCTTAGCCTATTTAGTGTGACGGACGTATGTTACGTTTTTGATTGGATGCGATTAATAAAAACTCTTTTATTTTGGTATCAAACTGCATGAGCTATCATAGCCATGTATAAAAATAATATTCAAAATAATGCTGGAAACTGCACCTCAAATCTCAATCCGTGCAATGCAGTTCAGTATTAGAAACACAAGCGCAAGAGCCTAATAAAATGGAATAAAATTGATCAATGATCCATTTTGCTGAGTATATTTTATCGTATTATCATATACTATATACGAATTCATATACGAAGGTAAACATCAATACCATTAAATTCTTGAAAACTGAAAGTTGTTCCATAAAAGTGGAGTATCTGATGTCTTGACTTATTCAATTAAAATCTATGAAATTAAGAATATGCAAATTTCTACCATCGACAAATTATTCAGCGCTTGTTTTAATATTAATTGATAATTAAAATGTATGCTTTCCCGTAATTGGATTTTAGATCTTGAATAATATTACGTTTTTGACACTTCAGTTGAAGAGAAGTTCTCAATCTTATATTAATATACATGATAATTTACATATATTACTTTTATATAAATAATGATCTAAGAGTACATCGGTTGTCTAAAGAAACGATTAATATTCAACGACCAGACGACTTTTATTCGTCTGAGTTAGGCGTTTTGATTTTTTTTTTTTGGATCATTTTAATATATGTTATTGTAAGAGTTTATAGTAATTTAGATAATAGCTTTGATGTCTTAACGGTTAAAATTATTTATTTAAAAAGAACTAATCTTCACGGGCGTTTCCTTTTTGGTATTTTATTGGCTAATTTTTGATTTTATGATATTATTTCTCATAATATAGACTTTTTTTATAATATACATACATGGAATCAGAATCTTGTTTTATTTTATTGGTTTAGACATAAGCTGGTGTCCATTTTTTATATATACGACTTCTATATTAACCCAGATCTTGCGAACCAAGTTGTCTTCCATGATGGGCTGCTGAGATTGTAAATAAGCCCAAATAAAAAAATTGCAGAGTATTTCAAAAAATGCTATATCAAGCACCAAGCCCTCAGAGAAAGAAGGAAGCCGCACCGAGAGAAAACAAACTACGGCTGTTTTTGAAAAGATCATCGGAGCCTCTCTTGAATCTTCAGAATGCTGCCCAACAGGTACTCTAATTGTATTCATGGAAACATTAATTCAATGAAATCATTCGATTAGAAATGTTATATCAACTAAACATAACCGTACGACCAATCCAAAATTACGTTATTTGGAAATCATTCACTCAGAACGGCTAATGATTTATATAACCATACCAACCAATATTATATTAACCAATAAATTCAATCACGCACCAATAATTTGTATGAGCTGTTGATGATTAAATTATACAATGAAAGGAGGCAAGAAACGTGATAATTATGATTTAATTACAATAAGGCGTTATGTTATATTAATGTCAACTAAATAATTCTTTGTAAAAAATAATCATAATATTATTTTTAATAATAATAAAAAATAATATTATGATTATTTTTTCTAAACAAAACGTCATTACTTGTATTAACTGATAGAACGTCATTTGTTAAAATTGAAATCTAATTTTCTTGTTTTAAAAAGAATTATAGACGTTTTAAATGGGGTTATTTTGCTTAATCGGTTTCTTAAAAGAATTAAATTTTTTAACGAATTATATTTTTATCATGTTCACTCCAGAGATCGACTTTCGCGCAGCAATTGGCTCCAATACAAGAGGTAAATCAAAATTGACGGCGTGGTAGGAGATTTTATTGAAATGGGTTAAAATATTTCATCTTAATTCACTTTTGAAACACAATTGATTGTAGTTTACAAGTTACTTTAATACTGTACAGATTGGATTTCTTATAATTTAATATTGATACTTTTAATAATGTAAAATTATTGCATGTTATACTTTTGTTTCTTTTCAACCTCAAATATGACGGGACATTTTATTATTTGAATAGTATTGTTGATTTTCAACGGTTTTTTTGGGTTTCTTAATTACGTGTCAGATCATACTTCATTTCTTATACTTACGCACATGTTTAGCACCAATGGCATGTTCTGTCTGTGCTTAGTTATTACTTAGGCACAGGATTACTTTTTTTATATCAATGCTTCTTACAATAATTTTTAATTCGTAATGGAACATCGTTAAAGTTTTCGGTGTCGTTTTTCTTTACTGATCAATTTTTACTTTTTTGGCAGTTCATTCTAGTAGAACAATTTAATTGAGATATTTTTATGACACATACATTATGGTATATAGATAAAATTACGTTTATTTTACATTAAAATATATATTTTTTATTGTTATTTACAAGGCTGTAAAATGAAAACTACCTTTTATGTTATGTGAATTTAATGTACTAAAATCTTATATTACTCTGTTATATGAGATTATTTATTCGTTCAGCCTTCATCGCAGCAGCATCAGACATTAATCATTGAAGAATTTGAGCCCGACGTATTTCGTCAGCTGATTGAATACATCCACACTGGTTGCGTCACTCTACAACCAAGAACGCTTCTGGGTAAGTTAAATTTGTTACATTATTTATTTAATCATTACAATTTTTACTTAGAACTGGATCCGTCTCTATGTAAACTTCAATGTTCAATTCGATTTGCCAATACAAATAAAATGAATCAATCGTTGTCGCTCGTGTCATGTAAATATAGTTTTCTACTTAGCCTTATACAGAACTTTGACATATAAAATGTAGTAAAATACACTTCAGAATTTCCTATTACTTTTAATATAATCTATACTAATATTACAAAGGGTAAAGATTTGATTTTTTGTTTGTTTGTTACGATTTAACTCAAAAACTACTGGAACTATTTTAAAAATTATTTCACTATTAGAAAGCCACATATGTATTTACCGAGTAACATAGGTTATATTATATTTAAATCAAATTAGAGATCCCTACCTAAAATGAAACAATGTAACCCAAATGTATCAAAATGTTGCCTATAAAAGTCATTAATTTTCGTAAGCTGCGAAAACTATTGACGATATATAAAAATATGGTATTCTATGTACGTGTAAATTCCACTTTAAACTATTCGGAACGGACTTTTGGTTTAGAAGTTATTAGTTAGAGTATAAAAATTATCTAAGAAAGAAAAATGTCACGGTTTGAACAAACTGTAACCGTCCTACGTTTAGTCTATTAACAAATACTCATTTACGTTAAATAATAGTTTTAAAACTTTCGCGGACGAAATCGCGCGCGATGTGCTTTATTATCGAGTATGCTACATGTTGTTGCTAAGATAATCTCTATTTACAGTTGAATGTCTAAGGTTAGCGAAACTAAATTTGACCATGATCTTTCACTCTCTTAGTACTTCTAATCAATAGACAGCTGGACAGATATTTTAATATAACTTTATTTAAAAACGTTAATCAAATTTCATTTATAAATGGCAATGTAAAACCATTTTCAATTTAAATTTCACGCACTTCAAAGTAAATCAAATTTGAGAGAGAAATAAAGAAATGGATTTCAAGACTCAATTTCCGATTTAACGACAAAGGGTGCGATTTTATTGATAGCATTTTAGTTTTATAGCGGGGAGAAAATGGAATTTCTTTCACAACCTTTCAATTAAGGCGTCTCATAACGGAGTTCTGAGTACCTCAACATCGGAATAGAAATATGATTTAATGAACGTTTTATGAAACCTTGGAAAATTTGTCGTTTGATTTCATGATTATTGGGTTTCATAAACGGGTAATGTTATTAGGAAGTTCATTGATTTGACAACGATATTAGTGAGAATGGCGCGGGCTTGTAATATATTATTGAACTATACGTTTTTTTAACTAAATAAACTTTAAAGTTTCATTATAGTAACATTTGCAATAGATCAAACGAGCTTAATAGACATATTGATCTTATCGAAAGATCGAGGAGTTAAATTCAAGCAAGTATCACTAAATCGTGTTAAATTTGCATCACAATAAATTTGTTTACTTCATCCTGGTTAGCAGAAAAATGCATTATGTATTTAAATAAATGATATACTAAGGTTTTATAATAAAAAATCGTTTATAAAAAGATTTCATCAATAAGTAAGTTGGAATAGTATTAGATTATCGGTATATATAAGTAAGTTAAGACAGCACTTAACTAGATTAAAGGCTCGCTACGAACTAACGCGATCGATTATCGGATAATGTTGCTACGAATTACACTTTGATGTTAAGATGTTGGACTAAATCTTCTAATACATCGTGAAAATGTATTGATAGAAAACAGTCTACGTATATATATAAATATAAAGTTAACAGCTATCATTCTATGAGTTTTCAAAAAGACATATTTGGTTGGTTGTGTGGTTTAATAAAAGTTGGTCTGGGTAGGTCATCGCATTGATTATATATTACTGCAATAAAGTCATACCTAACCATATTTTTTGTTGTCAGTCTTGAGTGAGCGAACCATTGTTATAGTGAGAGTGGTCACATGACTGTGATTTGTTGGTGTATGGATGTTGTAAGAAATGATTAGTGCTTCTTACAGTATCAATTTCCCAGATTGGCTATGGCAAAAATATTTTTTGTACTTGTTTATTATAAGAATTAAATAAACAATATATAAGTTAAAAAAAAGATCTAAGAAGAACATTTAAATGAAGGTATAAAAAAGGTTTTTAATATGTCCCAAAAATATCGTGCTCAGATTTTTTTAATGTAAAACATCTGTAACACAGACTTAATAATATTTTAAATCACTCCAATAGACACTCTCCATTGTATAGGCCTAACTCTATATAAAAAGCCATTGTCCATTGCGGCATGAACCCGTTAAACTAACACACCCATATTTGCATTTATATTACTAGTCTAGGGAAGAGTTACAATTTAGTTGCTTTAAATCAGACCATATTAATTGCACAACAGGAAATTATACTAAGCTTTCTGGTAAATACAATAATGAATTTATCATAATGGTATGTCAACTTCAAGCTTAATATAGTTGCATTTTATATAAAGGCATCTCTCACAGAACTCAAGTTAGATGTGCGGAAACATTTATATAGAACAAGGACAAACAACCGAAGTACGAAACCCTGTCTGTACAAATAATTGTCTTTCGCGAGTGTTGGATTCACATCGTTTGATGTAGACGTAAATGCAACCTACATCCAACTATTTAGTGTTTAAATAAGGTTTACATTATTAATATCAAATATATACAAAGTAATGTGGTCTCACCGCTATGCGTTGCTTTGTTAGTTTTTATAATTATTTTTTCTAAAACTACATTCATCGTTTTTTTTTTTATTTTAACTTCTTATTTACTCTATCCGAGACACTATTTTTTTTAAATCTATATTAACATATAAATTTGTTATTTTCTTATTTTAAGTGAATATTATTTATTTGTATTCTTTATGAGAAATAAATGTCTTTAAACCGAATATTTAAATCAGGTTCAAATAAATGATTTTATTATTTAAACTAATTTTATCATTCAACAATAATTATACTTTTTTACGTTTTCCTAAGAGTCATCCGAGTTCTTCGCACTATTAGTATACAGTTAATATAATGAGGATGATGATGTCCTCCTGACCGATTTCGCTGGACTTATTACAGTGCAGAAGTATGTGCGCAAATACAGGTGCACTGTTAATCTCATAATCCGAAAGGTCGGTAAAACCGTACCAAAGGCTTTAGAACTTTCCGAGGGACGGAAGCTGCTACTGGACAGGAAAACTCGATAACTTATCTGCCCGACATTTTACCCAGAACCTCGAGATTAGAAAAAGTAGGCAGTAATATAATAAAGCATTTATTATTAAATGTCCATTAATTATAATGATTACTCTTGAACATAACCAACCATCTACTATTTATTTAATTACCGTAAGATAATACTTTATTACAATTTCGTGGGTTTATGATAGCGTTATCGGATAACGATAAAATATTTTATTAACTACATTCAGACTATCTATTTATTATTATGATTACTTTCTGCTATACCACTAGCCGTACGTCCTAATTTCGCTCGGCTATAGCTGAAACTTTTCTCTTTTAACATATCCATTAAAAAAATAAAGGAGAACACAATTTTTTATGACACTTAACTGATATAGCTCCTTAACTTATATACATAAAACTTGTACCAATAGATGTAACGCGGTTCGGAGAAGGTATATAATATTATTATATGAGTAAATGCGCTTCGTACAGTCAACCTCTTTAAATTTAGACGCCACGTGATATCATTTAAACTATTGCTCTCAATCACAAAGTTGGAGCTAGATACCTAGGATATTGAAGTTAGATTACCTAAGTTTCTGTTAGGTATATTCAAAATTTAATTTATATCTAATTATTGTTGTTTATGCTTTGATCTATCGTTTTAATATTAAACATGTCTTATAATAATGCTTGTATCCTCGTATTATATGCCATATTGGCGTCATATTGAGATGAAACTATGTTCCGCTGAGAACCATAACCGTGCTGTAGCGATTGAAAAAGGCATTGCAAATTATGCGTTTGGTCTCCGTCCAATCGAAGAAAGGGTGCACTCGCGGTTGCGCACACTTTATAATATCTCCAGTTCAAATCAACTCAGCCTTTAAAACTCATTTCGTGGCCGAAATTCGCTTAAAAAGATAATTACAGAATAAACCACGTCTTAAGTTTAGTTAGAATATAAAGGAGAAAAAAACTAATCTCAAAGATAAATTTCAATATCTTATGAGGGCATAACTTTTACGACGCAATTTCCATACTTTGATTTATAATATAACAGTGATTTCTTTGCAAGAATTTATAAATATTTATTATTTAATTTTGTATACTTAATTATTATTTATACAAATCGTAACAAAACTTTTTAAGTTTTATTTTAATAAACATTTATAATAAACTTTTATAATAATTCTTTTACAGTACAGGCGTTTTTATTCGTTGGACTATTTTTCTTTCTTTTCTTATGTTGTTTGAGGACTTATCGTTTTTAGTATCGTATTTATTGTTTATATTTATATTATATACTTGTAATTTTAATATGTATTGATAATATAATTTATATATAGATATATTATATGTGTATTTTATATTTATATTGACATGTATTTATTAGTTTGTTTTTGATATAGATTATTATTATAATGTTATTTTATTTTGTTATTACTGCACCACCTACCTCATATCCTATGGGTTATTTCATACACCGTTGGTTCCCTGGAAGAGATCGCTATGTAGCGATAAGGTCGCCAAAATTGTATGTTAGTATTATTTAGGCTGTCAAAGTTTTTGTAAAAAAATATCTGTTGTGGTGTACAATAAAGTATAAATAAAATAAATAAATAAAATAATCTGCTTCTCTTATTATGTCTTAACTTTTCAGTCTTGTGTTTTACATGGATCTCAATTATGGAAATTTTCTAAGTATGAGTTATTATACTAATTGCGTGTAGTCTGTGGAAATAAATTGTTCACTGAATAAACGCGTGAAA
Source organism: Nymphalis polychloros (assembly GCA_905220585.2). Taxonomy (NCBI): domain Eukaryota; kingdom Metazoa; phylum Arthropoda; class Insecta; order Lepidoptera; family Nymphalidae; genus Nymphalis; species Nymphalis polychloros. Next base: position 4,706,615 of record HG992251.1, read on the forward strand.
TGAAAATTATCTGTAATATATTTATGTAATTCGCTTAATTTAGTCTGTTTGTAATATGTCTATAGTTCAAATATGTATGACAGCTGTATATGTTATGTATGTACATATATCATAACTTTGTTAGCCATGAAATGATGATTAATTTTCTATTTCTCATAACTTTCATTGATTATTATTTTGTATGTTTTGTAAGTGGCCTCGTAGATTTTTGTTCCTTTAAGGCTTTTTGTCTCTGGGGATCAATGCAAGTTGATCGTGTTAATGTACCGCACCAGAAAGCACGCGAAGCATAGTTTCTCGCCTAAATTGTGTTCGATTTGATTCGTATCGTATTCGATTCTCATATCATAATCATATTATAATTTGGAAACAGAATGTGTAAATGCATTTACTCTGTCTTGACATGAAAAAAGTATAAAGATGATTTTCTTATTGCTATTAAAAAAAAAACTCCATTTCATTTTTGGTAGATAATCTCAAATTTTGTCGAAAGTGTTTCTACTACAGACATCTTGTACACACTTTTAAAATATACACGTAAGTTACAATGTACTATTAATATTTAACCTTATTTTGTATATCGTTTTTGTTATACAAATAAGTAACTAAACATCGCTTGGTTGTGAACAAAGATTTCCTGTCATCGCATAATGCATTTATAATGTAACATAATATCATGTGTAGTATGAAAGGTTTTCCTTTATGCATTCTCGTGATTTTAATTACTTTAGAGTATAAATTGATTAGTAAAAGCAGACAGCCGGTCTTAAGTGCCCTGTACGTATTTTCCAACATTGTATTTCTCAGTGAGATATTCATTTAATTTTCATTTTAATTCTGTAAAGCCTTGTCACTGGAAACTCGTTTAAATCGGTTTGTAACCAAATTGCTTATAAAATGAGTTTGAAACGAGTTGTTCATTTACAGTCTTCTTATTTATTCGTAGACATTTTTATCTTAGTCTTTTTATAAATTTAAATCTTTTGTTATTAGTATATGTATAAATAAATAAAATATAATACAATACAAAGAAATATTGAAAAATACATGGGTATTTATGACTTCGTTAATTTCGATATATATTTAATACCTAATATGTATTTCATTTGGGAGCAAGAGTACCATTCGAGTTTTTTGTCGGTACTTCCCGGTAGAAACTCCACATATTGAGATATCATATTCCATAGACTATTTATCTTTTTTATTACTACTTAGTCATTTACATGCAAACTTCACACTCTTCTTGTTATATGATAATCATCCCAACGCATTACAATCAATTTCGTAATCACTTTCTTTCTATTTATTCATTACAGGAGGTTCGCGTATTCCTTTCATTTGTATTAATATCGTATTCAAAATTTTAGCACCTTATTTCTATGTTTTAGGTGTAATGAACGCTGCCGATTACTATGGATTAGATGAGCTGAGACGAGCATGCGCTGGCTTCGTTCAATGCTGCATAACTGTGGATACAGTTTGCGCCTTGCTAGCCTCCGCTGAGAGATACATTCAATACAAATGTACTAAATCATTGGTTCAGAAGGTATGGAATAATTGTTTGTAATTTTGGAACAGAGAAAGTTAATTTTGCAATAAAATATTAAATTAATTTTAGCATTTTAAGTCTTATTTTTATTAAAATCTTACATTATGAGGACCCGATAAGCTAATAATAATACTATTTATATACTGGCACATATAGAAAATCTACTGCATAATGTGGAAGTATATTTTATTGTTAAAACTGAAAAACAATTAATATTCATAATTATTTTTAGGTTCTGGAGTTCGTAGATGAACATGGTAATGATGTTTTAAATTTGGGTTCATTCACTTTACTGCCTCAACATGTTGTCAGGTTGATATTAGCAAGGGATGAGCTCCGAGCAGACGAATTTACTAAATTTCAGGTAAGAGCGAAAACTCATAAAATGCAATCGATTTGTTTTTAATCTTTATCTCATAAAAGTTAAAAAAAGTACCTTCCTGTAAAAGTCCTGCTGATGTACTAAGGCTTAGCACAAAACTGCGAAAATGTCGAGGCGACGAAGTTACGGAAGTGTCGCCGTAGAAATCGATTGTTTACGACACGACTCCGTTGACCATTTTTTCCAGGTTCAATATCGATTTCATAGAAAACGTTTTACTAATTGTAATATGTAATGAAAAAAATAGAGTAAAATTTTCGTATAATGGTTTTCGTCATGCGGGTTTTATATTATAGTATTTTCCTTGATTAAAACACATGCATTATAAACATAAATAAGCATTTAGGCATGTAAACACGTGAAACTATGTTAAACAGTTCGTTATTTAAATAATATTTTTGTTGTAGGCGGCGTTGATGTGGAGCAAGAAATGCTGTGATACAGATCAGAACATGTCTTTGAAAGATGTAATCGGAAATTTCCTGGAATACATCCAGTTTCATAAGATTCCAGCGAATGTCTTGATGAGGGAGGTCCATCCACTTGGCTTGGTACCATATTCCATCATCATGAACGCTTTGGCTTATCAGGTTCGTAACGTTATAATTCTTTGTCTTTATTGCATAACTTAGATAATTTGCTAAGACAATGCAATTAAAATTGAGCTATTAACGGATTTGACGAATATCCAGCTGATCTTCCTGTGTCAATTCAATCTTCGGATAATAATATTAAGCTCTCAATGAGTTTTGTAGAACACTTATTTTTACGTCTTCTTCCTTATCACAAGCGATATTGAAATTGTATTTTGCAATTCCTAGAACAGATGACAAAATGTCATTATAGATATATTATTGTTAAGTGGAGTGCTGAAAACACTAATGTTGCAGGCAGACCCGGCCAGCGTAGATCCAGGCAAGCTATCACCGGCGCGAATCCGGCGCGCCGGCCGCTCTATGTCAGTGCAGTCCTCGCTTGACCCCTACGGCTCCAACACCACCCTCTCCTCGACCGGATCGAGCGATGGACCGTCATCTGACTCTCGGCACAACTAACGCGAGGGGAACGTCCCCCGTCCCGCGCCTGATCCCGTCCCCGGACCCTCCACTGCACCTACCGCACCTATACCAGATAAGCCTCCTGAGAAGCTTGGACTCTTTTCCTCAATAAAGCGTGCTGCGAGTAAAAAATTCGGTGACCGTCGTTCTCCAACTCCTAAGACGCGAGAACCTCGATCAAAATCGGATTCTATAAAACACGCAGCTCTGACGAGACAGATCTCTGAGACGGTGGCAGCGTCGGGAGATCCAACTTTTGAGCGTTGTACTCCTAGGAAGCGAGATAGTGAAACAGAATTTCCTGTCAGAAAGTCTGCTTCAGAAATCTCTGAAAGTTTTCCATTTGTTAGAAGAGCACTTGCTGAAATCGAAAATGGGCTTAACTATTTTAGGAGATCTATAACTTCAGATGTAACTGAGCCAAAAATAACTGTGCAAAAAGTTGATCAAATAAACACAACAGTAGTAGTTGTGCCAGCAGCTGAAGATGATCGACCAGCATCTCCTCCACCACCAATGACTTTAAAAGAAAGGCGCGGTTCTAGAGGATCACCATGTGCTAATCTTCCACCGCTAATGATACCATCTATAACACCAGAACCATCTCCTGGGCGCTTATCACCAAGTCGTATTTCACCACAACGACCAAAGGAACCAGCTTCTGCACCATTAATAGGCAATCTGCCGAGGAGAACTCGAACGCGATCTGAAATGCCCCCAGATCCACCACCACGTTCACCTGAGACTCCACGTCCGGCGTCTGTGTCTCCCAAACATACTTTTGCCTTTAAAATTGTTTTAAAAAAAGTAGAAAGTACGCCGAATACATCATTCGATCGACCAGAACAATGAGAGTACCTCCTTTAAGCGCGCCGCTGTTTGGTGGTGGAGTACTCGAGGTTGAAATGCGCTATTCTCCTTTTCTAGTAAAAGCTAGCATAGATTAGCTAGGCATGGATAAAATATCCAAGAATAAAATATTTCTAAAACTTATTCGACTGCTGAAATCGACTTTCTATTCTTATGAAATTAAGGGGCGGGCCCTTTTGTATATTGATGTTCTAGTTGGAAAGATAAAATGTACTAATTGTAATTTATGTCGTTATTTCGTAATTTATAATTCTGAGAATATGGGATTATTTAAAGTTTTCTATTGTCATTCATGCTCAATAATTTGAATTTGAAATTATAATATCATGAAATTCATAATTATGTTAAGCTTGACTAGAATTTCACAATAATAGAGATTTTCTCTATTAGTTTAAATGGTTGATGTTTATAGGAATAAGTGTTTTTCTATTCTATGATGATAATGATTAAGAAATTGATTGAAATGTATTAAATGTGCCTGTTTCTCACTCCGTTTTCTATTCCCATCACAAGACTTGTCCTAACATTAATCTTCTTAGTCATATAATGTAATTTTATACAACCATTATCTAATCATTACCAATGTATTGAGTGTATTTTTGATGTTATACAAGTGTCTGATGTTAAAATATTTTTATAAGCTGTATATAAATGAGTGTTTGAACGTCTAATATTGTATGATTATAATTACATAAGTGGTCATCTATAGAGTACTGTACTAAATTTATATATTTAATTAAATTCCTTAACATTATTGTAATATGTTATGTGTAAAATTTTTATCAATGTTATCTTTAAAGACTTTTAACACAATATTTTGTGTTAGTGCCATTTAGATAGGAATAAATGCGTCTGATTTGAAGGAGTTATCACAATTTTATTTATTAATAATAATAATAATAAATCATTTATTTCGACCAGCAAGGATCATATATACATTACATATATTATATAAAATACATTACATATATTATATTAATGACTTACTTGTCATCGGTAATATCGTCTTTCTAAATAATAAGTTTTTACATTTCATGAATTTCAATCATTAGCACAGTTTTAGTAATTTTTAGTGCTGATCCATGTTTTATGAGCACCACCTATTTATGTACCAGCCATGACATAATATATTATGCATAGGTCAACTAGCGGCATAAGGCTTTTATTTAAGTACTGGTACCAAGTACTAGTACTGTGGGGTTTAGCAATTGAAGTTCGAGTCACTACTGGTTTGAAATTTTTAGCTAGTTTGAACCCCTGCTGATACGATACAATCTCGTTAACTCAATTCCAGTTTCTGTAATAGGCAAGATTTGTAAATCTGAATTTAATCATCGTTTCGAACTGAGTAGCTGATGATAAAAATAAGTTTTTTTTTTTTTAATACGTTGGTAGTAGTGTTTAACCTTTGTGATTACTGTTTACTTGTCTTATCCCAGCTTTGCTGTGCTGTTTTGCGTTGGTTTGTCAACTGAGGGATGAGTTCACAGACGTGAACTTAAGGTTGATGCATCGAAATTCACGTTAATTCATCTATCATAAAAAATAATTTATCGTTAATAGCGCTTTTGATTACCGTCCACCAGAGCCTATAAAACTTAAAAAAGAAACCGATCACAGCTTTTTTTAATCTATCATGTTGAATTTTGTGATAGCTCCTTTCTAATGTTATATCATTTCAGTTAGTTATTCGCTACCCTTGGCGTTAAAGTGGTTATTTTATGATAAAGGTAGCAAAGTGTCCAAGACTACAAGCATTTTATATAAATAGATTTAATGCCCCTTCAGTGAGATCATTACATAATTACCATTTTAATAATTATTACATGAAGTTTTATATATTTTGCGCCTTGTTGATCAAGTCGTTTCATGAGTCCACTAAATTGAGCACTATCTAAGCATTACAAAATGTGCAATGTAAGTAATTAAATATTTGATGTATTAATGTTCTTGAACTGGACTATTTTAAAGTATTCATTGTACCGAATGTGGTTTTTTCTAACTTTATTAAGTAAATAAAGCAATGGAAATGATAAGGCGTTTTAATATTTTACACATTGTTTTCAGATAAAAGCCTTAAAAATATGTTTTATTTCAATAATAATTTAGTTTTCCAACATCAACATCCAACATGAAATATGATAGTTGAGTCGTTTTGGAATGTGGATTCGGCAAAATAAAAAAAAAAAATATTTTTTTGATTTCAGCAAAACTTAAGTATAGTATAATAAAAATTACTATCGGCCTTACTTATAAACGTTACTTAGCGGATTATTAGGTAAACAATGCTGACTTTTTTTCAAAATTCAATTCAATAATGACAAAGAGCAAAATCAGTGTATCAGTAAAAAGCCGCGAAGCAACTTTTATAAGTAACGCCGTATATTTTCAGAGAATTGTATAGTTCAAATACATTACAAACTTACATACATCCGACCCGTGAACTGATAATTTTTTTTCTTAGAATTTAAAAAATGATTACATAAATAGATCCGACTAACGATACCTGATAACCAGTTCACGGGTCGGACAGGGTTTTTGTTACATTCTGTATATGTACATATCAAAATGAAAATAATGACTTTACAAACATAATTATGCAGAATATTAACAGCCCAATGGATATATTGTTGAATAGAAATAATTTTTCCGATTCTCTATTCAAAAAAAATAATCAATAGAAAGAGTCTAGCTTGGAATTGAACGCCATGGCCGTAATCATCAAGACATTATTAAAAGTAACGACAATATAATAAGTAACTCTAAAATATACTTTAGCATTTTTCCACTTCAGTTTGATCCCACGATTCAAGCGAGACTGTTAAAAGCATATTTAACGACATAACATAATATTGATGTTATACTGGGAAGTGCACTATCGTATAAGGCTAACCAGACAACCATCACTCATAACGCACGTAAAATAATAAATCAATAATGTAACCACGACACAACACAACTATCCACTCTATGCCATTTTGAATTTTATGCACATTTTCTATTATGACAATACATTCTCGATAGCTTTGATATTTTTGAATATCGAATATAGTTCAGTAATTCCTTTTTTAATTTGGTAATATTAGTGTGATTTCAGATTTGTTTGAATAATAAAATATTAGAAAGTGCGTGAAGTATTTTTGCTGATTTTTAATTGATTTTTATGAATATATAATGTACGGAAACTGCCTCGTTGGTCTAGTGGCTAGATATAAGGCCGCAGACCCGGTGGTCCTGGGTTCAATTCCCAGGCCAATAAATAGTTATTGGGTTTTTTTGTCAGAAAATTCTCAATAGCAGCCCGGAGTCTGGAAGTTGGAAGTGTATACACTCCCGTGCCTCGGAAAGCACGTAAAGTTGGTTCTGCGCCGGAACTCTTTCCGGTCGTGTCGGATTGCCGTCCCATCGGATTATGAAAGCTAAGGAAAAGAGAGTGCCCCTGTGTTTGCGCACACACTTGTGCACTATAATATCTCCTGCGCAGTTGGCTAATCTCTCTTGAGATTGGCCGACGTGGCCGAAATCGGTCTGGAGGACCTTATGTACAGAAAATATGTAATTGCAATAAGTTGAAATAAGCAACATTGAATTTTTGTTTGTCAGATTGTATGTCTATAATTTACTCATCTCGAAAAATATAAAATATGTTAGGCCTTACCTATGGGATTGTCGACTTTTAATACTGGTTAGTGTGAAAATCGATACTTTTCAATCTACTTAGACTTAATTATATTGTTTTTGCTTTGATCGTTTCCGTTTTGGTAATTTTGATCTCAATTAATCGATAAATTCAAATCCATACCAAATCAAATTATAATTATTGGTTCAATTTTTGATTGATTTTTATGTGTTGAGTTGGCTTTGTTTTTTCGATGTAATAATTTACAATTACGTAATTAAAAAAAAAATTATCTTAAGGATTTATATACTTCTGATTACATTTCAAAACTCACTAAGAGCAGACTTATAATGTAGTCATCCGCGTTTGATGAGACCAACTCACTGTTTATGATCTCCCGGTACATGAGAAACCCGCTCCAAACCAAGATTGGAGTCATCCGCGAAATCCGTCGAAAAGGTACCCTCCTTTAGGGGTAAAGGCTCCCTTAGGGGGAGGAACCGGGTTATGTGGAATTCTTACCCACTAAAACCACTGCGATGGTCGTCCTGTACCGTCCGCTACCTTCATGATCCGGGGGCTAGACGCTCGAAGTGCTCTTCGAAACCTCAGCGACCGTCCAGTGTGAGGCTCAAGTATTTAATGTACCTGGCCACCTGGACGTTTGAGTTATCAGGTGATTCCCTGTTCCTCGGCAGCTTATGTAACCATAGCGCCTCCGTCTTATCTATCCGACGCTATCCGTAAGCCCAACTCGCAGATCTTATCGACGACGATGTTCACCCCGAGTTCGGCGAGCTCTTTGATTCTCTCAAAATTCTCCCCCAATGCCAGCACCAACGTGTCGTCTGCATAACAAACGACGCTGACACCTTAAGGGAGAGCAACGCGCATGACTGCGTCGTGCGCGAGTTTGCACAACAGTACAACATTCTTTCTTTACTTATACTTACGCGCTATAGCTAATTAAACGTATAGTATCGAAAAACAAGAGAAATGTATTTTACATATATTCTTTTATTTTTTTAATCCTTAATACGTACAGTTTTTTTATGAAGCAACAACCCTTATAAAATATATTACAAACGAATACAAACAGGCTTACCACGGAGCACCGACATACCTGCGTTCGCTGCATATAACTCAATGCTATAGACAACAACGCGGCAGTCGGCGCGCTTTACATAAGGTGTACTCTATTTAATATGATTGATCATATAGGTCTGAGCTCAACTTTTTGAAAGAAAGATTTTAATTCTTTGACACTATCCATTTTTTAACTTTGTAATACATGTTTTGTATTACATTAGTACCAAATCTGTTAAGCCGTTTCTAAGATAAACAGAGAAACAGACAAAAACTCTAACAATCATTGTTTTAGATTCTATTGAGTTGATAAAGGCCCACGATAATAGTTTTAATCATATATGTATCTTTCCTGTACAGACAGCGATCAGTTTTTTATTACATGTATAGAAGATAAAGACTATTTGGATTTAACTTTTGAAGTGTAAAATCATTTCATTTTCGTTAAATTAGACCTGAAGAAAAAAACAACAAGCGTGTATGTACTAAGGGTAACGAAGTAGATGGATTGCTCTGAACTCTTTAACCCTTGAAGGCCGACATTATAAGTTAAGATCGACATAAAGCGACCCAACACATCCGACACTATCATATAATAACCGTCACGACTTTCATACGCTATGTAGTTACGAATTTATCGCAGTTACCTCAATGAAATCCTATAGAAATGGAGTATAACTTGAGTATTCTGGTACTTATACTAATTAGAAATAAATTGTTTTCTTACTTATTTATTTTTTTTGGACAACAAAATAGACAAAAGTATTCGATCGTGACTTACATATGTGAACATTTTACGAAATGTGCTTTAAATACAATCAATCATATCATTATTGAAATGACGTATATAATTTTTAGTTTATTTTAAAGGTAGGCAGACGAGCATATGGGCTACCTGATGGTAAGTGGTCACCAACGCCCATAGACAATGGCATTGTATTAAATGTTAACCATCGCTTATGTCGCCAATGCGCCACCAACCTTGGGAACTAAGATGTTATGCCCCTTATGCCTGTAATTACACTGGCTCACTCACCCTTCAAACCGGTCACAACAATAGCAAGTACTGCTGTTTTGCGGCAGAAAATCTGATGAGTGGGTGGAACCTACCCAGACGAGCTTGCACAAAACCCTATCACCAAGTCTCACCACCACTATCTTAAATATGTTTTCTTAAGTATTACTAAAAAACGTTACGTAACAACCTGTTAATATGCTACCTCATCTTGAGGAGAAGAATTGGAACTAATTCCACCACGTTTTCGACTGCAGCTTATAAACAATTTATAAATTAAATTTGTTGAATTGATTTCAATCAATTTTATTTACCAAAAGAACGTTAATGTTTTTGTATAAATAAATTGTTTTATAATGTTCTCCTATTATATATATACACGTACATAGGAGCTTATGATGGTAAAGTCAGAGAATTCATAATGTTAACATTAGCAAAGTAAACAAGTTTTTTTTAAAGGATTATAAATAGGTATATAACAACAATAAATTGATGTTTGCTTTAGTGTTAAGTTCTTGGTTGCCTCTGCTAAATTGATCCATCCATTATCAAGGCAGTATGTTTGGGCAATATCCGCAAAACGTCACTCTTATAGCAAAGGGCATCGACAGTGTTCAAACACCAATAATATTATATAAAGTAGTATAGAAAATAGGATCAGACAAATAAGGTCTTATATCATAGTTAGTTTATAAATAGCTATATTAAATTTATTATTTTTCAGAAATTTATTATTAGAAAAATAATAATCATCATTTCAGCCGGAAAACGTCCACTGCTGGACAAAGGCCTCCTCCAAGGATTTCCACAATAGCCGGTTTTGCGCTACCCGCATCCAACGGCTTCCCGCGAGCCTCACGATATCGTCGGTCCACCTTGTAGATGGCCTGCCCTCGCTGCGTCTTCCGGTTCGTGGTCGCCACTCGAGAACCTTTCTGCCCCAGCGGCCGTCAGTTCTGCAAGCGATGTTCCCCGCCCACTGCCACTTCAACTTAGCAAATAATAAATTTATACATTATATGCGGGTTTTATTCGCGACTTGGTCGAAGCTTATCTGGTTAGGTACCACCCGTTTACTATACCGTATATATTACAGTCAAGCAACAATGCATTGTTGTATTCCATTTTGATAGGTGAGTTAGCTAGTGACAATACAGGCACAAGGGACATTACACCTTAGTTTCCTAGGTTGGTGGCGTATTTGCCATCGCCAAGAGTTGGTTAATATATACATTTTTTTATATATTTCGGGTAGGCAAATGATCCACTCCACCTCATGGTAAGTGATAGTAGAGACTAAAGCGACGACGACCAGTACAGTCAGTAAGACTGAACTGAACTAGCCGCCCTCGCCATGCCGGCCCACAAGATGCCTCTTCACGCCTCGTTTGAAGGAAACCATGTCATATGAGGACATTGGCATTATACAGGTATATGGGCGGTGCTATTCATTTAACATCAGGCGGTCCAATTTATTATGTCTATTGTCTACCTAATACTATAAAAAATGTTCACAGCTTTCATATGTTATTTTACCCGACCTTTCGACAGAGTTCAGCAGAGCATCTGTCGTGGTCTAAGAGCTGGGAGTTTGTACGAGTTTTGTTTGTATACCTTCATTATATTTTTATAGTCTTTATTCCAACTACATTGTTGCAAATACACTTTTACACAATTCCGCGACCGTTGTCCGAGGCACATTACTTTTTTGAAGTAATAACGCAGCAATTAAAATTTCTATGTTTCTTCATTTTAAACGCTTCGCATTCTAAACGGACGTAGTAATTATATTTTCCATTGAGAGAACCTTTGATTCATGACGTTCAATCCAGTGATTTATTCTCAAGTTTAATAAATGTTCAGCTACTGCGGATTCGTATATTTTTATAACCGCCGCTGTGAACATGTTCTTTGAACTATTCCACAATTCTTAGTTGGAAAATATACAAAATTCCACCGATACAGTTGATCTTATATAGGCCCAGCTTTTTATACGTAATAGCAAAATTTAACACAGGAATTAATACAGTTTTTATAAAATACTTATTTAATAGGTATTTTAATATCCCTATCCGTCCCGCCCTACTTTATTCGTCACTCGTTTGAAACGCTGATTGATGACATACCTGCTGTTTATTCTTCCTTTATTTTTTATTTTTCTGCTGTCTTAACTTACATCCATGTCTATATGTTATTATTCATTATTATCTTCTTATAAGTCTACTCTTGTTTAATGTTATGATATCGACTGATTTCAGCCACAGCAGTCAAACTCGAGGGAGACAGACAACTGCGCAGGACATTGATAGTTCACAAGTTTGTGCGCAAATAGTTTTACGGCAAATTAAAACATCCGGAAAGTTGAGGCACAGGACCCACGGCTTCATTTCCGAGACACGGCATTGTTAATTCTACCCACTTCCAAACACCGTGTTGCAACATAATTTCATGATGAAAAAAACCGGACTTGATCCCAGGAAATAAGCCATTAGAATAATAAAGGATTTAAATGGTGGAATGAAACATCTAAATTGATTGTATTAAAGCAAACGTGTAATTATGCCACAAACACAACATAGCTGTATGGAATACCGCGAACACCACAAACTTTTAATTATACGAAACGTAAAACTTCAAAAGCGAACGTTGTATTTAGTTTAATTATTAAATTTGAGTTGCGATGTAATCATCGTAATGGTTTACGCACTTGATTTGTGTTTATAATTATTAACTTAATCGATGACAAAAGGAAACATCGAGAGCTATTCTCTATGTGTTGAATACAACTCTACTACAAGTACATATATGTCTATTATGCGCATCAATTAATGCCTTTTATTGCTTTCTTCACAGAGTTCAGCAGTAAGATTTAAACAGGCTAGGTATATGAAATAAATTAACTATAAAGTATAAAGAGAAAAGTAAGAATTTATTATTCCAAATGTAAATTTTACCAGAAATTTCTTTGAGATTAATGTGTCTAGCATTTAGATAATCTCTGTAAGTGAACTTGAAGAAATAAAATAAGCTGTTTCATGTTTCATACTAAGCTATATAAACGATGAAGTTAAAAGGACTTTCTCCCTGTTTAAAGAGGTCACGTTAGCTAAGATAAATGATATTATACTTTGTACATGAGTGCTATATGAAATAAGTCCTATATCTATGAATTTTTGCACACGGAAAGTACTTTTATTAATTACGTAAAGTATTTTTTTTTATTTATAAGCATTTTGAATAAACATAAAAAGTAATTAAGAAAATACAGTTTGGATCATCATGTTACGTGACAAAATTGAATATAAAGTTACCGCCGTTTCGAAATATATATTTTACCGAAAAGAACCACCAACATCTCGTAGGATTTCGGTGGTTAACCTTTTTCTCAAATGAAATATATAGTCGACTATAGTAATGATATTAGCATAACATATATTTTTAATCATCAATAACATGTTAACTATAAGACCATTTATTTTGTCTATTTTTTTAACTTATCTAGAGTTTAAGTTGAAGCTATTACTGTCAAAATAGATATTTCATTATTTCAAATACTCTAAAATGTTGAGCTTTACCTATGCGCAATATGTCAATAATAATTGTCGCCGAATTTTTATAAAAAGGCATGTTTTCAAAATAGCTACCACTACCAGTTATCAACGTTACCATTTTTTTTTTAACGGCAATGCTAATACTTTAAAAAACTAGAAAACCAAATTTAGGGTTTTGAACCGGTACATTTTTATATACGTGAAATAAATATCAACTTTCAGTAGAGAAAAATAAATTCGCATGTGGACGAACATGTAAAAGGCCAGTAAAATAATATTATGTAAGCATAGTTAATAAAAATGCAATCTTTTCCGGCATCTTAATAAAAATGAATCGAATATCGAAATTAATTTTTCATCATAATAAAATAATTCATTCAACAATTCGAACCAGCTTATTACTCAAGAGATTTCTTGAAAAGTCTGAATGGAAAATAATCTGCACAAACATATTTCTATTTATAGATAAATATTATGAGACTGAAGTACTCGGTACATTTAATTATACTATATTTCTGTGACGTATACACACAAACTACTAACTGTATTTATTCCAACGTTGAATAAATATTACTTGAAAAAAAATATGTTTTATATTTAATACTTTCGTTTAAATCTAAAGAAATCACCGGTTCGGGTTGAGGATATCAAAAATATCCGTAAAGAAACTCTATGGTTAATCATTTCCAGCAATTAATTAATATTTATATATAATGAAAGTATATATATAATATATATAATTCGATGCTGTTTATCATCTAAATATAATTTGGTCGCTATATTCATGAATGTGTCTAAACAAAATATTTAAGGTTATTAATGTATTAAATTGCATAGCTTTCTAACCTTTTACTATACACAGGTTTTATAACACATATACTTATTTATAATTCTTCCAATTTAAACAAAAATCATGAAAAATGTAAGATAATAAAGATGCCTCACGCATTTCTTTTATAACACAAACATTTGGAATATGATAGAGCAATAAATAATTTTCGAGCGTCACAAGTTGGAAGTTTCATCAAATAAAACTGATATTGTCAATAAAACTTCCCAATTGGTACCCAGTTTCATTCATAGAGTTGTTTATAGGATGGATATTGTTTGCACATGGTGCGGCACTAAAACTTATACGTACTGTGATTTGATTAAACTCTCCCGTTTTTATGACGAAGACAAAGATGGCGCCATAAAATTTTTACACAACAACGGTGTGATTTGCTTGTGATATAAATCGTTTTTATTTCGAACTTGTAGTAATAATCACTCTTGATTTGTTTTAGTTAGTGAAACCGTTATCGTCCTTAGAGCTTCATTTTGAAAATCGATATTTATTTTTTATCAACTTGTAATCAACGTAGTTACAGAAATGGCCGTCGTATCCAGATACCCAGTTGGCTAGGTTAGCTGGATACGACGGCTAGACGGATAGTTTCAACACACACATGGCCCTCTCCCATAGTCACGATTTTATACATAGCTAAGGAAAGAAATTATGACAAATATAATCATACTTCTGCTGGCAATATATCTCATTCATTCTCATGCTATGTACATTTTTTTTTAAGTTAAATGGTTTCATTGTATATAAGGATACTAATTATGTAGATAATTACTTTTTTGTTTGATCAATGTCCTACATTGATGAGGACAGTGGTGTGATGACTGCTACCTAGGACCTACCGAATAATTTTTTAGCTTTTAGTACATTATCTACATCATAATTATCTTTATATACAATAAAAGTGTTTAACTTGAAAAAAAAGATTTCTAGACTTTATAAAAAATATTTTCGCTATTAATTTATTTCAATTAAAAAATGGTGTCATATAAAATTATATATATTTAAAATTAAATTTAGAATGTCTAAAAATATCTTGCGTTTAATTATAATGTTGTGTCGAATACCAACTAAGGGGTTTTCCAATAAGGACGCTTGAACTTTGACAGCTGATTGCGACCATGTTGTTTGAGTGACAGCTGTCAAATGCAGTGTGTTATATTCATTCCGTCCTCCCAAATCACCATGGCAGGTTACAGTGTCGAGCAGCACGTGCAAATCATAAAATTGTTTTATGAAAATGGGTCTTCAGTTCGAGCAACGTTCCGCGCACTTCGCCCGTTTTACGGTCGCGATGATCGTCCTGCCGAGTCGACTATCCGTCGATTGGTGGACAAATTCGAGTCAACCGGGTCAGTTAACAATCAGCCGGTTCCCGTGCGTCAACGTAACGCGAGATCTGCCGAGAATATCGCCGCTGTGCGCGACAGTGTCCTCGAAAACCCGCGGCAGTCAATTCCGCGTCGCGCACAGGAACTCGGCCTTTCGCAGACGACAACTTGGCGAATTTTGCGTTGTGACTTGAGCCTGCACCCGTACAAGATCCAGCTGACCCAAGAGCTCAAGGTTAATGACCATAGACAGCGCCGTGTGTTCGCTGACTGGGCATTAGAGCAGTTGGAAGTTGACGCCGATTTTGGCAAAAAAATCATCTTCAGCGACGAGGCGCATTTTTGGATGAATGGCTATGTCAACAAGCAAAATTGCCGTATTTGGGACGAGACCAATCCACACGAGGTTCACCAAGTGGCAATGCACCCGCAGAAAGTGACTGTTTGGTGCGGATTTTGGGCCGGAGGCGTGATTGGTCCGTATTTTTTCGAAAACGATAATGGTGTGGCCGTCACCGTCAATGGTGAGCGATACCGGTCGATGATAACCAACTTCTTTTGGCCTGAAATCGAGAATATGGATCTGGACAACACGTGGTTTCAACAGGACGGCGCTACGTGCCACACAGCACACGCTACGATGGAAGTTCTGCACGAGCAAGCGCCCTTAATGGAAAACCCTATACTTAAACAAATAAAAAAATAATTACGATCCATGAAAAAGCTATAAAGCAGCAATCAAAGGTTACCGATATACGCAAACGATAATATTTTATAGCCCGCAAGTTTATTTGTAATCAGACTAATTATATTCATGTAAAAAATATAACAATAATATATTAATATGTTTTAAGATACATATATAAAATTACATTTATATTTTATTAAATTTCCAACGGCTAAACTAAGGTTTGTTTAGATTATTCACTATTCACACAACTATTTCATAGTAACAATTTAAGGTCCTCCAGACCGATTTCGGCCACGGCGGCCAATCTCAAGAGAGATTAGCCAACTGCGCAGGAGATATTATAGTGCACAAGTGTGTGCGCAAACACAGGTGCACTCTCTTTTCCTTAGCTCTCATAATCAAATGGGACGGCAATCCGACACGACCGGAAAGAGTTCAGGCGCAGGACCAACGGCTTAACGTGCTTTCCGAGGAACGGGAGTGTACACACTTCCACCTTCCAGACTCCGGGCTGCTACTGAGAATTTTCTGACAGAAAAACTCAATAACTATTTATTGGCCCGACCTGGGAATTGAACCCAGGATCACAGGGTCTGCAGCCTAATATCTAGCCACTAGACCAACGAGGCAGTCAATAACTATTTATTACTATTATTATAACAGTCGTTCACAACATTACTGTTAATATGAGTTGTTCTCCTGACTGTATAATTATTTACAGTAACAGTACAGTAACAGCCTGTGAATGTCCCACTGCTGGGCTAAGGCCTCTTCTCTTTTTATTTCAGGAGAAGGTTTGGAGCTTATTCCACCACGCTGCTCCAATGCGGGTTGGTGGAATACACATGTGACAGAACTTTAATGAAATTTGACACATGCAGGTTTCCTCACTATATTTCCTTCACCGTTAAGCACGAGATGAATTATAATCACAAATTAAGCGGTTTGGACCCACGATCATTGGTTAAGATTCACGCGTTCTTACCACTGGGACATCTCGGCGTATAATATTCTACTTTCATATAATTACCTATTTATCTTCCTGGTACGTTTATAATTAGTATAGATAAATAAAACAATATCATTGGATAGTACTAACAAAGTGCAGTAAAATATAGCTTAAAAAATAATGTGAATTTCGTTTTTAAGTACCTAATCAAAGTATTTTGGTACATGATAGGTATGTGATAAATTACCACGTGATAAGAGGTTACTTCTATTATTCATATACATTGGTTTAGCTTTAGTTTTAGGCTTAGCAAGGCAGTCATGCTAGTTAATACAGCTATCCAGGTCCCCGTTTCGAGTCCCTAGTTATAATTAATTTTATTAGGCTTATTCTTATTCCTATCAGACTTAGAGAGTGAAGAAATTGCATGTCGATACGTTGGAGGGGTAGATTATGGCATAAAAATATGAATACATACCCGTTTTATGTTTTGCCTTACTTAGTAAACGCTACAAAAGCCTGACTTCGATTTATAAACTCATACATCAAAATAAATCATCGTCAATCATACAAAATTGAAATGTTCAATTTGTCTTTTCCATTGTGTAAACAAAAATCTCTTAACAAATCGTTTTCCCGATTCGTTAAGAGACTGAAAGCTGTTCAATCACTCTCTCAATTTGAAATTCATGAGCAAATTCAGTTTAAATTGAGAAAGATTTCCAGTTCAATCTAGAAAAAATAACTATTACTTTGCATTTTAGACTTGAAAGAAGGCATGTTTTTGAAATATATTATAGTGGCATGTCAAGAAGAAATATGACTTAAGCATTAACCTGATTCTGAAAGCAAAGCCATTATGCATTGAGAAATGATCATCGATCGAAGTGTAACGGGCATAAAACTACCGTTTATAAAACGTATCGTATATCATATCGTAATGTAAAAAAAACCAGTTAATGATTTCTTTTACATTACGATAAATTACAGACAAGTTATAGGAAGTATAGCAACAGTTCTTACTAATCTGGATTGTATACAAATACATTTTATTATCATGCAACCTACACCGGGGGTCATATCCGACAAAATTCATCTCTTAAACCTGTATTGCTTGTTACACACAAGTTCTACTTACTACAAGCTCTTGTAGTTTGAACCATCTGCACAAAACTCTGTTCTATCTCTTTTTTAAATGAAGTGAGTAAATCTATGATTTACTTGGCTTAAGCCTGTGTTATCAGGGGCCTCGCGTATACTATTTCAGACGGCCCTGAGGAGGATGGCAGTCGGGATGGCCTCGTGCTATTACTACTCGCCAAACTACCTTCGCCTCCTGAGGAGAGCTCCGCCGAGCCACGAGTGGAGCACATCACGGAAGGGCGGCGGATACGTTATATGAACTAGAACATAATTTCGTCTAGGTACTTGGATGTGTCAAGAAATTCTAAGACTTGTACGGTACATCTGATTGCAGATTGTCCGCAATTCAGAATTGTGTTTCGTAATCTTGTGTTATTACAAGCTGTTTCCTACTTATTTTAAATTTATATTTTCGTAAGTTAATAAAAAATGACAAAGCATATTTTAGTATTATTAACTTAATAGAATTTTATGAATTAAACAACAATTCGTTTAAGTATCAACTCAGCTTTATGTATCTCAATCGTGAAATATTGATAATAGAAATATTGTGCAATTTTTATACGTGTGATAGTGATACTCCAATTTTGATTATGGAGCGAGTGTGTCATCTACCAGGAGATCATAAGCAGTAAGGTCTTATCGAAAGCGGATGACTCCAATCTTGATTATGGAGTGAGTGTGTCATATACCAGGTCATAAACAGTGAGAAGGAAGGGTGAGGATAGCGAAAAACGGAATGAAAAAAAATTGGTTGTCTGTAAAGTCGGTTTACGGACGATAATTTTACGTGATAACGTCATCAGAAAACATTGATGAATACTCGGACGCATCGGCCGACGGAGTGGAAGAGAGATAGATGCGTCACAAGCCGAACGCTGAGGCCAATCGTGCCTCTATCGCTTGTTCCGCGCTCTCGCTTGCGCGCTCGACTTAGGGGGAACGTTACTATGAGTCATGCGTTTTTGTGCGTGCATCCGGCGTTCATCGATTTATAAGACGTTATCACGTCAAAAAAAGAAACAAAGTATATCAATGTATCACGAACGAATGCCGTATTTAGAAAGAAGGGCCCCTGCCAAATTTTGATACAGGTATCATCAAGGGCAAGCTGCGCCTCTGGATCGCATGGTTGGTAATATGGTAAAGAATGGTTGAGATTCCTTACAATATTGGAATCACGTGGTGCAAGGAAATTATAAGTAGTTATTACATTGCACGAAAAGTAAATGAACTTAAATTTTGTTCTTAGTTAATTTAACGAATATTTAAAACTAAACGTTTTATAAAACATTATGAGAAGTCAACGAAAAGTAACAAACATTGTTCTTGATATAATTACGGACAGAGGAAAATTATCCGAAGCTTGTCAACTTTTTCATTTTTTATTTCAAGAGAAAGGTTGAAAGACCGCACACTTTGCACCTGTTATTTTTCTTCCTAATTAAATTTCTAACATTGCAGCTCTGTCCCTGTGAGACAGCCTTTGTGGCGTTACCTTTTGCAAATAACGTTAAAACATGCCATGTTGATTTTAACCTCGCATAGAAAATTACATGAACTGAAATCCTAAATATACTTAAGAAAATCCAAACGGTTTTTTGTTTTTAGCTATTATTAATCTATACTAATATATAAAGCTGAAGAGTTTGTTTGTTGGATCCGGCTAACCTCAGGAAATATTGGTTCGAATTTAAAAAATATTTTTGTGTTGGATAGTCCTTTTGTCGAGGAAGGCTCTAGGCTTATTTTTATTTATTACTAGCTGTTGCCCGCAGCTTCGCTCGCGCGTGGTCTTTATCTATACTAATATTATAAATAAGTAAAAATAGATTTTTTGTATGTTTGTTTGTAGCGAATAAACTAAAAAACTGCTGTACTGTTTTTAAAAACCTTTTTTACCTACAGAAAGATACGTTATCAGCGAGTAATTAGCTGCCCGTCCCGACTTCGTACGGGTAAAATAAGGATTTTATCATTTTTTAATCAATAAGATATAAACATTTACCAATCGATTTATTCGCCCATCCAGTATAGTGTATGTGTGTTCAGTATAGGGCATATAATAATCCTACTTCTTACTAATATAATAAACTCGAAAGTTTGTATGGATGTATGGACGTTTGTTACACTTTCACGCATAAACTACTGAATGGATTTTAATGAAACTTTACAATAATATAAGCTTAGGGAATACCAATTAAGTGGTACATATGGCATAAATGGAATATGTTTTCTTTATCCAAACATCACTAACATAGTGAAGTTCGTATATTTCTCCCTAAGAGATATTGATATAAGATATTGCGTATTTTGAATTTCATTATTTGCACCCAACTCTTCCAAACAAAAATAAAGTTTCTAAAAACTTTGAAATTCATGTTTATTAATTCAATCAAAAAACTCAAATAGTATATTTCTTTTTTTTTAAATTTTTATACTAATGCTTTTACCCCGTTTCTCCCGTTTGGAGTTAAATTTCTAAAAACGACGAAATACGTATGCATAGCTTTAATACTAAATATCATTCTTCTTACACCAAAAGTGACGGAATCCCCATACAAACTTTCAACCCCATTTTTACCCTCTCAGATTTAGATTTTCAAAAACGCTGAAATACATTTTTATTTATTTTTAAGCTTGTTCATTAAATTTCATGCTTCTAACTTTAAAAATGACTGGTTTCTAAACAATCGTTCAACTCTTTAGGGGTAGAATTTCCAAAAATCCTACCTTAGTGGGTGTTATAAAATGTATCAACTGCCAAAATTTCAAGTTTCTAACCCCCGCAGTTTAGGCTCTGCGTTAATGAATCAGTTAGGAAGAGTAATAATATTATGTGAATAGATATCAACAAAAATACGTATTTTTATAACTTTTGATAGACTCAACTAATTTTGATGAAATAAAGGCTAAACGGAATCTTGAAATAGTTCTTATAATAATTCGGTATTTTCAATTTTTAGACGATTAAAAGATACAGACATGCAGACAGTAAAAAAATTAAAAAAATGATTGCTTTGGTTTTGGTAAATCGTAAATAGCCATATAACCTTTAAAACAGGCAGTTATTTTGAAATAACAGACAGAAACTTCAATTTTATTTATATGTATGGATAATTTATTAATTAATTCGTTTTTGTTATAGATTTATGTTATTTTATGTGTACAATATAAAGTATAAAGGAAAAGTTTCTTCTGTCAGAGACTAAATAAAATCAGACTTAACCAAGGCTACTAATTTAATTAAACAAAAAAAGGGAATTAAAACAAATGTTTTCCATTGAACTTGACACACATCTGAATAAGCTGCTTAAGCGGCCATTTTATGTAGAAAAAATATATAATATACAAACAAAAGCAGCTATATAACAATTTTAATTAAAGTTTCAGTTATTTGACCGCTCTGGTAGGTTAAGTGTTAAAAATGAGATGACACTTAAAGCATATATATAAATATATACATACATTAGCTTAGTTTCCACCAACAATAATTACATATTCATTAAAATAATCAAAACATATATAAAATCAAACAGCTAAACCATCATAATCAGTAAAGGTGTAGTAAGATATATATTTTTTTATAATCAAATATACTTAATTACTTAATGAAAACACAAATTTAACAAAAACAAAATATAAATGAAATCACATAGCTTAAGCATTATTACATTGAGTAAGGCCAATAAAATGCAATAAATAAATGATATATATATAATTTATATATTTTTTAACCAAATACAATTAAAAGGCAAGCAAGAATATGACTACAGTACAAAATTTATAACAAACTTAAATATTGAATATTAAGATGGGTTGGTACATTCATTTTATATAAATTAATACATTTAATACATTATTATTTTTAACTTATTTATGTTATTTTTGCAGTGTTTTTTTTTTTAAATATATAATATCAATATCTGAGTACACTTAATTATATATTATATGCTCGCACTGATCTACTTCTTCCTATTCATGATTATGCTGTCGCAAGCTTGATGTAGCCAAAGACCAATTGAATTAAGCTGAGAGATTACAAAATACTTTTATTCGGTTTATATTGGGATGAGGCAAATATAACCACGTTTCACAATTTTGTTCTCTTCTTAATTAGTTGCCCCTCTGACTTCATAGGAATATGCACATCTTCTCTATTCTGTACTGTGTGTTGTTTAACCCTTTTACTCCCCCTTCATCACTTGATATTCATTAGATGATGACGGTGATGACGACGTCTCAGTGCTTTTATTTATGTGCTCCGTATTTTGTTGTTCGATCACTACTATTTTAGCTATCTCTATAGCTTTCTTTAGTAACAGATCAGACCGTTGTAATAATCTTTGATGTTTGGCGAGCTACTCTAACACATATTCGCTGTAAATTTATCACTGACCAATGACTATTAATTCAACGAAATCGCATTTTAAACTGTAATTTTCTAGACTCGTAATAAAGTTGGTTATATTTTCGTGTTTGCTTTGTTTTCTCATAAAAAATACATGTCAGGCCATAGTTAAATTTTTCCTCGGTTCGAAATACTTGTTACATTTATTAATGAGGTCTTCTAAAGTAATTTCTGTTATTTTAATGTTGAACAAAATTGCTATTTTTCTCTATTTACACTTCTTATACATAACCAGTGGCTAATACTCCTTATATATATCCAGAGGCTAATAAATATAGTTCAAAATATGGTTGCCATTTTTTCCGCGTTAAATTGTTATTTATTTCGTTGTTTAGAAACACGAATTTACGAAAAAATTATACCTATTTAAAGTTTTAAAAAGTGATATACCGTTTATGTTTAAAGCAAGCACTTCTAAAACCATGTATTATTGTTATAGTTGTTTTTTAGGCTTTGTTTATACACCTATATACTAATTACGTATTAATTATTGTCACTGAGTTAACTGACTTGCTCACACGCAGTCTTAAAGCGTACTGTTATGAAAGATATAAGATGAGATCATAAAGATACACACAATATATATGCAATATTAGTTTTTATGCAAAAACAACACACGAAGCTGAAAACACGAAATTGTTAACAAAACTTTTTGATTTTGACAACTAACAGGTGCGCGTACTTTTCCTACAGATAATAATTTATTAATTTTTAGTAGGGATACTAAACTTATAATAAATTAATAAAGAGATTAAAAATTATAGGACAAAATATAGGATAAATCATAAGCAAAAGTGTAAATTACATGTAATATTTAATGTCTTTTCAGTTTGACCATAACCATTTTTTAATAAATGTTCTACGTGTATCTTTAAATTGACATAACTTTATTATTTATGAACCGATTGAAATAAAACAAACACTAAATGTTAAGTGAAGTTAGCCACAATACATTAGTGAAAACCGCACTCAAATCCGTTAAGCCGTTTTTAAGATTAGCGTGCACAAACGCACAGACAAACAGACAAACAGACAAACAGACAAACAGACAAACAGACAAACAGACAAAAAAATTATTAATCATTGTTTTGGGTTCTATTGTGTTTATAAAGACCCCCGATAAAAGTTTTACTCATTTATCTTCCATGTACAGACATCGACCAGTTACAGATTTATTATATGTATAGATATTTTTATTCGAGTGGAGAGCCATTTACGACCACCGGTCTCGGGGATATATGATGGTTGACCATAATTTTGGTCTTTTCTATGTTCATTCCGAGACCTACTTGTCTTGAAGAATCGCTCAGGCTGTTTAGCATCTCTTCCAAATCCTGTAGAGTCTCCGCCATGATGACAATGTCGTCGGCAAATCGCAGATGTGTAATGTGTTGGCCATTCATGTTAATACCGCGTCCGTTCCAATCGAGCGTCTTGAAGACGTCCTCCAATGCATTGGTAAAAAGTTTCGGGGAGATTACATCCCCCTGTCTTACCCCACGATGCAATTGGATTGGTCTTGTGCTCCGATCTTGTACTTGGACGGTTATGGTTGCGGCTTCGTACAAACACTTCAACACCTGGATATACCGACAGTCAATTAGGCATCTCTGCATGGATTCCAGAACAGCCCAGGTCTCGATGGTATCGAAGGCTTTTTCGTAGTCCACAAACGCTAGGCATAGAGGCTGATTGTATTCCTCGGTCTTTTGTATTATTTGCCTAAGTGTGTGTATGTGGTCTACGGTACTGAAGCCTTTTCGAAACCCAGCCTGCTCAACGGGTTGGAAGTCATCGAATTTTTGGGCAAGACGGTTCGTGATTACCCTCGAAAACAACTTGTAAACGTGGCTTAAAAGAGAAATGGGGCGGTAGTTTTTCAGAAGAGCTTTATCACCCTTCTTGAAAAACAGCACCACCATACCTTTGCTCCATGTCTTCGGTGTAATACCATTGTGGAGGACGGAATTGAAGATGTTTGCCAGCTCTCTGAGAACTGGTGTTCCTCCTGCTTTAAGAAGCTCTGAGGTAATTCCGTCATCTCCTGGAGCCTTATTGTTTCCAAGTTGTCCAAGAGCAATCCTAATCTCGCCCAAGTCGATGTCGGGGAGCTCGTCTGATAGGTGGCGTGTCAGTCTAGCTCGTGGGTCATCCACTCTGTGGGACTCAGGTGGAGGTACTCGTGATGAGTATAAATCGCCGTAGAACTTTTCGACTTCAGCTAGAATCTCTGGCTTTGAGGTGACGGTTGTGCCTTGTGTCGTTCTAAGTTTTGTCAGGTGACAACAGGAGGTCAGTGACTTTGCAAGAACCTTTGAGCCCCTATTGAGTGCTATGGTATCTTCAATATGCCGGGTATTCGCTCGTCTTGTGTCACGCCTTATTAGTTTTTTGATCCTCCTGTTAAGTACCTGACACTCAGATGGCGTCATATTCTGTTGTTCTCGTCTCCTCGTCATCTCGTCCAGTGTCTCGCCTGAGAGCTTCGACTTACGTCCATTGCTCTTTTGTCGAAAGTGATTTTGTCCCACCTCACGGATGACACGCACCAGACTATTGGTGGCGTCGTCGATATCCTGCTTGGTTTCCAACATGGCGAATCGGTTCTGTAGTTCCAGCTGGAAGCTTTCGCAACCAGCTTCGACCTGGGGCAGAGTTGGTCTAAGAGTCGACTTCATTAACCGCGATCGTTCGATTTTAGTGTTAATATTCAGGGTGCCTCTTACCAGGCGGTGATCACTTCCGGTGTTTACCCTGTTGATCACAGAGACATCCCTGAATATTTGGCGCTTATTGGACAAAATGAAGTCGATCTCATTCATCGTTATGTCACCGGGGCTTCGCCAGGTCCACTTCCTTTGGGACTTTTTCTGGAAAAATGAATTCATCAGAAACAATCCCTGAGCCTCGAGGAAGTTTACCAGCATTTGTCCACGATGATTCCTGCGCCCATGACCGAATTTTCCTACCCTCGATTCACCATCTTCTTGTACTCCCACTTTGGCATTGAAGTCACCCATAACAATTGTGTAGAAGGTACTGGTACGAGACATAGCTTTCACTATGTCTTCGTACATGGCTTCGACCTCTTTGTCAGTGTATGTAGACGTTGGGGCATACACTTGTATAACCTTCAAGGCATACCTCTCGGTTATCTTTAAGACAAGGTATGCCACCCTTGCCGACACACTGCCAACCTCTACAACATTGCTTCAGAGTGACTTGTGGATCAAAAAGCCGACGCCACCTTGGGATGGTTGATGTCCTTCTCGGAAGTACAGTAAGTGACCGGAATCTAGTGTCATTGTATCCTCGCCCTGTCTTCGGATTTCCGATAGACCTACTATATCCCAGTTAATACGACTTAACTCTACTTCCAATTCCATTACATGTTCGTCCAGCCTTAGAGAGCGTCCATTATAAGTGGCCAGAAATAGTCGCCGTTTGTGGTACCCTGCCGTAGCCCGGGGATTCTTAGCACCCCCCATCGCACCGTTACCATGGCCGGTACCGTGGCCAGGAATAATGCGATTACCGGGAATTGGGGGCCGTGAACTTGTGTTGTCGCTCATAGGGGGGTATTTGCCTTAGTCACCACGCTTGGCAGGCGGGTTGGTGACCGCAGTAGCTGTAAATCTTTCGCTGATAGCGCTGCTGCCCGCTATCAGGATTTGCATTTTTGGATTCCAGCATTTGAGTGGTTATACCGCCACGATTTCGGTCGCCAGAGCCTCGTTTGTTAATCAGCAGGATGCACCACGAGCAGGTGAGGTTTACGGTAGGGAGCCTAAGGTCGTTGTCGACTCCCCTTACATCCGAAGTTGTACAGGAATACATCTACCTGGGCCAAACAATACAACTGGGCCGGCACAACTTTGAGAAGGAGGCCAAAAGAAGAGTACGTTTGGGCTGGGCGGCATACGGGAGGTTGCGTCATACTTTTGAATCGTCGATTCCACAATCCCTTAAGACCAGGGTCTTTAACCAGTGCGTTCTACCTGTAATGACTTACGGTGCCGAAACGTGGACACTCACCGTAGGACTGGTCCACAACTTTAAGGTCGCTCAGCGAGCTATGGAACGCGCGATGCTTGGGGTTTCTCTGGCAGATAGAATCCGAAATGAGGACATTCGCCAGAGAACTAAAGTCACCGACATCGCGCGTAGAATTAGCACGTTGAAGTGGAAGTGGGCTGGTTATGTCTCCAGACGTATTGATGGCCGATGGAACCGACACGTGTTAGAGTGGAGACCACGTTTAGGCAAACGTAGTGTAGGACGCCCTGCAACAAGGTGGACCGACGATTTGAAAAAGGTGGCAGGTACGTGATGGATGCGGGCTGCCCAAGATGGAAGGTTGGCGTTCTTTGGGGGAGGCTTTCGTCCAGCAGTGGACGGCGACAAGCAGAAAAAAAAAAATTATATATATATTTTTATTAATTATATGCGGGTGAAACCGCGGGGCACAGCTAGCTTAAATATAAACGCTTGCTTTTGATAATTAAATTTTATTTATTTAAAAAAAAAAGTTTTGGTATAAAATTAACAAATAATTTACTATAAAGGTACGTTTTTTTTATAGCATTTCAACTTGTAATGTGCTTTTTGACACATAATTTAGTTACTAAAACTCTCACACTCACACGCATAATCATAATCACTCACACAGATACATGCCACATTTTATGCCATATTCTCTTATGAATTTATATTTTATAGATATTATTATGATTAGATAAGAAAATATTTTAATAAATGACAGTTGATAGAATTATGTATAATATATCACAAATTATTTTGAAATATAGGCATTACCTCAATGTATCAGATTAGCATTTAGCATGACATCGATTGCCCCTTCCTTCCTAGCTTTATTCAATAACATTACTCTTATCTTGAAACAATCATATGTGTGTATGTTCACAATAATACATTAACAATCTCCTGGGAATAGTGCGGTCAACATCGCAGAACCGAGTGTTTATTTAATCGACTTGAAGTATTACGATAATGGCTTTTTGTGCAGAGTAACATTAACAAATTCGAGATGGCCTACCTAGGGAATAAAAAAAAAAAAAATTATTGCCTAGGCAGGCGGGCGATCATATTGGCCACCTGATGGTAAATGGTCACCAACGCCTTTTTTATAAATAAAGTAGCAGCCTGTAAATAGTCCACAACTATCTTACTTTTAAACCAATTATTTCCTTGTCCTTTCAACCTAACTATCCCTAGAGCATCAACCTATAACGTAAACAAAAAAGCTACTAAAAGGACTAAACTATCAAAGCTACTAAATAATTTATGTTATTAGTACTTACGAATCACTATATGTTCGTATTTTTCTATGTCTAGGATTAACAAATGATTGTGTTCTTCGAAATTTAATTGATTTTGTAAGCACGACCGCACCATCCAATCTCTTTAGTGTATCCCTATCCTACGTGACATTGCCGAAATAATATTGGCCCTGTTGGCATTAGTAAAAGCCACTAATCTTAGATTTAAATTGAAAAACATCGATGATATTTGTTTTAGTATTTGTTTTATTGAAGTACAGTAATAGCCGAGGTGGCCCAGTGGCAAGAACGCGTGAATCTTAACCGATGATCGTGGGTTCAAACCTAATTTGTTATTATAATTCATCTCGTGCTTGCCGGTGAAGGAAAACATCCTGGGAAAACCTGAATTTGTCTAATTTCACTGAAATTCTGCTACATGTGTATTCCACCAATCCACATTGGAGCGTGGTGGAATAAGCTCCAAGCCTATCCTTAAAAGAGGAGAGGAGGTCTTAGTCCAGCAGTGGGACATTCTCAGGCTGTTACTGTTATTTACAGTAAAAACAGACTGGCCGTACCACCACCACACCACATACCACCGATTGGCACCTATGATGATGATGAATACATCGCAATCAATTTGTTGTATTTTTTATTTATTTTTTTCTCCACTGCGTCCGTGCCTCAGGTTACAATTATTCCTGTTTTGACACTTTTACTTCGAATTAAATAATATCAAATAAATTACAGTATAATGTAATGTAAAATAATTATACTGATGCTACATTTCCCATTTCTAGTTTTCTATTTAATATGTGCCTGGGTTTCGCGATGTATACATAAAGCGCCAAGGTGGCCATTTTGTTGTGGTAAAGTTGGATCGTCAAACACATCTGAAGTGTAGATACAGCTTCCACTGTGACGCAATACTGCATCAATAGCGTGGTTGTTGTGTTATTTATGCCTGTGGACTGTCTCGTTGGTCTAGTGGCTACATGTAAGGCCGCAGACACGGTGGTCCTGGGTTCAAATCCCTGGTCGGGCCAATAAAATGTTATTGAAATTTTCTGTCGAAAATTCTCAGTAGCAGCCCGGAGTCTAGAAGTTGGAAGTGTGTACACTCTCGTGCTTCGGAAAGTACGTAAAGCCGTTGGTCCTGCGCCTGAACTCTTTCCGGTCGTGTCGGATTGCCGTCCTATCGGGTTATGAGAGTTAGGAAATAGAGAGTGCACCTGTGTTTCCGCACACACTTGTGCACTATAATATCTCCTGCGCAGTTGGCTGATCTCTATTGAGATTGGCCGCCGTGGCCGAAATCGGTCAGGAGGACATTATTATGCCTGTAACAAGACTGGCTCAAAAATACTATCTCAAAAAATTGCTGTAGTGCTGAAATTACTTTTAAGTCAAGAGTTAAGATATCATATCTTTATATCGTGTTAATGATAATTATTGTCCTGAGTGAGGAGTTCTTAAAAAAACATAAATTAATTATTATGTACTTGAAATATAAATTTTTCGTATTGGATTAAAAATACAAAGGTGAGATTTTTAAACATGTATTGATCCTAAATTAATAAACAAATTGAATATAATGAAAAAAAGAACCACTTTTTTTAAATATTTTTTTTAATAATCTTTGTTCATTCAGTCTGGGCACATCTGGCGGGGCGCGGTGCTTAATTTTCTATGTTAATTAATTAGCACCAATTAAATACAATATATTCTAAGATAAACTAAAGGGCTGGTCCTCGAGATTAGTAAAGAGAGCAGACAGACACATCAGCATGAGGCGTAGCGGCATTCAGCTGCTTAGTCAAGAACAGTACTCTTCGTGATACACCTTTTATTAATAACATTTGTACGTTCTCGAATGTACACTGCAACCTATGCTAGTAGGTTATGCACTGCACCTTCATAAGTATATTCTATTTTTTAGAACTATTCAAATAAATTACATTTCGAATGATCTATGTTTGCACTAACCTATGTTTAATAACCTTCACTTGTTTTGTAATGTGGCATTAAATAGAGGGTTTCATTGTTTGTGATGTTTTTAATAGGTAGTCAGACTGGCAAATGGGTCACACACACACACACACACACACACACAGATGTTCTGTCTCTTATGCCTCTAGTTGCACTAGTTCACACCGAAACACCAAAATATCAAGTATTTCTGTTTAGTGGTAGAATATGTGATACCACAAAGTCCTAACAAGAAAATTCATTCACGAATATTAAGTCACGAATATGAATTGAGGCAATCCCATATTATATATTATTATAATTATTTACTCGGTGGTAGAGCTTTGTACAAACTCATCACTCATCAGATATTCTACCCCAAAACAGCAGTACTTAGTATTGTTGTGTTCCGGTTTGAAGGGTGAGTGAGTCAGTGTAATTACAGGCACAAGGGACATAACATTTTAGTTCCCAAGGTTGCTGGCGCATTGGCGATGTAAGCGATGGTTAACATATCTTACAATGCCAATGTCTATGGGCGTTGGTGACAACTTACCATCAGGTGGCCCATATGCACGTCCGCCTAAATATGCTATAAAAATAATAGTACGAATTTCAACGATTTTGTGGACGGTAGCTACTATCGAGGTTATCAACTACAATCTCGGGTCCGTGCACACCATAGTTTTATCATTAGCATAGTAAATATATTTTTAGAGTGCAGCAACAATATATAAATTTTAACACTGTTTAAGCATAATTCTAAATTACATTTATCTAAATATATATGTATAGTGCATAAACGCTCATGACAAGCAAACACTTCTCATTATTCTTTATTAGTAATATACCGTTAATTTACTTTAAAATATTCAGGAGTATAATATAAATACGTGCATTTATTATTATATAAGCATTACAAATTAAATACATTATTTAAGAAAAGTGACGCGTTACACGCAGGAGATCCATAAAATCGAGGCTTAGTGTAACTCGAACTTTTAGGTTAGAAACATACCAAAGGCATTTTACAAATTCATTTAAAAAGATTTGTAACTAAATATTAAAGCTTCATTTGATGGTGATGAGATTATATTCTTTGCTTAAGACGTCGTTAAATTTAATCATACACTGTCAAGTTGAAACTAAGCTTTTAATGTAACTTGAGTGTAAGAGCTTAGTGAATTTAAGATTAGAAAAGTCGAGATGATATAGAGACTAAAACACGCAGATCTTAACTGAATATCACTGGTTCAAATCTGGGCAAGCACTGATTTTCTCTGTACTCAACTTGTGTGTGTGTGTGTACGTGCGTGCGTGCGTGCGTGTGCGTGTGTGTGTCCAAACCTGGTATTGGGGAAATAAGCCCTTAATCCAGCAGAGGGATAGTTATGAATAGTCACTTTAAAATTAATAAAGCAAATATGTTACTTGCATATGAAAAACTTCCTGTCTTGATGGTGACGGGAAGCGGTTTAACAAATTAGAAGGACTTCAGAATTTGTTCATTCATTTTATTTACTTAACTTAATCATGTCTCAGACTTCCGCAGTCAAATAACGTGTCACCTTATTCATCTTCTTCAGTACTTCAACACACTAATAAGTCTGATTTAGCATAATTAATTATGCTTCCCCTGATTACTTATACAAACTCTTTTAAGCATGACCGCGTAGATGTAGACATTTTAGTTAATTTATTATTATTATTTACATATAATAATAATAATAATAATAATAATCGACTTCTTGTTCTTAAAAGCATTATTATATTCTTACGTTACGCTGAGAATTTTCTTTCTTATTATGCATTCTTGAATTAACTTATTCTGTTCAAAATATAATCTTTAAATTTATAAAGTCAAGATCGCTAACTGATGTAGGAAAAGATCGTATGAGTATGTCATCCCCTAGAGGATAGGAGAGAAAAACAATAAAAGTGAAATAATACTGAGAAAACTTGAATAAATATAACACAAAATCATTGGTTTTTCTTTTACCTTTTTTTCCTTATGTATGTGTCTGAACTTCCACTAAAATTGTATTCCAAATTTAATTTTAATAAATAAACTTCGAACTAAAACGACTTACAAAGAAATTTCTAATTTGCTTAAATCAATAATAGCGTTAAAAAATCTGACTGTATTTCGAAGTGCTAAATTCAATTTGTCCTCTCTACAAAAGACAAAGAAAGTCTAAAAATTTAATTTACTCTAGTGGAAATCAAGCCCAACTTTTGTCAGAATTGTTCCTTGAAAGTATTTTTTTGGATAAAGACATGTTTGATGCTTATTTTTTACATTTATCCTTATACTTTTATATAGCCTATATATTTTTTCGTATATTATACTTGTATAATATTATTCGTGGTAAAAATACAATAGAGATTGACATGACTCACAGTACGTTTCGTTTCGGTGATGAAGGATAAAGTCTATATAAGTACCACTCCCACGCCAGTAATTTATACAGAAATGAAATACATCAGTCCCGCGGATGGTGAGTGAATTCTATAAATACAGGTACAATTGACAGCTATGTACAGTTCCAGTCCCTATAGGCGAAGGTAATAATTTCTCTTAAAGTGCAACATATGACATAATATAAATCTATACTAATATATAAATCGATTGGCTCTGTCTGTAGATTTTGATTTTTACCTAATTTTGTGATAAATAATCGTTTTATGATGCAGTGATTCACATTATACTATTTTTTTCATTTTTGTCTGTCTGTCTGTCTGTATGTCTTCTTATAACTCAAGAACAGCTTGACCAATCTTGATGAAAATTGGTACACACAAAGAACACGTGATGGCGCAAATGATAGGCCATATTTAAGATCGGTACGGATCATACGGTATATTATGAAAATTAATTTCAAATCGTTAATTACGTACTTCTTTACCAGTAGCAATATGTGTGTGTGTGTGTATATGTGCGAGTGTGTTATTATAGTAATAAAATAATTTATTATATTTTTATTGATTATACGTGGGTGACAGCGGGGCACAGCTAGTACTGAATATAAATTAAAAGTAAAATAAAAATAGAACGCTAAGGCCGTTCACGTTTGCATTAAGTAATTGATAGCCTTTTAATGTTTACTGGTAGCATTCTATATATAGGAAATTGCTTATACAATATTTATTGCTAAGAATAATTTATTTATAAAAAAACTCAACTCAATATCTTATGTAACCATTCGAAATCGTGAGCAGTAGCTAGCTATTTATAACAGTAAGTTCGTAAGCGAAAATTCAATTTACTTACTATGCAGGGAATAGCAGAGGTAACAATGTTTAACGAATCGAAAGATCGAATGAATTTGTAACCGATATTTGTGTAAGACAAAATACCGTTTGTACTCATGTTTCTTATCAATATTACGGGAACAATCAACTTGACAGCAATTAATGTTGGTTTTATTTAAAAGTCGAAATACCTGTAAGTCTGCCTGAGTGATTTTATATGTAGCATTGTCATAATCTATTCGATAGAAAATCTATACTATAAAAAGGAATAAAATGAAAAACGTGATAAAAAACTGCTTTGCAGAGAGGTTATCGAGATAACACAAAACTCTAGCAAGGATAGAAGGCTCAACAAATAAAAAAAATACCCTGAAGTCAAATCAAAGGCAAAAATCTTTATTCAATATAGAAGCGTCACATTTGATTATTGGCTGTCAAAATCTATAACCGGTTTGGAAATAAGCACATCAGTTCTGAGGACATCCGGCGAAAGAAACCAAGAGGGATTTTTTTAATCTCATATTTATTTCAATTATAGATATTGTATAAAAATATATTTATATATATTTTTTTGAAAGCCTTTTTTTTCCACGAACGAAATCTTCTGTGAAAGTAACTGTTTTGCTAGCGTTACCTTAATATATATTTTTCCAAATATATAAATACTTAGTAGGTTTTTAAAAATTTATTACTCGTGCTAATTACATTGAGACGATAGAATAAGAAAATAAAAATATCTGGTTGCAAGAAAAGAAACAATGGTCGCTGCTTGAAGCTTTCGAAATACTAAATTGAAAATTACATTTTTTATTCGTGAAATCCACGTCAAGAAGTTATAAATGAAACATTTAATTTAATAAGAAATGAAAAAAATAATAGAAAGTTTAAGTAATTCACAGTGACCTACTTTAAGGAACAATTATAATGTTTATTGCTCTTGTTCTGTGCAGGAATTCACTTACAAACTGCGGTTACCGACTACAGTTTCGATCAGACCATAGCCACAAGTAAATTTACATAGGGAAATGTTTTGAGTGAAATCAAAGATTAGCAAACATTGGGAAAACTTATATTATATCACAGTGTAATTTCAACAATGATATTGATTATTTGAATAGAAACAGTGACAATTTTTTATAAAAATTCGTAAAATATATAGTCTTTTGACAATCTGTTCGCTTCTACATTAAAAACACGTCAGTATAATTATTAAGAAAAACTTTCAATACTAATAAGTACTCAGTCAAATTCGAAGTCGAAAAATATCATAGTAATGTTTCCATTACAACTTTCAAATATTAAAAAAAGCTAATAATATTTAATTAATATGTATTCATATAGCTATTGCTTATTATACACGATATTTGAATTTAACTAAGACTTATATATATTATAATTAACACCAAAATACAGAGACTTGTAACGTGAACTTAATAAACAAAAAAAAAACGTTAAAGTAACAGAATAAAACAAAATAACAATGTCGGCTATAAACGGCAGCAGAAGTTACTAATAATAAAGTAAAGTAAAGTAACAGCCTGTGAATGTCCCACTGCTGGGCTAAGGCCTCTTCTCCTCTTTTGAGAAGAAGGTTTTGGAGCTTATTCCACCATGCTGCTCCAATGCGGATTGGTGGAAAACACATGTGACAGAATTTCAGTGAAATTTGACACATGCAAGTTTCCTCACGTTGTTTTCCTTCACCGTCAAGCACGAGATGAATTATAATCACAAATTAAGCACATGAAATTCAGTGGTGCTTGCCCGGGTTTGAACCCACGATCATCGGTTAAGATTCACGCGTTCTTACCACTGGGCCATCTCGGCTTTTTTACTAAAAAAAGCTAGCTAAAATTCACTAATAATAAAATATATCAAAATAAGTAGGTAATGTAAGGCCTTAATCTGTTTACATGCAGTTCTTTTTCTTAGTTATATTTTTAAAAAATGGTAGGCAGATTGGCGAATTGGTCATTGGTAAGCTCACCATCTATAGACATTGACACAGCGGATGTAATGAATAATTTGAATATTTAAAATTCAATTAATAATTTATCGATACAAGATTATGTTTTCATGAACCATTGAGATCAAATATATAAATGCTAATTTTATCAATGACTATATTATAATTTTTGAAAACGGTACAACCTTTTATGCATTTTTTTGAGCAATCCATATTCAGGATTGGTAGCAATTAACATATTAGATTTTTAACTAATGATTCAAGGGTTCGTAACAATTGCACAAAAGGTTGACTTAACTCTACTGCATTCTGTACCAGCCAACCTTAAAATGTACATGAAAGGTTGTTAGTATGCGCAAAACGACAGTAAAAAATATAATAATAAAATTGAATAAATACAATGAAATAAAATACTACATTATTTTTATTAACAAATACACAATCGAGGTAAGAATAGAATATTATACTTTTACGTACGTTATAAGAATACGTTATAAGAATAAGCGTACGTTATAAGAAGATTGAGTTTAATAGGCTCCATGGGGAATTGACAAACGCAAAATGGGAGAAAATACAGTGAACAGTAAACCACAGTTTCCTCGTAACCTCTGAGTCAAAATTGAATTAGCGGTAACCTCATTTGCTCCTTGTTTTCCTCGAGTTATCTCTGCCTGTCCATAAAATTTCATTCCGGTCTTCCTATGAGCGAAAGAACATTTTCCGATGTGACAACGGTCCACGAAATATAATACAATAAATTGCGGGACAAATTGAACCTTACGTTTTCCTTACGTATTTATTTGGTTGTCAGTATATAATTACTACAACGCTGATTGCATAGAGTTGAAAAATTATTGTTTTTTAATTTTTAAATGTTATACATCCAACATTGCCTGCTTTCTGGGAATTTATCCTATTTAATGAATAAATTTAATAATAAACTTTAACTTATGTTAGGACTGCCTCGTTGGTCTAGTGGCTAGATATAAGGCCGCTGACCCGGTGGTCCTGGGTTCAATTCCAAGGTCGGGCCAATAAATAGTTATTGGGTTTTTCTGTCGAAAAAACCACTCGACCAATTTTAAAATTGTTTTACCATTAGAAAGCTACATCTTTACCGAGAAACATAGGCTATAATATATTTTCAAAAAAATTAGAGATCCCTACCTAAAATGGAACAATGTAACCTTGGGTTACATGATGCATAACCCAAGGTTAAGTTAAGGAAAGTAATTATTTCGCGTGAGCTGCGAAAACTATTGATGATATATATTAATAGTATTCATGATTTTTCATAAAAAAAGTCAGTAATGGTATATGCCCATCTATTATAGTTAAGCCATAATAACAATGTTTGTTAAATTATTAAATTCTAATACGGGTGGAATCGAATAGTAATATTGGTATCATGATACTTATCAATTTATATGGTTTGATAATTAAGGTTGATTACGTACCAGTTAATTCCACCTTAAATTATTCAGATCGGACATTTCGTTCAAGTAAAGTTAAGTTATTTTTTTCGTGTATAAATTTCGGACAAAGTGCTAGTACTATGTAATACGGTTTTATGTCATGTGTAGTTACATAATAAATTTTATTCCTACTTAACCTACACATCATATTTTGTGACATAATACATCTTAGTTCTTAAACGACTCTTTATCATTCGAGGACGCTCGACCTATGAGTCAAGGCCTTTCATTGTGCTTGTATTCATTAAAGAGTGTAACTAGCGTGCTGAAATGAATTTTTTTACTCTTTATGAATGTTATAAAATAATAACGGATGTATGTTTTTTTTAAAATTAATATAATAAGATAATTGTTGGTTTGTGTATTTTTTTCATGGAGAAGGTTTTTGGAACGAAGTTCTTTTACGCGGCTTACAGTAGAGTGAAATGGCAGTGGCCCAAAATACTTAAATATAATTAACCCAATCAAAATAATTAATTTTATTCAAAATACTTTCCTAACGTTCTTAAAAATACAAAAATAAAAATATAAAGGTAATACAAAACCATATAAGACCCATTAGCGCTACGGCTTACGAGCCGAACGCAAGTCCCAGGTTCGAACCTTGGGCTATTGTCACCATAAACTTTGTTTAATTAGAGGGGTCAATAATTAAAATAATATTAGAATATTAGTAAATTCCTTAAAATGGGTAATGCTTTTATTATAAAAATTGTAATTTGAATTTAAAAAATTAAATCGTTTCTTAATGTTTGATTAGAAAGTGGCATAAAGGAGGTTGAGGCGCTTTTTGGTGTGACAAACTACAGTAATATAATCAAATAAAATCGATATTTTACCACGTTTTGAGTCGAAAAAATATCGCAAAGAACTTCGTTCCTAACGGGGGTCCCCCGACCGCACAATTTTTTTTATCCACGATGTTGTAATTCACCGGATGGCACTGCGAAAAATCAATTTCTATACTTTACTTTTAGTTTTATTTACTTATTTTTTTAAATTGGTAAGTGGTAGGTCACCTGATGGTAAGTGGCTACCACCACACTTAGACATTGGCGTTGCGATATATAAACCACTCAATACATCGCCAATGCGCCAACAACCACGGGAACTAAAATATTAGGTTTCGTGTGCCTATAGTTACACTGGCTCACTGACCCTTTAAACTTAAACACAATACTAATTATTATAAAGCACAACTTGATAGCACAATACGGCATACATTATTTTTCGAAGCCTACACTAAAAAAATATAATTTTCTTTTACCCATTTTATGAGTAGATGAATGTAATTCGTATTGTGTGTCATAGTCAACATTGTATTATGTTATCATAGTAATAAGTAAACATTCTACGTTAAAACCTACCTTTTATACGTAAGATACGATGTCACTTGTCAGTTTCAACAATAACATTCAAAATACTCATATTTAATCTGTTCTTTAAAAAACCTTGCGAGAATTCTCGAGATATTCGAAATTAGAACAAGTTGATAAAAGAAAATAAAATTTTATGTAATAAAATCTAATTGTCAAACAAATTTCTAAGCATTATATAACTTTCGAATTTTCAGAAGAAGGTAGTCAATAAAATCCTTTGAGATAAATATATATTGGCGCAAGTAACTGTTTATTGCCGTCTATTAAGGAATACTCTATAAAAGTTAGGTCATTTGTTTTAATAAATACAACGTTATCGTACAAGTTCTTGTAATAAGAATGTGATAACGACGCTGTTTTGATTATAAAACTTAGTATAAATATGGTTTTTTTGAATGACTTGGCTGGAGGTGCATAACGTCTTATTAAATCTGTAGTTCATGCATGGTGCTATGGCGAGCTGTTTTATTCTATACTGTCGAAAATGTGATAACAATAGTCTTCGTAGGAATGTATTGAATATCTGACAACCGTGTCATTAGACGGTTACATTAATTTATCACGATGTTATTGCTACGTTAACTTTATCACTTTAATTAAATTCTAGACTACTGTCAACTGGTTTTACAGCAATGCTATTCTCACAACTCACTTCATTGCTCATCTATGAAATGTTGACAAACGACTTATGGTGATAATTATACTATTTTGAAAAGTGTATTCTTGAAATGTTATAATTATTAAGTTCAATGTCGAATACCTATAACTTTCAGATATTTCGTGAACGTTTACTGCGGCGAGATTCGAGTTTGTACATTACGTTTTTACATTTTATCACTTATGTACATATATTTCATGTATTCGATGCTTCAAGTCAATGAAAATAAATAGGAACGATGATTTAAAATAGAACGCAAAATGAAGTTATTACTTATTCAACTAGGCTATTACAGGCAGTTTTGAATCGTCATTTTAATATAAATTAACCGGATATGTTATATAATAACAGAACTCAATAAGTAAATACCAATTAGTAGAAAACAATCTAAATTGTTGATATTTAAAACACGAGTTTTTAAATGCGTATTGTTAAATAATGGAGGCAAACATTCATGTAATTAAATGTCAAACGAAAAAAAGAAACGTTCGAATACCTTTACGCATACGTTACGAAATAAATAATTCACTGTTCACTCTATCGACCGCTTGTAATCAACGGGTTTGAACTTTACACAGTATTTGGATAGCATACAAAACAACAGTGTAACATACTAATGCTTCTTTTTTTGTAATGCGTAATTGCATTTTCTGCCTCGCACAATTATTCTGTGGAACCAGCTTTCGCCGGCGACATTTCCTAACCGGTTTGACATTCCGAAACCTTCAAGAAAAGAGCGTACTCTTTCCTTAAAGGCAATGCCCCTGCAAGCCCTCGGATGTTACAGTCAGTGGCAGTCACTTTCCATCAGTGGAGCCTCCTGTTCGTTTGCCCTCTCTTACATAAAAAAAAGTCATTCATCCACTTTTTTAGACTGTTGACAATATGACGAGCGTGAATTACATGTTCTTGTAAACATTAACAAATGAATCGCTTTTTATTCCCCAGCGATTAACTGATGACTATCACGCCGCTTCGTGTTCAAGGTATCCATTACGTCAAACCAATAATCACGCACACACACGGACTTGCATAGTTGCGTATACGTCGATACGCACGAACCCGTTGTTTTTGATCTTTTAGAAAGGTCACTACGTTCCAATTACAACTACGTATATATTTACTAACAACGTGGAATGAAAATCGATTATTATTTGATTACGTATTCCATTGTATCCCTTATCGCTTAATCGTGTATCGATTCAACCCTTTCAATAGCGCTGAACCAGTTTTCACCGGTCAAAGTAAGTAAATTTTAATAGTATCATCTCCGGTATATTGTAAGCGATTTCATTGAATAGATAGAAAATTTTAAGGCTAGTATGAAAAGAATGAATAGTGTATTGTCAGGAATAGCCAAGCTAGATCGTTTCTGATCAATACTCTATTGTGTCACAATCTTTGAGTAACTTTGTGTATCTTATGTGTTCATATTTAGTTCTATATAAGTATATAGTAAGGTTCATGTCCCACAAATAGGCCTCCTTTCCTTTTATAGGAGAAGTTTTGGAGATTATTTCAAATGCAGCTTTTCACGATGTTTTCCTTCAACTCCGAGCAGGATATGATTTATAAACAGAAATTAAGCATATGAAAGTGCAGCCTTGACTAGGTTTTAACCCACAATTTTCAGTTAAGAATCTACTGGGCCACCTCGGTTTGGCAGTATATTAAAGTTTTTAATGCCGTTAGTGACCAACATATAGGGATGAGTAGCTTATTCTCGCTATCTGGATTCAAATTTCGGGTAGGGTTAGTGAAAGTTTTTTGTAAAGGAATTCTCAATAACAGCCAAACTTAGGAAACGAAATGTTTTAGAGAATTAGAAAGATATATTCATTTTTATTTGTCAAAGTAAATACTATAACTAATATTTTTTTATTTAGTAATGAGGTATTTTTTGTGAAATGTTGCTATCCTACACCTATATAGTTAAAAAAAAATAAAAATACAAAAAATACAAATCATTAGTCATTTCAGATATACACGTTATAAATTATGATTGTTACGTGCATGAATAATACATAATTTATAATTGTTTTTCGGTAGTAGAATAATACTGCCATAATTATTTATCAAAGGAAGGAATTATTATAATTAAAATTAAACTCTCAGCCACAATATTTATCGGGAATTATACTTTTGATTTATTTTTTTATCAAATAATTGATACTTATGTATATAATGAAAAAATTATATAAAAATAAATATAAGGTCCAGATAATTCAATATAAACATAACAATAATTCACTTGTTTATCGCTTATACTTACTCAAGCTTATAATTTTAATTATTTCATTCACGTCTCTGGGTCCGAGAAGGTTGGTTCTTATTGTTTTAATAGCAAGATTAGTAAAATTGACCTTGGAAAGTTATTTGTAAATTCACTAAAACTTATGATGCTTGGTCTACGTCTATACGTAACTTAAAAGCTTATTCGTAAACTGTTTTTTTTTTCTTAACATTACTTAAAATAAATATATAAATAAACAGCCAATCTCAAGGACTAGCTAACTGTGTAGAGGATGTAATAGTGCACAAGTGTGACAAAGAACACAGGAGCACTGTCTGTTTTCTCGCTTGCTTAATGCGCTTAGTGTACAACCGGATACGATCGGAAAGAGATTAAACTGGACCAATGACGTCACGTGCTTTGTGGGAGACGGGATTGTAACAATGCTATCTTTTCTTAACTATACTAATACTGAGATCTCGAACTAGATTCTCAGCATATACAAACTTAGAATAGCCACTAAAAATTACCATAGAAAAATATTCGCAACAAAAAAACGGTATAAAGTATGTAATATCATACATATTAATCATTCACTATATAACTAAAGCTTATTTATTTCAACTGTCTCGTTGGTCTAGTGGCTACACGTAAGTGCACAGACACGGTGGTCCTGGGTTCAATTCCCAGGTCGGGCCAATAAAATTTTATTGAGATTTTCTGTCGAAAATTCTCAGTAGCTGCCCGGAGTCTGGAAGTTGGAAGTGTGTACACTCCCGTGCCTCGGGAAGCAGGTAAGGCCGTTGGTCCTACGCCTGAACTCTTTCTGGTCGTGTCGGATTGCTGTCCCATCGGGTTATGAAAGTAAGGGAATAGAGAGTGCGCCTGTGATGCGCACACACTTGTGCACTATAATATCTCCTGCGCAGTTGGCTAATCTCTCTCGAAATCGGTCTGGAGGACTATTATTATTATAATTTATTTCAACAGTTTGAA
Source organism: Nymphalis polychloros (assembly GCA_905220585.2). Taxonomy (NCBI): domain Eukaryota; kingdom Metazoa; phylum Arthropoda; class Insecta; order Lepidoptera; family Nymphalidae; genus Nymphalis; species Nymphalis polychloros. Next base: position 4,748,323 of record HG992251.1, read on the forward strand.
CGATATACCGAAACTATGAAAACAGCTGAAAGCAATGAATATTTCAATATAAAATGATTAACAAAATTTGATGTTGAATTTATTTACTATTTACTAATTCTCGTTTGTATAGTAGTAAGTTCGGAGATACCGATTAGGTGATTGTATTTTTTTATAGGCGAGTAGTCTTGCAACTACTTCTGGTAAGTGGTTACCACTCCGATTGACCGGAGTGGTCAGCCAATTGAATGTCATTATAGACGCAATAGCATTATATAGAAATACATACCTTATATCAATGCGATATCAATCTTCGGAGATAAAATGTTTTAATAAATAATACTAGTAAGCTAGTTCACACTTCAAAATTGAATACAAAAATATTAATTATTTATCGATAATGATAATTTACATACGTAGATATTACAAAGTATATTTGCTATATACATATAATTAAAAGGTTATATAACAATATAATCTTTATAATATTATATCACCAAAGACGTCTTTAAACTTCTAACTTATTATATTGAGAGCAAATGCGTTAAGGAAGTAAATAGCCGTGAATTTCAACGCTCAGGTAAGTTTATTATGGTAAATTTTAATGGGTGGCTTCACTTAAGGTCAGAATATAATATCAGCTTCTCCGTACTCAGTATGAATATTACAATTGAACGAGATTTGAACAAACGCTAATCCTAGATCGAACTTAATATTTTGATATGTTAATACGACAAAGTTGATTAGCGTAATTAGTATATATATTCAAAATACTACAAACTCGGATCTACCAAGGGAGCTAGGTCTAAAAGGTATGACGCGCAATTAAAAACATACATAATATTCAAAATAGCTTAATTACTAAAGTTAATTAAGCTTAACACGGCGTTGACGGATATTTAATATTTCTTATAGCATTTGCAGATGCCTCGACACCCATTTTCAAATAAACGAACAGTCCATAAATGACTCACTAATAGATAAAACCACATCTTCCTACAGGAGCTATCAATGCAAATTTGTGTATATATAGGTGACAGAAAAACACTCGGGGAAAAGGTGCTTGCCCTTATTTGATAGCAGGTAGCAGATAAGACTGTCAGTGATTATTCTAGTCAGGAAGAATTTTATGGACCTAGAAACATAAACGCGTGAAGAATAAGAGGTTCTAACTTGATAACTATTTTATTTCACATTTTGAATTTGACATTTACGTCACGTACTCTCCTGAAACCCAACGTTACATTTAGTTTTACGACCTCATTTGATATCGTAGTGAATATTCAGAACTAGTTTGTTTAATTCTTTATATTTTTTATAAGACGAGCCGGTTGGCGTGGTTGGTAGATACCTGCCTTTCGCGCCGCAGGTCATGGATTCGATTCCCATCCAGGACAGACATTTGTGTGCATGAACATGTCTGTTTGTCCTGAGTCTGGGTGTAATTATCTATATAAGTATGTATTTACAAAAGAAAAATAGTATATTTAGTATATCAGTTGTCTGGTTTTCATAGTACGAGCTCTGCTTAGTTTGGGATCAGATGGCCGTGTGTGAATAATGTCCCAGGATATTATTATAATATTATTATTATTATAATAAGCAATATTTTCATGAACGCTATTAAAGCTTTTATTACAGTATGTACATACATATTTTAAACACACATATAGTACACGTCTAAAATTAGATTTCTTATATCATAAACTAAACCAAAATATTGCTCCACTTAGAACGTTCAACGTTTACTAGTTATAAATTATATTATATTGAAATAAACAAGTACAATTTAATCGAAATGAAGTCCATCAACGACGGCGAGTTCTGAGAACTATTGACCATTTATTTTGAAATCATTAGCGATACTCGAATACCAATCGATACTTATAAATGCATGGAACATGAATTTTCGATTCTGTTGACTTGAACCAAATGCAATATCAGGAAAATCATTCGTGACCTAACGTAATTACTACGAAATTATCACTCTATTCACTTATAAATTTTATTTAAAAATCGAGATATTTTTAATGAGACCCAGAAGAATTATATTGAAAGATGGGTTATTTTTCTATTTATTTAAAAGTGGTCACACTGACAAATGGACCACCTGCTGGTAAGGGGTTACAACTGCCATTGGACATTGACACTGTTAGAATAATTAAAAAACCCCGTCATGCTATTAAAAAAACATTCAAACTTTTCTCAATACAAACTATTTTCGCTCACATGAAAATCATTAAGCGCTTTGTTTACACACTTGTGCATTAATTGTTGCCGCGGACAATTACTCGACATTCAAACTGTATTCTCTAACAATAGAAACCACTTTATTTATTTGTCTATTATGTTCCCGTGTACAATCAAGGGTTAACTTTAATGTTATCATATAAATAGTGTGATTTATACTTCATTAGTAAGCATTTAAAAAATAATTTTAAATAAAAATGTTTTGTTATTTTAATTAACAAGTAATTTATTTAGACATAAATTATTACTACATAGTACATTGATTAACTAAAACACGATTCATATAAGCACCTCAACCTACTTTATGCCACTGAAGAGTGGCATAAAGGAGGTTGATCTTGATAAGGGAATCAAAGATTAAGAAACGATTTAAATTTTTAAATTCGATTAACAATTTTTATAATAATAGCAAACTCCATTTTAAGGAATATTCTAATATTTAGTACTTTACCCCTCCAATTAAACAAAGTTTATGATGGGAATTGTGATAATAGCCCAAGGTTCGAACCTCGGACTTGTATTATCTTTATATTTTTTGTTTTTGTATTATTAAGAACGTTAGGTAACCTTAATTAAATTAATTCTTTTGATTGAGTTTGTTATATTTAAGTATTTAATTTAATTAATAATAAAATAATAGACGCACTATACAGATTACGTCCGATCGTTTGGCGTGGTTTGGCGCTCAAAAAATCGGCATAGGTCCTACCTTCAGAAGCGCTCGCGCTTTACTGAAATCGAACGCAAAAAGCATCGTATTTGGTAGACACAGTATGAACCCTTTTTCGTTATATGACGTGACCTTGGGCCACTGCCATTTTACTCTACTGTAAGCCGCGTAAAAGAACTTCGTTCCAAAAGAAATGGAATTATACTTTATTTAATATGAGCATTCCAAGTTACCAGGTGTTATAAAAGATTTATGAAATGAGAAATCCAAGAAGGTAAAAACTTATTAATGCTAGCTTAGATCAATTTCAATTATTTAGGACTTTAAAATAAGGACGATTTTAAAGTCCTAAATATATTGAATAAAATAACATAATAAATGAATTATTCAAACGCTATCGCTATAAAATGAGGTGATGCGAATATGGAAATCTTACTGGACGACGTTCATGCCATCTTCAATCACATTCCATAGAATGTAATTTCATTTTAATAGCTTCTATCAAATGGCAGTATGCGTATGGAAATGAAACTGCACTTGTAAGTTTTATAATCAACATCAAATGGAAATTTATTATTTTATTTCCAAATTTTATTGCACCCAAAAAATATTATACATTCTTATAGCACATATTTAGAAGGTTAAAAGCGTGCCAAAGTAACATTATTGTTCCATCTGTTCCAAGAAACCTTTGTTATAGAAAGTTACGTAAACATTTTAACAAATAAGGTAGTATAATTTATAAAAATAAGTAAATTTGAATTATAATTTTTGTTTGTTTCGTACCTATTCGTTCCTTTGTCATTTATCCAATTGTTGAGATATTTTTGAGTTGTTGTTGATATTAATTGAGGATTTTTGGTTTGTTACTATCAATGTATAATACAATAGGTGGCATGTTAGTTGAATTTAAAAATAGTCCGGTTAAAAAGCTTGTCATTATATTTGATTTGTTTACTTAGACAGTACAAATTGTAACAATGATATTGTGAGGTCAGTATAAAGAGGTTGTAAGTGAAGTGGTGTGGAATGGACGGTTACGGTGAAATTAAGTGAGGAGGGGATTTGACTGGTATCAGTTTACATTTGAATTGTAATCTTGTTAGCAGAGGTAACTTATAACAGAAAATGAAAGAATTACTTTATTATAAATATTGAATGAATTAATACAAAGTATTAATACTTAATATTCTATTAGTAGTAAGTAGTAACACCTTGTGAATGTGACTGTTGGGCCTCCTCTCCTCTTTTGAGGAGAAAGTTTGGAACTTATTCCACCACGCTGCTTCAATGCGGATTGGTGGAATAAACATGTGGCAGAATTTTAGTGAAATTAGAGACATGCAGATTTCCTCAGCCCGTTTTCCTTCACCGTCAAGCACGAGGTGAATTGTAATCACAAATTAAGCACATGAAATTCAGTGCTGCTTATCCGGGTTTGAACTCACGATCATCGGTTAAGATTCACGCGTTCTTACCATTGGCCTATCTCGGCTTTAATTCTATTAGAAATCTTATAAATATATGAAAATTACCATTACCAGTATGGTACTTCTATTTCTCCAAAAAAAACAAAAGTTTCTTCTGTCGTCACAAAAACGGCGTTTCTATTATTGCTGTTATGGATAAATGAGCTCGGTAGCCATCATTGGAGATTGACAATAATAGTATAAATTTTGACGAAGATAGACGAGTTAAACCTTTGGGCTTTAATTGAGCGTAGCGTCCTGGTATTTGTGATTTCACCTGTAAATATATTAAAATTAATCAAATAATTTAACACTTTAAATTTTTTAAATACAATGAAAATAAGTATACCGACATTGACATTTTGTCTAACAAATTATGATTGTGACTAAATTATTTCTTTATTATTATACCAAGTCATTAAAAACAAAATTATTGCAAAATCAATATATAACAATGGAATTTCTTATATCGTAGTTACAAGGATTAGTTCTACACGTGATCGCTACATTGATTTAATTAAATCATGTATAGCGTTACCGATTCTCAGAACTTAAGTGCTGTTGCGAGTAAAGCAGGTAATTTTCCAATAAACTTTAATAATAAATTAGTTTCTTGACTAAAGAATAGTGGATTCAAATGCGTTGATACTTACACAAAGAAACTGTTAACAATAGAACACATGACGTCTATTCAATGAAGAAACGTCCTTCCTATTGTTTTGAAGTGGAACGGTCTGAGATTCTTGATAATGGCTATTATTTTCCTGATGCCATTTAAAACAGTGCTTTATGATATTTACATATTTAGAAACATACCTACTTTAGATATATTAACTTCTTATTCATCTAATCCTATAACAATATTTAATTTTTAACTAACTACCCTTGTAAGAACCCATTGTTCTCGAAGGTGAAGGCGAATTGTTCATCAGCAACTTGTATGATATTATCCACCGGGTAGTTTCAAATATGTTATCCTATGTAAGTTTTTCGATTATCTATCTAAATGCGCCCAGCGCCACTTCAGTTTTTACAGTTTACTCGAACTTTCGTCTTTTTTATAAATATTTTGAATTCGTTTAATTTTTTATGTTTACTCTACACTTCTTTGACTTTGTAAAGTATGTATTATCGTTAAGAAAATATATATAATTTTTCGATTATATTAAATAATATATGACAACAGAGTACACGCGTCAACCACACTCAAAGGAGTACAGAGGAGTGGTGCGGTGTTCGAAGTGAAGGTATAAGATAATTGAATGATGTTTTCCATCACAGGATTCGCGCCAATAGGCATTTCTTATCAAAAATTACAAATATTTTTGACATGACTATTCTAAATCTAGAATGGTTAAAGGCTAAATCTAGAAAATTTACAGATAGTGTGGTACACGCTCTGTCTAGGTAGAATCGCACACCCATTTCTTCATTTACTTTGTATTTTGTATTGGCGTATTCCAGTTAAAAGGTTTCCTTATTATTTGAAGTTTCAGTTGAATTTCAGAACCTAGAGTGGCTGTCCATTGAAACTTTTTCTCATCGAAAATCATTACCAATGTCTAATGTCAAAAAATGGCTAAAAATATTGCAATAACCTTACATAGGTATTTTTTTCTTGAAGATATACAGTACGAAACAGATAAAATGAGAATAAACATTTTTGTATATTCACGACGTTTAGTAGATTACTTTCGTAGTCGCGTAGCTGCTACACGAAGCTACGAAATATTATACTACGACTTAAATAATGTATGTATGATAACTCACAGATTTTTTCATCAATTCAAATTTAGAACACATTTATGTTTTTAGAATAAATATATATTACGAAATTAATGTAGGAAATCAATCATCTGACTTTTTAAGTATTCCTATAAAACGAGAGTAATTAATGATATTCATTCATTATTATAAATTTCGTTATAAGTACAGTTATTTGTCATTTTAGAAGTTACAGTACCTTAGCAGCCGATGACAGTTGCTGGCATGAAAAAATGAAAATAATTGGTTTAAAATCAGCAAAAAATAAGCCGAATTTCAAACTTATATCAGATCTAGAAGTATATAATAAGGATAACAATCTGAAAGGATGTGATCCTTTTAGTGACTCGATGTTTGTGACCTGTATAATTAAGTTTTCTAAGAATCTCTATAAATCCATTACTAGCGATAGTGGTTACTAATTGAGTTTAAACTCTAAGAGACTTTTCTTAATTTTTATTCAAAGGGAAAACGTGTGACGAGAAAATTTATCAGTATTTATCTAGCATTTTCACTCGAGGCAACGTTCATTAAATTACACATTTCATTTTCTTTACTATAATCAATTCACTGTATGTTCAGTACATATAAAATGAGCTATATCTATATTATTATCATTAATTTGAAGTGGCCTCGTTTGATGTGAAAAAAAAGTTATTGCGTTTTTTTTAAAGTATTGTTAATAAGGGCCCGGAGAAGCCATGTCAGCCAAGAAGTAACTTTAAATTGTGTTAGTTACGGTGAATACTTAAAAGGACAATATCATTAATATTCCTTTAGAATCAATATGTTCTACATTACAAATAATATTTATTTTCATTAGTTTTGGGTGTTGAATTGAAAAGTAAATTATTATATTTAATGGAACTTATAATTATATTAAAGCCCTTTTGAATTTATACTCAGATTGAATAAAAATATTCAAAATTTAATCTTTAACACAATTCGTTAAAGATTATATGAATTTTTTTTTCAACGTTGCCTTAAATACGACTAGACTGATGTTTTCCCTCTGACTACATTGTAACATGATGTTGAAATTATAGTATGCGTGTTTATTTTCATTAAACTATTTCTTGTATATCAAATATTGTTAGCGTATAATGATTTGAAAATCTGTCGTGATTTTAGTATCACGTATTGGAAAATCTGAACGAAAAACTAGTATTTCTCATACATACGATTTTCATTAATCCTTTAAAAAATGTCTATTTTTTTTATATGAATTAAAAATAAATACGTTTATAACTCGTTTTTGCATCTACATACATAATGATGTATGTATTGTATTGTATTTAAATTTATCCTTAAAGATTTACTCTCGTCCTCTTTTCTTTTAGTTTAAAACAAAAGGTTCACGTCATAAGCTCAAAATGTTTTCTGTTATACCTTTGAAATGAGTTTACGCAAATGATTAAAAAGTATAAAATAATTTAAGGTACGTAGTATGTATAATTAACAAGTACTTATAATCATACTTCGAATCGAAATCCGCTTGAGCTGAACGTGAGAGCTGAATTGCACTTTGATGCTCCCAACGAATTGAATGGCAAACATCACAAATACCAACTTGAATATTCTATATCCCCGAGGATACTGAGTGCCAGGTTTTGAGAAATTCAGCGAAATACTCGGGATTGACTCGCAGAAGTGACGAAAAGTGAATTCGTGATGACGCACGCGGTACTGTACTCGTAATTTGTCATTTCGTGAACATTTTATCTGTTTTATTATTTGTTAGGCTCTATGCACATGGTGCACAGCTCCACTGGTGCCTAAGTGACATTTTATGTATTCATAAAAACTTATACGGTCGCACTTTTCTGCTCCGCAAATATTATGACTTCTTAATACTTTTTTTTTAATCATCATCAAAATTATTATATTGATTTTGTCCACTGTGATATCCGGTTTACTATTTGATGTGAGAATTTGCGGCTTACGCGCGGTTTTGATAGGTATACACGGTATTGCGGTTCGTAGCTGTTGCGGCGCTATGTATACAAAGCCTTATATAAAATAAAGCTGTAACTAGACTTTTTATGCGCATATTTTGATGGAATGTTTGTACAACATAATAATTTCTAAACAAAATTGATAGAAATTTTATAATGGTATTGTTACAAAGATATTGATGAAACTTTAATAGATTTATAAAATAAGTTTTCGAGTACATTTTATATTAATTTATATACATGTAAGTAGGCCAATGTTGTAGCACCAGTGATAGTTTTATTAGTATTTCATGAGTTCTGGCTGAGCGAAAAGTTTAAACAGACGGGCAGTTCGTTAGTGAAGTATCGAGTGAGTGCTGAGCGAGATTATTCCTTATTCAATGTAAATGCAAATGAAGTCGCAAGGGTGCAATTCGATATATAAATGTTTTACTTATCCTAAAAGACGGAAAGAATTATTTGTGTTACATAAAATTATTCAAGTATGTATAAACCAGCGGTATAACAAATGTGATCAAAGAAATATTCGAAATTTAAATTTTGTTTATTATAAGATTTGTGATAAGAAATCAAGAGTTTTCGATATAAATATTATATTATCTATACTATAGGGTTTTCCAATAGGGACGCTTGAACTTTGACAGCTGATTGCGGCCATGTTGTTTGAGTGACAGCTGTCAAATGCAGTGTGTTATATTCATTCCGTCCTCCCAAACCACCATGGCAGGTTACAGTGTCGAGCAGCACGTGCAAATCATAAAATTGTTTTATGAAAATGGGTCTTCAGTTCGAGCAACGTTCCGCGCACTTCGCCCGTTTTACGGTCGCGATGATCGTCCTGCCGAGTCGACTATCCGTCGATTGGTGGACAAATTCGAGTCAACCGGGTCAGTTAACAATCAGCCGGTTCCCGTGCGTCAACGTAACGCGAGATCTGCCGAGAATATCGCCGCTGTGCGCGACAGTGTCCTCGAAAACCCGCGGCAGTCAATTCCGCGTCGCGCACAGGAACTCGGCCTTTCGCAGACGACAACTTGGCGAATTTTGCGTTGTGACTTGAGCCTGCACCCGTACAAGATCCAGCTGACCCAAGAGCTCAAGGTTAATGACCATAGACAGCGCCGTGTGTTCGCTGACTGGGCATTAGAGCAGTTGGAAGTTGACGCCGATTTTGGCAAAAAAATCATCTTCAGCGACGAGGCGCATTTTTGGATGAATGGCTATGTCAACAAGCAAAATTGCCGTATTTGGGACGAGACCAATCCACACGAGGTTCACCAAGTGGCAATGCACCCGCAGAAAGTGACTGTTTGGTGCGGATTTTGGGCCGGAGGCGTGATTGGTCCGTATTTTTTCGAAAACGATAATGGTGTGGCCGTCACCGTCAATGGTGAGCGATACCGGTCGATGATAACCAACTTCTTTTGGCCTGAAATCGAGAATATGGATCTGGACAACATGTGGTTTCAACAGGACGGCGCTACGTGCCACACAGCACACGCTACGATGGAAGTTCTGCACGAGCAATTTCTGGACATGGTCATCTCGCGCGGAGGCGACGTGAACTGGCCACCGAGATCGTGCGATTTGACCCCGCTGGACTTTTTCTTGTGGGGTTTTCTTAAGTCGCAGGTCTATGCTAACAAGCCGCAAACCACCGATGCCCTCAAAGTCAACATACGCCACGCCATCGATCAAATACAGCCCGATTTGTGCGCCAGAGTCATCGAAAATTGGACCTTTCGTGTGCGCGCCACCAACCGAAGCCGTGGCGGTCATTTGAATGATGTCATATTCCATACATAATGGGGTCGATAGACCTTCCAAATAAAAAATATCTCTCCTACATGTGTTTTTTTTTGCATTTCAAAGATCAAGCGCCCTTAATGGAAAACCCTATATTATCCTCAAATTTGCAATAATGATTATGGTCGAAGCTTGAATAAATATTAAATAATATATAATTATATTCATAAAATATACTCGGTGGTAGAACTTTGTGCAAGCTCGTCTGGGTAGGTACCACCCACTCATCAGATATTCTACCGCAAAACAGCAGTACTTTGTATTGTTGTGTTCCGGTTTGAAGGATGAGTGAGCCAGTGTAATCACAGGCACAAGGGACATAACATCTTAGTTCCCAAGGTTGGTGGCGCATGGGCAATGTAAGCGATGGTTAACATTTCTTACAATGCCACTGTCTATGGGCGTTGGTGACCACTTACCATCAGGTAGCCCATACGCTCGTTCGCCTACCTCTACAATAAAAATAAAAAAAATAAAAAATAAAAATAATTAATAATTTCCCGAGCGTTTGAATGCCAATCAAAACCATTGTATATAGGCAGTAAATTCTTAAGTGAAACGTACTAAAGCTGGAAAAGGTTAATTGCAGTCACTAAAACGAGACCGATCGTAACTCTTCGTATAGCAACGAAGATATTATTTTTTTATTAAAAACAAGCATTTATCCGCGCAAGTAACATTCTTACAATTTTATGGAAAATACTATATATTTTCCGTCCACTACACTAATTGTAAATTAAATAATTGAAATTGACATATAAATAAAAAAGAAATAAAATAAAATTATAGCTTAAACCGTACACGTAATAAAATTCAAGCTTTATTCCATATTTAGATCCAGACTAGCCATATTAATTTCGATTTTATTTTTATCTATCTATCTATCAAACATCTTTGACGGAGTATTCATTTCTACGTTTATAGTTTATAATTTTTCAAAGATATAATATTGGCATTTGGTAACACAAAAAATAAACAAAAGCTTATTAGTATTTGTTCTTACAACTGCATGCTTAGTAAACAAGGTTGTGGAATAATTTATGCAGCTTAACAACAGATTGTTTTTTTTATAGGTTTAGTAGGCGGACTAGCATATGGGCCACCTGATGGTTAGTGGTCACCAACGCCCATATACATTAGCAGTGTAAGAAATGTTAACCATCGCTTACATCGTCAATGCGCCACCAACCTTGGCGACTAAGATATTATGTATATTCCTGTAATTACACTGGCTCACTCACCCTTCAAACCGGAACACAACAATACCAAGTACTGTACTATTTTGCGGTAGAATATCTGATGAGTGGGTGGTAAGCTCTACCACCAAGTAAATATAGAAAACATAACAAACGTAGCAAAAAAAAAAAAATTATGTGTCCAAAAAGCGTATTTGTTATAAATAAAACTATTTATGTTATAATGGTATGTTTTGTCTCAATAACTTGACAACCGATTTTGATAGTTTAGGCTTCGTTATATTTATACAAGCTTAATTAAAACACTGATCAACGATTCGATGTGACAATTATGTAAGTAGAAAATTGGCCTCCAGTATTGTTTGAATAATCACCTGCTAAACATAAGTCACGCCGAAAGTGTTAACTTAATATCGCTTAATGCTACTGCTTGATCTAGTTGCTCGCTTGTGACTCCAGCTGTTTTAGGTTCAAGTTCCAAGACAGGTTGATCAGATTGAAGGGTTTATATGTTGATTATTTTTCTAGTAGCAATTTGGATTTTGAAATTTTCAATGCTTACCATTCCTTGTCTCGAAATGCACGTAAAACTGTTGGTTCTGCGCGTGAATTTTAAACGTTCGTGTCGGTTACCGTCCAATCGCGTTATGAGAGTTAGGGAATACAACACTTGTGCACTAAAATATATCCTGTGCAGTTGGCTAGTGTCCGTTGCTGTTATAATCAATACATGCTCTATAATTAATTAATTTATACTTGTTTGTGGAAAAGAATGGAGTAATTTAGAGTGGGTAACAAAAGCTGTTTTAACCATTATATAATCATAGTGCAGCAATTTAAGTTAGTTTTATCAGTTAAGTCTGTTTTTGGCAAGTGAAGGCTGCTCTTAGTAGATTGAAAACACTAATGGCGTTGCAATTTATAAGATCTTTGTTTGCTTAGAACTAAGTACACTAATTAGGAAACAATCAAGATAATCTACTGACCTGTGCTTACTGTGCCAAAATATAGAGATGTTAAATCAATAATATTAAAAACAAACGTCAACCGTACAAGTTATTTGATCTCACCGAACGCCCCACGTCTTTATTTCTTAAAAGTTTTTTGTAATATTTTGGAATATGATCGAAATTACCATTTCAAATCATAAAATTCAATTCATATTTGCAGAAAATGTTTTTAGTTATAATTTTATTAATTTTGATAAAATCCGATAACAATTAGGCTTAAGGTTATATATGCAGGTGCTTACCGGACATGACTGTTTCGGTAAGTACCTGCACGGGATAGCTAGGCGGGAGGTATCAGCCTCCTGCCACGAGTGTGGTGCGCCACTGGACACGGCGCACCATACCGTGACCATGTGTGCTGCATAGGGACAGAGACAATCCCTAACGGCGATAGTCGGCGGAGATCTGAGAGGTTGGAAATGGTCTCCTTCTGTGAGAGTGTCATATTGCAGAAGGAGGCCGCTTAGCGCCAGCGTGAGGACAGTGCCTCCGCTAATTCGATCCGCCGAAGAAGACCATGGAGGAGGCCAGGGTAGGTTCCTTGTACCCAGGAACACTCCTAGAAATGGATGCACACGTGGGCAGACCTTCGGGGCGTCACGGTAACATGCGCAAGCCCCCCGAACAGACGACAAGGTTACCGCTGGTTTTTTAATGAGTATTCCGGCGCCTTCAGCGCTGGTTAGCCCTACATTCAAAAGGTTTAAGACAAAAAAAGGTTTAAGGTTAAATAAATTAAGAATTGGATATTGTAACAATTTGATCTATAGTTGAATCTCACTTATTGAAATCAGAAATTTCTGTAACGATTCCATATTGATAAAGGTGTTTTTGATTTTAAAGAAACATAATCGTTGACGTTTAGCTTTTTCCCCATTCTACTAATACAACGATCCAGTTGCGATTCAATTCGTCCTTGATGGAACGTCAAAAGTTAACAATTAAATTTGACTTTGACATGGCTTTTTGGCTTTTGTATATGATAACATCGTACCGATTCGGTTTAATGAGGAACAGTCGAATTTGGATCGCAATCGAATTTAATCGAAAACGTTACATTGTCAAATCAATAATGACAGAAAGAGAGAAATAACTATTTAACTAAACAACCGTTAAGCAACATTTATGTGTAAGACTATTTATGTTTTGTTCTGTTAAGACCATTGTTAAAGCCTAATAAGATCAGATGTGCTTAATGGGGATTAAGTCTTAGTCTCAAATAATCCCCGTTGTTACAATCTAATGTGTCTTTCTCTCTTGAACAAAAGCTATTTAATGGATCTTCTAATTCTATGTAATTATTAAATCATATATTTAGTATTGTTTTTTTCTTATGTCGTACATAATGATACATTAATGAATGAATAAGATGTTACTATAATTCAACTAAGCTGGAATTATTAAATTTAATATATTAGGGCTATAAATTGCTAATCTTTTGTTTGATTTGAGAGGAATCCACTTCAATGTTAAAATTAAAATATTGTACGTATGAATAACATTATATTATCAAGGGTCGTGTTTGATTAAAAACGAATTTCCTCGATTGAAAAAATTACGAATTAATGTCTTTTAATCTTTAAATATTTTTTTAATCATAATAGTCGTAATGTTATAGGTTATTGAGACAAAAAAGGATAATTCATTACAAATAAGTAGTCCAAAAAGCCGAGATGGCCCAGTGGTAAGAACGCGTGAATCTTAACCGATGATCGTGAGTTCAAACCCGGGCAAGCACCACTGAATTTCAAGTGCTTAATTTGTAATTATAATTCATCTCGTGCTGGACGGTATGGGAAAACATCGTGAGGAAACCTGCATTTGTCAAATTTCACTGAAATTCTGTCACATGTGTATTCCACTAATCCGCATTGGAGCAGCATGGTGGAATAAGCTCCAAAAACCTTCTTCTCAAAAGAGGAGAAGAGGCCTTAGCCCAGCAGTGGGACATTCACAGGCTGTTACTTTAAGTAGTCCATTCCAGTGGTGTCATTAGAGACTTTTTATTAACTATAAAAATCTTATATAACATATTTATTATTATAATCAAAAACTAAATTAAATAAAAAAAAATATCTGTTAAAATTTTAAAGAAAAAACACGCCGTCTTACAGATTGTCCTGTGGCATTGTACCCAAGACGCTGGCACTATTGCATCTCTGCACCAGCCTCAGCCTTTGGGCTAAATAAGCGGCAGCACTTTGGTAAATATTATTAAATTTTCTTTTCGAGTCCATATACTTAATTATATATTTGTTTCTAATATGAATCGCTACTGTTTGCTGTTAAAACGTGAGGACTACGAAAATAATTGACAGCGCATTGTATTGATTATAATATTATAATTAAAAGAACTAAACCATATCCTTCAGAATAATTCGTAAAAAATGGGCAAGAAGAAATATGATATTTTTAAATACAAAACTTCGTGATGAAACTTCGGGTTCGATTCCCACCCAGGACAGACATTTGTGTGCATGAACATGTCTGTTTGTTCTGAGTCTGGGTGTAATTATCTATATAAGTATGTATTTACAAAAGAAAAGTAGTATATGTAAGTATATCAGTTGTCTGGTTTCCATAGTACAAGCTCTGCTTAGTTTGGGATCAGATGACCTAGGGCGAAATTTGTCCCAGGATATAAAAAAAAATAAAAAATAGAAACTTGAACGTTTGCGAATATTTACAAAATGAAATGTATGTTAACGACTCATAATGCACTACAGGGCTATTATATATATATATATATTTTTTTTTTATTTACCATCACTCAGCTTCCTAGTTTTTGGTTCTATATTCTAGGAAATTCAACCTAGCCTTTGGTATTCACAAATCATATGTCTATTAAAGCTGAATGATATTTACTCTGTGGCTGCACCATTGTTGCTTAAGTATTTATACTTAGCTGATTTATGTGGGTTAGTCAAACCGATATTCAACTATTCATAACGCTTAACAGTCTATTGGTGATATTATATATTAATCATTTATGGGATTTCATATATAGTGAAGTTGCTTTTATTTTTCGTTAAAGATAAAAATAATATGAACACTTCGGTTTTTGAATACGAAATTCTCAGTTAGATTCACGATAAAAATCACTGGCCATAACGACTCTATGACATATATACCTAAAGTTACAAAGCAAATTTAGTTTAGTAACTATATATACTCGTATCGTAAGTCAATTTTTTCTACGGTCAGCCTCTTTACACAACAACTTACTAAAATATATTGAGTTTGAAGAGTAAACAACGGAACATTGACCGATTAAGGCGAGCTAAGCCCAAAAACAAGGATCCAATAATAGGGTAAATATCAATATTTCATAACAAACAATGCGGGACATTAAGCTTTGTTTTGAAAAATATTTGTAATAATACGTAATACTTTATTATTGTAACGTAAATCCATATAAAAAAATAAAATATTCATAGTCATTTTATTTCTCAATAGTTTGACTTTTAAACGATGCTGATTAGTTAAACAGTGATCTCTCTTTCTATCATGATTGAATTGACATTTGCAAGAAGAAGACAGCGTTGTTTAATCAATCATCTGCTTTACAATTGTATTAAGGTTATAATGTTTTTGGCCGAATGTTTTTGAAATTATTTTGTTTGTTAAAATTGGCTGATTATGACAATCTAAGGTCACAGCGGCCCTTAAAAAGTTACTAGATTTTATGAAAAAAAAAAAAGATAAGTAATTATTGTATCATGCACAGTGTTTGCGGGCTGTGAATCTAGCTTGAATGCAAACCCATTCACTACACTACACTGAGAAAAATAGTACGCGCGAGTATCTTCGCGACTATTTTTGTACTTACAAGTAAATATATACAAAGTGTACTAAAAAAGAAATTACTATGTCCATCAATAGCATCGTTTGAACTAAGCTTAAGCTATGAATAATTGCGAACGAGTGTGTGCAACATGTTATTTACGCTTCGCTGGAAAATCCTGTTGAAAATGCATACAGAGATGAACGTCTGGAACTCGCTTTAAACGTAAACATAGTGTGTAAACGTACCGCATAATAAATTTTACTTCTCTACTTGCAAAAGAAATTCCACGACATAAAAACATACTTTGTAAAAATGTCACGGTCGAATCGAGGCAATAAAAAATATACGCAAAACGATTTGTTAAGTTATTCTTAATTTTCTTCAAGCGTTTTACTAGCCATTGCAAAGCATCACTATAATTATCATGTCAAAAATCAAAATGAAACATATAATTCAAATTCTATTTATATGCATCGAAAATGTTGCCATTAAATACGAGCTTCTTATCGAATCTTGTATTTCATCACTAAATTATTGATAACAGGAAAGGTTTAAATAAGCGATAGAATAAAATCTTTACAAACTATAACAATAATGAACTGAAGCAAAACAATGCTTTTTTTGTATGCGGAGTTTTGAAAAATCATCTTAACTGATTTTAGTGATTATAATTACCCACGAAATTATACGTAAAAAAATATATGCACTGTGGTTAAATGGAAATTTGGATCACTTCCTATAATATTAATAATCCGATTATTAACACTTTACATATTTTGAAGAATATCCCGAATAAGCAGCCAGTAATATTGCGTGTTTGCTTTTTGTGTTAAACAAAAATAAACATGGTTTTTTTTTTTTTATTGTATAGGTTGGCGGACGAGCATATGGGCCACCTGATGGTAAGTGAACGCCAATAGACAATGGCATTGTAAGAAATGTTAACCATCACTTACATTGCCAATGCGCCACCAACCTTGGGAACTAAGATGTTATGTCCCTTGTGCCTGTAATTATACTGGCTCACTCACCCTTCAAACCGGAACACAACAATACAAAGTACTGCTGTTTTGCTGTAGAATATCTGATGAGTGGGTGGTACCTACCCAGACGAGCTTGCACAAAGCTTTACCACCGAGTACCTTAGCCTTATTCTAAATTAACTTAATAAAAGCAATTATTTTAAGAACACAAACAGACATTTTATGTATCATAATCATACAGATTACGATTTCGATGAGTATTTTTTCCGTATATCGATCGATCTTATTACGAAAAATCGAAAAATATCAAAACAATTTCATCGAAATCGTGACGCAGCGATGCTTATTTGTATATAATGACGTTTCCGATAGCAACTTTATGCGCTGAAGCGCTGATACATTGCTTTATATTTGCATATGTACGGAACAAGATCGAATTCTCATCTCTTGATATAAATCATTCAAGCTATTGACGCGCTGAAAATTGGAAGCTTAAACAGCTCAGCACTAGACGAACGATGTAAAGGACGTGTTCAATCCTGACCTCATTTCTTAAAAGTATAAAATCCGGAAGATTTCTAATAAAATAAAAACAAATAAATTAAGTTTATCGCTTCTAAATCTTTTGTTCATTCTTTCTTCCAATATCACATTGAAATAATACATTCTCTTAAGACGTCTTAAGTCCACACCAAATAAATAAAATTGGTACTCAAATACTTCATGGTCACTCTTCTGTCTTGCTGACATAAAATATGTATATAATACTTGTTAAAAAAAAAATAGAATAGGGAATAAAAATAACCAAATTGGTGTTGTGTGAACCTATTTATCCAATCCTTTTCAACAATGCCCTTTAAAAGTATTGTCAGTTCATCTCTATAAGTTTTGTTATTTCTCAAACCTAAATAAAATATCACTGTCATTTTATTCGGACCCTGATGAATATGCCTTCTAAATTGTGTAAGTTATAAGTGACCTAGCAATGTCGACAAATTTTCAAAGTTTATATTATCAGCAAAAATATATTCCGACTTTTCACATGGAAATTATAATCAAAACAAATGAATTTCTATAGTTATTACTATAGAAATTCAGTTTATTATTGAGTCAAACTTTAAACAATATTATAAGAAATTAATGGTCCTTCTAACAGGATAGAAATTGTAAAGAAAACAGCTTGGTACGTAATAAAAATTCGCAATCACGTTTAACGCCCGAGCCGTCTATTTGACCGAGTGCTTAGCGGATTATGCAATATATAATTATATATTAGTATAGATTATGCAGTCAATATATATAATATATTGACTGCCTCGTTGGTCTAGTGGTAACATGTAAGGCCACAGACCCGGTGGTCCTGGGTTCAAATCCCAGGTCGGGCCAATAAAATGTTATTTAAATTTTCTGTCGAAAATTTACAGTAGCAGTCCGGAGTCAGGAAGTTGAAAGTGTGTACACTCCCGTGCCTCGGAAAGTATGTTAAGCCGTTGGTCCTGCGCCTGAACTCTTTCCGGTCGTGTGTCGTGTGCCGTCCCATCGGATTATGAAAGCTAGGGAAAAGAGAGTGCACCTGTGTTTGCGCACACACTTGTGCACTATAGTATCTCCTGCGCAGTGGGCTAATCTCTCTGGAGATTGGCCGCCGCAGCCGACATCGGTCAGGAGGACATTATTATTATTAATGCTATATTAGCAATTATTTTTTATTTACTGTTCCAGTTCTGATAGCTTAACATTATAGATGAGAAAACTCTCATCTATAATGTTATGTTATGTTATGTGTGTTATAAAAAGTTACATTCATCATAGCTATATTTATTTCAAACATTTGGTTTATCATGTTTCATCCCGTTTTCTTCCTAATTCCTTTATTTTCAAATATTGCATACTTTTAAGGATTTAATCGTTATTTTTTTTATTTTTATTTCTAGGTCAATAATAATTTTCGCTACTACAGATAAAGAATCATAAAATAATGGCTTTGTAACTTTTAATAATTACCTTGTAGCGTATAATGCGTCAAAGTTAGTGAACTTCACTACGTCAGTGTTTCGAAGCCTTTCGTGACTTAACTAATAAAAATTCCACGTTTAGTTTCCAATTTGTTTTATTGGACAGGCTTATATTATTATATGGGCGTAAAACTAGCTTCCAAGTGTTCTATGGGATTAATACTTTAATTTGATGTGATAAATGTATAGGTTCTGATAGTTTTATTAAATATACATAAATTCGACCAAAATGTCGTACGTATTGACTTTTAAATAAATAAACAATTACAAGATTATATGGAATAACTACGTAAAATCTTACTAAGCGTGCAGCGTTAAAATACATCAAATTCTTGGTTGGCGTTAGCGCAGTGTCTTTCAAACAAAATACATTTATAGAATATAGAAATTTATCATCAGCAATGCACCACCCATCTTTGGAACTAAGATGTGTTGTACCTGTAGATACACTGACTCACTTACCCTTCTAACAGAAACACAATAATAACTTTTTTTTTTTTTTTTTTTATAGTTCCCGGGATGGCAAATGACTCTACTTCACCTGATGGTAAGTGATAGTAAAGTCCAAACGCGACGACGGCTAGTGCAGTCAGGAAGAATGACTTGCACTAGCCGCCCCCGCCTTGCCGGCCCGCAAGATGCCTCTTCACGCCTCGTTTGAAGGAACCCGGGTCATAAGAGGAGGGGAACACGTGTGCTGGTAACGAATTCCATGTTTTAGCGGTGCGACAAAGAAAAGAGTTGCCAAATTTCTTCGTGCGCGATGGAATTGATGTCACAGTTAGACTATTGCTATGTGGCGGTTCTACAGATATAATTGCACTTCTATGCGATTATTTTCAAGCACGTGCTTGTAGCCTTAGACTAGTATTCCAAATATTAACTGTTTAAGTTAGCAATTCAGTTATTAAACCAATCGGAACGTAATTTCTTCACCGTCAGATGTTTTTAGAGAGAACAAATATCTGATATTTTTTATTTTTAAAAGTCGACCAAGACAAATTTACATTTACGTTACAACGTCGATTATTAAGAGATATTGCAATAGCTTAATTAAAGTGAGATTTTTTTTGTTCATCAATAGTTGCGCCAATTTTGAATTTCAAATTATTTCAATGTCCGCTTCTTCAGTCATCTAGATCATGTTTATTTGTCTTGATATGCTGGAAGGAATGTTATTATGTCGACCACGATGATTTGGTAATGTTTAAGTTTCGGTATACTTCATACAAGTGAGATAAAACACGAATAAAACCACTTACATTTTTTAAATATTTTTTTTATTGTGATAGTAAATAGACGTTTTGAGAATATAAATAATTATTTTACAATTATATTAGGATTTATGTAATTTACAAACGATTAATGAGCATTACGATAGTGATCATTATAGATATGTACAAATTTTAAATAAAACTACATTTTATATACGCATTCTAATATCATGTAAAAGCTACGCTATTTTTAAATACTTTATTACATTTTTATGTAATTAACTAAAATAAAAACTAAACATCGGCAAACACATAATTATGTAACTAATCGCTTTACTAATAATAATGAATATTCTATGTAATCTAATTAATGGAACTTAACGTACAGATGACATATATTCAATAATAATTAATGTCATTGATACCAATGTTAACAATAAAAGAGTTGATGATTTAATATCAAATTGAATAACAATTAATTCAGTTATGATATAAATAGCAAAAGGAAACTAGCAATTAATATTGGCACAAGACGACTATGAAATATTTAATAGGCTAATTACAGATGATAGAGGGATTTAATATTTTACTAACAATAAGATATAAATCGTTGAAGATATTATAAACTCACTATTTGAATAAGGCTATTCGATAAGTCTATGATATACTAAAATATGAATAAATTCTCACATTACACCTACATCTACGAATAGTCGACTGTCGAAATATCACACATGCAAATAACACGAAGCAACTCACTCTAAGGATCCTCATAGACCGGAGACTTTGATCAGCTGACTATGAAATCCGTTAATTGCCGTAAAGGAATATAATTGTTCAACGATTTGTAGTCGATTGTTATCTAGTCTACCACACTGAACTATTTTGATTTGACCAATTTAGTCTTCAGTCTGAGGGGAGCCTAAATACACACACGTGGAAATCTTTTTCGTTTGTGATATAATATAGCTTTACAAACGAAACGCAAATATCGTTTTACTCGTACTAATAAAAATATGAAACAGAATATTTATTATAAAACGTAAATCACTAAAAGCTTTTATTTATATCTGTGGTTTACATTTAATACGACAAAATAATGAAACGAAAATATTCAACCAATTATTTTTACATTAATATGTTTGTAAGATCAGATTACACAAAATAATAACAAATTTGAAGGTAGTGTATCAAATATCATGTAGGTATGTATGGCTAGCACAAAACACGCTTATTTTATAAGAAATGACCTACCGACAGCATAACTATTATAAGAAGAACTAATTAATTGTTTCGGTTTATGAAACAAAAGAGTTGTCGCTTAAAAGAAACTATGAAGAAAATTGATCAATACACATGAAATGCGATTGATTCAGACTAAGATACATGGTCATATATAAATGTATATATATTCTGGACTTTTTGAATGACAGACATCTAATTCCGAGAATGGTGAACTATAAATAGTGGAGGGAATAACATAGTCTTAGCTTCAAAACTGGTATCGGGGCAAAATGTCCCACCATTACCACTAACCCACTACCCATACCATCTGGTCCCTTAACACCAGTTAAGAATCTTATAAGAATACATCAATTATGTGTAATTTTCAAATATACTTAATTAGTGCCATTTATCAAAAAACGTTCTTTATCTACAATATATGAATTAATTGACTTATTATTAATAGAATAATTACAATAAAGATACAGTTGATAGTAATTAGATTTTATTATTTATTTAAATAGTGGATTCGTAAACATCCATTTATGACTATTCATTACACGAACCTACCGAAGTAGTCATTTACAATCGGATGTTATCTTATAGATGTCATCACTCGCTTATTTATCTAAAACATCATGTGTGCAGATAATACAATTCATTGGACCAAAGTTCAACCTTCAAATCTACGCTAGTTTTTACTACATAGATATATTTAGTCTTCAAGACAAATGCAGTTACATCTATGTATAGACAATCGAAAACTATTTCACGATAATTATTCATTTCCATCGAAATGCACTAAAACTAAAATACTAGATGAGACATTGAAAGATACTTTATTACATTGCACTACTTATTTTGATACTTACACGAAAATTGCTTATGAAAATACTATTATAGACATTGTTTAATTTATAGATAGTAATTATTAAAAGTGGCACAGTTAAAATGTTGACAGATCGTTAATTTATTGTGCAGATCTTAATAGACATAAGTTGCAATAAGAATTATATTACTGATTAATTTATGTGTACACTCAATAGAGATATGGTTATCATGGCCTATAGTAAAACTATTAGAATATATGACAAAACACCCATCGTTTATGGTCCCTTTAAATAGCGATACACAACATCCTTACATGTGACTTCAGGAAGTCTTCATAATTCGTTGTCAAGCAAAATTGCGATGTTTTAAAACGGTCTTTTAACACAAAAATTTAAAATGAATTAGCACAGTCCACACTCATAGAGAAACACGATTTTGTTCATGAAGTTCAGTGCGAAAACGATGATAAAGTCCGTCCTTTCTTTTAAGGACTTTGTGCGGGACTCGGCCAAGGGGGCCTCATCTTTTCCAGCACGTATTTCAGCTGGAAACTTGTATGGAAATGCTACAGGTACTCATCTATTTGATCGTAGTCCTCGTCTGGGGGTGAAGGGCCTGATACTGATAGGATCGGTAAGCCGAAGTGCTTTACCGTGTCCACACTACCACAGCTGTCATCCGATTTTGCTTCTTCGTTGATAGTTTCTTCTCGTGGTGCTTTGACTTTACAAAGCCTTTCTGATGAATCGCTCATTGTCGTAAGCGGTATGTTATCCGCCGATCTAAAATAAATACGATACATAAAATATTAATTCTAAGAAATATCTTTATTTTTTTAATTGTTTTTGGACAAAACTATTATGATTGAAACAGCCATGTGGTCTAGTTAAAAATATATACAGTCAATAGTATCAAATGATTCCTTGATAACAAAGTCAAGGGTATTGTTCGAAACAAACTGCAACAACCCAAACATACCCATCACAGGAGGTTTCTTTACACTCTTAAGTTGCCACAGAAGTCCCAAAGTAATCTAAAATCTTGGAAGTCATAAAAGGAAGATATAACCGATATAAAAACTGACATACATTTTGACGCGAGCAGATTGATAATAGATTTTATTTTACCTTGCTTTACGGCACAATTTCGATTGTGACCCGTGTCGCCTGAGGAATTCCCCTGGATCAAAGCCTGCGAAGCTAGTGGGTTCAGCGGATACAAAGATAGCGGAGTTGACGCGCGGACGATTACATCGTGCTAATAGGCGCTCCTCACACTCCAGGCTCTGTGTGTGTGTGTGGGACCAGCGCATGTGCTGAAATGGAGATAAAATTTAATAAATATGCAAGAAATGGATTTTATAACAAATATGGAATGTAAACGTGCCCATTTTGTAAAAACCATTTCGCATTTACTTGCTTAAGGTACCAATATTTTATTTTTATACATTCGTGAGAAGGTGAAAGTAATGTAGAGCTTAAATTTTGATTTTAAGTATTACAAAATAAATCCGTTATATAAACGTATTCCAATTAGAACTAAATTTCGTTGGACGGTTTGATATTTATAACGAAATAAAATTCGAAGTGCTTCTAATATTGATCCGAGATTAATTTTATCTTATCATAGCAGATCTGAAACTAAACTATTATTAGCAATACATTTTGCGGTTTTTTCTATCAAGTTGACTTATATACAGTTACAGTTAATCGATTTTGATTTAAAACTTGTACTTTGAATTTCGAAATCAACATAACAATATAAGGTTGTTAATATTTCGTATGCGGAAGTAACTTTGGCTAAGCAATCGAACCGATTTTTGAATTGAATTAATTACTAAGGAAGAACTCGTAATTGCCATAGAAGTCCCAAAGTAATCTAAAATCTTGGAAGTCATAAAAGGAAGATATAATCGATATAAAAACTGACATACATTTTAACGCGAGCAGATTGACAATAGATTTTATTTTACCTTGCTTTACGGCACAATTTCGATTTTTGAATTGAATTAATTACTAAGGAAGAACTCGTAATAATCGATCCTAAGCGAGTCGAACATAAAGTACTTCGAAGTATTCGATAAAAGCAGATATTTTTAAAAGTTGTTTGTGAACTTAATATTACTTAAATGCATTTATACATGCGATGCAGTTACGTCGAATTTCACGATAAAATTAATTAATAATAACGTATTTTTTTATTAGAAAATATACAGGTCTTGTTTTAATGATTAATATTTTCGTTCATTGATAAGACTCTTGTTTAAAAGGCATTTAAACCGACGTATTAAATCCTAGAGGTGGAGTTGCAATGGCATTGTACGACGTGGCTTATATATCTTGTACTCTATAGGTTAAGGTTGATCATTTACATAAAAATATTAAACCTGTAAAAGTAAGATTTCTTTGTAAATTATCAATACGAAAGAAATTTCGAGGCTTTTCAACCAGGAAGCATTCGCGTTTAAAATCATTACATTACCCAAATAAAAATATTAATAACCCAAAACGATTGTAATAAAGTTCATATACCTGCGTATAATACGATGCCACCATGACAGGATTGTCATTGGAAGACACGCGATTCGTGAGTTAGTGTGAAGGAAGAAAAACATAAATCGCTTAATGTTACGACTAAAACTAGAAACGAAACAGAAATTTATGTAGAATATTTTTTTTTATACGAGACACTCTACATATGAGTGCATTGATTTCTTTTAAATTCTTTAATGTAATAGTAAGGTAAGGCTTAGTGTATCATTATTTTTGATATTTTATTAATTTTCGATACTTGAATTTTTTTTTTTACATTCCTTATTTAAATCTTTTCATATAAAATTTATGAAATTGTATATTATGCCTTAAAAACTAATATTCTGTTGGTAAAATTAATTAGTTCTTTAAAAAAGGAGAAGGTTCTCAATTTTTATTATTACATATGATTATTAAAGAATAGTGTGTGAAATTGTTATATTACATATAAAATTTAAGCATATATATACTGAAAATTTAATTGATCGATTAGTTTTTACGTTTAATTTAAATTTAAACTAAGTTACTATAAATTTGGTCCAGTTTTGTATAAAAAATATTATGTTTTTACATTCATTACATAGTCAAGCATGTAAATTTTAACACTCGTACTTTATAAAGATTGCAAACGCGATGTGATTTATTAGCTCGTGTTTTGTGTAATAAATATAATAAAGCACCAAGAAAAGAAAACATTGCATGACGTGAAAGCAGTGACGTGTGATGTGCTTTTGTTTATGACGCGACAAATATGGAACGCTGAAGTTGCATTCTGCACAAACTTAACCTATTCATAATATCATTGTGCACGTTAGTCACGTTCGTGCTGAAGTGATTTCATTTTTTTCCTCCTCGTCGGCCATTTTGATGTCATGGAAGTGGACTTTAATCCAATACCGCCTTATCCGAGTAAGTGCAACAATGATCGTTGAGAATTCAATAACATGAATTGGTAAACTATACTTGATTCCGAGTGAAACCCTCGAAGACCCTTTGTTTATTAAATAATTCCATTTACATATTCATATCAAATATATATTTTTTAGGGTAACAAGATATAGATAAATTGACACATGGATGACAAACCATAATTTCAAACACAGGAAGTCCATTAAAACTTCTAAATTGTTTTTGAAAATGGAAACCATTTCGTACCAGTTAAGTATATACTTGAAGGAAATACGATAAGAAATGTTATCATATTAAACTATGAGTTGAATACATCAGAATAGAAAACGAAGACTAATAATATCCAAGTCTTCGGTGAACATTGTGAATATAAACCGAAAAGCTGCAAATACAAATTCAAAACGTACGAAAAAATAACCGAAACACGCTTGAGGCGTTGATAGCAAAACAATGAGCAATTGTAAAAAATCCAATCGTGATGAAAACTGCCTGTGCAAAAACCATACAATTTTCGAGCGTGCATGTTGGAATAGCAAATACGTGTAACGTGACGCGACTCGTAATTCGGAACACACTAGTAAGCGTGCTACGGCTTACTTGGTGGTCGCAACCGGCACATCGGCATTGGCAGTGAGAGCAAGCCCGCGTCCTAGCGCGGGCGGGGCTCCGCTAGCTGCCATGGTTTTGGTCGTCTGGCACTGCATGCAGCAGTGCAAACTGACAGCCACAGTCGCGGGCGCTCCGGCGAGGATATTGGAAGCAACGGTCCAGAAGACAGCATACGTCCTGCGTACCACATCGTTTGAGCAACGAATAATCTATTACAGTTACCAATTCGCGCTTTCAATTATTCTTCAAGCTAGATTATGAATCTAAAATTGAATTAATCAAATTTAAAATAATTTAAATTTAGAACACTAATGTGATATCGAAAGCTTCTAATAAAAACATAACTAGCAAGCGGTAATGTTTTATTACATACAAATTTCGATTCGGTGTATAAATTATTTACAATATTTTTCTGACTAAATTTGATATCACATCAATAACGTACTCTTAATGTACTCTTATAAAATGTCATATTCGCTAATAACATCTTCCTTAAATAATTTCCGGAAGATATATCTTTCAATTTACCAAAACTTTAAAAACTTTACTACTGAAGTTGTTTCTTAAAACATTGTTCTTTAAAATAAACTCAGAACTATGAGTATCACGTTTGAAATGGCTCGTTTAACTTTTGTGTTTTCTCATCCAAAAAATCACGTAAATCTTGGAAATCGACGAAATTTATTAACGCTTCAATGACTTAAAACATGTTAGTGTATTTAAAAACTAAAGGAATTATATTTTTAATATCTTTGAAGCAAGATAAAATTAATTTACATTTGTAATATAGATGCAATCTCGTTTTATGTTTGGACTGATTTGCATTAAAGTTTGTGTAACGCAAATGAGTGTAACACTAATGGACTACACTTTTTATTCCAATTAAAACGAGTCTTTATGGAAATATGAATTTTATGGATTGGAATACCTCGCTTGGAATTTACACAGTACATACCGTACTGAAAATATTAAGCAATTAATTAATAGGCAATTATTCTTTTTTTATTACTTGCTTCGTTGAGAATTTTTAGTGAAATTTTACAGTGACTAATTAAACACGATACAGTTATAAAAGCTGGTATAAACCGAAATATCATTATAATTATTATTATAAAAAGTTAAAATGCCCATAAAATCATTGAGTAATTTGTTTTTTATTGTATGCAATAACAATGTGGGTAGGGCGATTTATTTACATGTATACAAATTAATGTTATATGTAAAAGACAATAATGTCCTGAGTGATTAATTAAACATATAGGGTTTTCCATTAAGGGCGCTTGATCGTGCAGAACTTCCATCGTAGCGTGTGCTGTGTGGCACGTAGCGCCGTCCTGTTGAAACCACATGTTGTCCAGATCCATATTCTCGATTTCAGGCCAGAAGAAGTTGGTTATCATCGACCGGTATCGCTCACCATTGACGGTGACGGCCACACCATTATCGTTTTCGAAAAAATACGGACCAATCACGCCTCCGGCCCAAAATCCGCACCAAACAGTCACTTTCTGCGGGTGCATTGCCACTTGGTGAACCTCGTGTGGATTGGTCTCGTCCCAAATACGGCAATTTTGCTTGTTGACATAGCTATTCATCCAAAAATGCGCCTCGTCGCTGAAGATGACTTTTTTGCCAAAATCGGCGTCAACTTCCAACTGCTCTAATGCCCAGTCAGCGAACACACGGCGCTGTTTATGGTCATTAACCTTGAGCTCTTGGGTCAGCTGGATCTTGTACGGGTGCAGGCTCAAGTCACAACGCAAAATTCGCCAAGTTGTCGTCTGCGAAAGGCCGAGTTCCTGTGCGCGACGCGGAATTGACTGCCGCGGGTTTTCGAGGACACTGTCGCGCACAGCGGCGATATTCTCGGCAGATCTCGCGTTACGTTGACGCACGGGAACCGGCTGATTGTTAACTGACCCGGTTGACTCGAATTTGTCCACCAATCGACGGATAGTCGACTCGGCAGGACGATCATCGCGACCGTAAAACGGGCGAAGTGCGCGGAACGTTGCTCGAACTGAAGACCCATTTTCATAAAACAATTTTATGATTTGCACGTGCTGCTCGACACTGTAACCTGCCATGGTGGTTTGGGAGGACGGAATGAATATAACACACTGCATTTGACAGCTGTCACTCAAACAACATGGCCGCAATCAGCTGTCAAAGTTCAAGCGTCCCTATTGGAAAACCCCTTAGCTTAAACTACAATACATACAAATTTAATAACGTTTTCCTTCGTGAATACAGAATTTGAATTATATTATAGATTATATAAAAACTAATTTGTATCGGATCTTCAAATTCATTCAATAAATCTGTTCAATATGTCAATCTTTTTAAGTATGACTTAGTGTACAAAACAAGTGAATTTTAAGGAGGAATTATTAAAATAACAGAAGTTTCATCCCTAGTGGAGCGTACGCTTGAAGTCAAATATTTATGTTAAATATATTTTCTTTATATAAAATTGAAATTGTTCTAAATTAAAACCTTAATATTCCCAAGTTGGATAATGTTTCATACTTGTGTTTGTTCATATTGTATGTTTACCCTAACCTACAATTGTGTTGGCACTTGCGTGTCGGTTTCGTATTGAATATTTAAGCAAAAAAAAAAAGAAAAGAAAACAAATGAAGAAAAAATGTGCTGAGCAACTAAACCGTATTATTTAATTTATTATTTATACCGTTTTTCTAACGTATAATTTTAAAACGAATATTTATACATTCCTCGTAAATAGAGATTATTATTGCAATATAATATAAAACGAAGTTTAAAATATTTTCGACGTATTCATTCGATCCACTCAAACAATAACCATATTGTGTTATTTCGATCTATTAAGAAAAAAAACGTATACAAAACATATTAAAATATAAACTAAATGTTACCCCGTAAATATAAGCACTTGTGAGACTTGAGCAATTGTAAAGAAACTTACGGATTTGAGCAGGATGGTGGAGTAAGCTCCAAACCTTCTCCCCAAAAAGGAGACGAGGCCTTAGCCTAACAAAGCGATATTTGCAGGCTGTTACTTTAAGCAATTTTTAATTACTCACTAGCGATAATTCAAAGTTTTTAATTACTGAACGTACGTAAAACGTTACGTATTTAAAAATTATATTACAGTTTTTTAACTAAACTGTGATCGATAATCGTCAAGTTACTGCAAATGAAGTCATGAAACGTATTATTATCAGCTTTCGTTTAGTTACTACGCGCTGAACAAATTAGCGCAAAAAAAATATTTGTATTTTTTATATTTTTAAAAAGTGGTAAGTTATCCTGACGAAATTTCGGCCATCGTGGTCAGTGGTAAGGCTAACTAGCCAAGACAATAAGTAATATAACGCACAAGTACGATTATGCGCAAACACGAGTATCTTACAATCTAATGGGACTTCAATCCGACACGATCGAACAAAGGCACAGGATCAACGGCTTTACACGTTTTCCGAGGCACTACACTCCTGGTATTACTTAACGAGGCAATAGAGTCGAGGCATATTGAGCACTAGCTTACATGATAATAGATATCTATGCCAAATTTTATTTTAATTCATGCAATTCTCCGACATTAATGAACAAATATACAAGCAGACAAACATTTCAACTAGTTGGACTATATGCATAACAAGGTACTGCAAGAGTTATAAATTTTATGTATACCTTCTTTGCATTTTAATTAAATCAGCTACGGAGTTAGAATGAAAATCGGTGATTCTTTCGCCTTAATTTATTAAAACGTGAATGTTTATTCATGTTCCATTTAGTTTATATTTTTCTTAATACCGATATTTATTTAAAAATGAAATCTACGTTTTAATAATAATATTTAAAGGTCGTCTGATTCTGTTCTTTATTAATATAAATAAAATTACGATGAGATTAACCGTTTATTTAATTCTCGTAGCGTAAAAATTCTACCGATCTTTCTTTTATCTTAATAAAAAAACAATTATTACTATTTATTTATAGTCAGCTTATGACGATTTAATAATAATTTCATGATAACTCTATTATTGACAAAGGATTTGTTAGTACAGTTTAAAAAATTGTAATCACGCGGACATTTCATATCAAGACTTATATAGCGTACGAGTATATGCGTATTAAATACATTGATATTGGGTAGTATATCAATGTTAAACTATATTCCATATAGTTATGGAAATTAATGGTGCTTAAATTCTTTTTCATTTGAATAGAATTATAATAGGTATTCATAGACAAATTAATCATTTCGAATAATTTATATTTTTTATTTTATATTTATCAACACCTTTTTAAGGAAGTTATCATACTAGACTAATATTATAAATATCTTAAAACTCTTCGTATTATTAACTGGAGATAATTTATTCGTGTTATATATAAGTATATGAATAAATTAAACACTATATTATTGAAATATTAAAAAATCAAAAGCAAATAATATTTCAGTAAATAATAATTAATAAATCAATGTGATAATGAAAGGATTGCGTGATAAATACAATAAAATAAAATAAACATACGACTTGCAGCTAATGTTTGCACGATCGGGTTTTCAGATATCGAATAAAAATTGAATCGAGAACTTAAATACAATGGAAAAGCTATATCAGCAATAATAATTTCAAAATTGAATTGCAAATTAGATTATACCGATGTAAACGAAGTATGTTCGCAAGTGATTTTGTAAATATTTTCGGTATAATAAAAGGATATAAGTATCAATATTGTATATCAACATAAAAACCTTTTGAACTTTGTTAGATAGCTCGGCATATCAAAGCTCATGGATTACTAGCTACCTGTACGACTTTGTAAGGGTAAAATAAGAATTAAAGTTTTCCTTTATCTAACTTCAAAGAACAAAAATCTTATACAAATCTACTTCTACCATTACAACCTTATAAAGTTGAAATATCAAACAATCCCTTTTTAGCAGATGCTGATGTTATAAAATGAACGTATGGATAGGTGTGGATTATTTCCTTCAATGTCCAGCATAGATAATAATATAATAATAATAAAAATTACATGAAAATATTGTATCACTTACCAGGATTTCAATCTCAACTGTGGTTAAGATTTTATTATGTTGTATGTTTTATTAATTTTAATAAAATTACAAACGTGAGCATTTCAAACAATATTCATGATTAAAAAGCAATTTCGCAAGCGCTAATGTTTTGTGTTATGATTTAAAAGCAAATACACAAAAGTATTTCAATAAGTTGGTTCATATGAAAGATTTTATTTACGCGATATTTATTTTATCGACATAATTATGTATAATAAAATATAATATGAGCTATCTTAATAATGCACAAATGCCTTGACTGTAAAAGTACTTAGCACTAAATATATAAGATTGTAAACAATGCCTTTTATATAAAACGTTTTTTACATCTCGAAATTTTAACAGAAAGTATGAACTACTCCTCAGTTTCCAGATAACAATACATCAGCTGTGTTTGTACGAGAGTTCTATGTACATCTATCTAGATTACGTCGACATGTAACGTCGAAGACGTATCGTATAGAATTTAATTTTGATTTATTTCGTTAGTATTTAATGGTTATCCTTTCAAACCTTACTATATTATAATGTTTTGTTTAACTACGTTGGTCTAGCGGCTAATTAATTATTTTAGATACTAGGTTCAAACCACGGATCAGATAAAAATCGATAAATAGAATATTATTTAAACAATCATTCTTCGAAACAGATTAAATCGAGAACTATCAAGAATACAAACACACACAGATTCACACACACAATGAAAACAACAAATCGAACCCTGTTGTCTTCGAACTTTTGTCGTTTACTTTTTTAATGAGTAGACTGCCTCGTTGGTCTAGTGGCTAGATATAAGGCCGCAGACCCGGTGGCCCTGGGTTCAATTCCCAGGTCGGGCCAATAAGTAGTTATTGGGTTTTTCTGTCAGAAAATTCTCAATAGCAGCCCGGAGTCTGGAAGTTGGAAGTGTGTACACTCCCGTGCCTCGGAAAGCACGTAAAGCCGTTGGTCCTGCGCCTGAACTCTTTCCGGTCGTGTCGGATTGCCGTCCCATCGGATTATGAGAGCTAGGGAACAGTGAGTGCACCTGTGTTTGCGCACACACTTGTGCACTATAATATCTCCTGCGCAGTTGGCTAATCTCTCTTGAGATTGGCCGCCGTGGCCGAAATCGGTCTGGAGGTCTGGTTATAATGTAGTAAACGACAAAAGTAGCTACTTGTATTTAGTTATAATCTATTTGAGGTAACTGGGTATTGAATTCGCGAATAATTAATCAATAACTCGTATCCTCTGCGACAATCAGTATCTAAAATAAAAACTTATTAATTTATTTATTCCGTTATCTGTTAGATTCATCAAAATTTCGCTAGTATACCGCAACAATGATTTACGTTGTGTGTTTCAGTTTGAAAGATGAGTGAACCAGTGTAATTACAAGTACAAAGGATATTTGAAAATAGAACCCACGGATGGCGGAGCACTGACAACATGATATTTGTTCAGCGCTATATATATCAACTTTTTAATAAACTATTTACTCGCATTGGACTTTAATTATTATAGTTTATTAATAATAATTATTAAGACTAATTTTATGTATCTAAATGTGTAGTAAGCTTATTATATTAAAAATGTTGTGATGCAGTTATATATTATATTTGTTTATATAAAACAAATTATGTTTATATTAAAAATCAAATGCCATGAATGGTGAAATAGAATTTTTTTTAAGCAGGAATGCACTGCTACTTTGTGTAAATTTTTTATATCAATACAGCTCGTCAATAGCCACCGATTAAAAAAAAACTGTTCACAGACAAAGGAGAAAAAGTAACTGAAATGTAACTTGCGTATTTTCATATAAATTCGTGCAATAAAATCATAGCACGAACTTTTATGGAAATGTAACAGCTATTATAAATATTCCACAGCTTGCTAAAGTTCTCCCTAAGAGAACTATTGTAGCGTATTCATATGCTTCACTGCGAGTTGGCATATATACTCGTAGCAAATCCTGATACATGCAGGCTTTCTCATTATGTTATCCTTATATACCGAACGTATGAATCATAAGCACAGAATAATTACTTGAGAGTTTATTGGAGCTTGCTCTAATATGAAGTTGTAATTTTCTGCTAAGAATACGTTGTATGTATATTATATTTTCTTTGTTTGATTTTCTAGAAACGTTTTAAGGCAGTGTTATTCAAAGTTTATCTAGCGTGACATCCTTAAAAATACAAACGATTTTGTGACTTTTTGTACAATTCATATATTTTATGAAGTTAGATATGAATTACATTACATTAGATAAATATACTTATTTACTTAATAAATATGAGTTAGACTTATTATAAAACCAATAGAGATATTATATAATAAATGATCTCAAACATAGTAATGATTGGAGCGCAATATAAATTAGAATTCATATCAGATGCTAAATCTGTATACATTTACAAGATCATACTTAATATTTTATTTTTCGTTTGTTATCACAGCGTGAGAGACTGCACTATAGTGGTTATATTTTTAAACGACTGCGACCTGCAAGGTTCATGATCCCCAACGGGGTCACGGTCTACTTTGAAAGACACTGCTATAAAATATTGACACTAGAAATTTTAAGAATGAAACTGAGCTAATTCTTCACCAGCGGAGCAGAAAATATCGCTTGTATAATATTCATTTTGGAAGCAATTTGGTTTTCCTCAGAAATCCCATGTCACTTCATGTTATCATCCTAACTCAGTTTTATGAACCAACTCGAGCTAAAATATACATCAAATTCCCTTGAGTGCTTATGAAACGGAATGAACCATATTTTTCGAACTTACTTAAAATAATTCTAAATACTTATTTAGTATAAAATATTCAAAGAATTCGAGTAAGAGCGTTTTCATATTACAATTTTTTGTACTTTCTGTCTCCCTAGGCTTATATGTTCGTTTTTAGGAAAATACAATAGTAGTTTAGTGTGAAAATACGTAAATCTGCATATTATTACGTAATATATGTATTAGCATTACCACATAGTATGCTATTTAATCAAAATTCAATCAAAGGTTACAATAATTGTAGTTAATCAATGTTTAATTGAAATAAAGTTTATTCATATTTCAAATGTGTTATGTACCTAACACGAACGAACGTGATTAACGCGATCCTCGACAGCGAGAGGTGCTTGTTGGAAATGGTCTCCTTTTGCGAGAGTGTCATGTTGCAGTAGGAGGCCGCTCCACAGCAGCGAGGAAAGCGACTCCGCTGATTCGATCCACAGAATAAGACCGGGGAGGAGGCGTCAGCGCTATACGCACCGTCTCCCCCCGCCGAAAATAGCCGCCGGGGCTAGGTGGGTTTCCTGTATCCAGGAACCCTAGAAATGGAGGCACGAGGAGGCGGGCCGACCGTAAAAAAATATGTTGCTATAATTTTTTACGGTCGGCCCGGCCCGCTTACGCCTAAAAATGAAAAAAACTGTATACAAATAAATAATAATGAAAAATAATATACAATGATAATTGCAAGAGTGCGAAAGCGGTTAATATACCTGTATAAAAGTAGTAAAACGATAGGTGTCGTGTCCGTCGCGACATTAACATCAAAAAGTGATTGACCCAAAACTGGAAGATTATCGACAGATAGCATGTTGGAATCCATTTTCAGTTCTAAATATCGTGTCTGTTCCCTTTGATAAAATATATGAAATTAGTTTCCTAAGTGCGGTACATCTCGTTGAGTCGAAACAGATATTGGAATCGAATACAATACATATGAACGTAACGGAACAATCTCGGTGTCGATCGGGCCCACGCAATCTGAAAAGCGCTTGAAATCGCTTGTATGTTATATTTTCAGGTAATCAGGTTAAATATAAAATTCCAGGAATCATTTTTGTACTTTTTATCTAAAATGAAAATCGTTATTAGTACCAGGATGTGTTTGCGAATGAGATTTATTTTGCCATAGTTAAATTCCAACTTTGCCAAATAGCTATACTTTACCATTGGTTTTGTTGTTGGACTCCATATAAAAACGACAATTTTTTGCGCATCTATTAATCTCAAACCATGTTATTATTAACACGTTAAATTTCCCTGTAAAAGTTTATTTTATATAACACACAAAACAAAAAAGTAAATTGGATCCAAAAATGATATACTAGTTAAGACTTTTTTTGTTCAATATTGATTGAATTCGTTTTAGAAAACAAGTTATCCTGTAATCATTGTTTTTGTTCTAGTTTACGTCACGTGACTGTGAACAAGGGATATCTTATGATGCAACAGCGAAAACATAATCAATCTTAATGACGTATAACGTCCAATTATAGTTAAAACTGACAGCAATTGGAATAAATCCAAGGCACGTCAAATTAAATGGAAACGATGCACTTTGTTTATATCCGAAGTTGACGGTTACATCACAAAAATAGAACGTTATGATTCATGTAAATACGATTTTAATTCTGAAATTATCATTTTTGCTGCGACAAAATGATCTTTAACAACCATTGTATTTTCAAAACGCAGTAATCCATAGAATGAAAATTTATTAATTTTACAAGGCTTAGCCTTTCTTTGTTTTTTTTTTTTGTTTTTAATTTGTTCCGTAATTTATGGGTAAAGGTGATAATTTTAGTTGCTTTCACAATGAGATACTTAAAGATTTTGATACAAAAATAGATTATATACATATATGTCAACGTGTCATTACAAGATTACGTGAGATTACAAACTTAAAACTCTCAACTTAACAACTATTAACTTAATATTTATTATTTATAAAAAATCCATGTAAATGATCAAAAGATTGATACTTTTTTATACCGTTTTATTATTTAATTTGTCCCTTTATATAATTAAAAACAGCTCGCCAATTTAACCCAACTGACTGACTTAAGTTCTTTTACTCTTAACCAAGAGTATTTATATCAGCAACCGCTGATAAAAATACATTATTATATACTAAGTATTTTTTTTTATTTATATTTATTGTTCTGTTTGCAATGTTATTATCACAGCAATTAAGGCACGTTTCACGTCATTTGATAATTGCTTTCTTTTTAAGGATTTTGAAAAAAAATATGTATTTTTATATTTAACAGAATAGCCGATAATATTAATACAATTTAGTGCGATGAAAATATGTCATTAATTTAACTACATAAATGAAGAGCATATTTTTTTAGGTCAACAGCCGCTCACGCTTGATTAAATTGTTGTAGGGCGGAGAACAATTTTTTTATGTCGCAACTTTATAAATACAACAACGTAACATGCTTTGTCTTAAATGGTTGTCGAGTTCTTTGATGGCCGTTTAAGGGAGATTAAACTGTTATTAGGCCTTTTTGTTCTATATTTAAATAATTTGATACGTGAAATAAAACTCAAGAAAGTGTTTATGAAGGTTATAAAAAAAATGTATTTTTACGTAACACATAATATAAGTTCGAATCGCTTTTAAAGTAAAACAGAACAAACTTCAATATAGTAGAGTAGTAAAAACGCCTACTCTCCTAACGCCTATAAATTAGCACTTTTTTCACCGCACTATCGTGGCTTGGTGGATACGGATGTACCATAAATATATATACTTGTATATTATATACATACAGAAAATGTGTCAGATGTATATCTGGCATATCTCCTCACCTCATTTTCACATTAAACAGAGAAGACATCAAACATTCATGGATGCTTTCCTGTGATCCATGTGATCTATCCACAGACCTATCGACTTACCCGCTTACAACTCATGTTAATAATAAAAAATAATGTTCTGTTTAGAAATATATTTCATTAAAAATAAAGTTAATAAGGTCGAAAATACTCTATTATTTACTGAACAAAACCCTCGTTCAAAATTGGACATTAAGGAAGACTTATATTCAAATATAATTTCTAATGGAGTATTTAATGGCTCATCAAAATATCCGCTCTCCAAAATGAAACACGTCTAATATCTGAAATGAAACTGAATGTGATTAACATATTTAAGTAATAACTTATATAAATTGTAATGTTAATGGCAAGTAAAAACATTACCATAATTTGGTAACGATTTTTTTTTTAACTTAGCCTAAATTAAGAAATATTTAAATTAAAATAAAATGTATGAAATCTATGAAAACAACTAATGATTTTATCAAGTATTATTTTTTTTATTTTGTTTTTTTTATTTTTTTCGCCCAGAGAATCGGAATCGCGGTTCAAAGGGGAAATGCTGCTAGCATTCTTGCCACCATTCCACGCGGTCACGATTTGGATTATTTTTAATTTTTATTTATATTTATTTTAGGTTCTAATGTAAATAAAATATTATACTTAGACAAGTCTTTTATATTATAATATTAACTAATATAATTTTACAGTGGCGATTCTGTAACAAATTCTAAGCTCACCAAAGTGACATGCGACATGACATGACAAAGGGAAAATGCTGCTAGCATTCTTGACATCACTTCAAGCGGTCACGATTTTTACAGTACCTATTTTTAATTTCTATTTATTCATATTTAAGGCTTTAATGTAAATAATACTGTAGTAAAAAAAAACATTGACTATAACAAATATTACATTAAATGCTATCACATTGGTTAGCTACACGCAATGAAATAACGTGTAACCAAGTCGATTTTCAACATTTGAAAATTCGGGCGTGCTCTTACAGAATGCTATACACGTCAAATTTAAAATCTCTTTCGTGTCAGAAGAGTCACTTCACTGTTACATTACACAAACATTTTGCATCTTAACCTTGAACTTATACTCGCATCTCACCCGAATGCATTTTATGAAACTGATGCCTTGTAGTTGGTTATATACTGTTTATTCTACACCATAAGCGGTGATCCAGTGGTTATATTTTCATAAGCTAACAACATGTGTTTATAACGTAATAGTCTTACATATGCTTAATTCATAATTTGTGAATTAAAATATCGAGATGACGTTTGCATGCGTCGGATGACATAATGCTACATGAATATCCACCAACCCGCATAGGAGTAGCGTGGTCGAATAATCTCCAAGCTTTGTGTCTAAGCTTTTCTGATTTTTATTTTTATTGAAATACATATCAATCGTATGAAAAACAATTACTTAAAAAAACGCAACTCGTCTTATTCGAATTCCTAAAATGTTCGCTGACAAATTATAATTATCAAACGATAACACAATAATATTTGGCAATAATAATGAAGAACATACATATTCCCAGTAATTAACTGTAATCACTGATCCAATTACTGGACGGTTAATAGTATGTACAATGTCACATGTGGTTCATTGAATCGATGCATAATTAGATTACATTACAAACGCCGCAAGGCGATTAAATTCAATAGAATTATATTACCTATATTTATGTACATAGTATATTAATGATAAATGCTATTTATAAAGAATTAAACATGTTGGTCAACAGAATCAATATCATAATTTATTCAAGAACGCTTATGACAAGGCCTTTTCTACTCCACTAATTTATTACGAGTAAATCTATCTGATTACAGTACAAATCATTTTAATCAATTAACGGCTTTATTTACCTATGTATGTAAATTAATATCAACTTTACGAATTATTTTATTATTAATAGCAATCTTGTATGAGTTCATTCGTATTAACTTTCATACCTAAACTAATATATGTATAAATATATCGCGTTTCACAAGACGACTCAAAGAGATAATTCGAAAACTGAAGACTGACAAACGACATCATATTGTAAATAAGACTATACGAATAAGACATACCAAGGCAACTGGCTGTTAAAAGAGTTAATGGTTGTGTTTAGAGTGAAATCTTTTAGTGGATTTACGATCGGACGAAAAAATACGACACCGTTAAACGCGAACTAATGGATTTTCAGTTCCACTCGTTAAAATATAAATGTTTACGACATATATTGTTGATACATTAAATCTAATGTGCAATAATTATATAATATCAAAGTCAATGGTACCATCTTAAGAAATGAAACCCTTGAGCGTTTTCAAAAATATTTCACACAAATTAATGGATAGAGTTGGCGAAACCTCATCAACAATCAATATTAGATAATCTAAACTAAAATTATAATACTAACGTAACTTTGTCTGTCTGTCATGATTTCACGGTTAAGCTAATGAACCAATTTTGATGAAATTTGGTGTGAAGAAAGCTTAAATTTCAAGGAAAGATATAGGCGAAGTCTACTGAATAAGTCGATCTGGTCCCTCTGTTAGTATATTATAAATCTAGTCTATTATTGTAGACTGACAAAAAATTAAGAACGGCGTTTGTTTTAATATAACGGATAAATTTAAGTTAAAAACACACTAAAAGTTATAAACATACTAATCTAAAAAATTATAAACAATCGAAATTTTATGCGTTATATTGTAAATTGATACATTCATAATTTTTGACATTAATTAACAATCTGTCTACATTTATTATTATCTAGAAAACCTGCCAGTTTTGTGATCAGATATCGTTTTTATGTAAAGGCTGCTCTTCAATTTTAATTTGAAAAAGGAATACAAATAAAAAATGTAGTCGATATCGAAAAATTTGTCAAGCTAATATTTACAACAGACTGATCTATGCCCGGTCATATTTCGTATGAACCAGCTTGTACTCATATACAGATCGCCATTTCAAGCTTACGATAACGGCTCCGCATTCAGCATCCACAGTTATGTTACTTTTATATTTACGCAATCATTCCGATAGGCATCAGTCGTTACGATAAAATTGGTATTGAGTTTTACGTTTCACGTAACAGTGTTTTAGTACGCGATAAGATTGTATGATATTTTCCGTATCACTCCTACAGATTTTTATGTTTTTACGAACGGATTTATGTGATTCGTTATTTTTATTAACTCAAAATATTATAATTATATTAATTATTATTGTAATATTTTGTTATGGTACTTTCGGATTTTATGGAACTTAAATCAGTCTAGAAATTGAATCGCTTTAATCCATATAATTTTATAAGTTATATATTTTTTAAATATATCATGGAAATTACTAACAAATATTAGTTATTTATATCAATTTTAATCTACATTATTTTTTTATAAATAACAGCCTTTCATCAACGTTTCTCAGATCATGTTATCAGAAATCTACAAGTTCTAATAACTTTCGAAAGCTTCAAACTTAGTTAAGTCAGATATCTATACCTGACTGAACTTAGAATGAAATATTAATCTAACCGAAGAACTATGTATGTAAAGCCAAGCCAAGTTATATCAAGTACGAAGCAGCTTAACTACCAATTCTAATATTATTACCTAAAATATATCTAGAATAAAAAGGTAGTTTTGAATTGCGTCATAGTTACCTACCGAAATGGCGCATATTTTTTAAGAAAGGCCAAAGAAATTAAATGTTGCCGTCGCCTACATCGCCAATGCGCCACCAACCTTGGGAACTAAGATGTTATGTCCCTTGTGCCTGTAATTACACTGGCTCACTCACCTTTCAAACCAGAACACAACAATATATATTGGCGGTAGAATGTATGATGAGCAGACGGTACCTACACAAAAGTGCTTCCACACCTTGAATTATTTATACTATAGAAGTATAGAAGAATATATGGTATGTAATGTATCAATGGTAAAAAAGTATGATACTGCTGATTCTTCTAAAATTAGTTAGTATAAATTTGTTGATCTAAGTTATTTAAACAATGAAATTCGTTTCAAACAAATACACGTGTTAACTTCATAATAATTGAAAAGTTTTAATAATCAAATTCTTTTTTTATAACAAATTGCAAAACATAACGGGAACCCAAAGTTATCTTATGATTGACGCAAGAAAAAAATGTTGGTTTTAAATATATGCAATGCAAATGCAGTGAATTCCCCACTGCTGGGCTAGGGCCTCTTCTCTTTTTGAGAAGAAGGTTTGGAGCTTATTCCATCACGCTGCTCCAATGCGGGTTGGTGGAATACACATGTAACAGAATTTCAGTAAAATTTGACACATGCGGGTTTCCTCACGATGTTTTCCTTCACCGTCAAGCACGAAATGAATTATAATCACAAAGTAAGCACTTGAAATTCAGTGGTGCTTGCCTGGGTTTGAACTCACGATCATCGGTTAAGATTCACGCGTTCTTACCACTGGGCCATCTCGGCTTTTTGGACTACTTATTTGTAATGAATTATCCTTTTTTGTCTCAATAACCTATAACATTACGACTATTATGATTAAAAAAATATTTAAAGATTAAAAGACATTAATTCGTAATTTTTTCAATCGGGGAAATTCGTTTTTAATCAAACACGACCCTTGATAATATAATGTTAT
The DNA here is from genome assembly GCA_905220585.2 of Nymphalis polychloros. NCBI lineage: Eukaryota > Metazoa > Arthropoda > Insecta > Lepidoptera > Nymphalidae > Nymphalis > Nymphalis polychloros. The sequence continues at coordinate 4,789,858 of HG992251.1, forward strand.
TCATACGTACAATATTGTGCTTGTGCTTGCATTGGTTTGAACCCACGATCATCGGTTAAGATTCACGCGTTCCTACCACTTTGCCGTCTCGGCTTATAATATAGATGTAGATTTATTTTTAACTAAAAGTGTTTCGGTATCTTCATTCTAAAAACGATGTATATTACTTTTTATCGGTTTAAAGTTGATACACATATAACAATAATATAAAACTTTAATATAAAGTTTAGCTATTACAATGTTAGTAATTTATATCTGCTTATAAACATTAGTTTCTTATTTGTTGGGAAGATTAGATATTATGGCATTAGTATAATGACGAATTTAAATTGAAAAAAGATAAAATAAGAATGGATTTTAAAATAGGTCTATTTAGTACTAGATTTGTGGAGAAGCTCATTCCACCACTCTTCTCCAATGTGGGTGATACACATGTAGCAGATTTTCAGTGAAATTAGACACATGTTGGTTTCATCACGATGTTTTCCTTCAACGCCGAGCACGAGATGCTTTATAAACACAAATTAAGCATATGAAATTTCAGTGGATCTTGGCTGGGTTTGAACCTGCATTCTCGGTTAGCATCACGCCTTCTAACCACAGGGTAATATATTAACTATTGTTATAAACTGGTTCCATAAATTAATTAATTCTATAGGCGGATGTGGCCGTAATATAATCGATACAATCCATTTTCCCGTTTCTAATTTAAAAAAATCTTTGCTGATAAAAATATATTTGATTGATATTATTATAATAGTATTTTTTATTATGTAAAAATATATATTAATAACAAAGTATTTATGTATTTATATCACTTATCGTTCTATTAGACTTTGAAATAAGTATGGAATATTAATTTCCTCAGTAATCTTAATTATTTATTTTTACATACTGATTTAAATATTTTTCATAATATTTATATAACGTTCCATGTGTTTAATTTATTTTATTTGGATATCATTGTATAGTAATTGTAGTACCGCCTTTAATTAATTTTTAAATATCGCAGCCTAATTACAGATCTTAGGAAGCATCCTTAAAGTGTAAAGTAATGTTAAAAGTTTACAATAAGCAACTATTGCCATTACTCAGCAAACAAAAGATGTGTTAGACGTCAAGTGAGCTACAATTAGCGGTCACAACAATGACATAGCATAATGAGTAGATTAACATTCGTGTGTGAACTTATAATTAATGAACTTCGTCTGTAGTTTTATCATTAACAACTTTCTTAGTATCAGTGGCTAATATGATGGATAAGCCTACAATAGAGAACAAAGAAAACTTCAAGCAAGAAGCGTCGTCTTAATTAATAACAACAACAATATATACAAAAGTATTTATAAAGCAATACACGGATAACTTAACAGTATGATACATGGTATTTATACAAAAGCGTCATTAGCAAAATTGAAACGGTTCTGGGTATGCTTTTTTTGAAAAATGCAAATTTGGTTTTATTATTAAATGTTCCTGTTATTGAAATTGATAATATTGTGAAAATCAAATCTCATGTTTTTTTTTCAAACTAAGGCATGCGATAAACATTATAAAAATCCTTTAGCGTCTTCATAATATGCAATTTTGTATCAAATTTCGAAATAAAAATTCAGCTTATTGCTCTGTTTATCGGTAATAAAACGATGGTATAGCCATTTCATAATAGTTCGTAAGAATATATCTACGACTCATAAATTGAAATTATTCGTTCAAAATATAATTCATTGTATTTCTTTGCTTATTTTAAAATCGAATATCAGTAGTTTACTTTTTAATTGAATAAATATGACATAACCGTTCTATTTTTAAACCACAATATTTATTGCACCAATTTGAATATTACACATGGCCTATACGAAACCGCAATACCACGAACAGAGCCGCATTCTGAATTAATCTGATCAGAGAACAACAAAGCAATATCGAAACACCAATACGTATTTCGCATCATCGCCAAAAGTTAAGGTTTTATAAAATATTCAATAAAAAAAAAAGAATACAAAGGAGGTTACATATAACCAAATGCAGGATTTTCTCGACCTTTACTGTATAGAAATGGTGCAATGCGGTTGAATAGGAATCACGCTAACCCTGTCTTTGTACTGCAATCTTAAACCTTTGCCTAACCTTGAGGTGTCAAGTTTTAGCAGTCAGCATTATGCGAGCATTTGCGTTATATCCGACATTTGATATTTTTTCTTACTAATTGATCGCACTACGAAGAAATTCTAAATTCATTAGCGTAACTACATCTACTTTCAAAAATGTGCTAATTACTTAAAAATAGTCTTACATCCGAATGATTTCCAATATCCTAATAGGATTTTGCATAATAAAGAAAAAGTTTTGGATAAGATTATTCTTTAATATCCACAATTGCCAAATCACTAACAGTTAATTACTGTAAAATTAAATAAGGATCCAAGTTAATTTAATATATATTAAAACGGAATATAAAACCAAATAATTGAATATTCATAATTACCGAACATGCTGAAGGTGCTGAATGAGCTCCACAAGTGCCACCAGCTGTTGCAGCAGCTAAAGCGCTGCTTCCTGGCACCTGCGAAGTAAAAGCAATATCATTAAATGTACGTCTTTTTATCATCCTTATCCATTGATACATGAACATAATATACAATGATTATAATATGTTTCATAATTTTTATTACAAAGATGTTACTAAAGATTTGAAGAAATAGTATAAAACGAAAGAGTTACATGGAAGTACTGGAATATTCACGCTAAAACATTGGGTATGACTCCATGATGGTGAGAGTTATATTACCAATTTAGAAATACATAAGTCTACAGATATAGATACTTAAGAGGTTGAGAAATACAAGATAAATGATAATCATACGGTTATTACGGAAATTGTTAACTATAAAGGCAGCCAAATATTATTTTTAGTAGGTTTTACATATAAATTATTAATGTGTTAATTGGTGGCTAGCGATTACAGTTAGGTAAAGTAAAAACACACCATCTATGTATCCTATGGCGTTGAATTCGATGGACGCGTATCGACCTGTCAAAATTGTATTGATGATGGAATGCGTAACAGTTAAACTTAATATAGTTTTAAATAATATATATTGATATTATTGAAACTTTACGATTAAAATTACCTTTAACTGTTCTTGCTTGTAATCTGGTTGATAGGGTAGCAACATACGGATTTTTCCCCATCGATTGAAGAACAGAACTATAGCACCAATCCATACAATAAGTACTAACACTACGATGCCAATCTCCACACCTCGTATCTGTTACAAAATAAAATTTATTATAATTAATAAACTATCAAATTTCTTTTACGGTCGGGTTTCTTTAAAAACTTTAACAACACGTACATGTGCAAAGACGAAAAAATCATGAATAAAGAAGATAGTGTAATTTTTAACAATTCTTATTTGTTATGTTTTTGTTCTTCTAATAATTCAAACATTGCAATTAATTAATATTTCTATATTAAATTTTGGGTCAGCGAAATATTCAATGTAGTTCACGGAACAGCGACTTGAACATTCACTAACATACATCATTACAACTTCTAGCATAATTTAGGATATTTTTCATCTTCAGTTGAAACATCTTATGAAAATTATTTCCCTTTCAAAATATCGAAGCTGCTATAATAGAATAGACGCTTCAATACCCAAAATAATCTGTCAATAAAACGGTTTCCCGGTAATTAAATTCATAGGCTTTTATACCTCAACAATATTGTGTTTTAAAGTTTATTTTGAGATTAAAAGGGTTTTTATTAAATTAATTTAACTATAAATTTTCCCAAGTTTAATATTAGTTAAATTCATTAAATATTAATTTATATTTTGGACAAAGTAGGCAACTAAAATTTGGTTTCTGTATCAAAGAAAATTTATTTGATAGAATGAATACTTCCAAAAGCGAAAATTTCGACAGTAAAACTAAAATATTCATCCCTTTTTGTCGCTATTGAAATCAAAGAGAATTTTTTGAGATAGAAATTTTCTCCGAAAAAAGAATTTAATATTTTTTTCCCGTAGGCTAACAAAGTTTAGTTTTAGATATATAAGTAAAATTTCACTGTGACGAATTGTCTATGCATTATTTTTATACCTTTATAAGATCAAATCAAATGCATCAGGCAAACAGTATCGTTTTTAATAAACTTTTATTTATACAACACATTTCGTCAGACGTGACGACGTCATGCAAATAATGTCCAAGTGCTAAGGTAAACTAAGCTATTATCATTACCGTTGGAAATGTGGGTGAAGGGTCAGGCGGTGACTCTGAGGAGCGGGGTGTCCCCAACGCCCCATCCTGCTGAGGCGACGTCCGCGGAGGCTCTGCACAGACACGATACCGGCATTACTTGATAATACACTAGTCAATACCCATTGTTGTATTAATAGTGGCACATGACATTCTGATAAGGCTCACAACAGTTAGCTTTGTGGCTTGACAGCTGACCAAATCTAAAGCGACTTTGACTTATCTGAAACTACCATTCATATCTGATAGTCAGATAAAACCAGTTTCATTTACAAAATATATAAATAGCTATTGCTATAATAATAATAATAATAATATCCTGGGACATTATTCACACACGGCCATCTGATCCCAAACTAAGCAGAGCTTGTACTATGGAAACCAGATAACTGATATACTACACACACTATTTTTCTTTTGTAAATACATACTTATATAGATAATTACACCCAGACTCAAGACAAACAGATATGTTCATGCACACAAAATTTTTTCCTGGGCGGGAATCGAACCCACGAACTGCGGCGCGAAAGGCAGGTATCTACCAACCACGCCAACCGGCTCGTCAACCGGCTATGAAATGGAAATCACTAATATATTTATCGCTTACAACCGCTCAAAGCAAATTTCGTTTTTGAATACGTAACAAACATAAGCAAAGTTATTGCCACTAAAATATATTATGATTCCGCGAGAATACATTTAAATTTTCTAATAATATATCAATACAAATATATCTTTAACTCATTGAAATAAAATCGATCTGCTCTCAGTTTACATAGACTAAAATTAAATGTGTTTTCTTGTTACAAAAACATAGGCTCCATCCATATTTTCGTCACAATTCTTGACATGATATTGTTGTTGTAAGCGCGTTCATAAATTATATTCATTTCGTAAATTAATTTTATAAATGTTGCTAGTTTAAAATAATAAACATTTGCTTAACAATTTTGAAAACGAAAGATGAATAAAACGAACGATATCCCGACGGTTTGTTAGTGAATTCACTGAATTAACCTAGGAGATCTTGTATTTACATTTGCAAAATGTATTTTGTGGTCAAAATCGTTTATTATTTACTACGTGTTGCGGAAATGAAAACCCGGCTTAGAGACAGTAAGAGCGAATGCGAATTCCGATATAATTTGCACACCTGAAAACTACACCAGCCATCCACATGCACTCGATAGAAAGTTTCACAAATGTTGCTAGCAATTTGTTACAGATTTATTTTTATCTTTTGTCAGTATCTAATATTTTTCTTATTAAAATTATAGCAACATAGCATTTCACATTTTGAAATATATACATAGGAAGATATATTGGAACTGTAATTATCTGATTAAATTTAAAAAATACTTAATAATACTGTTTAATATATTGTTATTTATTTCGTCTTAGTTCTTATGGAATTCACAATACTTATTCAGTCGTAGTAAGTAGTTAGCTAAACTGTCTCACTTTTATGATTGTGGTATAGGAACAGTTCTGCGTAATAATAATTAAATAATTTATCTAATGGTAAAAGACTGTATGATAAAATTTTAATGAGATTTACCTACGTACTATCATATTACAAAAATAATATTTCAACGTAATTGAAGTCGCGGTTCACAGCTAGTAATGTATTCAAAATTAATTGTTGACATTAAAATATGCAGTATTAAAAAGCTACGTAATATATAAAGAATACATGAATTTTGTGTTACATAAAATAGTACATACTCGTAATTCCATTTACTTCCTTATATAAAATTAACCGGGACTTTTTTATCACAGATCGTACAATAAAACAATCGGGACGCACTCAGAAATCGGATTCCACTCAAGCTAAAACAGCTTGTAAATGTCGAGGCCAATTTTAGATGTCGGTCATAGCACTCGAGGCGTTGTAACACATGTTCGTACGATGCAGTTAAAGTTAGATTGTATCCGTGTAAAAACTTTTTATTTTGCCCGTATAAAACTCGGAATATCCGTTCGTGTAAAATCCCACGTCCGTCGTCCCGTGTCGCAAACAATTCTTGTACAACATTTTAGAATCCGACGCGTTTTTACATTAGAATATACGATTTACAAGTAAGCAAAGAAACTCTATGAAATATATTTTTTTATAAAAAATAACTTAATAAAGATAAATGAGGGTTATAAATAATTATAAAAATTAATTATCTTCATGTTGGAAAAATAAAGAAAAACATTAATTTTCCACTAGTTTTCTACATAAAAGGAATTCCCTCGAAAGCTAAGATTCTTTTCCTCCGATCGTTTTTCTTATCTAAGAAACCAATTTTCCAAGTATTATTACTTTCAGTATTATATCGAAACTTTAACTTCGACAATACACACTTTGAAATCCTCTTACGAAACGATAAAATAATATCACACCGTTCTAAGAACTTTTTCGTCAAAAGAAATATTAACTATACTTGTAAATAATTTTGATTTTCTTATTATTTCCTTTCGACCCGAACCCGGGTCTATAAAAAGTTATTGGGTTTTTCTGTCTATAAATTTAAGTAAATGTGTTTACATTCCCGTGCCTCGGACAATAACTTAAACTTGAACTTTTTCTGGTCGTGTCAGATTCCCGTTTAATCAGATTATCCGAGTAAGGAACAAAAATCTCCACCATGATTTGAATTGGTCAGGATATATTATATTTTTAATTATCCTTACTAATATTATAAATGCGATAGTAAGTTTGTTTGTTTGTTGTGCTTTCATATTATAAACACTCAATCAATCATCATTAAATTATCAAGGGAACAGATTGTGATATTGCTAACATCTGCTTACTCACACTCCTCACATGCGCCTGATTCCGTGGACCAATATAGTATAATTGTAATTGTATTTTGTCGATTAACATAGAGTTATTATTTATTATTATATTATATTTATTGGTTTATACTAAAACAATAAATCTATTTAAAGTAAAAATATAGCAATGGGAGATGATGCAGTCTTTAGAACACTTGTAGTTTCATCTCAATTGGATTCAGGAAAGCACATGTAAGATTTTGTATATAATAAATTTATATTTATAAATGACTGACTCGTTGGTCTAGTGGCTAGATATTAGGGTGCAGACCCGGTGGTTCTGGGTTCAATTCCCAGGTCGGGCCAATAAATAGTTATTGGGTTTTTCTGTCAAAAAATTCTCAGTAGCAGCCCGGAGCCTGGAAGTTGGAAGTATGTATACTCTTGTGCCTCGGAAAGCACGTAAAGCCGTTGGTCCTGCGCCTGAACCCTTTCCGATCGAGTCGGATTGCCATCCCATCGGATTATGAGAGCTAGGGGATAGTGAGTGTACCTCTGTTTGCGGACACACTTGTGCACTATAATATCTCCTGCGCAGTTGGCTTATCTCTCTTGAGATTGGCCACCGTGACCGAAATCGGTCTGGAGGACATTATCATTATTATTATATTTATAAATAATTTCGTGTTAAAGTGAAAATGCAATAATTCTTACGTCACATACAACCTGTACTTGACATGTAAATGAACAAACTTCAAGGCCTTTTCACGATACCTAGATTAGTTACATTACACAAAAAAAATTGACGTTCTTCATATAAATTGGCATAGGAGACTTCGGCACTGGCAATAAGCTGTCAACTGTAAAACCTTACTTGACCCACTATCCCTTGTCTATCATTACGCTGTCTCACTCACACTGCTAGCCAAACGTCACGTAGAAACAATTCATGCTTGGAGGTGAGATATTTGGCGAGCGTGTCGTATTCAAAGCGACTTGTATTACAAGCCACTTGTAGAAGTCAATTATTTTATAATACAAAGACAAAGATCACTACGTAAATCCCATATTAAGCACATTGCCAAATAAACTATTCTCTTTACTATTCATAAAAACTCTTCATACAAAAGCATCGATGTTTATAGAGGGGATTTAAACCACAAAAACTAGACATTACTTCAAAACTGGGCCATCACAATTATGCCTACATAAAAAGCCATTAGGGAAATGGCAGTTTGAAATAAGACCAGTCTTGTTTTACATCTACACTGCATCCGGAAGATCACACGCGTTAAATGAACTAACTGGAACTGAGCCAACCCGTGAAGATTTAGCACCGCGAGTAACTTTAGATCAACCGTGCATTTCTAATCGATGTTATGAAAGTTTGAATGATGGACCGTTTGGTATTGTTTAAAATCAGTCATTACTTTTAAAAGCCGATAAATTTTCCACTGCCGAACAAGTGGTTTGGAGGTAACCATCTAAGTAAACAAAACAATCTTAAGCAATATTTAAAATAAAATAATGTTCATTCATTCAATTTGTTTTTATTATTTTTTAGTACATTTTTTGTGTTGTTGTTTGTTTTAGTTCCTTAAGTCGTATCATTTTAAATGTGTAAAGTCATTCATTTTAATCTTACTGTAATAGCTGTTATTTAGTTCCATAAGATGGATGCTATGGTTTCCTGTAACTGAGGGAGCACATAGACATTTATTTAAAGCCTGTCATGTTTATTCCTTGTTGGAGGTCCTATTAAAATAAAATAAAATAAAAATAAAACCATACAAGTACATTTATCTATATTACTTAATACATATATTAAAACATATAATTATTATTTCATAAAATGAAAATAGATTCGTTTAAAAAAAAACAACTCTTATTCCATTTTCTAACATTTATTTCAAGTCACAATTGCCGTCTCCATTCGCGTCTATTTTACAATTTTCTACGTTTTTGCCTTAACGTCATTTCATGAATTCATTTGAAAACAGAATGGTACCTCTTATGATAATAAAAACTCTTTAGTAACTTTACAAACCGTTATTATTGAATTATTAAACAATTCCAATTACGTAATAAATATTCATGAAACTTATTATTCAAATATACATGTTCTTACAATTAATAAAATAAATATTAAGAAGTGAACCGTCGTTTGATATTGATATTTGTACCTCATTGGATAACAATTAATAAATTAACCTAACATTAATCAGTTATAATGTTTAAATAATCAGTTAGAATAAAGCGGAATATTGAATTTAAAAAATTTGATTGACTTAACCCACCATGGGTTAGGTATTATTCTCGACTTGGAAAAGAGCCAAGCTGTTGAACGTGATGCATATTTTAGATGCATTTTTATCAGGGTTATAAAAGCCGCAATACTTTATTTATATTTAGCTTTATCGTATTAGTTTACATCATTAAATCTATTGTCAAATTATTGAGAAATATACCTACATAATTATGACAGTCAAATAAACTTTACTAACTTTTGTTTTAATATATTTTCGAAACTCGGAACATGCATTAACTGTTACATATTCATTATTGAAATTAAATTTAACGTTATAAAGTTTATAATATATTTAACAATAATTGAGTAAATATCTATTGATTGTCAATGACAATGAGAGTTTTATTTTAGCTCAGTATTGTACCTTACATATCAAAGAAAAATATATTTGATAACTTGGAGATATACTTCAATAAAGTTCGAAGCATCCAAATTGGTTTATCACAAATCGGTAAAAAATTAAAAAAAACATAATAAGCTCCGAACACTATAACTTTCCTTGAAGTCGGCTTAAATAAATCTCCTTTTAATTTAAAGTAATTATTATTATACATAATATGCCTGGTTATTAAAATGAAACTGTTTAAAGTAAGCTACATAATTAGAAGAAGACGTGTAACGTAGCCCGTAGTGCAGCAAAGTAGAAGATAAAGTTCCGATGAATCTCTTTAACAAGCGAGCCGTGAGGCGCTTACAACACACTCTGACATTAACGAGAACTATTAATAAAGTCAAGTAAAGAAGGAAATCAGTTCTGGTGAACACGTTATATGTAAATATTAACACTGTTGAGTTCTAAGACGAAGTTTGAAGTTGAACGCTTCACCTAAGGACAGCTCACGGTTGCCAAATATATTGCAAAATTATTAATCGATTGATTTTGTTTTGTTTCTTTAATACACATCCATTTTTTACCGATTTGGAAAGTGATTTTATTATTGGAACGAAGTTCTTTTACGCGGCTTACAGTAGAGTGAAATGGCAGTGGCCCAAGGCCATGTAACGAAATAGCGTTCATACTGTGCCTACCAAATGCTACAAAATGCGATGCGTTGGGCGTTCGATTTTTGAAGGTCGATATAAAGGAGGTTGAGGTGCTTTTTGGTGTGAAAAAACAGTAATATAATCAATGAAAATCTAAATTTTAAAACACGTTTTGAGTCAAAAAAATATCGCATAGAACTTCGTGACGGGGGTCCCCCGACCGCACAATTTTTATTTTGAAAATGATTATTTTCCAGATTGGTTGGTTAAAAGGCAAAATTCGCAGAATAATTAAAATATGCAATAAGTGTTTCGAATGTATAAAACACCTTCATTTGGACGTTCAAAATCGTCATGTGTATATTATTTCCTTTGCCCAAAGGAATCCTGAAAGAGATCGATGCTTTTGCGAAAGTCATAAAGAATTATAATGCAATTTTGTACATTTCGAAATTAGGAATACATTTCAATTTGAGAAGCATCAAGTATTTGTTGTTCTTAGCGCGAAATATAATTGTAAATTTAACTGTATGTGATTATTTTGTTCTAGTAATCATTTAGATTGATAATAGAGATGATGCTTAGTTAAAGGCACACAAAATTTGTTAGTTTATCTATCATAATTAATAATAATTAATATAATATACAGCGTGTAACAAAACTGAGGCTAGAAATAAGGCCGCAGACCCGGTGGTCCTGGGTTCGATTCCCAGGTCGGGCCAATAAATAGTTATTGGGTTTTTCTGTCAGAAAAATTCTCAGTAGCAGCCCGGTGTCTGGAAGTTGGAAGTGTGTACACTCCCGTGGCTCGGAAAACACGTTAAGCCGTTGGTCCCGCGCCTGAACTCTTTCCGGTCGTGTCGGATTGCCGTCCCATCGGATTATGAGAGCTAAGGAAAAGAGAGTGCACCTGTGTTTGCACACACACTTGTGACTATAATATGTCCTGCGCAGTTGGCTAATCTCTCTTGAGATTGGACGCCGTGGCCGAAATCGGTCTGAAGGACCTTATTTATTATAAGTAATGCGTATACTATAAACTTCGTTGCTTCTCCATGTACATGTATGCATGTGTGTATGTACACACCATGCATATGTAACAAAAACATATTGATCTTATAGATGAAACTATAGTTTTATTTATACAACTTCATATTTATTTATTGACTTTCTTTAATTCCAAGTTCTTTCACTATCCATTTAATCTTCGCCTTGTTTTTCATTAATAAAACTGTCTTCAACATTACCTAATATACAATTGATGGGAACCTTATATTATATGGTTTGAAATAATTCCCTTCGCAATAAGCAACAATGACGCACAACGTCACCGTATTATTAAAGCCTATGTCATTGGAAGTGCATTCCCCTGACAATAGTATTAGATTAGACTCTGTAAGTTTATTTACTGACGATATCCATATTCTACATGACAATGTTATTATTTGTTAGTTAAGTTATATAACAATATATTCATAATGATATAAAGCATCATAAAAAGTTTAAAAAACATGTTTTTTTATTAACTGAACTTTATATGTAATAAGATAAGATACTTAAGAACTTAACATGTTATATTTAAAACAATTATTTTCGTGGTAATGGATCAGTCGTTGAAACATGTAAACTTTAACTGAAGATTGGGGTTTCAAACCCCGACAAGGACCTCTGGATTTTCATCTGCTCATATAATTCATCTCATGCTCAGTGAATACGTCATGACAACCACCAACATGTGTTGGATGAAAATTCACCAACTCACATTGGATGAAATAAGCTCCAAGCAGTCTCAAATCATCATTTTATTTTTTATTTTTAGACTTATATATATATGTATTTAATATTATTTAATCCACTTATGGATTTCTTCTCAGTAGAATCTATAGCTTTACAGCTTAATAATCATAAGAAAACGATTCAAATATACTTGTAACGGCTTTTTATAAACAGTATATTTTGATTTGATTCTACAAGGAAAAATTATACAGCGAAATCGTAGTTAATAAGAACTTCACGCAGAATTGGTGATGATGATGAATGATTTTTTTACAAAAGATTTATATTTACTAGGAATGATCAGAAAAAAAAATCTCCAAGAAGAATTTTACTTTGCGGATCATAAAATTTGACGTTAACATATACCTTAACATATAACATAACTACTCGGTGGTAGAGCTTTGTGCAAGCTCGTCTGGGTAGGTACCACCCACTCATCAGATATTCTACCGCAAAACAGTAGTACTTTGTGTTGTTGTGTTCCGGTTTGAAGGGTGTGTGAGCCAGTGTAATTACAGACACAAGGGACATAACATCTTATTCCCAAGATTGGTGGCGCATAGGCGATGTTTTTTTTTTTAAGAATTATACAAACCACTGTCTATGGGCGTTGGTGACTACTTACCATCAGGTGGCCCATATGCTCGTCCACTAATCTATACTATAAAAAAAAATATTTATGTATAAAAATTAGAGTATATTTTACACGGACATACAAAAGACTCATTAATATATCCGTTATATAAATCAGGCTTCAAATATGATTCCATAAAATATTCTCAAGGCATCTGTTTACAATTCAATTCGTCTGTATCCAATCATTGTTTTGTAAAGATCTTGTTTAGGAAAATTTGCAGAACATATATTTAATTTTAATAATGAATCTCGATTCCTAAAATTAATTAATAACAATAATTTGTATACTTGTGCTTAGAATATTTAAAATAATTCTTTTTTTTAAGTTATATTGCGTTGGACTTTTAAATATAAGATATTTTTTTTATATAAAAATAAAGATAAAATTATTGCTCATTACATGAAGTTTATTTCAAGTGACTAATCACATTTTACCATTACCAACGCGGCAGTCGTTTTTTCTTACAAATGTTAAAAGAGACATGTGCAGTTATGGTTAGAACAACAATCTTGACCGCTGATTCCGAGTTCTAACCCGAGCAAGCATCACTGAATTTTCATGTGCTTAATTTGTGTTTATTTTCTCGTGCTCGTCAGTACAGGAAAATATCGGGAATACGCTGCTCCTGCAACCTGCTTATGCAACCTACATTGAAGCAGCGTGGTGGAGCAAGCTTTTCTCAATAAGAATAGGAGGCCTTAGTCCAGCAGTGGTATATTTACAGACTGATACTTTTACTTCTTCTCTTCTTTCTCTAAATTTATGTTAAGAAGCAAATATAACAAGAAATGTTTAATACAAAATGAATTTAAATAATAGCTGTGAAAAGAATCCAATGATACGGAGCGTAATGTAATTTGCATTTATGCAACGTAGGAAATTAAATGCAATCGCTCACTAAAGATTAACTTTTTAACTATGTAATTGCAAATTATTCAAATGGGTCTGTATCTCCAAGTTTGAACTTTGTCAAATAGATTATGTGTTAAATATTAGGATGTTCGAATATGCATTATATAATACACACACGCACAAACCTCATATTATTATATAAGTTAGATTCTCGGATACATATTTGGTGTTAGGGCTTCGTGTTAACCGATTTAGATAGGTACCACCTCACACATTTATCATCACGCATTTTACCGCCAAACAGCAATACTTCGAAAATTGTTATGCTCCGGTTTGAAGGATGAATGAGCCAGAAATTAGAGGTACAAGAAATATAACTTATTAGCCATTACAACACCAATGTCTATTTTCGGTGGTGACCATTGAACATCAGTATACCGTTTATCAGACTGCCTACCAAATACAATAGACATTAATGGCAATGAATAAATATTTTTCTATGTTACGCGTAGATTTTTTGTAAGTTCTGTAATAAGTTACCATTCCTAAATCTCATTCAAATCTAATTTAGTCATAATATACTTTACAAAAGGCTATTTTTTATTTATTTTATATTAATGTGTCGTGAAATAAGATCGAAATCTTCTGCCTAAGGAGAACAGGGAGGCATTTGTCAAGCAGTGAAACACATTAACAGGCTGTTACTTTAACTTAGACGACGTGGATTTTAAGTACATCAAGAGAATCTTGTTCTGCTTTACATTCCTTGAGAACAAATAACAATAACAATTCTCTTATAATTTTAATTAGTATGTGAAATCGTTTTAATTGATTTTAAACAACTGTTTTTGGAATTTAAGTACAAAACTGAAAAGGCGCTTTCTTTTACTCACTCTCACAATCAGATGAGACTTATTGACATGGGATACACTGCCAAGTTATTAATACTAAGTTGCTACTTAGAATTACATTAATTTACATAATTCCTGAAACTTAGGGATCTGTAAGTATATAATTTAATAAACAACGTCTATAAAAAGATAATATATTTTCAAAGGTCGTTTCTATAACTTATGCTCACACTGGTCAGACGAAATCTAACCCAGACAAATTATTTTATTATTTATAAGAACGTATATACGTACAAACTAACACCATCTATTACTAGGTTATAACAAACGAGTCAAGTCCATTTGCACGAGTGCTACCCGTTGGGACGCTTGATGTACACGCATGTCTTGTCACGCAACAGGTGCACTATATAACAAGGACTTTATATACACGTATAGGTGTGACCTAATTTCAGCTATGGACGTAAAATAATGATTTTATTCGACGGAATTAAACTAATATAATTCAAAAGTTCGGATGTTTCAAACTCAATCATGGATTAAACGGTTGAATGAGCTCAGAAGTTATGTGGAATTTGGTCTCGGTTATAAACCCTTTTCCTGAAAGTATTTCAGTGTTAAAATAGTAATCAACACTAATTGGATAAAACGAGTTAAATTTCACTAAATATCGGGGTTTTAGATACTACTAAGCAGTATTGAATTATCACGTGACTAATTTCGGTTAATTAACTATGTAATTTATGTCTAATTGATGGTAGGGTTCTATGCAAGCTCGTCTGGTTAGGTACCACCCACTCAGATGCATCATTAACAACATCAATATTTAGTATTGTTGTGTTACGGTTTGAAGGGAGAGTAAGTCAGTGTAACATGAGGCACAAGGGACCACATCTTAATTCTCAAGGTTGGCGACGCATTCGCGATGTACGGAATGGTTAATATTTCTTACAGAGCCAGTGTCTATGGACGGTCACCTCTCAAAGTCATCCTCTTACCATAAGGCGGCTATCTGCCAGTCCATCTACCTATTTCATAATCATATAATGTAGGAGTCCTAAAGACCGTCGTGAAATAATTACTAAATATGTATTTGCTTTACTTCCATGACACAATAAAGTTCAAATATTTTTTCTATAATTAATTTCCAACATTTTAATGACTTCAACATGTACACTGTTTTCAAGGTAGCTCTACGCGTTATATGAACAGGTATATCGTTAAAGTTACAGGAATGATTAATATGTTGAGTGACGTGAAAAGCGTTCCGCACACAGAGCTTATGACGGTACAAAATAAATAACTTGAAGATAACCGCTTCACACGTAACATAAAGCATCAATAAATCAACAGCAAATGGCTTTCACGACGTAAAAGTCGCAGGACCGTCCCTTTGGACTATTTTTAACTTTTTTTTATAAAATAAACATTACATAATTCATAAGGGAAAAAAGTCCCCCAAAACTGAATTCAAGGTCATCTGCATGATATGAAAGCATAATTGTACTGTCTTTTCTCTCACTCTCATCATCTAAAGCTATGGAAATCAGATCGGAAAGGTCAGGCACACGAAGTAGTGCTCTGCCAACGCCCTTCAGCTATTGAGAATTGACAAAAAAACTAAGAGATTTCATTTGAACAATTTGGACATAGTAACATTTGGCCGGCCAGGATCATCGTCAATTTAAGACATTGTGCAATTTATGTAACAAAGCATTATAGGTGATAACTTTAAAACAAATTTTGAATTTCAAATCTAACACATTTTGGGATAGTTGACGCCTACTTAGCTGATGTATCTAGTGTACTATCCCTGAAACTGTTAATAAATAATTTTAATCAAAGCTTAACTGTATTCAGATAATTTATGTTTGCAGTTTTAATTTAATTGCATTTGAAACGCAATCGTCATTTCAATGGTTAATAAAACGGTAGATTCTAATCCGTTTACATAATTATATTACCCCTGTCCATGTGCATTGAAGCTGTTGAGTGGTAACAAAGAAATAATGCTTTTCGATTAATTTAACTATTAAAGTTTCATCCATTGATAAATGACTAATGCAAGTAAACGTAAATTAAATTGTTACTGTGCTATCTGAAAATAGGAACTATATCTGTAGACTACAGTGCCGACACGTCAATAATTTCTCGACTAATAATATTTATGTCCCACCAAAATTAATTTATAATAACAATACGCAGAATAATAAAATCATTTTCATTTCATAAATATTATAATACTTATTTTGATCGAATATATCAAAATAATTATATATAAATCATATAAATTAATTGCTAGATTTAAATATGTTCAACAAATTTATCTTTCTGTTTCACAACAACAAGAACTGAGATGTTTCTTACGAAAGTAAACGAAAGATCCTAATCTTGTTTCTTCTTAAGAAATACGAGCTTATTTCACAAGCACACAACACGAGTATACTTTTTTTTATAGGAAGGTGGACGAGCATTTGGGTCACCTGATGGTAAGTGGTCACCAACACCCATAGACAATGGCATTGTAAGAAATTTTAACCATCGCTTACATCGCCAATGCGCCACCAACCTTGGGAACTAGATGTTATGTCCCTTATGCCTGTAATTACACTGGCTCACTCACCCCCCTTCAAACTGGAACACAACAATACAAAGTACTGCTGTTTTGCGGTAGAATATCTGATGAGTGGGTGGTACCTACCCAGACGAGCTTGCACAAAGCTCTACCACCGAGTAGATGTATTCATATTCATATTTATATATTATACAGTTTAGTTAAAAGTTTTTTTATTAATCTATAATTTTTAGACGGACAGGCTTATGTGCTATTGGTAAGTATAACCACAAATGTGCCTCCAACCTAGGGAAAAAGATATATATAAAGTTGTGTCCCTTGTTCCTGTAATTGCACTATATCGGCTTGAAGGGTACGTATGACACGTACCCTTCAAGCCGAACAACAATACCAATTAGTGCTCTTTGGCGAAATAAATGAGAAGTGGGTGGTACCTAATACCGACTGAAATCCTTTTTGTACTTACTTTGCAAATTTGAACATTGCAAATTGTAAAATATTTCTTCCACAGTTTCGAAACTCGGCAACCACTTCATCATAAGCTTAATTTGTGATTGTAATGTTAGTAAGTGAAAATATTTGAATCTGCATGAGTCGAATGAAGTAGAATTAATTTTAACAATTACGTTATTAAAAAATATATATAAAGTCTGTAATTATTCCAATTCTGGGCTCTCTTCTTTTTGACAAGAATTTTTGGAGCTTACTCCACCACTCTGCTCCTATGCGGGGTGTTAGATACACGTCACAGATTTTCATCTGCCACATGTAGCACATTTTCCATCACCTTCAAGCACGAGATGAATTATAAACACAAAGTAGGCACATAAAAATTCAGTGGTGCTTGTCGGGGTAAATTGAACTTGGAATCGACATCAGATTCGCTTCTTCTAAAACTGGGCGATCACGACTCTTTAATAAAAGCATCCAAGATTATTCAGTGGAATAAATGGATTTAAAACGAGGATCACTATTTCAAACCTGAACAATCACCATTAATCAATAATGTGCTTTAGACGTATCTATAATAATTTATCACATACTTGTCGTTGAGACAAAACCTTGTGACAAAACATGTATGTATGATATAGTGTTCTAAGGTATACAACAAATCCAACCCAAAGTGGGATCACGTGCTGGAATAAACTTCAACCATAATCCTTAAGAGGAGCAGGTATTTGCCCAGCCGTGGGACACTTATGGACTGTTCATTTTTCATTTAAAATAATTTATCAATTACTGAAAAACATTTTTTTGTTCTTATTGATTGTACTAATATATTGTGTAAAAAGTATAATTTGTAATTTTATCTCGTCATTTAAAAATAGAATGTATTTCGTTTTTTTTAATGTGATATATTAAAATTGATTGTATTAAATTTTGGTTTTCATCGAAAATATATAAGGCTAAGGTTAGCGTTATTATCGCCAACTTCGCCTAGATTTCAGATTAGCATATTTTATTATTCATTAGTCTGTTGTAGAATCACTCATGTGGAAATTAGAATAGCCGCAACGGATGCCTGTGATCACAAATTTCTACAGGATAGTATACTATTATAAGAAATATTAATTTCAATTTACAACTTAAAAGGTTTCAAACTATATATACCTAATCATACATGTATAACATTTGAATGAATCGAGATAGAATTCTTGCAGTTACATATACGGCTTAATCTATTAGTTGATGAGGTAAACAATGTATTGTCTTCTTCTTTCGAATGTCAAATTAATGATGACAGAAAGAGAGAGATCAGTGTTTAACTAAGCACTCAATAAATAACGTTTATAAGTAAAAATTGTTTCATTCTCACTGTATTATAAATATAATACCCGGGACATACGCAATACACAATACACAAACATAAACAAATTTGAAGCTATACGACATGTTAGTGTTGAAAGTAAAAGTTCAAAAATGCTTTTAGCGTACCTATTGTAAGATCTGTTAATTATTATTATTACATAAACTTCCAACTTCTGTAACTGAGATATTTTATGAAAGTTAGACTTGTTTAAAAATCTGTTTGACAACTCAAGCGTGTATAATCGTTTGCAAAGCTTTGAATGTTTATCTATAAAGTAGATTATACTTAGATTATTCATATGAAAAATTATAACTTAATTTTTTATTTATTTAACTTATATTTTACAAAATTATCGTTCACTAACAGACGTTAAAGGAACGTTTCATACAAAATTTAAAAAAAAAGAAAATGTCGAAAATAATCTGATGAAGATTCCGTGGAACCTAAAAGTGCTTGATTTTTTTATAAATAAATCTATATCTCGTTTGCTAAACGATTCACAGATAGTGCCAAGTAACGTAAGATACCTAATGATCCTCCCATGTAATAAGAATTCGTGCGTTCACTAAATCCCTAAGGATTTTCAAGTCACGTGTCAATGCTAATGTTCTACTTGCATGCTCGTCGCCGTTTTTATTTGACATGCGAAAATAAAAGGTAAAGAGCTTAGAGAGGTCTTTGACACGTTTCAGCAGACGATGGTATTAAGGATCGAACGTATCTGCGTGACAAAGCGATGCGGAGGTGAATGTGATGTGAAATCAAGAATACAACTGCAGCTACGATTAATGTACAAATTACAATTGATACTTTGTAACTGGGTTGTCTTAATTGATGGATAGTAGAGTAGTAGATAACCTGATGATAAAGTATACCGCAGATTTTGTAAACTACTTTAACAAAGTTTTAAACACTCTTATGAACTTGAAGTTTCGACGAACTTTGATGACGTCATCGCATCCTTTACGAAATCTATTGTTTATTTATAATGTAAAAATATATACACATATATAAAACATAACTCGTTTCTTTAAGTTAATTTATGCTATAATAAATTACTAGCTGTTGTCCGCTGCTTCGCCCGCGCGTAATCTTTAACTATACTAATATTATACAGAGGTAAAATTAGAGTTTTTGTATGTTTGTTTGTAATAAATAAATTCAAAAACTTTCACCTACTGAAAACTATGTTATCAGAGAGTATCGTGGGCTATATTTTATTTATAAAAAAAATAGAGCTTCCCACAAAATTGTAGTTATATAATCTAAGGCATATTTTTTTATAAATGTAATTATTTGGCGTGAGCTTCCATAACTATTACCAATACTAATTATCATGGAACTTTGGCTAGTTGTTTTGCGTGCGCCTGTGGAGGTACCTTGCAAAGAAAATTGTTTTTCTTTTGTGTACGTTTTTCCTTCAATATAAACGTCGTTTGTAAGCCCTCATTATAGCCAAGCGAAGCCGGCCCGGTAGGTTATATTATAAATTATAATATAACTACCTACCTAATAATTAGTGTTTGCAATTTATCTAAACTTAAAACTAAACTATAGTGAACTTACGTAATCGCGTTTACTTGAAATTATTTTGAATATATTAAAGTTTTCATCACTATCTGAACCAGATGTTGTTATTTTCAGATCGATTCTGTAGCACTGAATACATGGGCTTAGTTGTAGTTTAAACTTAAGTATATCATTACATAGTATTACTTTATCGTGGTTTCTAAAATATGGTTTCTAACATATAATAATAATAATAATAATATCCTGGGACATTATTCACACACGGCCATCTGATCCCAAACTAAGCAGAACTTGGAAATGAATATGAATATATGGAAACCAGACAACTGATATACTACATATACTACTTTTCTTTTGTAAATAGATACTTATATAGATAATTACACCCAGACTCAAGACAAACAGATATGTTCATGCACACAAATGTCTGTCCTGGGTGGGAATCGAACCCACGACCTGTGGCGCGAAAGGCAGGTATCTACCAACCACGCCAACGGGCTCGTCAAATAATATTTATAAAACTTATGTTAATCGACGAAGCGTCGCTTTTCTTAATATTGCTTATAACTTATATATTCGTTTGAGTAATTTACAGCAGAATTATAGAAGTAGGTGTCTGTGATAACAACTTTAATTTAATTTCAGATAATAATTTGAATTTGTAGTTAATGCAATGATTACATACTTTTAATTATATTAACGAGAAAGTTCATTGAACCAATAAATAACAATAATTAATTGAAAGTTAATATTTACAAATATTTCATAAGCTAACTACATATCAATCACAATCAAATACTTAAAATATGTCCAGTTGTTTTGAATTACAATTTACTGCAAGATAGTATAATATTTTCGATATCTTATTAAAGTCATTCATGTGACATAACATAAGGAAATTTCGAACTTACCCAGCGTGCGGAAGACAATAGGCCTGCTTCTATACTTGTGGCCACCCCAAAGGGCAGCGACAGTTACTTGATACTGCGTATCTGCCTCCAGACCACTTAAAATGACTGCGTCTGAATTGCCAGCCACTTCCAACACCACTCTGTAACTAACGGACGATGAGTCAATTTCGTTGTTTTCTATCACCAAGTAGAAAGAAGAAAGGGAAAGAAGATAAATCGAAGCTTGGGTGTGACAGAGTTAGAAAAAGAAGACAACTGTGATTTTGTTGATTTATTTGAACATTTCTTAAAGATGAGTATTTGTGATAAAACTTAAGCATTAAGCGGTTAGCAATATCATTGATCTGAGCAAGGCTAATCCCTTAAAAACCTCTAATTCTGCTTAAAACTTTAAGAGTTCTGGTTAGTTTAAGATATTACAGGTTCCAAGCTAGAAATCTTTAGATACTATTTCGCTTATCGAATGTCATTGACCTTATAATCGTGATTAATGATATGAGTAATTAAAGTTAGTATAACTATTGTGGAATCCAAATAATCGATTGTACATAATTACTTTTAAAGTTTTTACATACAATTTTATATTTGTATACACTTAGAGTCGAGGTTGCTTAAAATAAAAATATATTTAAAAAAAAACATTTTTAAATATGATTTAAAAATCCAATGTTCAAATGGTTAACCAAAGATTGCGAATTTAAGACCGGTCCAGAACCATTGATTTTAATATGCTTTATTTATGGTGGTGGAATAAGTTTTAAAAAATGATTCCAAGAGGAGCATCATATCATTTAATTTTTTTTAAATTTTTGGGACGAAGTTCTTTTACGTGCCTTACAGTAGAGTGAAATGGCAGTGACCCAAGGTCATGTCACATAACGTAATAGCGTTATGCCTACTTCTAAAATGCGATGCGTTGGGCATTTGAATTCAGTACTGCGCGAGCGCTTCTGGAGGTAGAGGAGGCCAAACGATAGAGCGTGAACTGTATAGTGCGCCTACCATTTTATTATTAATTTAGTTAAATACTTGAAGCAAACTCAATCAAAAGAATTAATTTTATTTAAAATATTTACCTAACGTTCTTAAAAATTCAAAAACAACAATATAAAGGTAATATAAAACCATATAAGAACCAATAGCGCTACGGCTTACGAGCCGCACGTAAGTCCTAGGTTTGAACCTTGGGCTATTGTGACAAGTCCCATCATAAAATTGTTAATTAAATTTAAAAAAATTAGTCGAGTGGGTGTTGAGGCGCTTTTTGGTGTGACAAAAATACAGTAATTAATTAAAATCTCCATTTTAAAACACGTTTTGAGTCGAAACAATATCGCAAAGAACTTCGGTCCTCGGTGATCCCCCGACCGCATAATTTTATAATGAAATAAATAAAACGAAAGGATTCTATCTCAGGAACGGTAGATTGCTCTGTCGGGGAGTATATTTGGACAAATATGCTACTGGACCTGGATACAGAAAGCCGCAGAGTTGGCCTAACTATGAATATATATAAAACCAAAGTAATGACAAACGCGACCGAAGACCCTATTGTACTAAATGGCGAACCCATCGAATATGTAAAAGAGTACACTTATTTAGGTCAACTTATCTCAACAACTAATTTAATATCAAAAGAAATAGACATAAGAATAGGAAACGCATTGAAAAGTTATTGGAGACTAAAAGAAGTTATGAAAAATAAAGAAACTAAGATGTTTGTTAAGAAGAAGTTGTATAATACCTATGTGCTGCCAGTACTCACTTATGGCTTTTTTTATAGTACAGGTAAGTGGACGAGCATGTGGGCCACCTGATGGTAAGTGGTCACCAACGCCCATAGACAGTGGTTTGTATATTTCTTAAAAAAACAACATCTCCACTGCGCCACTAACCTTGGGAACTAATATGTTATGTCCCTTGTGCCCGTAATTACACTGGCTCACTCACCTTTCAAACCGGAACACAACAGTACCAAGTACTGCTGTTTTGCGGTAGAATATCTGATGAGTGGGTGGTACCTACCCAGACGAGCTTACACAAAACTCTACCACCGAGAAAAGCTGCTGTCAAACTTGGGCACTCACCAAAGCACAAAATTCAAAAATAAAGACATACCAAACAGCGATGGAGAGGAGCATGCTGAATGTCAGAAAAAGTGATAGAATACAAAACAGAACCATTAGAAAGCGCACGAAAGTAGACGACGTAATAACTAGAATTCGGAAACTCAAATGGAAATGGACAGGTCACATAATAAGACGTACTTAAAAATGGAACAAAACTTAGATTTTCTGGTATCCCAGAAACGCAAAAAGGAAACGCGGAAGACAGTTTCGAAAGTGGGAAGATGAAATAAGGGCAGCAGCAGGGAATACATGGACCAGAACCGCACTAAATAAATTAGAATGGAAAGGAATGGAAAGGAATGGAGGCCTTTGCCAAATGTAGGTAACAGACTAAGTTGTCGATGTCAACTCACCAGAGTGATAATAAATTTATTAATGTATAAAATGTAGCAATAATGTGTCTGAATTAAGGCTTATTTATTTAAATAACGCAAATAATATATGCTTATTGATATTAAAATAAAATATTATAACTCAAAAGCATCTTTGATTTTGTTTTCATTGTTAATAAACGTTGTTGCAAAATCTAACTTCACTGAGCAATCTCAAAGTACAATGCAACTGTTTACCAACCAACGTACAAAGCAAAACTGCTTTTTGCTCAGGAAGTTGGTAAATTACCTGCCTTTGATTTCTGCCCTTTCATTTGTCGATTCTATTGTGGTGTTACTTCAGAAGCATCCACATTTGACACGTGCCTTTGTGGAATGTTTTGGCGTAGTTTATAATACAAAATTACAAAAATACCACTAGTCTTGTGGTTCTAGCATAGTATGATAAAGGCGCCTGTCGCTATCATGAGTCAGGGTCAACTGAGTAATAATTTGTATTAAGTGCATTCATTAATATCATTAGCAACTACTAGCGATTTAAGTATCCCCAGTAAAATTATTCATAAAGACGGCTACTAAGCTTTAAAGTCAGACATTTTTTTTAATGATTATAATATCAAACAAACTGTGCGATTTGCTGTAAGCTCAAATAAATGGAATACGTCCAAAGATTTAGTTGTGCCAAGGTATTTGATGGTAGAGCTTTGTGAAAGCTTGTCTGGGTAGGTACTACCCTCTCATCAGATATTCTACCGGAAAACAGCAGTAATTGCTATTGTTGTGTTCCGGTTTGAAGGGTGAGTGA
Organism: Nymphalis polychloros; assembly: GCA_905220585.2. NCBI lineage: Eukaryota > Metazoa > Arthropoda > Insecta > Lepidoptera > Nymphalidae > Nymphalis > Nymphalis polychloros. The sequence goes on from HG992251.1 coordinate 4,814,393, forward strand.
GCCAGTGTAATTACAGGCACAAGGGACATAACATCTTAGTTCCCAAGGTTGGTGGCGCAATGGCGATGTTTTTTTTAAAGAAATGTACAATGCCAATGTCTATGGGCGTTGGTGACACTTACCATAAGGTGGCCCATATGTACGGCCGCCTAACTATACTTAAAAAAAAAACGCTAACGGACAATCTTAAGAATGGCGTTCTTTCTCTAATTTCTATCTTGTGTGCTTAGTTTTTTTGTCATTGTATAAAATTTAAATAATTTAAAAAATAATAAGAAGTTTAAACTGCCTAATTTACAATTTTTTTTATTTTTTTTTACCTTTACTTATCAGAGTTAATAAGTTGACAACAAATATCCCGATATGATTTTGATTAACGTAACATTTTTTTTCCACCGACGTTTTTTTTTAGAGTACAAATAAATAAAAAGTGTCTGTTTATGATTTCAAAATAACTCCCTCTTTTAAAGTTAACAACTATTTACGAGTTACCAAAACCAAAATAATCATTTTATTATATAATAAATTTAAAGTTCCCGTACATATTTTTGGTATTAGAATATAAGTTGCCGCTATTTGCCTATAGATGGCGGTGAGCCAAGCACCTCAATTTCTGAATCGCGATGTCAAGATTTTCTGGCTCCCGTCCCCTTATGCCGTATATTAGCATTCAAGTTTTATTCAAATTTGAGTTGAGTTGTCGTTGTTCTGTCATCGTTTCGTCTGACTTTTCATTAATTTCATTATTACATTGGAGTATTATATAATTTGAAGCTTTAAATTGCAATTATTAACATGGTTCCTTATTTATAATTTTATAATGAATTAAGAATTTTATTTTTATCTTAAATTATAAGGTTATCTTTTAGTTTTGAGTTTTCATTGATTTATTAGTTAGTGTGCATAAATTATAGTATTTTCTCCTAGGATACGTATAAACCCAATCAATTCCAGTTTAAACCATCCGAGTTTAGATGATTTCAATTCCCTTTTAATGTTTGGTTCGCAATTACCATTATTAGGTCAAACGTTCAAGGGCATACATTGAGGAAAGTAGGCATTGATTTAAGTAAGAGGTGTTTGCCCATTGGTCCTTTGGTACATTGCCATATGTAGCATGTTCACGTGTAAGTAATGCCAAAGATATCGTTGTCCTAGCAAATGGAAATACTACCGCTAAATTGTATATAAGAAGACATACAGAATATAAGGAGACATTACAATAATTCAGTATATCAGTATATAATCGACTTAATATCAGTAATACGTAAGGTTGTGTGTGTTGTGAACATTTATTATTTCTTATCGCTTTATCACTAGTAAAATATAAAACAATTGACATATTTTGGACTTTTTTTATGCCGGAATGTATTTTCCATTACGACGCGGACGGAGCCGCGTGCGAAGCGCTGTCTCTAATAAAGGCAATCATTTTATAATAATTATTAGCACCGTGTTGACTTAGCATTTATTTAAATATATAAAATAAATAATATCCTGGGACATTATTCACACACGGCCATCTGATCCCAAACTAAGCAGAGTTTGTACAATGGAAACCAGACAACTGGTATACTTAGATATACTACTTTTCTTTTGTAAATAAATACTTATATAGATAATTACACCCAGACTCAGGACAAAGAGACATGTTCATGCACACAAATGTCTGTCCTGGGTGGGAATCGAACCCAAGACCTGTGGCGTGAAAGTGCAAGTATCTTACCCACCACGCCAACCGGCTCGTCAAACTTACGTCATTACTTGTTATTAATGTATCACACAAAAACTTCAGCTGAAAGTATACATACAAGAGTTTTTAAATTAGCATTTAGTCCAACGAAAATGTTAAAATTATGATTAAACGTAACAAAATATTAAAGGTAAAAGGGTAAAATTATAACACCAGTAGGTCAATGGTCAAACATATAAAGGGTGAATACGGTTCTCTGGTTTGAATTTTTGTAACAGTGTTGTCATCATCTTATATTATATTAATTATTTTATTTTTCACCACACGCCAAAATTACACAGGAAACATTTAAAAGTATCGCCAAGTCTCTATCTCTCGACCAATATTAAATCACAAGCATGAAATTGATGTAATTACTTAAAATCGTCTAACCAGAACACAACGATACTACACAGTACATATTACTGTTTAGTAATATATAGAATATATGATGAGCGGGTGATACCTACCCAGACGACTTTACAAATGCCGTTAACCCAGTAATAAGGTTCTTATACGAAAACTATTTGATTTAATTATACAAACCATAATTATTTTCAATGTAATTTTTTTTATTTTATCTTAACTAGTTACTGTGGGTGAAAAGATATTGAACTTGGTATCCCAATTACGCTCTATCGACTACAACATTGAATATTTAACAGTTGACTATGTTCAGATTTAAATATTGAATGTCTAATCCGACCCTGATATGAGATTTTCTGGTCTCCTTTTTCTACAAATTGCCTTCATTGTAGATACTATTTTATCTCACCTTTCTTTCTTTCGAGTCTAATAATATTAAAAAAGGTTGCTTTGAGATTTGAAGATTTGTGTAAAATAAACAGTTTTCACGCGAAACAAAAATTTTTTTTAATTTATTTACAAAGTCATTCTACGAATGTAACTCTGTACTTATTTCGAATGAAGTTTTATATTAAAATAAAAACCAAACCATCGTTTTTTTTAATAAAAAGATTTGACAACTTAATTTTATATGTTTATAAAATTTGTATAAATTTCAAATTCAGAATAGTATAAAGATTTACAGGAAATCCACGCTATTTCCTAAGCGACTGCATTAAAGTTATGCTTTACGTTGCAGAAATGCAGCATTTATTCAAATTCTAAGATGCGACAAACTCGGTTTGTAGCTCGGGGCTATTCATCCAAGCACCTGTGACAGAATCACATCTTGTTTGGTATACGAATGTCAAGCTATTTAGGTTACATACGGTTCAAAAATTTTTTATTAATTCATACATTGGTAGGATCCAAAGATAAAACACATTCTAATTTATATATTTAAAAGATTAGTGGAACAATTCTGACGAAATATTGAAATTTGGTTATAATTAAAATTAAAACATCCATACACTTGGGTCTCTTATGAGTGTGTTTAATTGGATATAATTCTATTACTACAAGTTATTCAATATAATTTTGTGCATAAAAAGTCCATTGTTTTAAACACTCTTTAAAAATAAAGAGGTTCCCGATTATTTATCTCTATGCAGCGTGTAATAAAATTCGTGTCCGATCTGTGAAGAGGTTATTGAGTGAGGCGGTGTGTCGTCGGGTAATCGGGCAGCTAAGACACGAGGTCATGACCTCAGTAGTCCACGTTTTTACCACCAACAGTGTCGTTAAGCACAATTAATATATCTGTCTGTCTGTCTGTCTGTCCGTCCGTCCGTCCGTCCGTCTGTCTGTTGTCTGTTGATGAAAATTAGTACACACAAAAACATGTGATGGCGCACATGTTAGGTTATTATGTATAAGATCGGTAAACCCTACGGTATCTTATGAAAATTAATTCCAAATCGTTAATTACGTATTTCTTTACCAGTAGCCAAATGTAAGTGTGTGTGTGTGTGTGTATGTGCTTGCATGTGTGTGTGTTATTATTTATATTTTTATTAATTATACGCGGGTGAAGCCCCGCGGCACAGCTAGTAAAAGATAAATATATGTATTATATTGCTTTGACATACAATGTCTGACTCACATGAAATATCATAGCAATTATAAAATAGCAATTTAAAAAAAAACTACCAGGAAATATAAAACTAGATACACAGATAAAACTATTTTATTACTATAATGATAGAATGATTCATATTCACGAAAGTATCAATTTTCTGTACAGGGGTATTATAAATAATAATGTTTATTATGACGTTTTATAAATCTAAGTGCATTAATACTGATATTAGATCTATTACCTCAGTCATTTTTATGGAACTTTACTGAAAGATAATTTGAGATCGACATATACGGTACTTGTGGTAGGGCTTTGTGAAAGCTCGTCTGGGTAGGTACCACCGAATCATCAAATATTCTACTGCTAAACAGCAGTACTTTATATTGTTGTGTTCCAGTGTGAAGGATAAGTGAGACAGTGTAATTACAGGCATAAGGGAGATAACATCTAAGTTCCCAAGGTTGGTAAGCGATGGGCAACATTTTTAACAATCAGTAGGAAAAAAACATAAAATATAATATTAATACTATATACTACATATTCCTAAAATGATAAAACGAATAAGATGAAATTGATACATTTATAACTTGAATTGTATCAATTTTGTTCCAATTAATCAGTGACATGAAATGAAATGAATTTGGGTAAACACTTTATGGTATTTTTTTTAACGCCAAACAACAATACTTAGTATTGTTGTGTTACGATATGAAGGGTGAGTGGACCAGTGTAATATAACAGTCGCAAGAGACTTAACATCTTAGTTCACAAGTATATATCAGTATAAATCACAGAAATAATGAAATTAACAGAAAATATATTATAGAAATTAATACTAAAGTATTTCAAACTTAACTTTAAACAGTAGCAAAATCATCTTACCTAGCGTCTGAAGGTTTGTATGTGACGTCATACTTTTCCACGAGATCCGCCGTCGTTGACCAAGAGACGCGTACCGTGGTAGGGTTCAAAAATGTAACTGTTATATTTTCGGGCACACCCGGACCCATCGAACCTGTAAAAATATTACATTATAATACTAATCGTCCCGGCTTTGCACGTGTAGATAAGTAGAAAAATGTATTTTGGGTAGGATTTGCGAAAAATACGTTTTAGAGAGCGTCCGAGAAGTAACTGTGACAAGTTTCGAGATAATCGGGCGGAGAGTTTAGAAAATTTCGTGATGAATAGTATTTCGCTTACGGTATATTACGGTATATAGGTAACGATATAGTAAATTCAAACTTAGAACAAAATTTAAGTAGTTTTATTGCTTAGATAGAAATATCGGTATTTTAATATTATATAATTTTAATTTAAAGCAGACGAACGCTTCAAAACTGTCATCGGAAGCAAGCCGTTTGGTCAATCTTGCAACGTTTGTGATCGACGTCGACAGAAATTTATAGAACTAAAGACTAATTTCTGCAAAAATGTACAGAGTTTAAGTAGTACCTATATATAGTGAGTCGATATATATCAATTAAATGCCAAGACTGTCACGCTCGAAAGGATTTGATTGACCGTAGATAGAAGAAGCCTCCCTTGACCTGATCAGCGTTCGGTTAATTTTACCACGCTTACCTATTGGTACCTATTGGTAAGCGTGGTATGGTATGGTTGTATTCAACAATCGTAGTTAACGCTACGGAGATAATACGGGCATGTGGTCCGTCGTGGTTAACGTACCTGTCGATGTGAACAACATTCTATAGCAACTGAGGCCCAAGTAACAATAAGCATTAAATTAATATTAGAAACGAATGAAAATCATAGATTTATTTTCTTATTATACTTTTAATATATCTTAACACCAATTATTTTAAAAAAGTATAGCTGTACGTTATACTATAACTAAGCAAACAAAAAAATATTCAGCGAAACATTGTTTTACATGGAATAAAAGTAACGTTTCACTACGTTGCCGTGTGAAAGAGATGCCGTATATAAAAAAAGGGATAGCTAGTGTTTGTCCCTAATGTATATTGCGCAGATGAACCAAGCAGCTGTACAATTTTGGCACAAACTAACCAAAACAAACAGACAGAAGGTATTGATGTAATACATGTATTTTACGTGGATGCGTTTTCTATGCGCTTTTTATTAAAAAACATAGTACTTTATTTGGAGTAGTACTATGAGAAAGTATTATGTTGGTAATATTACAATAGGTGAAAGATCTGTCACTAAACTACCCCCGTCAGACACGAAGTTCTGTGCGATATTTTTTCGACTCAAAACGTGTTTCAAAATATAGATTTTAATTAACTATATTACTGTATTTTTGTCACAGTAAAAAGCACCTCAACCTCTTTTATATCGACCCTTAAATTCGAACGCCCAAGTCATTGCATTGTGTAGCATTTGGTAGGCACAGTATGAACGCCATTTCGTTATATGACGTGACCTTGGGCGACTGCCATTTCACTCTACTGTAAGCCGCGTGCAAGAACTTCGTTCTAATAAGCTCTTCTAAATGTTAACAATAAGCATTGTTATTAAAATAATTAGCAACTTTGAACACGAAGCAATTCAACACCTATATATAGATTTGATCCTTTATATTGTGCGATCATAATTTTGATTCAAATAAAAGTACAGTAATATTTTAAAACAAAAATTATACAATAACGAAAATTGTGTATAAAATTTCAGTTTTCATTGACAATTTATTCAGTTTGATCGAAATTCAAATTTATAAAATTCATACCACTGCTTTTGATATAATTAAAAGTTCCTTCACAAAGGTATTGTGTTCAATTTTAATTGGTTCTCAATGATTTTAAATACTACTCGTACCCATTCATGACGTAACAAAGGAATTCTCTTTTTTGTTTAATAAAATCGTTTAAAATCAAAATGTATTCAGAAGACTTTTATATAAACTTTGTATATGTTACAGTTATAAATTTAAGGTAAGGCTACCACCGGTTAGGAATATATAACAGCAATAAATACTCTTTTCCATCAACTAAATTATAAATTAAAGTATCATCTCAATAGTCAATAGTCATTTGTTGAAGTTTCAATGGAAAATAGATTTTATCAAGTCCTAAAGTACGAAAAAAATTTAGCTTGTATTTAATACTATATATCATAAATAGTTTTGTCTAAATCAGATGTTATTATTTGTTGATATTGTTTGAATTGTTTTAATTTTTTAATCTGTTAATTTTTAAATTCCATTGTGTATTTTATTTTATTTTTTCTTTTAATAATTTTGTGCAATGTTTGAATGTTTCAAAAAAAAAAAGCAATGTCGCTTTGTTGGCGGGCGTTAACAACTGCACCACAGTTTTACACTATAGCAGTTATTATTGTTCACATCTTGTTAATGACATAATTTTTTTTTTTTTTTTAATATCCTGGGACTATATTCACACACCATCTGATCCCAAACTAAGCAGAGCTTGTACTATGGAAATCAGATAACTGATATACTAAATATACCACTTTTCTTTTGTAAATACATACTTATATAGATAATTACACCCAGACTCAGGAAAAACAGAAATGTTCATGCACACAAATGTCTGTCCTGGGTGGGAATCGAACCCACGACCTGCGGCGCGAAAGGCAGGTATCTACCAACCACGCCAACCGGCTCGTCAAAATAATATGACGCTTGAATAAATTATTATAATTATTATTACATAGAAATATACTATGTTTATGTATATCCAAAATGAAACTTCTATGTTAACAAAAGAGTTTTTATATGAACTGTGTCTGTCTGTATAATAATTGCTTATAAGGTGATACTTGCAATTCAACAATAACAATATATATTTTTATTTATTCTCACCTTGTGTTCAGGATAATCTTTGAAACTAAAAAAAATTACAATTGTAAATAATTGGATGATTACGAACTGTGTTTGAAAACCGCTTAGACATTTTTACCAAATTTGGTTTCAAAAGTTAACTCGAAATCCCCCGTGATTGAATTGCGTTTTTATTATACCTCGTTATAAAACCACGTCGTAACACAATGGAATATAGTTAGTTTGAAATAAGCTTATATCAAAGAAAATCAATCCACATTTTATTTAACTGCATTTATAAAAAAAGCTTCTTAATGTCCCACAGTTGGACTTGACCCAAAGCATTGACCCACGGAACCCAATCGCCTTTTACTCGGGTTATTTATACAAAAAAAAAATAATGATTGTTATGTAAATTATTATGAGTATAATTTTATAGCTTTATATCCTTTGACTGAAATAACATGACCTAACCTAGTATTCCAGTTCTTTAAATGTCCTGAATTCTCAGAACGGTAATATGGAAAATAATATATTATAAAATTATTTGCAATGAAATCATAGAACTTGTCCTACTTTTATATAATTACTAATACATTTACATAATAACATACTTGGAATTATATACGGTAATTATTTTTTTGTGTTGACGGTAAATTAATTGTTTTAATTTTAGAACGTGTGTTGGATAGACCGTAGATGAGTGACGACTTTACTTTTAACATAAGCATATAAGCCGTGGTGGTTTGACATGAAGTTGTTGAACAAATTCTATAAAAAAAACCCTTACAACGATACGCTGAAAGAACGTTCTACATTAAGTTAACAGATACCCTCAGGTTTTACAGAGTCTTTGTACGTTCCGTACTAGACTTCCAAAAATAGGAAAATGTATTAAGTAAAAATTTCTTTGCCCTAAGGCGAAGTTATCGGTTATTGTTGAACAAACCAAAAATTTCCACGTCAGTATAGCGTTCCGTTTTGTACAAACGATAGCGCGATTTAAAGTACAACTAACGCCATCTAGTGGCTGGACAAATGAAACCTTAACTACAGTCTCTGGTCCATTCATTAATATAACAGAGAAATGAATTGTATTTTTAACTTCTAATTTGGAAGTATAATAAGATTAATTTTTGGAAGTATGTCATATTTAATTTTAGCCCAACTAAAACAATGTGCGTTTACAATAATATAGTTCCTTACTAGTGGTTGTATAGTTATTAATAACATAATATTTTTGTCTACTTCTCTCGAAGGTCATATCTTTGATGATAAAAATAAATTTTGAGTGACTATTTATTAACATTTAAGGTTGCTAGGCTAGTATTAATTTTAAAGCCAAATGTTTATAACATCCGGGATAACCTCGATATTTTTGTAAGCGCTGCGTGCGTTAGTGACGACAGTATTAATAGTAACAATAGCCAGACAGGTTGGATATGTAAACATTTGGCTTAAAATGAACCTTAATCAAATCTCCCGAATAGTATAGGCTAAATTTTCAATAAAATTAGAGATTACCTAAAATGGAATAATGTAACCCGTTCGCTGGAAAAACTATTGAATAAAAAGTACTCATGATTGTCCACAAAAAGTTCGCGATAGGTATGCCTTACTATTATAGTTAAGTCACAATAACGATTTTTGTTTAAATTATTAAGTTCAAATACGGGTGGAATCGAATATTGGTGATTTATATTGGTATAATTATATTAAACCTTATCCATTAAAATGGTTTGATAATTAAGGTTAAATACGAACATGTAAATTCCACTTTAAATTATTTGGATCGGACTTTTCGTTTAGAAGACATGACGGGTACAAAAAATCTCTAAGTAAGAGGAATGTCACGGTTTGAACAAACTGTATCTGTCCTACGTTGAGTTTTTACATTTTCGCGAACGAAGTCGCAGGCGAAGTGCTAGTTTATTAATAAGATCAGAGAGCCTTTTTATATAATAATTACGTAACTATAAGGTATAAGCGCATTTTAATTGAATGATTAGTTTTTTTTTTCTTTACTTACGACAAAAACAAATTTGAATAAGCTATGTACAAACCAGCGTCCACGAAGCGCAGAAGTAAGGATAGCGCAAGAGCGACGGCGGCGGGCAGCGCGAGCGGCGCTCGCCGCATGTCGCGCCCACGCGGCCGCTCATGCCATGCCGCTTCTAGAAGGACAAACATACAGATTATCATTATGGCTGCTTTGCAGACTCATTTGAAGCCTGATTTAATTCATAAAATTATAAATATACATTACTATTTGTGAAGTGTGATAACATATAACATAACACATATATAAATACAGGACATGAAAAAAATAAAAATGCAATGACACATTTTAAATTATTTAAAAGTATAATAAACAAGATTGCCCTGAACGAATTCATAGACATTGTTACGATGATTATGATAGAAGAACTTTAACGATACCAAATACATCCAAATCTGTTCAGGCGTTTAAAAGTTATGGTGGAATAAAAAAAAGTCACACCCTTAAAAAAACAAACTCCCTTTTTAGGCAGTCTTGTAATGAATAAATTATAAAATTTGCCGTATCGAAACTAGGAGCGTCCATCTTAATTAAAAAATTTGACAAATATGACATTATCAGAATTTTCTGTATACCCTTTAATGCATTTCTTTGATCATACTTATTTCAATTAATATCATAGGAGTTATCTGTAGTAATTAATTGTAAAATTTCTTTATTTCAAATAAAATAAATGCAATTCTATTGTTGTATGTTAATTGTAATTGTAAATTATGAGATATAAAAAAAAATCCGCTGAGTTTATTTCGCCGGTTCTTCTCAGATCTGAGGTGTTTATTTCCAAACCGGTGGTAGATTTGTGACAGTCAATAAGTGTAACGCTTCTTCTATTAAATAAATATTTTACTTGATGATAATCGTAGTATTGTCCGCGACAAAATTAGCTTTAGTTGCAGTTGATTAGAACTGTAGTTACATCGTCTTAAAGAACATGAAACATTTAACGAATGAACATCAAAATACAATACGTATAATTATTATAACAAAATCTAAAAAAATATTATATTTAAAGTAAATTAATATTAGTGTTCTAAGCACATAATTTCAAAGCCGACTAAACCACAATATTGTTAAACTATCCTAAAATAAGTTAAGATTGATAGTTCGACCTAAGTTTTCGTAATGACTAGCAACTATTTTAAATTAAGACAAAACTATGATTAAGTAACGTGACAACAGCCCCGTGGTTATTTTAATTAACAAGAGGCTAAGAGGTATAAGCCTCAGAAAGCTAATTTAATAGAGGTATTCTCTTACAGCAAACTTTGCACTCAAATGGAGAAGTCATTTGAGGCGAGTTTTGATATAGTTATGGAATATTGAAACTAAAAATCGCGTGGCTCTCAATTTTTATGGAAGAAAGAGAAAATAGCTTCATATGAATTATATTCGTATGGAGTTGGCAGCTAGTAAATATAAACTCGTACATAGATTAGATAAAAACAGTAGATGATAAAACATCCTTATTTCATATGAAGTCGGGACGGGTACATAGTTATTGACAAAGCTTTACTTGGCGTGAAATTTTTATGCTAACCTGAATTTGCGAATTGAGGGATTAATTATTCTACCTCAAACAGAAATAATTTGAATTGCTTTGTTCCGGTTTAAGGGGTGAGTGAGCCAGTATAATAACAGGGACCTAACATCTTGATTGAGGTTGGCAGGGCATTAACAATTTGCTCAAGAACAAATCAATGAATATAATTATTATAAGTCCAGGGTTTGAATTATAGCTACAATCCGAAGCTAGCGAGATATGAAACACACATCACATTATGCTTAATAATAACAAATAACAATCAAATAATTAGATCTCAAGAAACATTATAATCTCTACAGTACTTAATCGAAAGTAATTTAAACAATGATTACTCAAAGTCACGATTTTCTACTCAAATTTATAAAATTAAATAAATTCTGTTTTATTTTAAGCTTAAGGAATAACGGAAGGCGAATTTACAAGGGCATCAACTTTAACGGCTCAGAGAAGGATTTAGTTATTTACTTCTTAAATATAAAATGAAATGAAAATTTTGTTAAGTAAGCTCTGGCCATAGTGACATTGATCAGTTAGCCAATATACTTTCACGATAACTCTTTTTCATTTAACTGAATTTTATATTGGAATACAATCTCTAGTATAAAATTTATTATAGTCTTGTGTATATCTAATAATCTTATAAGATTATCTGATCTTATAATACAGAAGTGCTTGTAAGGGACTACTTGAGTAAAATATATTTTGATTTATTCAACAACCAATTATTTTACAGACATATAATCTGATGAATCATTTGATTCGTAGCTTATGTTAATTATTATTTGCTAACTTACATCGTATATTTAAATAACCTTCCAAGTCGTAATGAAAGAGATAATTATACCTTAACAAATACATGAATAACTATAATCGTTATGTTTATTATAAAAAACGTCAAACGTATTTGTATGTTTAAAGAAATAATTTATAGATTATAACAATTTCATATTATCGGTCTCGAATCACAAACGCTCCGTAGTTTTATACGAAAAAAACAATATCAGTTGAAATCATTATTACTAACGATGAATTAAAAACATTATTGAAAAAATAAATTGTATAGTTTTTGTCATTTTTATTTATTTATTTTTATTTAATGGAAACAAACAGTACATAGTATACTTCATAAATATTAAATATTAACAAATAATTACCGATAAAAGTTACCAATGACTGAATAACACATAACAAAGTACAGGCGTAGATGCAACAATAAAATTATCAATCAATTAGAAGTAAGGTTTCAAAGAGAGAGAAAAATATGTCAAATTCATATTAAAATTATAAACAAAAACATTCAATTAATTAAATACATAAATATATACCTATATAATAAAATTATTCAGTAAGTATTTGTCAAAATATATTTGTTGTAACGATTAAATTTAACAAGAGAGATATGTAATATCTAAAAACATCTGGTTATATTTCGTACAACTACTACTAAGAATTATTTATTTTATTTTATTTAATAAAATATGTCAATTAAAATTTATTAATCAATAATAAAAAAAAAATTGCGTTGTTTTATTATCGTACAATTTTACTCTCTTAGTTTATTAATATCGAACGCGTGCTTAGTGTAGCTGTTACACATAATCAAGTTGATAACCGTCACTTTGAACAAGGAAGTAACCGAGTTCGAAGCGCGCGCGCAACTTCTACAATTATTGTGTATCCTTTCGAATTTTTACATTCTCATCGCGGCTGGGGGATATCGTCACAAGCTGTTGCAGATCCAGATACGTGCGTAATAGATACCTAAATCATTTGAACATCGTTGGATCTTGCGTCTGTCCAATTATGGCCATCAATAATAGAGCAAGTGACTACAATCGATTTATTAATAATATTATAAGCCGTTGTGGCTTATTTGTTACTAGAAGAATAATAATAATATGTAACATACACTAAGCTGATACACATAAATGACGAGTTATTATATTCTTTCATCAAAAATAATGTTCATATACATTTGCACGCACATTATATAATTAAAGAGAATTTTAAGTCATCATTAGGGCTATCAACTAAAATCTACAAAATAGCTTCACTGACATGAATAGAGCGATTCACGTCACACGCCTGATCTCTATTCAACGACACGCTTTATGTAGAGCGATGAATAAACATCAAACAAACGGTTTAATCGCGGCTGGGAATTTATAATTTTTATTCGCTCTGTGAATGAGTCGGAGCCAGTGACGTTTTTCAGATTTGCGAACATTAGAGTATACAATTATACCTTTAATATACAAGGATGGTATTATGTCATATGAGAGGTTGGTACATTATAATGGTAACGTTAATTTCTTACTTTAAAATTTTACTATGTATATTTTTTGTATTATATTTCAATAGGTAGGCGAGCGGGAAAATTGGTAATCTGATGGTTATTGGTCACCACTGTCTAAAGTTATTGGCGCTGTACAAAATATTAACCATTGGCGATGTACCCAATGCACCAACAACATTGAGAACTAATATGTTATGACCCTCGTGTACTGGCTCACTCACTCTTCAAATGGGAATACAACTGAAAAATATTACTGTTTGGCAGTAGAATATCTAATGAGTTGGTTTTACTTACCTAGACGGGTTTACACTATACATTACATTATATTACTCGTATTTATACCTATAAGATTTTAAGTTTAACGACAATCAAGAAACACACCACAAATATTTCAAAGCAGAAAGAAAGCAGGGCTTCATGTTATCTAAGGAATAACTTGACCTAATATCATTAGTAATCCATTATACTATGTCAATAATTACATAATCCCCGTATCCGGGAACCCCCCTAGGAATGGAGGCCCGCAGAGACGGACCGACAGTCGGGGCGTCACGGTAGCATGCGCAAGCAATCGCGTGGCGCCCCCCGACCAGACGGAGGGGATACCGCTGGATTTTTAGTGGGTATTCCGGCGCCTTCAGCGCCGGTGAGCCCACATACCCCCCATTTCATGTGGTGGAAACGCGTAAATGCGTTTTTCCAGCACATAATTATAATGAAATTAAATAATCGCTTATTTTATTTACGTAAGTTACTTAACTTTAAAAAACTAAATAGTTCACATGAATAAAAGTTCAATAGTTAATTCGTAAAAAAAGATAGCTGCTTAAGCCATAAAGTGACGTAGAATCTTGTGCAACTTTAGTACTTTTCTTGAGTTTCTTTATTAATATTTTAATTTAACTTATTAAACGCCAGCTCTTGCGTAACTAGAAGTGCAAACTGTGTGCAAAGGTCTTTTTATATTTCTTAACCAAGGGCTTAACGTTTCCAAATCCTCGAATTTGAAGTCACGCGTCATAATGCAGTAATTAAATAAATAAATATTATAATATAAATAAATAACAAAAGAAAGAAAATGTCTAAAAACATCTGGTTATATTTCGTACAACTACTACTTAGAATTATTTATTTTATTTTATTTAATAAAATATAACATTTAAAATTTATTAATCAATAATAAAAAAATTACCCTTGTTTTATTATCGTACAAATTTTACTTTCATAGCTTATTAATATCGAAGGCGTGCTTAGTGTAGCTGTTACACATAATCAAGTTGATAACCGTCACTTTGAACAAGGAAGTAACCGAGTTCGAAGCGCGCGCGCGACTTCTACAATTATTGTGCATCCTTATTGTGCAACACAGAAAACTGAGTCCTTTTATTTATATACCGCCGTTTAATTGCTTCAAAAACAAAACACATCGCAAGAATACAGCGTTAATATAACAAAGGAATACGTATTTGTTTTTGCTAACAAAATATAATAATATGAATTAGAGATTAACTCGTAGTAACACGAAGTTTAAGTTAATTATCTATTATATTAAAAATATAAATTTTCTACAATTAAAATTTTTTGGCCATTCTCGGGAATCTAACCCAGGACCTGGAGATTTGAAGCCTTATAAACTAGCCAATTTACAAATGAGGCAACCACAGTATATATGAGTATATACGCATACAAACACGATATATAGTAACTTTATACATACTATATATATATGTATAATTTTACTTGGTGGTAGAGCTTTGGGCAAGCCTGTCTGGGTAGGTACAATCCACCCAGATATTCTACCGTAAAACAGAATTAATTGGTATTGTTGTGTTCCGATTTGAAGGGTGAGTGAGCCAGTGTAATTACAGGCACAAGGGACATTACAAGTTAGTTCCCAAGATTGGTGGCGCATTGGAGATGTAAGGGATGGTTAAAATTTCTTTCATTGCCAATATCTATGGGCAGTGGTGACCACTTACCATCAGGTGGCCCATTTGCTTGTTCACCTACCTATTCAATAAAAAAAATTTACATCAAATTTGTCAATCACTTTAGGCGGAAATATAATTATTGTCAGCTTTTAGCTGCTTATAATAGTTTCAGTATATCATTTAAACAAATTAATATAACAAAATGTATTATAAAGTATTGAAACACATAAGCTTTATTTATATAGTGAATGATTAATATGCATGAGTTCATTTATAACTGGTTTTCGACCTCGGCTTCGTCCCATTGGTCCCGCACCTGATCTCTCTTCGTGAACCGCTAAAAACATATACATACATAAAAAGATTATAATTCTTACTTTAATCTCCAAAATTTCAGAAAAAATTACATCTTCTCAATTACGTCTGCATAGTCGAGTCACACAATCGATCTGTTATTAACAATGAAAATAAAATAAATATTAATTTCGCAATTTCAATTTCTATCTTGTGTTTCATATCGAAAAATGATTCTAAAGATAGTCGAGGTCAATTTCGCAGACTAGATTATCTCGGGTTCAGTCAATTTCGACGCGGTCTCGCTTACTTCGTTACTTAAATCGTTCATATGAACTATACTTGTATATTGAATTTTTATTCAGCTTTTCTATTGGTTATTTGATTAATAAACGTTGCAGATAACACGTTAATCTTAAACATGATTGGTTGAAATTCAAGTTATCATTTATATTCTCGATTTGTAACTATTTTTTTCGTTAACTATAACAAAGACTTAAGACTTGTGTATCTCGTCTGAGTGGATCCCACGTGAATCCCTTACACTCATTAGTTATTTCTACTAACAAATTACAATCCTATAATAATTAAAATAATTTTCATTGCAGTGTTTCAGTTAAAATGCCAATATAATTACAGTTACATGAGATATAGGTTGTAAATATAATATATTGGGATATATTGGCGATGTAAAAATTGGTTTATGTATATATATTTTTTATTGTATAGGTAGGCGGACGAGCATTTGGGCCACCTGATGGTAAGTGGTCACTAACGCCCATAGACAATGGCATTGTAAGAAATGTTAACCATCGCTTACATCGCCAATGCGCCACCAACCTTGGGAACTAAGATGTTATGTCCCTAGTGCCTGTAATTACACTGGCTCACTCACCCTTCAAACCGGAACACAACAATACAAAGTACTGCTGTTTTGCGGTAGAATATCTGATGAGTGAGTGGTACCTACCCAGACGAGCTCGCACAAAGCTCTACCACCGAGTGAACCTTTCCAATTGGTAACCACTAACCACTTACTGTTAGTAGGTATAACGCTCTCTTATGCCGTTTCCTCCGCCGCTTTCACTTGTGTGATCGTAGCACGTATATTACAATATAATACTAATATATACTTAGCTACTATATAAACGAAACTAACTATTTATTCGTTCTACTCTCCATAAATACTTATCGTTTTTTAATTCTTTTTTGTTAACTTTTTAACTATTTTTTTTCATCATCCCAGAAATGTTATAATACAAATTTAACGCGTATAAAACCAGGGAAAACAACTATTCATTAATATAATTTATAAACATTTACATGTGAAAGTCGTAAAACTCATGTAAATCAACCCAACTCTAAAGTATTAAACACACTAAGACGGTATTAAGAAGCACTTCTAGTACAAAATCGGATTTGTAAAATCAATTTTTTTAGTAGTTGTTCTTTTTATTGATTGCGAATCGTATGCATTGGTTTTGCTTATTTTCCCCTTTAATTAAGATGATGAAATTATAATGCTATTTGCTTAATCAAGACAATTTTTTATTCATGTAGGTACGGTTTTTTAAATACTTTTAATAAAAGTGAATTATTAAACTACAAAATTTAAAACAATAATATTTTTATTTGTTATGTTCTCATTTTCAACCCGATGCACTAGTATAATTTTATACTCGTAAATGTTTCGCGACTAATAAAAGAATTGCAGCTTATTCCGCCACGCTGCTTCGATGCGCGTTGGTGGATACACATATTATGGCAAAAAATCCTTTTTATAGTTATATTTATTCACTATATATTTCTTCACACAAAATAGATCATAAGCACAAATAATAAACAGTGATGTTTGCCAGGTTTGAACCCGTAATCTTCGATTGTGATTTACGTATTTTATCTACTGGACCATATCGTCTCTATTTGGCTTAAAGTGATACATAATTATATCAGCACAATTAGTAGTGTGCCAAAGAATCTCTTTGCTTGTATCCAGGCCAAATATCTTGTCTGTAATGCTGCCGTACGGTTTCTTTATTTTATTTTATATCTCCGTTTCACGTGCTCAAAGTAAACACATACCTATTTCGTATATTTTACCATGTTACTTGGCCAGTGATTCTCTGCTTAAAGAGACTCAACATATAAGTATTATATAGACACGTATAATCTACTTCAATAAATGAACTATTACTTAAGAGCGCGCCCAAGTCTTGCAAAATTTCATCACTCACCAGCGCGTCCCTTACACGCCCTCTTGACACGCGATTTTATTTCTATGCATTTTCTGTCTAAAACGACTGGTATAGATACAACAAATTTTCATATGGTTTTCACCAATGGACAGAGTGATTAATGAAGAAAGTTTATGTTTATAATTCATTAATGTTTTGTTTAAATTTAAAAATATCATGCCGACTGGGAGATCTACTGACATGTGCCGTGTAAACCGTTAGAATTATATGTATTATGATATAAACGTTCTAGGTTGATGCTTATTCTTCCCGTGCAAAGCTGAACAGCTAACTTATAGTTATAAATAAATTAAAGTTTGCTCCAATATTTTCTCCCTTACTAAGCTAATTTCATTATTACATACACTGTGACCATATTTAAAATGGAAGCCATGTAGGGAAAACTCTTTTTTAACTTTTTCGTTTGTCACTTATAATGGCTCTGCAGTCATTCCCTCACTGTAGCGTGTTCGTGTATTTGCACTCATTGTGAACACTGCAATATGTAAAGTTTTACTTGATTATATTTGCTTCATTTGCACAATGGCAAATAATGTAAAAGCAATTGCCACTAACTTGATGGTAGGGCTTTGTGCAAGCCCATCTGAGCAGGTACCACCCACTCAGCAGATATTCTACCGCTTAACAGGAATATTTTGGTCTTTTCAATGTTCATCCCGAGACCTACTCCACATTGATGACAATGTCGTCGGCAAATCGCAAATGTGTAATGTGTTGCCTATTTATGTTAATGCCGCGTCTGTTCCAATCGAGCGTCTAGAAGACGTCCTCCAATGCATTGGTAAAAAGTTTGTGTATGTGTGTCTGTTACGCTTTCACGGCTAAACAACTGAACCAATTTTGACCTAGTTTGGTAAATAATAAAGCAAGTGGACCCCAAGAAATGATATAGGCTACTTTTCATATCATAAGCCTGACCGCCTCCATCGATCCCAAAGCCGTGGGCATAACTCAATGATTAATATTTCTTTCAGCTTCAATGTCTATGGGCTATAATGACCATTTACCCAGTTACAGGTGGCCCATTTGCTTAACTATTTTATATAAAAAAATAATTTAGTGTTATATGATAATTGAATATTGCATGTCAATGTAACTTGGTTATAAAATTGTTAAGAGTCGTTTCTTAGTTTTCAATTTATTTCAATAGAATAGTTTAACTGTTCTTAGAATTGCATTTGTCATTATTAAAGGCGGAGCCTCATTTATTACGAAACGATAAATGGAAATGTTTTCTAGTCGCTGTCTGTAATCAAACATACGATTCCACGAAAGTTGTATAATACAAATATGTAAAATACAATATGTAATACAAATATAAAAAAAAAACTAATCTTTTTTAAGATTAGTATTTTTATTTTCCTCAGATTGAATATACTACAACTTTGACGTCATAATGTAAAAATGCAATTTGCTTTGAGCGTGTACTTGTTCCGTGATATTTTTTTCATTAAATTGCAAAAATCACAATTAACATTTTTCTCTTTTGTTCATAATCATAATTATAGCAAAATATTGCCTTGAGGTATATAAAATTAGTAAGATTTTATAAAATATTTCTATTAAATTTTAATTAGGTATTTTGCTCATTATTTAAATATGTTTTAAATCTGAAATAAAACCGACGACTATTTATTTAAAATAAAAACTTGTCTATTAAATAATTAATTTAATTATTAAAATAAACGACAGTGAAGAATGAATTACAAAAAAAACAATCTATTGTTCCACAACATTCGATATAACTTTGCAATAGTAAACAAATCCTAAATAAATAAAAAATCACGGCTAAAATTTTACTGTTTGACGCAGTGGGCAATACTACTAACTTCGTGTTAGCGCTATCGGCCTCGATCCCTAGACGTGATAAATATTTGTATTAGTTGAACGTGTATTTTTTTACAGTGTAGGCGTTTTTATATATTGCTGAAGATTTTTTTCCCTTTTTTCTGCGTGCCGTAATCGTTTAAGGTGCAAATTTCATTATCAAACTTATTATTAATCTAGTTAATTAATAACAGCCTATGAATATCCCACTGCCAGGTTAAGCCTCCTTTCCCTTGACGAGCAGGCTTGGAGAGTATTCCACCACGCTTCTTCAATGCAATGAACCCACGATCGTCGGTTAAGTTTCAAACCCACTTTTCATGTTTTTATATGAATTATCATGTACTGGATTTGTGTTAATAATTCGACTGGTGCACGGCGGTGAGGTAAAGCATCGTGAGGAAACCTGTATGTGTCTAATTTCAATGAAATTCGTCAACGTGTTTCCACCACACACATTGGAGCAGCGGAGCAGATTAAGCTCTAAGCTCTACTCAAAGGGAAAGGAGGTCTTAGCTCAGCAGTGGGACGTTCATAGGCTTTTACTTTACTTTACTATACATAAATCGTGTCTATACTCAGCCAGCTGTGCACTATTTCAGCTCAGGTAATCTCTTTGATACAAATTTCTATTATAAAGCATCGTATTTTAGGTTATAGTCCACACACACACTTGCATATACACTAAACCATGACTCAAACACATTCTGCGCGTAAACGAAATATCTTCGAATCTGCTGTGCACAAAATTTATTGATACTGCGTTGTTTGGTTTAAAAGGGATATGCAATTTTGATCCTTAAAGCAACTCTATATAGTATATTTTTCCTATAATCTAATTTTGTGATTATTTTTTTCAATAATTTGGGTAATATTTAGTAATGATAATATTATGAGTTCACTGACAAAGCAGCAAAGTGATCACTATTTTCTACTTATAAAAGAAAAAGCTTACTTGTTTGTTACATACATAAATATAACCAATAAAAATTATGTAGTTCAACTTTCATACGATATCGTATAGTTTAATCAACAGCCAATCGTAGTCCACTGCTGAACATAGGCCTCTCCCGAAGTGCGCCAAAGCTCCCAGTCCTCCGCCTTCCGCATCCAGTCGGTACCCGCCACCTTCTTTAGGTCATCGGTCCACCTGGCTGGAGGGCGCCCTACGCTGCGTTTGCCGATCCGTCTCCTCTCTAGGACTCGTCTGCTCCAACGGCCATCGGTCCTACGACACACGTGACCAGCGCACTACCATTCTGCCTGCTAATTTTGCCAGCTATGTCGGTGACTCCGGTTCTTTTCCGGATAATCTCATTTCTGATCTTATCCTTCAAAGATACTCCGAGCATAGCTCGCTCCATAGCACGCAGAGCGACTTTGAATTTGTGGACTAGTCCCGCAGTTAGTGTCCACGTTTTGGCACCGTATGTCATGGCAGGCATTGGTTGAAGACTTTCGTCTTCAAACATTGCGGTATAGAAGACGTGAGGGCTTGACGAAGGTTGCCAAATGCTGCCCATCCCAAACGAATTCTTCGATCGGCTTCCTTCTGGAAGTTGTTCCTATAGAATCGCTTAGGCTACGCAGCATTTCGGTTAGTTGTTCCAGCGACTCTGCTATGATGACAATATAGTCGGCAAATCGAAGGTGTGAGATGTACTCGCCGTTTACATTGACTCCATATCCAGTCCAATCCAGCGTCTTGAAAACGTCTTCCAACGCGTTGGTAAACAGTTTCGGAAATATTACATCTCCCTGTTTCACCCCTCTGTGCAGTTAGATCGCCTTCGTCTTACAGTCCTGGATGTGGACAGTCATTGTAGCGGCGTTGTACAGACATCTCAGTACCTCGATATATCTCCAATCGATATGACGTCTCTGCAATGAGTCGAGCACTGCCCAGGTTTCGATGGAGTCAAAGGCTTTCTCGTAGTCCACAAAAGCCATACACTGCGGCTGATTGTACTCTTCGGTCTTCTGCACAATCTGCCGAACAGTAAGGATGTGGTCCACGGTGCTATAGCCTAATCGAAAGCCGGCTTGCTCTGGGGGCTGGAACTCGTCAAGTCGTCTGGCGAGACGGTTCTTGACGACTCTTGAGAACAGCTTATACACGTGACTCAGGAGGGAGATTGGCCTGTAGTTTTTCAAGAGGGTTTTATCACCTTTCTTGAAAAACAGTACCACCTCACTCCCGCTCCACGTTTCCGGGGTCTTACCATGTTGGATGACGGAATTAAAGAGGCTTGCTAGCTCTTTCAGGACCGGAGTCCCGCCTGCCTTAAGCAGCTCTATTGTGATTCCGTCATCTCCTGGAGCTTTATTGTTTTTAAGCTGTTCGAGAACCGCCCTAATCTCCCCTTGGTCAACGACCGGGAGCTCCTCGGAGTAATGGCGTGTAAGATGGGCGCGCTGGTCATCAATACTGATTCCCACAGGTTTACCCGATACGACATCTCTACTTCTCCGACGATCTCAGGCTTAGAGGTAACGACCCCACCATATTCGGTTTTAAGTTTTGTCAGACGCGGCCTCCCAAACTTGCGAGCGAACACTTTCGATCCCCGATTTTGCTCAATCGCAGCCTTGATGGCACGGGTATTGGAGCATCGGAGATCGCGTCGCGTCAGCGTTCTCATTATTTGGTTTAAGGCCTTATCTGACAAAAACGATGGTAGTTCTCGTCGTTTCCTCATGAGCTCGAGTGTCTCAGCAGAGAGTTTTGGTCTCTTTTCTGTGGCGGAAAACACTTGCAGGATGTATTTTGCAGGATTTTGACCAGTGTGCCGGTTTTCCCATCAATACTGCTTACGGTTTCCAACGCGGTGAATTGATTTTGAAGCTCCATTTGGAACTTTTCGGAGCCTTGAGCAGCTTGGAGCATGGTAGGTCGGAGAGTAGGCTTCATCATTCGCGATCTTTCGGCTTTGAAGTCGATATCTAGAGTGCCTCGAACCAAACGGTGATCACTACCGGTATTGAACCTGTTGTTGTTATTGTTGATCACTGAGACATCTCTAAATATGTATAGTTTAAATATAACACGAATTACGAAAGAATTTTAAAATATATGGAGGCTTCATATAGTCTATCATTTTTTGGTAGTAAAAATAATTTACATTTTTAATTATTTTAATTTATCGCCGCCATCGAATCGAAATTATTAGATATTTTCAGTGACTACTGTATAATTTAAGCAAGAAATTTCTTGAGGATGATGTAGAAGTTATTGTAGCTGCATGCAAATTATTTTAGCATGTCAATATGTATATAATTTTACTCGCCTAAGCGTGTCAACAATAACGCTTTGTATTAGTAAATATTCGGTGATGTCCCAAGTATTACGAAAACACCACACTTGTATACACTTCTAGCTACTAATTTTATTAAAACTTTTACAATTAATCTAGTACTTCTAATATGTTGCAACTGAATTTTAAACAAGTTCTACTCGACAAATTGAGCAAAACTTTTTGCAAACTTGTTTGATCATCGCCATCAAGGTTTAAATATAATGTTACTAAAAAAAGATATCACTTTGGCGGTATAAAACTTGTTTATTTTACATGACTTTCTAACATATTGCTTTTACACAACGCTGTTTCGTAACATTCATCAAGTAAATTAACGGCTACGTTAAGTAATTCAGAGAATGTACTTAATTTATTGCACAAACGAATTCTCCTTAGTTAATAATAGAGTAATTACAGAAGTTACATTTAAATTAAGGCATAAAATATGTATCTTTTTGACCCCACGAGAACTGCAAATTAATTTTTATTATTCATGAACAGCTTAAGATAAACTGGTTAACTCAGAGTGATTTACTATGTAAGGTACTAATTTTGAACAAAATTATAACATAAGTACTTAACTTGAAATATTATTTGATGATTTTATGAACGTGTTTATTTTAAATATTTTTTAAAGATATTTTTAAGGTCATCCATACCCTTAGACATTGGCAACATAAGAAATATTAACGACACATCGCCAATGTGCCACTAACCTTGGGAACTAATAGGTTATGCCCCTTGAGTCTTTCTGGCTCACTCGCCCTTCAAACCGGAACACAATACTAAATATTGCTGTTTGGCAGGCTTACCTGATTAGGATTGCACAAAACCCTACCGCAAAGTAACATCATTTAAAATATATTAGTTTTAACTGTTTGTAGTATATTTTAGTGAATTTATTAATTATATCCGTTACTTTATGTTATGAATGAATTGTATTATTTCATCCCTACTAATATTATTTATGTGAAAGGAAGTTTGTCTATATGTTTCTTTCGCTTTCACGTCTTAATTAAATAACCCATCATCATGAAATTTTTCATTCACTTTGTCAGAGACACATAGAAGAAAGATGATTTCCATACTTAACGGTTACAATATATGTACGCTTAAAACAACCACTGACAAAAATAAAATCAAAATAACAATTGCCACTGCAATGAGAAAGGGCGATGTTTTTCATTCTAGAACTGAAGGTTCTAGAATGAAAAACATCGCTACATTATGTATTGTGATTCTTGTATTTGTTATTAAACTCATTAACAAACTATTTATTCGAACACTGAATGCAATGGTGGAATAACTAATAAGTGGATATCTTCCGTTTGTCGTTTGAACCTGAACTAAAAAGTTACGTAGTGACAGAACCCTAAGTCTGTCCGGGTAGATGCCGCCCCCTTATCGCTTATTCTAACGCTAAGCAGCACCACTTAATGCTGTTATGTTCCGGTTTGAACGATGCATGATTCAGTATAAATACAAACACAGGGAACATGACTTTTAAGTTCCCTAGGTTGGTGCCGTATTGCGGATTTAATGTTTTATACGTCTAACCGTGTTAATGTCTATAAGCGGTACCACCAGTAACGGTGGCTCATACACAAATCCACCCATTATTTTAATTTCATTTTTATTTTATCGAATTAAAAACAGTATACAGTACACTTAAATGAAAAACTTAATTAAAATTACTAAAACAAACACTAATCATTTTGTTACGATATTAATAACACAAATAAAATATTTGGCAAATCAACAAACGTCCGAACGTGATACAGTTCTTCGTATACATAATTATAATCTCAAATAATTCACTAAATCTTTAAAGAAAATAAAAAATAAAAATAAAACTATTTCATAATACGTAATAGGCTGAAAACCTTATCCATTCACAGGCTATATACAGCATACGAATTCAAAGGGCGTACGAAACGGTAACAAACGTAATCCCTTAAATAAAACGCATTTCTAAAACTTCTTCTCACAAAAGAACATATTTCGAATAACCCAATACGAAGATTGAGCTGGGCGTAATTTCGGCCCGTAATAATCATTGGACCCAAATTGGTTCTCTAAGAACTCTGATAGGTAGCCGTATAAGTAAAGGTCAATATGGCAAAGAGAATGAGGATAAAAGCCATAAACGAACGCTGTGAAATGTTGTAGTCTGTATCGATTATCGACATGAATCCGAATGGACTATTTATTTTTTACATTACAGTAACTAAATGTACCACTGTTGGGATTGCTAAAACATAATCTACTACGCTTATATAATTCGGGTTCATGTTCACGATTTATTAACAAATTACGCACTTTAAAATTCATGGATGCCTAACCGAATTTAAACATAGAATCTTTTGTTAAGATTCACTTGTTCTAATTACTGAGCTATTTTGACTCTATTATGGTATTATTTAATAATACCCTTATTTCTAAAAGATTAGCATCACTAACTTCAAAGAGCATTATTAATGTAATTACTTTTGGATTCAGACAAGGTTTAAATATGGTTACAAATTCAATTATTTTTTACTGCAAAAGGGTGCTACGGTCGCCTTAGCTTAACTTTGAACAAAACATCAAAAGTTTTATATAAAAAAAAAATAGCGAAATTTAGATACGACACTCGAGTTACGTGTTACTATAAAATTCATTGCGTTTACTAATAAATAAATTAAAATTTCATTGTATTAAATAAGGTATAAATTGTTAAGGTTTTATTATAATTTTTATGTGTTTATGTTTAAGCATGTATTCAAAGACTGTCGGCAGATTGTGTCAAGAATAAACATATATATTAATAATTTTGTTGGAATGAATAAAATAAATATAATACTATATCAGATTCAGAAGCTAGGAGTATACGCTGGTTTTCATTCTGAACCAGTAATTTTACATTAAATTCAATCTTAAGTTGACGATATTATAATATTTTTATGAATATTTACGTATTACATTATATATATACTTTTAAAATAATATTTTCATCGTTCATAAGTTCGGTATAACAAAATCTGGTGATATAATCTTAACGTTAATATGTTTTACTTCGGATTTACGTTGTTTCCCGACTCGAGGCCACCAGATTTCTGTGTTGCTTAATTTGCATCTTTCGTATTTCCATTTTGCTGGAGTACTAGCAATGGTTTTGAGA
This sequence comes from Nymphalis polychloros, assembly GCA_905220585.2. Taxonomy (NCBI): domain Eukaryota; kingdom Metazoa; phylum Arthropoda; class Insecta; order Lepidoptera; family Nymphalidae; genus Nymphalis; species Nymphalis polychloros. The sequence goes on from HG992251.1 coordinate 4,840,533, forward strand.
TCTCGTTAATTGCAACAACGGTCTCACTTCTCTTTCTAAGTATAAACTCATTATTTGATTGAAATATAAAAACAATATTTATTTTAAAGATAAAATAAATTTTATAAATCATTGACAGTCAGTAAAGATGAATATTTGATTTTTGTTTGTTTTCTTAGATGATTAGAAATTTTAGTTTTATAATCTATTAAAAAAATGAATGTATATATATAAATTTATAAATAATATATATATATATACATATATAAATATTAATGGAATTATTTTACAGTCGGCTATCCCCATTATTATCAAATTAATATTATGAGAAGGTATTCTACATAAGAATATTTATTTATATTGTAATATTGTAAATTGAATATTATATTGTATTCAATATAAATGACTAAGAATAATTACACACACATTTTGAAATCGTGAGTACCTATTAAAATTAAGTTTATGTAGGTTTATCGTGTATTCTAAATTTAAATTACCCAAACATTCGCCTTGAACTTAGTAATTTCACACGGTAAACTGATGAATACATTATAAATAAAGGTATTCGATACATTGAATCCAATTGAATTTAATAACAAATAGAGTTGAGTATATTAATTCTACATCTATTATAGCATTCTTGAAATGATCTATGTATAATGTATATGGATTATAACAATAACATATTTTTTTGTTTTATATCTGAATCTAAAATTATATATGAATGAATATATTATATATTTAAGACATTAAATATGGAGATGCCTACATATTTCACGTGCCTTCAAAAGCTTTTTAATAGAGGACATCAAACTCACAGATATTATAACAAAAAAAAACACATTGTTTCAGGTAGTCTGGGAAAATCAATAGTTTAATTCGTTTTTTAATTGATCCCCGAATCCGAAACCCCGTTGTCGAAATTTGAAGAATTTTACCAAAAAAAACCGTACAAAATAAATTGTGATTGAACACGCTGAACAACTGATACATTCATTTTACTATATGTATATAGCAAAATGTTATCATGACGTCAGTCTGGCACAATGACAGTGAACCTGCTGTTGACAATAACGGCTGGGGGCTATTTTTATTCAACATTTTTTTTCTCGTAAATTTATTCCGCAATATTTCGTAAAGTGATTTTTTATAAGCGAAATATCAAGTCATCGCCCACTAGTAGGTCTCCATAATTTAAAATAACACTTGAAATTTGATTATTAATTGATTTCGTATTTCTAAATATAATTAAAAAAACTTACTTATAACAGTTGCATGCATGTAAACTTTTTTTAAATAATTTATATGGGACTATAGTAATCTATGCAATAAAACAAGAATCATCAAAAACTGTCCACGAGTTGACAGATACACAGAATACTTGACAAAGCAAGTTGATTGATTTTGTTGCTTTTTTTTTCAATAAAAAGGATCAATTTCACTGTATGGTTATTTATATCATAAGCTTATTCAAATAACAAAAGTATTTTCAAAGGCTTAAAAATCAAATCAATCGGGGACAAAAGGCGGAATTGGTCGCCTGCAATTTTGCAGTCAGCTAAAAAAGTCCTGATTTTAATTATACTGCGAAGTATGAGACGTATAAGTACAGATCATTAGCGCAAAAGGACGGTGAATATGACGGTGACCTTTAGTTAAGATCAATTCTATAATATCAGCTATAGTATAAATAAGCAAAAGTTAATTATACTTACCATATTTGCCTTATAGATATTCTATCAACAACAGAGCTACTGGTTTGTTTGCAACTTAATTACACAATAGTCAAATTACGAAACCACAAATTCAACAGCACCAGTCAAACTCAATACTTTGTTCGCGGTGTTCAGTTTTTCAATTTAATTGTTTGTCAAAGTTTGTTTGTTCGTGCTCAAATTCTACGGTGCGAGGATTCGACTAATTTGCTGAGTCTAAATGTGTTTGTAAAAAAGGTATTATACCCTTTTTTATGACTTTCTTCAGTAAATTTATTTAACTTAAGTTTAATCGTATTTTTTATTATTTTATACAACTAATTAAATTGGTTCTAATTAGTAATTTTTTATACTTTAGTAAATAACTAACGTCAAACTAAATATTTAGTAACGGAACTCATAATAATTTGGGGGTAGAATCTTTATTATTATTATGAGTGGTACCTTCTCATTAGATATGAGTTTGCCCAAAACGCTACTACCCATTACTATTTATTAATATCAAGTAGTTGGCTTCCATCTTTTAGTAATGACACCCTGACCGAAATCGACCAATAAGACTTCATCATCGCAGTATAGCAATTTTAATAAAAATATACGTATTGCATGATCTTATTATCATTACTAAATGTTTGGTTTATTTATTTAGAAAATAGCTATGAAGTTCTAACGGATAATTTATTATTCGTGCCTTACAGCGATAATTAGTATTAATAACGTATAAAGTGTTCCTTTTATAACGTAAGCCAGAACTAAGTTACGCTTTCCAATAATCAACCCCTGAGGGAGAACATTAGATTGAAATTTGCGTTTAAAATCAATAAGATAATCTAGCGAACTCGCAAACAACCATCACATACGCGAACTTAATTAAATGTTAATAATATTTTATTTGATAACTAAGACCACATGCAGTGCATTGACAAAATACGATTTGTCGGAATTAATTAAAACTTTAGAGACATAAATTGTGATGCAAACTCATTACATTTGTATTTTCAAAGTTTTAATTAATTCTATTAATTATAAATAAAAATTCGAAATCACAACTCTAATAGCTGTTAATGGAGTGCTTCAATCCTGAGCTATTGTTGTATCTACTCCTATAACAAGTTATACACCAAATTAGAAGTAGAAGGAGAAATAAGAATTTCTATTTTCAACTTTAGATAAACAATCTATAAAAATGAAAATATGCGTAATATATGATATGAGCGAAAATAATACGTTTGCGTGGATGTTGTACATAAACTACCCTTTGGGAACTCTTTCGTTCCTTCGGATAATAAATCCTATCACATACGTTAACAAGAATATAATTTACAACCAAACTGAGTTTCATATAAATCCATCTCAAATCACTTTCATGAGTGAACAGAAACCACATTCATTATCAAAATAGTACCTAATCATATTTTCGACATTCAATAATAAAAATAATAATACTCCCAGAGTGGTAAAATTTTGCGCCCAGAGATATGAAAATATTGCTTTTATAGTGACTGCACTATCGTCATTCTCTGTAGTCATAATTTCTATAAAAACTATTTTTATTTTTTATCCTTTTAATTATTATTTATTATTAATATTTGAAATATTAAATTAATCTTTCTAAGCAAATTTAATCATATTATAGTACACAAATTTTATTTTAATCATAGACTTGAGTCTGGCTTATAAAAAGATGATGTTCTGGGGTCCAGTCAGAATAATAGGTTTCTCCGTCCCAAAATATTTATATATAATATAGTGTTTACTCCCATGATTCGGAAAGCAAACAAAGATGCACACAACCAATGTTATTGTGATGTTTTCATACTTACATACATAGCTAAAAATAACCAAGTACTTTAGTTTACCCTAATGCGGATTTTACACAACTGGTAATGTAGTCATTATAACCTTTCGTTTCGTGATAGTCAATAATACCCTGTTCAATGAGCCCGGCTTCATATATTACCAGTTTTGCTGATAATTTTCTAAATTAATATTGCGTTTTTGACTTAGTATAATATTATCAAAAATAAAATAATATTTATCCAATTAGCCTTTTAATGACACTTTTGAATAGTTAATTTAACAAAACCATATTCAATTCAAAGCTACCACCGGCTCAAATAGAAGATTCTATCAAGAAGAACCGGCACATTTTTCCACCATTTAATATACATAGGTATGTTAATTTAATATCATTAAATTATTATTTATCCTGCCAGAAAATCAGGCTAAATCCTAGCTTTTTTATCACAAAGAGCTTTCTGTTTTTAATTCCACTGCCTCACTAACCCCTCAAACTGAAACTCAACAATACTAAGCATTGCTGCTTGGTGGTGTATATAATATATGATGAAAGAGTGGTACCTACCTAGATGGGTTTGAAGAAATCCAATATCAAGTATGTTAATCATATTCTATGAAATACTAAAAATTACTGTTGGTAATAAACTACATATCTTACAGGTCGACTAAGGCCTCTTCGCTTGTTTTTAATAATTGTCGTGGATGGTATTTGACATATTTTTTTGCTACGTTTACCTTGATTACCACGAACTTAATGAATAATAAACACAAATTCAACAGCACATAAACACTTATAGTTCTTACCCAGTTTCTAATTTACATCTACAATACTATATACTAGGTCATCTTACGTCATAATCGTGAATAGTAACAAGTAATCCTTGTGAGTTAATTTGTTTGAGACAATAGCTAAGACGGTTGTATGTTTATAGTAAAAAAATCAAAGTTTAATCGCCATTGTCGAGTATATTACTACTATCTTATAACATTAGAAACTTAAATTGATCATCGTGATGCCTATAATTTTTTGAAGTGATAACTTCTTATGGGAGTATAAACCGCTTCGTAACGTAACGCGTTACGGTGCCACTATTACCGACGCGGGTTGCTTTACCTGAGAGTTACCAGCCTAACGCCATCTAGCGTATACAGATAGTACTTATAATAATTTAACAACTCTCAAGTACTAATTTAAATTATATTTAATATATTATAATTAATAATAAATATTATCACTTCTGTCGAGCGTCCCGAGACGAACACGTGTTTTTTTTATTTATAACTTACACTGGGTATATTTTTATATTTGTTTTATGTTTGGCAAAGACAAATCTTGATAAAATGTTTAGAAAACATATTACAAAAAAATATATATTAAAAAATGTAATACAAAAACTTGATGAAACAACATCATTTGTACAACTGACAAATAAATTATTAAAAGGGGGGTAAACTGGCAGGAACTCACCTGATGGAAAGTAAGTACCATTCCATAATATGTACGTTTTATATTATATTTTAATAAAATATATTATTTCTAGAATCAAAAATTAATACTACACATGAAACTTATTTATATTTTGTAGATGAAATGATGGATACAACAGTAGATATTTCTAACAGACAGCATTCTCTGGCTAGCTATATTGTTAGTTAACTGATTTACCAATTTATACTTGAAATCTTGTAATAATAAAATTTACTGTTTAACATTGCGTACTTATACAGCGTGTAACAAAATTCGTGTCCGACCCGTGAAGTGGTTATTAGGTATCGTGTCGATTCTATTTATGTGATAATTTTTAAAATACTAAGCAATAAATTTATCCCCGATTTTTTTTATTTTAAATTAAATGACGAAAATTACCTGGCAGCATAGGTGCGGAGAATATCGCTCGATAGCTCTTACTTATCGGGTAGCTATCGGGTAGCGATCGGGTAAGACACGAGGTCATGACCTCGGTAGTCCACGTTTTTACCACCAACAGTGTAGTTAAACACAATTAATATATTTTTTACAGTAATAATAAGAATTTTGTTACAGCCTGTATAACTATATAAATGCTATTTGGATAAAGCCGCTTGGACTTAAGGTCAGGCTCCAATGCAGGACTCATCATGAATAATAATTTTGTATATTAATCATATTGTAAATCATATAAATAATGAAAGAGCAACTATGCCAATTTCTTCTCACTAGAAGCTGCCATAAGGTAGAGTAAAAAACATTTAACTTGAACAAAATTATAAAAACTATTGAACTAATCATAAACACGTGGGAGTGGTGACAAGAATGTTTTTTTTCTTTGGTCGAAAAATGGACTAGGCCATAAAACTAGTATTATCTTTCAGAAATATTTCAACTGCAAGCGGCACAAAGAGATAATTTAAATTTAGAAACAAATATTTGCGCCGTTTTTTCGCTTCAGCATTTTCCGCTGCTAGTTCTTCACTAAATTAATGCATTTTTTCTTTATTATATATATACACACTTTTTTATTGTTATTTGTATTTCCACAGACTTGCTGTCCGTGCCTTGTATTTTGTCTTTAAATTTATTTACTTTATTTTAATTTATTTAGGATTGCAAATTGATAACAATTTAGTTCTTATTTATATTATGTTATGTAAGGTCCTCCAGACCGATTTCAGCCACGGCGATCAATCTCAAGAGAGATTAACCAACTGCGCAGGACATATTATTATAGTGCACAAGTGTGTGCGCAAACACAGTGCACTCTCTTTTCCTTAGCTCTCATAATCCGATGGGGCGGCAATCCGACCCTACCGGAAAGAGTTCAGGCGCGGAACCAACGGCTTAACGTGCTTTCCGAGGCACGGGAGTGCACACTTCCAACTTCCAGACTCCAGGCTGCTACTGAGAATTTTCTGACAAAAAAACCCAATAATTATTTACTGGCCTAACCTGGAAATTGAACCCAGGACCACCGGGTCTGCGACCTTATATCTAGCCACTAGACCAACGAGGCAGTCAATATTATGCTAATCATGTTAAAGTTGGCATTAGATTCTACGACGACGGCGACTTCTTAATTGACTCCTAATGTTTGTTAGTTGTCTCTCTTCGTGCTATTAGTGTTCGTGGAATTTAAGATTCCTCTGCTAGTATGGATGACATTCGGCTATTCTGTCTTCAATCTGGTCCTCTCTATTATCACAATTTTTAGGTTATCACCTATGTAGATTCTCATAGGTCATCATTTGTGCCTTCTTTCTGTTGTTGGTGTAAAATAGGAAGTTCAATGAAATAAAAAAAAGAATGTTGCAAAATAATTAAGTCGAAGTATGAAACAACGCAAACCCTGCGTATAACATTTAAGTGAAATTAATGAACGATGTTAAGATAATGTTGAGGACTCATTAGAAATAGCAAGATAATTAGAGAATACAGCACAGCATCATTATCTATAATGTCAAAATAATTGAACCATTTGATTATATTTTATTGAAGACCATTTCTAATTCTATTTACCTAGTCAAACGCTTAATAAAAAAAATCCCAAACCATACTTGTTTTATTCAATCGTTTAATTAGCCAATTATTTTTACAAGATAGCAGATAGGTTCTGTCGGTCGCAGAGATTTCTATTTATCTTCCGCGAACTCATTTAATCGGTCTTTATTAGGAAAATAAATTCGTAGTGGAAGAAAACGTTAACACTTTCACGCTCAGAGTGGCGTAAATAAATTCTGTAACGATGTTTAAAATATGATAACATATTAATAATTTTGTTCATCCTAGCTTTTATAAAAATGACGCAGTTAAATAAATTAAGTTTTCCTAACCGAATATCTAATACTATGATAATAAATAAGAATAAATAAATAATATAATAATAAATAATATGATAACAAATAAATTCATATGTATGTATTAGTATGTAATATTTAATTATGTTTACTAGTATATATTTTTCTCTAAAAAACTATGAGATAATACATCATTCGGGGCAAAGTTAGTATTGCTGACAGAATCAAAACTTTTAAATACCTTTGTTTAAAAGCTCAACACGCTTTCTTTTCTTCTTTTCTTGCACTAGTTGAGCGCAAACCCAATACTGATTGTCGGTGAACTTATGAATCATATACATAGATCTAAATATTTTTTTTTTTTTTATTATGTTAGATGATATTGTCTTTTAGCCTATTTACGTAATTGAGATTTATTTGGTATGTAGCCAACAGACTCAAAATATTTACACTGTACTGATTAAGTCCCGATGAAATAAAATTAAGGGTATTTTAATACATGAAAATATATAAATAAGGTTTGTTTGACAAAAAATAAAACTGCTTTATAAAGCCAATATAAATGTTTGATACCAAATGTAAATCTAAAATGAGTTGTACGATTATTCAGCATGGAATATTCAAAAGAAACGGTGCTTTAAATAACGGACCATCAGAAATTTATGCGACCTACTACTTCTGTCATTGAATATTTCCATAACCATATCTATAGGAAAACTGTTCTTATTTGCTTTGAGAAAGGGCTTATTATCATAAAATTAAATTTGTTTAATAATTTATACAAATTCTATAACAACGTCTAGTTTCAAAGCGACACAACGCACAATTTTCTTTATTAATTCAAACGAATTTGAAAGTTATTATTATTTGATATTTGAAATACATACTAATTTTTTTAGTATGTTATGTTGACTATTTTTGACGTACGCTGAAAAAACACTACTAACACTAGACCAAGCAACGAGGCAATCATAAAGTTTGTAATATCTTATACAATTCATTTAGAAAGGTAATTAAAATAAAACTATTTAATTTATTATCACAGCAACAAGCAATCTACTAAATAAATAGTCAGAGTACCAACAATATAACCTAAATGTTTTTCACAAAAAAAAATACTTCTAGAAACACTGACAATATTTTCTTGTGAAATTCTATAAATGTTTCATTGCTACTGAATGTAAACAAGTTACCCTGGCAGATAAAGCGAGGTTTATTCCACACGAACGATGCTGTAGATACAACTGGGATAATAATTGGTAACACCGTTTCCCACTCGCACTCGATCGAGCGTAACGTGTAAACTACACTCGGCGTGAGAGATACAGTCCAATTAGTTCTTGGACAATCCAAATGTTATGACAGATTATAGTGTTGAACTTCAAGATACTAATATGACGACTGTCTATTGTCGCGTGATGTACCTTCAGGCGTTATAGTGCGGGTTGAATAATGCACGCTTTGTATAATTTTTGTCTTGTTTTTTATTGTACTTATTTTATAAGTTGAAATATATCTTAACCACTTAATAGAGAAAATACTGTGTTACCGAATCGGTTTTTCTAATCATACGCATAATCATTATTAATGTGATAAAATAAATATTTAGGAAAATCAAAGGTAGTTTTTTGTTTCAAATGAATATTTAAGTTATCAAATTAGTAGTTAAAAAATTGATAAACTTAAGGTCTAATAGATACACATTATATTTTATTAATTTTTAGTTGCTATTTTGGGAGTATTTTATTTTCTTATTTAAGGCTTATTTAACGTCATGAAACATATTATGCTTGTGAAATGTTAAAGTTCATGACGACTAATCATATAGGATAGACCAAGAAGAGAATCCAATGTAAAACACTATGTCCAAGAGACAGGATCCTTAGAAATTTTGCATTCACGTTGTCTCATGGATACAGAAAGGAATATTGAGTACCGATCACCTATCTCCTCCTTCAAACGCATACGAAGCTTCGAACGGAATCATGTATAATTATATAATATTATCATAATTCTATTATGGTTTGCGTGGAAACGTGTACGTGTATTGGTTTATGTTCGACAAATACATGGGAACTAAGCAATTAACTCGCTGAACCAGAGAGATGGTTGAATACTCGATGAGTAACCAGCGTAAAATTGAATTCCATGTTAACATCGGAGGTAATGCAACTCTATATAAATATATCAAGTTAAACGAACTGAAATGTCATTTAACAACTTTCATAAACATAATGGAGAACTGCTGAATTCCATATTTTTATATGTTTTTTTAAATTGTTTATAATAGATAGTTGAACCAAATGGTTCAACTAATGATAAGTGGTCACCAATTTTCATAGACATCCGTACCGTAAGAAATGTTAAAATTTATAACTATATAAACGTAATTTATAGACCGTGTTCCTGTAATTACACTGGCTAACTCATCGTTCAAAACAGAACACAACAATACAACTTAGTACTGATATATGAATATAACGACTACGACTGGATTACGCAACTGGCGATAGTTTTTTTGGATGTTTTGACGTTTTATTTGTCTTGTTATCTGTTTGGTTAACATTATCCTGTAATTGTTTCTATCGTTCAAACATCGGAATTCATTTTCTATTTTTGAATACATTTATTTTCTATTTTTTTAATAGCTATTACGAATGCACTGATACATATATGCGAAGAACTCATAGATACAGAAAAAGGTCACAGGATACAGAAAAAGGTCACAGGATACTTAAAAAGAAATTTAGAAATATAACAAAACTAACCTACAGTATCTGTATACATATGATGTTTGGGAGTGATAGTGTGTTAAATAATTGAAAATTTATATCTCTATAAGCGCATCGCCAGTAGTGATTTCTCGTTTTGGGATTTTGTGCTCACCTGGGGTGCAACGTCACTAACGTTAGTACGTCACGTCATATTCTACCGGCAAACAGTAATACTTAGTACTGTTATGTTCCAGTTTGAAGGGTGTGTGTACCAGTGTAACTACGGGCACAAGGGTCATAACATTTAAGTTCTCAAGCTAGGTGGCGTATTGGCGATTTAAGGAATTAATATTTCGTAAGGCGCCAATGTCTATAAGTGGTTCACTATTTACTATCAGGTGGCCAATCCACTTATCTATTTAACATAAGTAGTAATAAATCAAGTGGTAATCGCTATACTTCTTTCGTGTTTTATTATCAGCTATTTCCAATAGTTTCAAATATACAAACACAGGCATCAATTATACGCGTATATGCATACGTACGTGAATATGCTTACGTACATATGTATCAAATAGATGTTTGCTCGTGACGATAAACAATTGAATGTTTCCAGTAAATGAATAAAAATAAACCACGAGCGAGATAAATGTAAACGGTGTAGCCTTTAGGCATTCCCACTAGACTAGAGAGCACCGTTGAAACAAAATGTTGACAAGGCAATTGGGTTCCTGAAGTGTAATAAATACATGTGTTCTAGATAAATCTGTTTAAATACAAAAAGTAAACTAACTTTTATATAAATCACCCAAACAAAAGTGGTTATTTTTGTCATATCACAATTAGATACTTACAATGATCTTACAAAATTGAAAGCAATGAGTTACTTATTTCAATAATATCGTTATAAAATGTTGAAAGAAATCACCTTTGCAAAATAAAACTATATAATCACGATATTAAAAAACACTATATTATCCCATCATATTAAATGCAAAATAGATTCATTTACCTATGGTTCTGTATTTTAGTTCTTATATGCGTTTATAATATCTTAATTAATGTATTCTCCGTGAGCAAATATTATTATTTATTCGTATGTATAGTAACTTTTTAAATGAATTAATGTATTAATCAATGGTTCTCTGGTTCCATATCTATTATTTATTCTAATTGACTGCCTCGTTGGTCTAGTCGCTAGATATAAGGCCGCAGACCCGGTGGTCCTGGGTTCAATTACCAGGTCGGGCCAATAAATAGTTATTGGGTTTTTTGTGTCAGAAAATTCTTAGTAGCAGCCCGGAGTCTGGAAGTTGGAAGTGTGTACACTCCCGTGGCTCGTAAAGCACGTTAAGCCGTTGGTCCTGCGCCTGAACTCTTTCCGCTCGTGTCGGATTGCCGTCCCATCGGATTATGAGAGCTAAGGAAAAGAGAGTGCACTTGTGTTTGCGCGCACACTTGTGCACTATAATATCTCCTGCGCAGTTGGCTAATCTCTCTTGAGATTGTCCGCCGTGACCGAAATCGGTCATGAGGACATTACTTTATTATTATTTATTCTAATTTGTATAAAAAGTTAAGGTAATTTGCATTGAACCGTAAAGCACCTTTGATTTCGTCTTCATTTATTGCTTGTAATTTATTTGATCCGTGAAAATCATTATATCATACCACAATATTTACATTTATACCATAATAGCTGGCGCCCGTAACTTCGTCCATGTGAAAGCCGGTTTTATTACGATATCGATTACTTTATATACATAAAAATGCATTTTCATGCTATGTTCTCTTTGCGCTCTTTTTATTTCCCATACTCGTTTTTGATAAATATATTCAATTTATAGACACAAGGTGGTTATGCAACCAGTACCACGAAGAATATTCACAATAAGAACCTAAAATTACATTGTTGCATTTTATCGTTGGGTGGTCTACTGGGAAACATAACTAAGTAAATAAATTCGTGGGAGTATAACAATTTAGTTAGACAGTGGGAAATATGTATTTTAATATTCAATTAAATGGAGCATCCAAATCTGTTCAGACGTGTTTAATTCACTCATTAGTTATTTTATACTGCATTGTTATTTGAAAAGAGTTTATTTATTTATTTTTTGCCCAAGAAATTACTCGATTTTATTCGATTGTATATAATATGTTTGAGCTAATCTTAGGAATTTGGAATTAACTTAAATTTTCATTTATAGAAAGATTGAATCACGAGAGAGGCTTTTGGTTTATGAATAATTTGTGCAAATAAGTCAATATTGTTAAGATTTTCTTGTCGTTTAAGTCGGACTGAGATCTACTATTACATGCTCTGTTGCATGAAATTATATGATAGAATCATTAATCTCAAACAAATCTAAACAAAAGTCCGTTTTATTTACAAACTGTTTTGATACAGATTATATGTATAGACATTGTTTAATTGATCATCCTTCAAGCAATTTAGACAGCTAGTTACCCTAATTAACTCCATATAAAAGCTGAATCGTGTCCGTGTCGCTAGTTAAATTACTTAAGACTTTTCCCATATTAAATAAATGAAAACAGACCACTTTAATACATTGTAACAAATACATATCGAAAAAAAAAATAAGGAAAATTTGAAGCTGAAATGTGAAGCGACTATAATTTTCTAAATAATACCTCACGAATTTCGTTTTATAGCATAGCTTATATCAGACAGCACTAAATTCCCTGTTCTAGTTGAAACAGAATACAGCCGACCTTTCATTAGATACGTAGTCGCTTTGTCTTGAAATAAAATAGTCTTCTTATATTCTTACAAGTCTCTGTGATAATTTACTCTTGGTGCATTATTTTTTTTTACTTCATCCTGAAAATACTCAATGTAACCTAATTTTTAAATAAGTGACATCGTTAAAGGCCGTAAGGATCTCGAGTGGCTCGCAATAATAGGTTTCCGCAGAAGAAATAGTTTTTTTTAAGTCCTTTCCCGTAAACCATTAATTCAAGATTCTCATCACTGCCTTAAAATAACGAATTGAATTCTTTAGACATATTATATGCGCATTATAATATATGGTTCGAACGATGAAAATCTAATAATTAAAATAACTTCCCTTTGATAAAAATATATTCCCGTCTAGATACTTACAGAGACGTGTCTCGCATATTTTGAAAGATTTCTCAAGCTTAGAAGCGTCGTTTTTTTCTTAAACACGCACAAGTATGCTGCTGCTCTGCAGTGAGTTTTGCCAGATGCGTACCCTTAGTATTGATTTCATGTTGCATATTTTGCCATTTATTATGTATGTTTTAAAAAAAATATATAGCCAGCCCTCTTCGTTCCGGTTTGTTCAAATACCAAAAGCTTTTCTGAAGTTTCCGTAAAGAAATTGTGCTATTTGTTCATTTATCTTAACTATATTGACTATTGTGTTATGTTCATTTTTAATCTGTTTTACAATAAAACATCTTTGTAACGATTTGTATTGTAATAAAATATTAAAACCTGGTAAATTTTTGCTTCGACGAAAATGAATGAAAAGCTTATATATTGTAGACAAGACAATTTCAATTATTTGTATTGGTTATTTTTACTCTCTATATAAATTGAAAGTTAAATAATACAGTTCGTATTTGATAAGCTAATCAGACGGAGACTCGGAGCATTGTTATTAAATACAAATATTTAGTATTTGTTTTTAGTCTTAAGAAAACCATGAAAATTTTCTACTGTTAAACTGCTAATGTTCAATCCGTTGTATATAAAAACAACTATATAAGTAAGCGCTTTCTTATACAAAATTTACTTAAGTATTCAGAATCGCAAAGTCCTAACATAGTATTCAAATTTAGATTCACAAAATGACCGTGGTCATTTGCGAAACTAAGCGATGAATATTTTACGTTAGTAGACTACCGAGCATTGTTCTACTGCTCGAGAGTTGTTCCTAATGCTTCACATTTTGAGACCCGATGTATGTGGAATTGTTCAAAATATTTGAAACCTGAATACGGCACTGGATGCAGAGTTGCTTGAAATGTAAGGTTGAAACCAATTCATTGGTAAAACTAACGAACACCATGCCGGTTTTATGTTTAACCTATCCTGACTTCGCAAGCAATTCAAGTTTTAACTCAGTGTAGTGAAATGTTAAGTAAAATGAAATAAATAAATATTTAACACAATTCCTCTTAACACAATATAATAACATTATTATTTTACTTCTTCATGTATTCTTCTTATGCTTGTCCCAAACAACTTTTTAATAATTTCTATAAAGTGTATTCCAGTAGAACAAATAACAATGATAAAAGAGCAATTTTTAATAAAAGGAAATGTTTAAATAATATGATTTTGGGCAATTATAATGTCATTAGTGTAATGATAATATCACAGCATTCCACAATAAAATTATTCTGTGACTTACATCTATGTACATATGTACAAATGTTAGTGAGCATTACTTCGCACTCAATATCAAAATTTAGTCTTGTGCAAAAATGGCGATACTGAATATAAACAAACTTCATACGAATTAATTCTTCATTAAAAAATAAATTAATGTTTTATATAAAAATAAGTCTTCTTCATAAGTCAAAATTTTACTTTTACGTACGCTACCATATATCTGAGTCAGTTAAAATGCTATGTATGTACATTCGCCAGCAAAGCCACGAGCGGATTTGTTAGCTTTTCATATTAAACATATCATCTTAATAAGTTAACAGTTACAAAAATTGTTGCAAATTAGAATAGAATAGAATATGCTTTATTGTACATCTAAAGAGATTTACAGAAACTATTTATGCTATATAAAAATGTAAGTTCCATTCCTGAATTTGTATTTAATAATTCGGTATATGAAAATTCTTAAGATTCATTTGAAATATTAATTAAACAGCGCTTATCTTGAAATTTACATTACCTTTCCGTAGAATACAGCTCATTAGGTCATGTTAATTTTTAAAGTTAATTTTTGTTTTGTATTTCCAATGTACTTTTTTTGTAAATTATACCATATTTACTTACAAGGTTTTATATACATTTTGAAATCACGATTAAACTTTCTAAAACGCTGAAATATACGACGCATTTTTTATACGGATGTTTGCAACAACATTATTCGTTTAAAAAAACAAATATTTTTCAATTCGGTTGCGAAAACGACCTTTTTTTGTTTCTGTTACGTCACGTGTTACTAAATTTCAATTCCATGTTGAAATCGCTGTTGTTTTCGTGTATTTCAATTTTAAGTTAGTGAATAAACTAACTTATGAGTTTTTTTTTTTCATATGTAAAAAAAAAAACAATTTTATTTCAATAAACGAAATAAATAGGAAATTATAAAAGTGACATTAAGATTTATACATTCTGAATTTGAACATTGGTAAGGTTTTATACTAACAAAGATACTAGTCTCCACACTAGTAAAATTGTAACGTGGACATCAAAATATTGTAAAGAGACAGACCGTCAAATGATAAACAATGGCATTGTAAGAAATACTTACTATTCCTTACCCTGTCAACGCCAACGCTTCCTGTGAATTAAGTGTTATTTGCCCCTTGCCTGTAATTATCCGTGCTTATAATTTCCCTAAAAATTATAGGTTTGACATTCTGTTTTTAAATGTCATGTCAGTATGAGTAAAGTTTAATATATCTTTCTTTAATTATTTTTTTCTTTTATTGTATAGGTAGGTGGATAAGCATATGGGCCATCTAATGGTTAGTGGTCACCAACGCCCATAGACAATGGCATTGTAAGAAATGTTAATCATCGCTTACATCGCCAATGTGCCACCAACCTTGGGAACTAAGATGTTATGTCCCTTGTGCCTGTAATTACACTGGCTCACTCACCCTTCAAACCGGAAAACAACAATATAAAGTACTGCGGTTTTGCGGTAGAATATCTGATGAGTGGATGGTACCTACCCAGACGAGCTAGCACAAAACCATACAATCGAGTGATACTACATTATGTATTTAAGATACTAGTGCCCTTGCATTCTTAATCCGACCAGGTTACTTCGCAAGGATTAAAGCTGATCATTCGTCTGCTCCATAATGTTATAGCATGTTTACACACACATACACAAATGTATGTATGTATTTATGTATGTGTAATATTTCGAAACTAATAATATTCAGTGTCGAAGTATTTAGTTATAGCAAATGTTATTGTTATATTTAGAGGATTTATTGCAATTTTTAATTGCATCATACTGAATCGTTCATAGATAAAATAATTTCATCAGTATGATGAATCATAATCATAATTTTAATGCACCTTTTAAAATACTTTAATTTTTTTATATACTGTCTCTTAACAATGTCAAATGTGGTGTATTATTTAAAATAAACAAGTACATCATACATAAATGTTGTACTGTTAATTTAATCGTATAAATACTCACTACATTTTTACAATTGAATTTAAAATTAGGGAAGAAATTTATTCGATAAATACGTTAAAGTGTTGCCAGAGGAATAAATACTAAGCTATTGTTTCTTTTTTTATTAATTAAATTCAGTCCTGTGACCAAAGTGTTTAGAGTCGTTTTTCCATTAAATTCTAAGGAAATAAATAGTGAATAGTAATGATGTCCTGCTAGTCTCCCTTGAGAATAGCCGCCGTGACCGGCATCGGTCGAGAGTGACGTCACACCATAAGCTAAATATTTTAACCGCCTTATTCATAAACTTTATTTACCTGGTGATTAGTTAAACAATATTTTGTCTTCTTCTTTCGTATGTCAAATCAATAATGACAGAAAGAGACAAATCAGTGTTTAGCTAAACAGTAACTACGCAACGTTTATAAATAAGGCCGTTAGTGATTACAACCTATATAGTCTATAACCATAGTAATGTTATGACTGTATATGGTCTCACAAATGGAACAATAAATTTCTTCTAAAACAACAGTAAATTTATTGCCCCCATTGTGAATGTAATTCACCTCCGATCTTCCGAAGTACATAACAAATCTGCTAGTTTTGCGTTCTCTAGAGCTTACAATAGAGATAAGAAATACGATTACAATTCCGTAAAAGAGCATCCGTGTATTTGCATATGGGTATAATTCGTGTTTGCGAAGGTTTTAGTTACGACCTTGTTAAACTAATTTCAACTGACGCATCAAAGTCCAAACAACTAATTAAGTATTCGTCGAATTCCGTTGAGTATTTGTTTTAATAATATTATTTATAGGAACTAGATAGTACATACAATCTCTAATAGGATCTACGTAAGTGCGTAATATAAAAGAAAGGGTAGTTGGAATCACCTAACTATCGTTGTTCCGAGATAGAGCAGAGAACACTTTGAACTTAATCAATAATTTAGTTTTAATTGATCATGTAATTATTTTTTATAATATAAATGATAAAATAATAATAATAATAATAATAATAATAATAGATGAAGTTGTATTTTATTCACAATGGGGGCAATAAACTAAGTGCTGTGTTAGAAGAAAATCGTCACAACATGTGCTATGTGACTTTCCACTTTATTTTTAAAGGGTTATTACTAAGTCGACAATTTTCGTAGAACAACTGCACACAATTTTTAATTTAAAATTTATTTCTTAGTAATTCATCAAAAACATTTATAAAACAGGGAATAAATTACGACAAATTAAGTTTATTTATCATAGCAATATTTTCACATTATAATTTATAGAACAAAGTCGGATCGAATTTTAATTTATTACTAGTAAGTAATAAAAAAATCTTTGTTCAATTATTTACGACATTTATTTTTGTTATACCAATCACCTGTCAATCTTTTGTTATACCAATTTCTGTACCTACTTCTTTAGATGTGTTAATTCATATAAGCGTAACTCAGTGGAATAATTAGTAATGGTAATTAAGTACTGTCAATAATAATGGTAATTTAAGTTTCTTCCTTAGAGTAGAATTTCGAAACAGTGATAGCATTAAATTTAAAAACTGATTTCAATAATATATTGTTTTTTATTTTGATTCTGAAACTGATAGCGAAGCTATTAGAAAGACGATTATTTTTATTACAGATATAAAAGCCTGGCCAATTAGTGTAATTGTACCAATTGAAGCTAAATACGAATACAATAAATATAACTGCTTTAGAACGACGACATACTCGTACTATATATTAGATATTTAATCACGTCGCACTCTGATTTGAATAAAGGTAATACTTAATAGGAAATGTAATTGATCTGTATGTACATGACAAAAACGTATATGAAATAACTAAAAAAAAATTGTGATTATTTCCACGTGGCTTTAGTTTAAATTTATAAATTAAAAACTTCAAAAAAACACAAGTCTATGTGAACTTAAAATGTATAGACGTAAACGTTACAAATAAATAAAGTAAAATAACAACCTGAAAATGACCCATTACGTTTAACATCTCTCCCCTAGAGAAGAACGTCATCACACAGCACCATTGATGTTTGATAGATATGTGACAGATTTTCATCTGACTGACCTGACATGATCCATTAAATACACACATATTCATAACAAAAAAGGGTAGAAATACTTTTTCCTGCAAGAAATGGAGGTTAAACGGATGAAGTTATTATTATTAGGCACTTGTCCCTTCCAATGAGGATAATGAAGCTCACGAACTCGCTATAAAAGCTATTTAAAAGTCAAACCTCTAAGGGTCATTTAAATGTATTGTTTTAATTATGTTTACATACATTATTATTTGTTTGGATACAAAATTTACTTTTATGGCTGACCAGAGAATCCTTTTTGAAATAAAAGCAGCAAAAAAAATACGATTTGCGACGTTTTGGAAAGAAAGGAAAGCTACTCTATATTACCTCCCATAATCCGATTGGATGATAAATCTGAATGATGGTAAATCCGCCTGAAGGTGGAGGACCAACTTCTTTATTTGCTTATCGAGGTTCGGGAGGTTGGTACTCATTACCAAAGTACTTATTCCGGGATGCTACTGAGAATTTATTGACGGATAAACCCAATAACTTGGCTATTAACTATTGGCTCGACTTGTGGTTTGAACCCAAGATTTGAGGATCTACGGCCTTAAAGGCTAGCTACTAGATCAACGAGACAGTCAACAGGTTTATACTGAACCCCGAAGAAAAAAATATTTAAAGTTTTACAAATGAAAAGTATACCTAATGTAAGCGTTTTGTAACGTCCTCACTTATTATATGCATAATTTGTTACTTCATGACATGTTAAAGGTGAATAAGTCAGCTTGTATATCAAAGCTGCTATTCTAGTCGGCAGCGTTTATTTTATATATCTATATATATTTCAATAATAACAATCTTTTGGACTTATTTTTTTATTTACGAAGATCACATCATAAGATAACCACTGGAAATGATAGGTTGTGGTACCAAATTTCCATGATCCCTTGCAACAATACAAATGCGAAAGTTTGTTTTTATCACGCTTAGCAAAAATATTGGATCAACCTTTTTTTTGTGCAAGGAAATAGTTTATTGGCCGAAAACTGACAAACTATTTTGATAGTGATGCAGCATGCTTAACTTTGTAGCACAATATCCAATACGTTTAACCTAAAACAATAAAAATGCTCAAAGGACACCCGAATTTAGTAACATTATATTTTTTATTTATGATAATAATACTCTTGCTTATTAAATTGGTTAACTTAAAAAGGGACAAAGACATATATTCTATGGAACCCACAATCATGCGTCACTTGGACTTGATAGATTTACGTAGAGAAGTTTTATATTTCCCCAGCGACTAAACCGGAACGTAAAAGTGTCACTCCTTTAACAAGGTCCGTAAAATAAGTTTTAAATAACTTTTAATACATGCAAGTTAGTGTTTTTTATATAAGACTAGGTATCTGACCCTGTTTCGCACGGATAGAATCTAGGATCTTCATATAACGTTTGTATTGAAGGACAAACATACAAACTAATCCAGAGGTTTTGTTTGAGTCAGGGCATTCGGAGAAATTCGGAGAACTCCTCACCTCACGTAATAAATAATTGCTGGACATAAAGCTGCTAAATGAAAAAGGTTCTCTCTTACCGTATGCCTAGACATTTTTCGAAGGTTTTCGAAGGCCACAAATGTACAATTTTTGTAATCGCTCTTGATAGATAAAATATTTTATATACAAAACAGTTTTTTAAGTCAAGCTGATCGACAGTAATTTTCACCAAAGTACGATATTTTTCTTTAGTTTTTGAAACGCTGCTTAAAGTTAGATTAACTAGGATTGGCTCGTGATTGGTCGATGGTAGCTTATGTCACAATAGGCATCCAATGGGCGTTTAGTATTTAAACTGGTTGTATTATCACTAAACATGTAAGTGTGCACAAAATTTGAGCTCGATCAATTCTGTCAACTTGAACTTCAGCATCAAGACCCGCTCATACTAACAGGTGAATTCAAATAAAAAAAATCCCCATACAAGTGAATCCTGATTATATTTTTCCATACATTTATTATTGAAATCGAAATGCATATCTATAATCATAATAGTCATGTGACATTACCACTAATGGATTTTAGTTGAAATGTCAGCACAAAGAGGAATTTAGGTCAGTAGTAAAACTAACAGTCGACTTCTATTTCCGTTATAATCGATCCAAATCGACCTATTGCACTAAATTCGATGTGAATTTTGTTTGCTGGCCTAAAAATAATAAAATATGGGTAGGAAGGAGTGTCGGGCATCAAATATGCATAAGTCATCCTCACGCGAAGGCAGAAGCGTGTTGGAACGGATTGCGTACCTAAAATGTTTCATTTCTAACAATATTTTATTATTTTTTTATTATTGGTATACTTGTTTTTTTTTTTTTCATTTAACAAAGCAGCTTAATGGCCCGTAGAAAACATTGCATACCATTTTCATTAAAAAGAAAACATTCCAATTATACTAAAACCTTAACACAACAACATTAATGCATATGTTGAAATAGATTTAAAACACATTTTTCATTTTGATATAAAAACAAGATTATGTAAATTATAATTGAAATAAAATAGAATTATGTTCGTAGATATATAGATAAACGGACATTCTATTAATTTTACAAAGAATAATATACTTTATTTGTTAATCAAAATGTTAATAAATTAATGTTGTAATATTACCTAAATTTGTATCATGAGAACATTCCTAAAAGGGCACTTTTAAATGACGATCCGTTAAAACGACTCGACCACGAATAACCAACAGGACATTTTTCTGGAGATCTATTGGTCTACCTTCCTTAAATTATATATTTAATATTATTTTAAGTTTTAAATACAAGTAAAGATATAAAGAGTTAATAATATTATTCATTTTTTAATATATCTATTTTACATATAAATCAGAACCATTTTTATAAGTGAAAAGATATTTCAATTTAACGTATTAAAAGTACGTGTAACTGATAAAATATTTAACACCGATGAGGCGTTGCGTGCTGCGGCCTACAGCTGTGTTCATACCAGGAATGTTTACCGTAGAAGTAATTTAAGCGGACTGAGGATATTATTACGAATGAATTATGTTCAAGTGTTGATAGTCCACATTTATAATATTATTAAAGTCAAAAATAAATGTTGTAACATGTCGCTATTATATTTTGGACTTATGTTCTGACTTAGTTCATGTTTTGAAGACTACTTGAAATACGAAAAAATCAACTAAAACTTTTCTATTAAAACATCATTTTATAAGATAAATTTACTTGGTGGTGGGGCTTTGTAAAAGCCCACCTGGGTAGGGTCATCACATAATCTACAATAGCAATAAATAGGTATTGTTGTGTTCCAGATTGAAGCATGACTGAACCAATGAAACTACAGGAGCAAGTAACATATGAATTGAGTTGGTAGCGCATTGGCGATGTAAAATTGATGTTTCAAGTTTATCTGTATTTATTGTAGCATTATTTCTAATAACTCGCATTTAATTACTACGTAACGCGTTACGTCACCCGAAAATAGTGGGCTCTAGTCATTTGTAAAGTTTTTAAGCTTATTCAACTGCGAATATTAACGTTGCAGAATTTTATCCGACACATGCCGGTTTCAGAATTTTAAACAGAAGTAAACTCGTTAAGTACCGTATCGTTAAATAAATAGTTGTGTTTATCTGTATTTGAACATACTATCTTCACATTCCACATATTCCATATACCTATCCTATCCTACGATATTATTCCTATTTGGAAAACATAACAATTAATGTTATGTTTTCCAAATTCGTTTATTCGATATTTAATTTTTCTAATAATCTATTAGAAAAATTATATTCACTTATTACGCTTAGCTTAACCGGAATAGAATTATTATAATATTTATTTCCCTTTTCAACAATATATAACAGGTGTTGACGTCAGATGCAGTAATGTAATAATATTTATTTGCACCACGATTAATTTGTAAACATGCCGAGTTTGTGTACTGCAAATGCCTGTCTGTTTGATTACAGGCTAAATATATTTACCGAAACAACAATATACGTTAGGCAACGTTATACAAAATTATGGTAAATAAATCAATTTAACGCTTGAATTTAACCTTGTTTAAATCAACACTTTTTGTAAATAGAACGCCGCTCTACATTGTTGTCAGTCCTTTGTCTCATAGTGTTTTATGATATTTTTACACGGTAACCGTAATATCCTTTGATATTAAATTTGACAAAGTTATAAAAGTTTTCAGAAAAATTACTATATTATTATTATACATAATAATCCTCCTATGTCGCACCTTTGAAATTTTTCCTCTGACAAATTGATGTACGTTTTATAATAAGCTGTTAAACTTTGAAAGAAGGTAAGAGAATCTTACTACTTAATTTTTATATAAATTATATACGAACAACAAAAAGGCGCAACTTAATTTAATGCGCTAAACAAAATGGCTCTTTAAAATGATTATACTATATAATATATCTGTATAAACATTTTAGAGTTATATATATAGATCTTTTATACCAAGTTTTCTTTTATCTTCAATCTACCAAAGTTCCATATATTTTGGATAAGTAGTAATTTATATACGTACACCTATAAATATTTTATATATTCTTACAATTCTTATTTCCTGAAAATGAAAAACCTGACCTATGTATTTAAGATTAAGATAAGATTTAGATAAGAAGTTAAAAAAGAAGAAATTACTTGGCGGTAAGGCTTTGCGCAAGCTCGTCTGGGTAGGTACCCAGACGAATGGGTATTCATTAGATATTCTACCGCAAAACAGCAGGACTTGCTATTGTTGTGTTCCGGTTTGAAGGGTGAGTGAGCTAGTGTAATTACAGGCACAAGGGACATAGCATCTTAGTTCCCAAAGAGTTAGTGGCGCATTGGCGATGTAAGCGATGGTTAACATCTCTTACAATGCTAATGTCTATGGGCGTTGGTGACCACTTACCATCAGATGGCCCATACGCTCGTCCGCCTTCCTATGCAATAAAAAAAAGTATTTGGTAAATAGCTTTATAATATTGTGGTGGATTATTAGCAAACTGTAAATACATACATTTATAAACAATTTATTTATAATATTTTAATTCACCGTTGTATACGGGATGAAATGACAGGAACACTCGAAACACTCGCCGGTACTTGCCCGGACTTAGGACCGCGTTCTGGCGAGGACTTAAGTCCTTAACCTCCGCTTCCACTGGTTGTCCTTATCTCGTGTTCTATATACTAAGTTAACACAGCTGACCCTTTACAGACGTATAGTTTCATTTTATGCATTGAATTTTACATTGAAACTTTCTACTTTTGTTTTCGGTGGGTTAATATTATAATTCATTACCTACTGTTATGCCTATAATAGTACAAAACAAAGGTGCGTATAACAGCAGTTTGATACACTTAACAAATTTTAATTAAATGAAGACTACCTTTGAAAAACTCACTATAATAATCCAAATAAGTACATACATATTTACTCAGAGAGAAAAAAAGGGTTCTTTTTAGTTTTATTAACGTGCAAAATTAATATCCTTAAATTTATATTAAAAGAAAAATGAAGTTAATTCTATTAAAAATACAACAATGATCTATAAATTTGCTTATATAAATATATAAAATATGTATGATGAATATTATGAATGAAATCGTACTATATTTTTTGTTTGAAATTTTCTTGTTTTTCCGAAGAACTCGTGAGCGCTACTCCGTATTCGATGAAAAATGAAGTACATTAATAAAATGATCGGTTGCTTAAAATGAACTTGGTTTCGACGAATTATGATGAGGCATTTTTCCATTAGCCTTTACTGACATCGTTTTTTTAATAAAGCCAATGAAGGTCATTTCAATGGTATTTTGTTAAGTTTTATAAGTATGTTTTTTTTATTTTATTAATCATATCAATAACATATTTAATTGTTACAAAACTGACAAATTTCGTTAATCCAATAATGCTAAAATTTAAATATGTATGTGAACTGAACTGATAAGCTATATAAGTTCATTTTCTTAAATACAAAACAAATTAAAAAATGATTACAACATAATATCTGTTCTTCATGTAAAAGTATATTTTACAGAAAATCGATTCTTTAAAGTGGACCTTTCAAGCAGTTAACTTAGTAAAAAGTCAATAGAATATCCGAGTGAGATATTTAATGGAAATTGGTATGCGACTTCAAGAATTATATATTACTCATAAAATTTTACCTTTAGTATTATTTCATTATCAATGGACTCTTTGATAATTAATTAGTAGTTTTGTTTATTTCAAGAGCAGTATGTTTTTATGATACCTCCAAGTTCATTAGTGAAATAATGTATAAAGTAAAAACTTACAGATTTCAAATAAAAAAAAAATCTTTCTTTTTTATCGGATTGCTTATAAATGACAAATCTAATTGATATGGAGCCTTCACTTTGTATTATTAATAGTATCAAAACCAACACAGGGTACACTGTTAGATTAAATTTCTAAAAATATTTTCTCAGAGATTATTGTGTCATATAGCCCAGTGGTAAGAACGCGTGAATCTTAACCGATGATCGTGGGTTCAAACCCGGGCAAGCTCCACTGAATTTCATGTGCTTAATTTATGATTATAATTCATCTCGTGCTTGACGGTGAAGGAAAACATCGTGAGGAAACCTGCATGTGTCAAATTGCACTGAAATCTGTCACATGTGTATTCCACCAATCCGTATTGGAGCAGCGTGGTGGAATGAGCTCCAAAACCTTCTTCTCAAAAGAGGAGAAGAGGCCTTAGCCCAGCAGTGCGACATTCACAGGCTGTTACTTTACTTTACTTTTATTATATCATCGAAAGCTGCCAAAATTATAACAAACGCAAAAAAGCTTTGTAGGATTTTTTGACTGTACAGTCACTGGTATATGGTATGTATGTATTTTATACCTAATTTTTATAAATAAGTCACAGTCATCAATCAATCTTTAAAAGGAATACATTGAAGACAGTCTAATTGAATATGGTTCTTCCCATATGGCCGTACCATACGTTTTGGCGTATAGCTAGCCGAAACGTTTTTTTTTTTTTATATCTGGAGGAACCATATTTAAAAATATTTTAAGCTTTAATTGAAGTCAATTGAAAAGGAATAATAAAATATGTAAAATTATATATCATAGCTTGACATATCCGTTACTTTAAAGGAAATATATTGAAGATCGATGTAAGACCGGCTTAAGTATCAAATCGTACCTAGATAATATATCAATTGCGGCCGTTAGACTAACTCAGGTTATGAAATTATTCAGAAATTCTCGCCCTTATTATCAGAAACTCAAAATGAACGGGCAATTAATGAAGAATTAATTAAGCAAGCTAATCAATCACCTCTCAGACACGCGTCCTTATCAGGCTGTTTCAGTACCAGGCGATGCTGAATATTTAAAAATTACTTCGGTACAGCATCAGTTATAATTAGTTTACTGTTCATATACATTTTCCATTTATCCAAAAAACATCGGGAAATTTGTGCTAAGGCATGCTTAATATGAAATTGACTAATTTATTATTTGGTGTGTAATTTCAACGTCAACTTTTTTAAATAGTCCATCTGGAGTAGGTCAAGCAATTATACAGTCAGCTTGGTATTTTGATTCTTTACTTTATTTAAATTGTGTGTATGCTTGTATTTTCTAGAAAACATAGTTTCAAACTATTCCATACTATGATGACGTCCACCTGGCCAATTTCAGTTACGGCAGCCAATCTCAACCAACAAGCCTAGATACTCTCATAATTCGGTAGGATATCACACCTGCGCGATCGGAAAAAGTTCGGGCGCATGGCTGATTTTGCGTGCTTTCTGGGTTTTTAACAAAATTGATTGTGTCCTGTCCTGCAGGTCCTATCTTGAATAAAAGTCTTAACAAACGCATAATTTCATAAATGATATATTTAATGCAATACATTACTTTTTATCCACTCTTATATTATGATGTTTTAAAATGCTCAATGAACCAAAAATAACTTGAAGTGAGATTCACAAAGTTTTTCTCTCTTTTCCTTGTTCGCTTATTCGCTAACAAGCTACTGCGTACATCTTCAAACTTGAGAGTACTTTTAAACTTTTAGTCCACAAACATTAATGCATAACCATCTTTATGAATGTAAATGCACTTTACTTCAAAATTTTATCCAGAAATCTTTTCGTCAAGTTTAATTATTTTATTGACATTTTAGTTCTACAATATTTCCTTGAGTTGCGTTGCGTTCAAATTATAAAATTCGCATTATGCTATTGGTTATTTAGTTCAAATACAAAATAAAACAACAATCCATAAAAGTTGGCCAAAAGCTCTCTTCGTAAGGATAAGTATAGGAGCTTATTCCACCACGCTTCTCTAGTGTAGGTTGATGGATTCACATGTGGCAGAATATCTACGACTACGACTTGAATTATAATAAACGAAGCACATGAAAAGTTAGTGGTGCTTATCCAGATCATAATCTGTGATCTCCAGTTGAGATTAGCCTGTTCTATCCAGTGAGCCATCTCGCATCATAAATAGATTTTATTTATACTTATCATGTTGTGTTATCATATACATCCATTCTATGATGCTGTTCTATGTTTATGATTCTGTTTTGTTGTTGCTGTTTATGTACTATCCTACTTAAATTTTTATTTTTAAGTTCCTGTCACAAAGGTTACCTTCAAGAGATCGCTGTTGCAATAAAACCTCTTTGTACGCTTTTAGAATGGTAAACATCCTGTAATATAACAATGGCCTCTTGTGTTTGTGTCCAATAAAGTTTATAAATAAATAAATAGGTTATCATTATAAAGAATTTAAATCAAACGTATGAAATATATTATCTAATTCAGATGTATATAACATAAATTATCTGTATTTATAAATTATTTTCAATGATCAGGTGAAACAAACTTCGGTTCGAAAATTCGAACTTTTAGACGAAAGCCAGAAAATAAACCTCAAGATCGAGGATGCGGAGCGCATTTCCTTTGATTCACACAGCTCACTTAACATATATTATATATATACATATATGTATAGTGAGAGTGTATATATTTGCGCCAAAAATAAAAACATTTTTTGAAAATATGCTTCCATTTGATCCATGCACTAAAACGAATTTAGAAATTTAGTACACTATTGTATTGCTACCGGCAACAGAAAATTGGCACTGCATAATTTCAGCTTTATCATTTCGCTGAAACTGGCTTAAAATGTAGTTGAAATATTTAATCCATTCATACGAAAAGTTAAAGGAAATATGGCTTATAAATAAATAAGGCATTTGCGATTTTGATAGGCTGTAAATTACTTTGTCTTTCATCGGGATACAAGTTGGTTATCAAAAAGTATACGTAAAACGTTTGCTAATAAGCATGACTAGTTTACACTTCATTCGTTTTCTGTTAGTACATAGAAACAAAATGGACTTCACGCTAGTTCAACCAGTATTTGAAATCAAACTGTGAAAGTTCGTTTCCATTGCAATGAAATTCGGAATTTAAAATAAATTCATAATCAAAGATGAATAATTACAGCATAATAATTATTCTATAAAAATTATTTAAGAATAAAACTTTTGATGGTTATGTTTTTGATTGACATATAAAACTAGTTAAAATAATATCGAATTCAAAACAATAAAATAATGGTTTAGATGAAAGAAATTAACAAGATTCGTAAATTTGTATTTATGCACTGAATGTAACTTAAACTTACTTTGGTTATAATAAAATGTATATTTTATGAAATTTCACACAATCATTGGAAACGAATCCCTGAAATTATTGAAACATAAATAACGTCTGTTGAGGAAACGGGAAACACAAACAGCATTGCTTTGAGGAGAAATGCAAAACGCGATGAACTGTTTATAGGAAAATGTGTTTTCTTTGAACTGCCAGAACATATTTAGCGAAAGGTTAACTAAGTCAATTACATGTTTTTACGAATATATTATACACCTTGATTATATTTCCAAGGAGTATATCAGCAAAAAGTTTTATTATGAGTTTTATTTATAAATTTTATTTTTATTTTTCATTTATAAACGGAATGTTTAAGCTGCTACTTATACTTATATCAATTAAGAAATAATTATTTATGTTGTAATAAATTATATCATAGAGAAATTATCAGATTTTATGATCTATAAATAACACAACTTCATAGACATAGACCTGCGACTTAAGAAAACCCCACAAGAAAAAGTCCAGCGGGGTCAAATCGCACGATCTCGGTGGCCAGTTCACGTCGCCTCCGCGCGAGATGACCATGTCCAGAAATTGCTCGTGCAGAACTTCCATCGTAGCGTGTGCTGTGTGGCACGTAGCGCCGTCTTGTTGAAACCACATGTTGTCCAGATCCATATTCTCGATTTCAGGCCAAAAGAAGTTGGTTATCATCGACCGGTATCGCTCACCATTGACGGTGACGGCCACACCATTATCGTTTTAGAAAAAATACGGACCAATCACGCCTCCGGCCCAAAATCCGCACCAAACAGTCACTTTCTGCGGGTGCATTGCCACTTGGTGAACCTCGTGTGGATTGGTCTCGTCCCAAATACGGCAATTTTGCTTGTTGACATAGCCATTCATCCAAAAATGCGCCTCGTCGCTGAAGATGATTTTTTTGCCAAAATCGGCGTCAACTTCCAACTGCTCTAATGCCCAGTCAGCGAACACACGGCGCTGTCTATGGTCATTAACCTTGAGCTCTTGGGTCAGCTGGATCTTGTACGGGTGCAGGCTCAAGTCACAACGCAAAATTCGCCAAGTTGTCGTCTGCGAAAGGCCGAGTTCCTGTGCGCGACGCGGAATTGACTGCCGCGGGTTTTCGAGGACACTGTCGCGCACAGTGGCGATATTCTCGGCAGATCTCACGTTACGTTGACGCACGGGAACCGGCTGATTGTTAACTGACCCGGTTGACTCGAATTTGTCTACCAATCGACGGATAGTCGACTCGGCAGGACGATCATCGCGACCGTAAAACGGGCGAAGTGCGCGGAACGTTGCTCGAACTGAAGACCCATTTTCATAAAACAATTTTATGATTTGCACGTGCTGCTCGACACTGTAACCTGCCATGGTGGTTTGGGAGGACGGAATGAATATAACACACTGCATTTGACAGCTGTCACTCAAACAACATGGCCGCAATCAGCTGTCAAAGTTCAAGCGTCCCTATTGGAAAACCCCATATATAAATACTTACTGAACGTTGATTGGCCGCCTGTGCCGGCATCATCGACCAATTATAACGGTTCAAATTGTATGTAAAAAAAGTTAATTTGATACTGATCATCAGTAAAGTTTTTTTTTTTAATTAGTATACTTTTATATAAAATAATTATTGTAGCAAGATGAAATTAATTAAAAACCACAAACAAATACCAACAATCTGCTCACAGAATACCATATTAGATAAAGGCTAATATTAAAATGATATTGTTTTTTTTTACGCCCAGATAACCATAATTCCTATACGTGATCCTGTTAATCCCCTGTTTTCGTCATCATAATTAGCAATTTGCACTTATTCAAATATTGAAATCAATGTCGTATATAAAATATTTATATACGCACAAATGAATTCTACATAATTAAAACGAGTTTATCCTACCAGTATATTACGTCAAGCCTACATGATGATACAATATATTTATATACTTATCTAAGCTATTACAATTATAATAAATCTGAAGAGTATTAAATCTGATCTCAACAAATCTTTTTGCATTTTTTCTTTATTTTTTACATAAAATTGACAGAATCAACATTAAAAATAATATATAGTTTACCGATTTTTTGCAAGGCGTCTTTTTGATGTAGGCATAACATGTATATACATATATACAGCGTACATAAAATAGATTAACATCATGCTACGGCCGGAGGGGGTGGAGTCAAATCACGCGGTGCTGCTATTGATAAATGTCTCAATTCCAATACTATTTCTTACACTATTATATTATTACACCGTCAATGCACCAACTTCTACTACACTGGCTCACTCACCATTCAAACCGAAACGAAATATCTGGTGAGTAAATGGTAAATGGCCACACTAAAAATACCTATATAAAACTCTCTTAGCTCAATTATAATAACGTCATATTATTCAAATACGATATAAGTACATTGAACTTGCTGCGTCATATTCATGTAAAATAAACGATCAACATAATTGAAATTTGTAATAACGGTGGATAGTCCTCTAATTATCGTTAATAGATTGTCGATACCGGATCTAACCCGGTATCGTTCGTGAAGCTATTAATTATTCTAACGTCCGATATTGAAGGATTTATGGTATTGACCTCCGATGTTATGCAAACATCTATAATATCAAAGCAGAATATATAAACACTGGGACAAAAATGAATCATAAAAATATAAAAATTAATCAATAAAAATATACATGCAACTTATTAATTATTTTAATATAAATAATTAAAACCTTAAAGGATTGTAAAAGTTTATTTTAATCGTCATTTTAAAATACAATATTGTATATACATATATACTATATATAGGGTTATTTGTAACATACCAGCAACATCGCAGAACTAGGTAGCTAACACCATAAGCCACAACTTTTATTCTACCACTTTTAATAATTTGTTAGATTTTATTTTCATACAGAAATAAGTATTAAATTAATTTCCCGCTTGAACGTTTACAAATCTACGCGCATCGCAAAGATCGACGCGTCGCGTCGTCCTTTCGTTTATGAATGAAATATAGACCTACAAATGTCACGACAGTACGACAGAAACTTGTAAAATCATTTTATTTTTTTCATGTATTGAGTTATGTCCAAAGTCGTAGAACAGAAGTTGTTGCTAATGATGTTAGCTATCTAGTCCTGCGAGATTGCTGGTGGTAAATAGACCTGTATAAGAATTATTTACATAGAATGGTACCAAGAGTGCTAGCAGTATTTTCCCTTTGGAAATAATTCTTACGTAATTATTTGAATTAAAATATTTATTATACCACTGGTTCTAACTGAAAAAAAACTCATTAGCTATTCTTAATCTCTCTCTCTCTCTCTCTCTCGCTCTCTCGTCAACAATATTCAATTTAATTTATATATTCCGCTTCTGCTATCAACAAATACTAACTTATTCTACTTAATTATATAAAAAAGACTTGTAATCAGTAATGTGTCTTATTAATTAATGTTTATTTTGAGATTTAAATTTATTTATTGGCAAAGTACATAATCCTGGAATTTTAGTCTAACAAATACATGTGGAAGTATGTATTTGACTTTGCGAAGTCGTTTGGTGCTATTTATATACATAATATTATTGTAATCATTTTCAAACAAAACACTGC
The DNA here is from genome assembly GCA_905220585.2 of Nymphalis polychloros. Classification (NCBI taxonomy): domain Eukaryota; kingdom Metazoa; phylum Arthropoda; class Insecta; order Lepidoptera; family Nymphalidae; genus Nymphalis; species Nymphalis polychloros. The sequence continues at coordinate 4,872,294 of HG992251.1, forward strand.
TCTAAGACTATATATAAAGAATTATGTGTATCCTACAAATGTACTATTTGAGTCATCAAGATAAAATGTTGCAATATATGAAATTCACGCCATTAGGGGAATACTTCTTAGGCTAAATGTCACACATAAATCATATCACACATATATTCACATTCAATTTGCGAAACCTTTTCGAAAACTTTTATGTAAGTGTACAACCAATTTAGTTACATGAGAAGCGATTTGCATCATCGTTTTTGACATAAACCTAAAAAGTGGGAGATGTTATCGAGGCTTTTTTCCAACCACAATTTTTTTTCCATTAATTGGACCTTCTGAGCAATATTTATATACGCCAAAATATCAGCGTTTGGAAATTGCGTTCCATCTCAAGATACATCAGAACTTTATCCAGTTCGTGGCAGATTCAACTTCAAGCGGTAGTCTATGTAACGTAGATAAATATGAAGTAGCATCCCGTAGATTTCCTTCTGTCAGGCAACTGCCTCCTCTAGTATAAAACATAATATCGATATAAAAATAAAACAAAAGTTTTTTACAAAAAAATCCTACAAGCAATTTTGGTCTCAATAGTAAAAAGTGTAAATGTTGAATATATCGTGATTGTTTCTATCAATAAAATAATTATTCTTTTTATTTTTTTGATCAAACACAACCCTTGAAAATATAATGTATTTATATAAATAATTTATTTTTAACTTTGAACTGGATTTACTCATACAAAATCGAACAAAATATTAGCCATTTTGCTTTATACTCCATCTTAATAGATAGTTTATAGTTTACACCACTTTGCTCGAGTGTGATTGAATCTGTCATAAGCAGCTTGCCTCACGACGTTTAATTATTGATGACGTCAATACTATGAATATAATTTAACAAAAGCCTTAAACTCAATTTGAAGTGAAAAAAATACCCCAGATCGTATTTTTACATAGTTATCCAACAAATTGTTAGAATAAAGAGGTAATTTACAAAATGAAAACGCTCGTTAAGTTTAGCTTTAAGAGCATCGATTTCGAATAAAAAAGTAAAAGAAAACGAAAAGGCTCCTTAACCATTCAAGACGAAACAATGAATACGGTATTAAACAATTTTTGGAGAAAAAATACATAGAAAGATATAATATTTATTTGCAATTGCTTTGTGCAAGCTCGTCTGGGTAAGTACCACTCACTCATCAGATATTCTACCGTAAAACAGCAGTACTTTGTATTGTTGTGTTCCGGTTTGAAGGGTGAGTGAGCCAGTGTAATTACAGGCACAAGGGACATAACATCTTAGTTCCCAAGGTTGGTGGCGCATTGGCGATGTTAGCTATGGTTAACTTCTCTTACAATGCCAATGTCTATATGCGTTGGTGACCACTTACCATTAGGTGGCACATACGCTCGTCCGCCTACCTATGCCATAAAAAAAACACTCCGTCCATTGGTGAAAACCATATTAGAATCTGTTTTTGAGTTTATTGCGTTCAGACAGACAGACGCGGCGAATTGACTCTATAATATGTAGTGATAATCGTACATGAATAAAACTGTGACCGTATACTCACACTTGTTACTTGATATGTTGATAGCGAAGATCAAACACGTAAAAGTCAAGAACGTTGTAGCAAACAAAGTAATTAGAGGGTCCGGAATCTGATTAACTTTCGGAGTGCAGGAAGCAATTTACTTTTCGCTCACGTTTCTCCGTCGGAACCGCGGGATTCGAAGTGCCATGTTTTATTGGTCTTTTCAAAGAAAACTAGATACTTAACCATAATTAAGATGCTATAAAATAACTTTTTATAGGATACTTATAAAATAATTTGACTTAAATTTACATTTCATGAATTTCATAAATATTATTTTAAAAAAATATTGACTATAATTATAGTTTAATAACTATGTAACTAAATTATACCACTAACAAACGATACACATATAATATGAAAGAAACTAGAAAGGTTTAAATGTAGGGAATATGTGTATAGTTAAATTATGTTTTCATTTGTCTCCAAGCACGAGATCATTTTAATACAAATTAAGCACATGGAAAATCAGTAGTGCCTGAATTTGAACCTGAAATCTTTGGTTGAGCAATATAAAAAAGATCCTTTAGATAGCTTCATTCCGTGTTAATTACGCTGTACACGAAGTAAGCTAGTCACGAATGCACTTTATGTCGACTCAATCTGTGTGTCTTTTTGAATACCAAACACAGCAGCATAAACGATTTTAATAGACTGTAAAACACGAACTTTAATTCTGATTTTAAACATGTGTAAGATCAACTTGTATGCCGGCAAACGGCAAGATGTTGTCTTATGTTGTTTCCGCCACCGCTTATTGTATATACTACTTATATAAATTAATTTTAGGAAGGTACAAGAGCATTTGAACCACTTATGTTGTTAACTTCATCCATACTGTATAAAGTATAAACCATAAGCACGCATCCAACAATATGGTCTAAGTTATTCCTTATATTTATATTAACAGTAGCTCACTCACCATTTAAACCTGACACAACAATATAATATTACAATTTGGCGGAAGGATAAATGGTAATTAAGTTGCACAAAGTCCTACCATCGGAAATATAATTAACTGACACAGATTTATTTAATAAATACAATATCTTAAAATTCGATGATTTTATATTTATTTGATGTTTGATTGAGAACCTTTGACTGGTTTGGATTCCGTTAATATTTCGCTTTGTATAGCAACATTCGCTGCATATCATCATGTCGCCAATAGCTATTTGGACGAAATCTGTTCAAATTATTCTTTATCGAAAATATAAAATCTTATTAAAATTTTAAATACTTATTCAATTATTTTAATATAAGATAGACACATGAAATAGTTTTGTTTAACCCGCCACATTTAGGTATCCTCAATTTATATTTAAGTCTAACAAATAAATATATTTAAAAAACCAACTCACTGCTTTATATGTTTAAAAAAATAAAAAATAATCGATGCTTACAAATTCCGATAGAAAGAAAACAATCATTTCCTTGCAAAATACTTCTCGCTATAAAGTAAATACAATATATTGTATACAATTAGCTATTCACGTAAATAGTGTGAAGAATTTCTAAGTTCTAATATTGAAAGAGTTGCGTCAATTCCAGGTGTTCATTTGTGTTTGTGTTCAAATAATAATATAATTCCTTTTTCATTTATTATGTGCGTATCGCTGACCTTACTTCCCATTGGAACGAGACTAACCTGTAGTGAAGCGCCATTACTTTTATTTTTAAATCACAGGCATAGATTTTTTTTTATTTGTAGAGATTAATATATTTATTTGTCAATAAGCGTTTGAAAATTTTTGTAAATTGAATTATTTATTATTATTGAAAAATATAATATTATTTTATGGGTGATAAATGCGTGAGAGGCCAAAAATCATTTAAACTTTTAATATGAATAAAGGTATTTATTTATTTACTAAACATGTTCGATATAATATATAATATCAAAAATACTATCGTCTATATTACAGAAAATCAGCTTTACAATAATTGTACAGTCGAAGCCAGTCTTTGTTTTAATTATATAAGAGATTATTATATAAGAGATTATGATATTTTTTTGTGTTTTTTCAAAGGTTTCTTATTTACACGATTTTTTCTATTAACGATAGCTGTATTACTTTATCTTTTATTTATATTCTTTCGAAAATTATATATAATAATAGGTAAATTATTTTCTTAGCATACTAACGAAGTACTGAATAAAAACTATATCTACATAAATGGTTAAAAGAAACAAAGCATGCGTAACAAAACATGTTACCTTCACATCTAAATTTTATTATCATTCCAACTTAGTTAGCTCAATCCCATTGATACGAAATACATAATTCATTTTCCCAAATTTCGGTTAAATCTAACGCTCTCTGAATGAATTATTTAGCCTAAAACAAATTAGTGTAACCTAAAATCGAATTAGTTTTGAGAGTATTTGATTGCAGAGTTTATTAGAAAATTGTTTATATGTTATATTTACTTCAACAATATCTAGAAAGTATTTAAATTCAATTGTGAGAATTTAAGAAGCCAAAATTGTATATTAAAAGCCGAGACTTAAAAATATAAATAGTTTATACATTGAAGAGCGAACTCTCAATACTCTAGGTCTCTTTTGCGTAGAGGAAAACAGAGTAGGACAAAGCGTGGTCCAAATATACCTTGAAGTTATTACAATATTGATGGGTTGAATAATTGAAATAGCTTTGGAGATTATGAATCTTATTATAAGTTTTTCTCCTCCTAAAAAGAGTTGTAGATGTGCGCTGGATGTGCTTTATATTTATCACAAACGTGGTGGTAGAGCTTCAAGCAAGTTTTACACCCACTCATCATATATTCTATCACCAAAGAGCAATATTGTTGTGTTCCGTTTTGAAGTTTAACCTTAACTATTGACCTTGTGCGTCTCAGCTCCTCACACACACTTTACAGAGATAAATATGAATACTTGTATCAGTAATTCCTTAAAAGTGGTTATTACTATTATTCTTTAAAAAAATATTGATAAGATTGTTGGCTCGTTACTCTTTGTTCCCATAGTTAGTAATAAGAAGTCTTCTTCTTCTTCATCATCTGCCTAGCATTTTACCGGCCTAGTAACGCCAGGGTCCGCTTTCCTGCATCTATTCCTCCACTTTGCGCGATCTAAAGGATCCTCCTTAGAGAGCACGATCTCTCATGTCGTCCCTCACAACATCGAGACAGCGCTTTTTGGGCCTGCCGCGGGATCTAGGGACTTCGACAACAAAGTCCAGGCATCGGTTTCCGACATAGTCTGGCGGTCTGCGGTTAATGTGGCCAAACCAACGCAGACGACTTTGCTGCGACTTGCGAATAAGAAGTTGTAAGAAATAATATTTCGTACTGAGTCGATGCCTATGGGCAAAGATACCTTTCATTTACAAACCTATGGGCCTATAATACCTTCCATCAGTTATTTAAAAAAAAAAAAATTACATTAGAAAATTTATCAAAATATACGCTTAAATTTTAATTTTCAAAAATTATATTCGTAATATTCTGTAAATGTTACGCTTATTTTAATTCAACATAAGTTCTAGAACATTCCACATGTCAAAGTGAAGTAAACAAACTCCAATCAACACATTTCGGCGAACATTATTTTAACACAAACTTTCCTTTCTCTCACTCATTATCTTGCATAATAAATCTGCGAGAAAATTGTTCCCTATACAGCAGATACATAATAAAGTAGTTGAATATTCTAACATTACCAAGAAATGTGATAACTTATTAAAAATGTTTTAATTTTTAAGTTTACGTGAAAATTATTTCAGTACAGGAAGTAAAATTATATGTTCGAAGTTTAGAGCAACGTTGCTATATGTAACAGTTGAATTCCCTTTGAGTTTCCTTTTAGATAAAGCCTTATTATGTTAAAGTTAAAATGTTGGCAAAGATAAAAATATATCAACAATAGATATGAGTGAGCATAGATATGTACAGATTGATCTGATATTTGGTACACACCTTTAGTTCTGATGACGATACAATTAAATATATTCTGTATCATTGTTATCTCAAGATGGCTGCCGCTACAAAATAGTATTAAGTTCATATATTTTCAAAACCCCTTCAATATGAGTATCAAATGAAAGGGCTTGACTAGTAGAATACTGTTATTACAAATTTCAAATCTAAGATGGCCGCCGGTGCAAAGTATTAGATTTTGTATTTGTTTCAATATTTCTAATTTTATATTTGTTTCGATGGGTCAAATGAAAGGGCAAGTGGAACATTAACAAAATTAAAAACTTGAAAATAAAAAATAAGTAAAAAATAATAATAATTTAAACGATGTAGATAACATACTAAAAGCTAAAAAATAATTCGATAGATCCTAGGTACCAGTCACCACACCACTCTTCTCATCAATCTATTGAAGCAATGATCAGGCAAAAAAGTAAAATCGTTGGCCGCGTGATATTTCTCTTAAGTCTGCTAAATTTATATATGCATTATGAATGTAATTTACATATTTGCTCGGGTTACGCTACTCCTCTATCTATCCTTCGATCGAAGAAATATTACCATTACATTATAAATTATTCTGAACAAGGTTTTTTTGTTATATAATAAGCTATAATATACCCTTAATAATATTATAACTAGAATTTACCATCATGAACATTTCCATACGCGTTATCATGGGTAAGTCCGTAAGGTAGGACCTGCTACACGTGTGTTCAATCGCAGAACCAACGTACTTTCTAAGGCAGCAAGATACAAACACTGCCAACTCAAGGCTACTGGGCATTTTTGGACAGAAAAACCCAATAAATCTTTATTGCCTCGACACGGGGTGATATATATGGGCTTATAAGCTAGCCACTAGACTTAAAACAGGGATTATGCTCATAATTCCGATGTTTATTGGGCACAGGTGACTAAATCAGGTCCCATTTACTCGGCACATCTTCGTGCTATAAATAAAAAAATCGATTGAATGCGAGTCGGACTCCCGTAGAGAGGATATCGTAATATTACGTTTCCCGGTAAGTCATGAATGAGTCTTTATATTTTGTTTAGGTAGTCTAAGGTAAAGATAATGCTTGATTTTCACTTATTATCTTGAACCACATTTAAACATTTTATTGAAATATAAAAAGTCATAACGAAGAATATATATCATGAGAATATTCGGGAGAGAAAATGGGCTGTGACTGATTGACAGATAAAAGCTAAAGTTAGAGTTTCATCAAAAGTACGGAATTCGAGAAAATTCGAGAAAAAGAATTCCTATTATAAATACCTACTTAAATAAGTTTACGGGGACACTGAAACACATTTACACCAACAAATACATAAACTGTAATATCACTAACACTTCTGCACGTGTATCGGACGCATTTAATTTAAGAGGCAGTGTAATTACAAGAGCAGGTTGTAATGACGTTCAGTTCCAATGGTCAAATGTTTATTGGTTATACATGAAATGTCTCAAACAATATTTATGAGAAAAAAAACCGTGAATATTTCACGGACGGACAGATGTGTCACCTGATGGTAAATGATCACCATCGCCTAAAGACATTGGCGTTGGGAACTAAGATGTAATTTCTGTTTTGCCTGTAGTTAAACTGCCACATTCATCCTTCAAATCGGAACACGGAATGTGAAAAATGGGTGGTACCTACCTAGACGGGCCTCAGAAAGCCCTACCTAGCTAGGTTTTACCTAGTAAAATATATAAAAAATTTATTCAAATAGTATAAGATGTAGCTTATTACCTATTCTAAAAAGAAACTGTGAATAAATTACTCGTTTATAATCTTTAAGAAATCAGTCACTCCTTGTGTAGCTAAATTGTATATTAAAATTTTATTTCGAATTTTATTAAAGGACTTAATAATATAATTATTCTCCCTTGTAGGATCAAGGGAGGATAATTATTATTAGGTCATTCAATTGCCTGAATTTCATTTCAAATCAACCTTCAGGAAATGGGTAACTTCTCAACAAAGCAATTGAATATGTTTGGGTTGAAACGAATTAGCTTCGTCCGCATATGTTGAGTGAACGCGAGACAGCTGCTAAGGTTATTTATTAAAATAAAGAAGTTAATCTAAATGAAAATGTTGTTTTTACAATTTACTCTATGCTTTTAGAAATTTATGTTTTATACATATTATATATTAGTAAGATATTAAATGAAAATTTCAATTAAATAAAAATGTTTATCGCAATTTTATCCATTCATTTTTTAACTCAATTTGTATCATGAATAAAGTTTTACAGCTTACGTGGGATACCTACCAGATATTTACCATTTCGTTCGTAATAATAGAAAAAAAAGGTATATTATAACTAGAAATATAATATTTTTACGCCAAGTATTTTACTTAGCAAATGGTCCACTCGATAGTAAGTGTTTACCATCTAAACATTGGCACCATAGAAAATATTAAATATCCTTTACACTGTTAAAGCATCTGCGACTCAGGGAACTAAGATATGTCCCTTGTGTCCGTGGTAACTGGCTCACTCACTTATCACAACAATATTAAGTAGTGCTGATTGGCGGTAAAATATATAGGGCATATAATATGTATGTATAAGTATATATATATATGTATGATTATATATATATATATATAAGAGTATTTGTGTCATTATGTTATATATTTTATTAGGTTTATAAATATTTAATGAATTTTATATATAAATTGTTCGCATACTATGCCCGATCAATTCCCCTGGCTAACAACAATATATGCTTTTATTATAGAGGTTTCCTGGCAGAGATCACTGTAAGTGATAAGGCCGCCTTTGCATACTATATTATGTAAAACTTGTTCTTTGTATTTGTTATGTTTTCGTAGTGCGTGCAATAAAGAATAAATAAATATATAAATAAAAATGGGGCTTGCAGAAAACCCCACCACCAAGTAAATGTAAAACATATATCGCCACATGATTATTTTTCTAAATGTATTAATTTTAATTATGTTATTTTGTTTATACATTTTACTTTAAACAGAAATTTAAACAGAAGGACTTTCACTAATTAGTCACTCATTAGTCACCAACTTTATTACGTCATATTAATTAGGTGATTAACTATTAATCAAAGTTTCATTATTATACAAAATCAATTTGATTAAATACCTTCAATTTAATCTACCCGAATTTGAAAAATTTGGTATATAAACATAAATGCCTAAAATTATAGTGAGCGTCTGCAATGCCAGCTATTGCCTTGAGCGTTTTGTGATATCATGCCCTGTGATTTTTAATACTAACAACCATATTAGATTTGTAGCTCGATGATGATACACACTTTCTAGTTTTCTTTGGAAAAAAGCTTTGTAATTTATCTTTAAATTCATTACTTTGTAATGTTCTATCGTTTTATTTACTGAAAGTATTTTATGTAAATATTTATGTGCTTCAAGTATTAACTAACTAATATTTGTCTACTAAATTAAATGTTGGATTTTTGTAACTGAATAGGGGAGCCATTTTTGACATGTAGTTTTGATGAAGTAAGTTTCGTGTCATATGTGGGTAGTATCATTATAGCAGTGAATTTGCCACAATAGGTCAAAAATATCTTCTTCTCAAAAGAGAAGGTTTCCTTATCTGCCAACCATAAGATGAATTAAAACATAAATTGAGTATATGAAACTCAAGGGTGCTTATTAGATTAAAATATAATAAATATATAAAATCACGACCTTCGGTTAAAATCCACGTTTCTTATCAATGCAGGCACAATTGTATATAAACAGAAAAGTCACCATATGACTCTTACATACATATATTGTACGTTATACAATGTCTACGCTTTATGTACTAATCCATCAATTTTACATGAATTTACCGACCAGTTCGCATTTAGACGTATAAACAAGTTAGAAAATCGATACCAATCAACTAATACACAGCCTATATATGGAATGGACCTACCCCTTACGTTACAGGTACATGACATACTTTATTTAATAGCCAAAGCATTTTATTATATTCGCTCTTTTCTAAAGTCCTGCCTTTGTCCACAGATCGCTGTAATAATTAAAGATTTTTCTATCAAAAGATTTTCAGTAGCAGTCCAGTTTGGAAGTTGGTAATTTATAGACTCCGTTGTTTTCCGTGCTTGGGAATACACATGAAATCGTTGGTCTTGTACCTGTCGTGTAATATTGTTAACCTATCAGATTTATAGGGTGCAAAAATAGCATAAAACGGTTTATATTATACTAGCGATTTACCCGCGTAGTTCCAGTTCCCGTGGGAATACGGGGACAAAATGTAGCTTATGTTGCTCGCTGATAATGTAGCTTTCCATTGGTGAAAGAATTTTTTAAATCGGCTTAGTGGTTTAAGCTTGAAAGCGTCACAAACAAACAAACTCACTTTCGCATTTATAATATTAGTTAGGATGTGAGCCAATTTTATTATAGACATAAATGATATTACAACTTATACGCAATATTGGTAGTACATTGGTGATGTAAATATTAGATCCTTACATATGAAATTAGCGTTTTGTCGTACTGACCACTTTGATCTGAAATATCTCCTCTTTGGTTAAGAATTCCAAATTCAAATTTATAAATTCATTTAGCTGGTACATTTGAGTTTTGAAAATAGTCATTCATTTGTTTTTTCCTCATTTTTTTTTTTGGCGTCACTTTTTTCCGCACTATTGAAAACATGAAATATCAGTATATTTACGAGTTTTACCGTGACACCAGTGCTGCAGAAACAGCTCGAAGAATTAATGATGTGTACGGCACTGGTATCGCAAAAGAAAGCACGTTTTTGGTTTCAACGTTTTCGCTCTGGAAATTCGACCTTCAGTACCAACCCCGTGGACGGCCGGAGACCAAAGTGGAAAATGAAGAAGTAAAGGCTATTGTGGAAGCGAATTCATCACAAAGCACTTCAGAGATAGCTGTAGGCTTCGGAGTAAGCGATAAAACTGTATTAATCCACTTGAAGCAAATCGGGAAAGTAAAAAACTTGAACGATGGGTACCTCATTAATTGAGTGAATCGAACTTGCAAACACGCGTCGACTGCTGTGTTACTTTGCTCAACCGACACAATAATGAAGGGATTTTAAATCGAATCATTACTTGTGATGAAAAGTGGATACTGTACGATTATCGGAAGCACTCGTCGCAATGGCTGAACCCTGGAGACCCAGCCAAATCTTGCCCTAAACGAAAATTGACTCAGAAAAAGTTAGTTGTGAGTGTTTGGTGGACTAGAGCCGGTGTCGTTCACTACAGCTTTCTAAAATCTGGCCAAACAATTACAGCAGATATCTATTGTCATAAACTGCAAACCATGAAGGAAGAACTAGCTGCTAAGCAACCGAGATTGGTCAATCGCTCTAGGCCACTGCTGCTTCACGACAATGCAAGACCACACATTGCACAACAAACAACCACTAAGTTAGATGAGCTACAATTGGAATATCTGCGACATCCACCGTACTCCCCGGAGCTTGCTCCAACAGATTACCATTTTTTCCGGAATTTGGACAACTTCTTACAAGGAAAAAAATTCAACTCCGATGCGGCAGTCCAAACCGCCTTCAGAGAGTTTGTTGATTCTCGCCCCCATGGTTTTTTAGTAAAGGGATCAATGAACTACCTATGAGATGGCAAAAGTGCATAGATAACTTGTTATCTACATGTGCATACTTTGATTAATTAAAAACATTTTACAAAAAAAAAATGACTTTATATTCCTCCCGCACACAACGCCAATTTGATATGTAAGGACCTAATATAAACAGTTTACATAATCTTCTCTATTCGATCTCAGTTTCATACCGAAGGTAAGCGTCGATTTGCTCATCTAATATTTTAAAATAATCTCTTAAATCTCAAAATTAAACATATTTCCAAATGATTAGTTCTTATAATGTTCTAATTCCTTTTTATTCTATACAAATAAGTATCACAGTTTCAACGTCATGAAAAACTAAAGCGAGAAATTAAAGTTGATACCTTTTAAATATAATGATCAGTAGGGCTATTCTCGTAAGAACAAACACGAAACTTACCGCACAAAACGTTCGTGAAATATCAGAAAATGATATGCGACATCGACCATAATAGTTACACTATGTCGGTTGTCAACATGATGTTAGATGATAGATCTATCATCTAAAAGTAAATAGATAAGCATTAAATATATGTACATAACATACTTATATTCGAGACTAAATATGTTTTCGATCGATTAAGCACTAGTTCCAAGTTATACACTTCCCGTGTCCCGTTCATGCGTTTACCCCGCCCACAGTTCCTATCTATTATTAGCCCTGGCATTGTACACAGTGGTCAAAAACATATACATACATATATCTTGGTGTGAACAACAATTGCAAGATGTAAATTTTATCTCGTGATATAATATATATTGTATTATGTAGTGAACGTTTTAAGTGTAACTTAACGTAACATGTTTCGAGTGTATTTCGTATCATGAATATCTAGACGTATTCGTAATATAAACATGTAAGATGAAATAATAACGAGAATTTTAGTATTGATTTTAGAAACAGCCATGCGATGGCAATGCCTTTGCTTAAGATCGAATGTATCGCTACTGCAGTCACTCATTTAGAAGCACAGCTTAATTAGCTGAATATAAAATGTATTATACATAACAGGTTCAAATGGTAATGAACAAAAATGATTTAGTTGGATTTTCAAATTTAAGCCTTAAGCTTTGCTATATAGTGTTCATTATCATATTGCACAGTAGACGCTTCGATATGTCACTACACAGCTATTATTACCATTTCATTAATAATAACAAAGTCATATAACACGTAATCTTTGATTTACAAAGTAAGTAACAGGCTGTGAACGTCCCATTGCTGAGCAAAGGCCTCTTTTCCTCTTTTGAGGAGATGGTTTGGGGCTTATTCCACCACGCCGCTCCAATGCGGGTTGGTGGAATAAGTTCCAAGCCTTCATAGTGATTTATGAAGGAATAATTAATATTGAGCTAAATAAGTATAATATACAAATCAAAATTAAAAATGTTTACAGTTTAATTGTGGTTTTTTAATATGCCTTAATACATGGAGAGGTGTAGTTGGAAGGTTTCTAGCCTTCGAAGCTACACACAAAACTAACGAGGCAGTTAAACCAACTCTCCACTAAGGAAAATTATCTTGACAAAAATGACCAAGCCCTTTTATATTGGCTCAAACCTACGCAACTCAAGGAAGGAGCCCTTTCAGCCCAAGATTGCTGGACATACTGACTTGCAAGTTAACCTCTTGATCAACGAAGCGATCACTTTGAATTTACACACCAGCCTCATATTAATTTCGGAAATTTGAATCAAAGCTAAACTTAAATTTTTATTTCATACCAGCAGCGCTAGAACACGTGTTATCTTAATAACCACAACTCTTGATTAACGTTTATTATCACGAGCGAATATAGCGCCCAGTACATTAATATTAATAAACGCACGCCCTACCTACGTCTTTATGAATTAAAAATAAATGTAAAATCGAATATACGTATTATTTATTCATTAATATCAATCACTATATTTTCTATTAAAAAATGTGGATAGCGATAAGATTAGTCTGCAAGCTCCTTTGCCAATGCTCTGCCAACCGTAAGCCCGAGATACGTCTCTTGTGTATAATAACCTCGTACTCATGATATTAGAAGAAATAAGGCTTCTCGCATACGAACAACGTAACCCTTATATCAATAAAACTACATGAAAAATGCAAAAGACTACATTATTTAACGTCACGTGAATTATCAAAAAAATAAACACAGACATAAACGTTAGGCCTTTGCAGAAACGAAAATGAGCAAGCTAAATTGTCAATGTCACATTTGCCGCAGAATTAAAAGATTGTGTACACAAGTTCCTGAGAGGAGACCGGCTCTTGAGAGAGGATGTGTGGAGAATTTTCAAAAAAGGACACAAAGTTAAATGGCGTGCTGTAGAAAAAGTCGGTGTTCAGCAATGGATGAATCCGCTTGCATCTATAGAAATGTATCTATGGAACAATACATATTTTTATGATATTACGTGCTAGTGTTATTCTGTAAGAACTTTCTTCATATTATCTTCATGTCACTTACTAAAATTTCTTTACCTACATTGATATTCAAGTTAATTTTTACAGTAAATATTATAATTATGAGCTTAGGACATACATATAGGAAGTCTGTAAGACTTGTAACAGTTATTATATTAGTGATTTTCGTTAATTTGGTTTGATTTGGAAATTATAATTTCTATTACAGTTTTTATAGCTCTACGATTTAATATATAAACGTTTATATTTATGTCAATATAATAAAAACATCGAAGCAAGGTGATATACAGACTTGAGTCACATACAAGAATAACCGACTAATAACCACCCACGTAGTTTTCTACTTGCTTAATTATTTATTCAACGTATCGATTCTGACGAATTGAGCTCTTTTTTATAACATTTCGAAGGACACGCGACTTTTGACCTATAATTTTATTCCACGCGTTTCTTTATTGTAATTTGTCCAAAACGTATGGTTATCGAGCTAGCGAGTATTTCGGTATGGCTTATATGATTTTTCTCATATAAGCACAACCTTAGGTATTCAAGTTTAGATCAATACGCGTTATATGAAAACTCTCTGGCGCTGAGGGACAAAATCGTCCCGAAAACGAAAGTAAATTATAACGTAGGTCCAAGGATTTTTTTTAAGAAATTCAAATGTTGTCACTTGACAACAAAATGCTATATCTCGGTAGCATGCGTGGTCTTTAATAATGTAAGAGTGTAGTACAATGAGTTAATGATATAGACTCGCCAGCTCTGTAGACAAAATATAAGGTATAGATTTTAGAAATAAGATACCATAATATGCTGTTTTTACATAAAAATAGCAATTCAATTCTCGTGACAAATAATAAATAAGTTATTAACACTTGTCAAGCTATTGGCGTGTAGATTGAGCTTAGTGGCGTGCCATTGGAGAGGGTTTTTTTTTATGTCATGTCTTGGCTGACGAGCATATGGGCCACCTGATTGTAAGTGCTCACCAACGCCCATAGACATTGGCAGTGCAAGATATGTTGACCATCGCTTGCACTGCCAATGCGCCACCAACCTTGGGAACTAAGATGTTATGTCCCTTGTGCCTGTAATTACACTGGCTCACTCACCCTTCAAACCGGAACACAACAGTACCAAGTACTGCTATTTTGCGGTAGATGACTGATGAGCGGGTGGTACCTACCCAGACGAGCTGACCAACAGTGGACAAAAAGAGTATTTGATGATGATGTATTGTAGATATTTGAAATTTGAAGTTGAAGTCTGCATATATAAGTACTTTTCTGTAGTATCGTAACCCTAAAACCATCAGAAATAAATTATCTTTTTTAATCATGTTTGATCAGTTCTTTTGTTGTTTAATAAGAATCTATTTAATTATTTAAGGATCATTACAATCCCACAATAGGATGTTTTTCTTTAATAAAACACTTATCTTTTATATATGATATAAAATAACACTTGTCTTTTATATATATCTATATATTTTCTTTTTGGTCCAGTAAAGGTCAAAATGTGATTTCTTAAAATGCTTGTAATCTTTGATCACTTACTTAAAATAATTAGCCAAGTACACAGTTAGTAAAGAATAAATTCAAGAAAAGTAATTACAGAAGTTGTTATTTTTATAAATAAACATTTTTTTACATTAATTCGAGTAATAGTATGAACACTTTAGAAGTGGCAAAACATTTTAAATTTCCTCAGAAGTTCAAGTCTTAATTTGTAAGACGATGTGTGGTGTTACTTGCTCTGAATTGTTAAGTGCTTCGCTTACCGTCTTAACAACTTTCTGAACACTATTTGGAACAAACTGATCCAATAAGGATTCCATTGGCCTTTGATATAATTAACGAAATTGACAGCTTCGAATATAAAAATAACACTTTTATTATAATACCAATAATTCTTTTAAAATTAACATAAAAAATTAAGCTTTCATTAGTAATAATACTTCTAATAATAAAAGGTTGCATAAGATGTCACTGGGCTATTCCCCAAGATTAAAACGATTTCATGAAAATATTTCAATCGCTTAGATCACGGCAGTGTTAGCATAAAATATTAAAAAATATATTTTCTGTCACATCGCCCATTTACTGAGAAATATAGACAGTACATAATCACGTTACGACCAACACGGGTACAGCAGTTACGCTTAAAGCGGATGAAACCGATTACGGTTTTGCTTATTAAAGCAGTGAAGTGAAGAGTTAGGCTTAACAAGATAATCTAAGTAACGAATAGACAAATTCGATTAATTATTTTTGCTATGGTTAGTCCATTTACTAAGAAGGATAATTATTTAAATAGACTAGTTATTAATGCGTTCTTATTTTTATCGTTGTTATAAAAATAAATCTAAAACTTGTATACTTAATGTGATGTTACTCTTTATGACAAAAAAAAGGTATAATTCAAATATCCAACTGTCCTAAGTGAAACCTCCCACTGCTAAGCAAAAGCATCCTGTCGTTTTTTAGAAGCTTAGTTTTATCACGCTGCTCCTATGCGGGTTGGTGGTTACACATGTGGAAGATTTTCATCCCACACATGCAAGTTTCTTCACTATATTTTCCGTTACTACCGAGCACAAAATTCATAAACACAAAACAAGCACATTAAGCTTTAATGGTGCTTACTTAGGTTAAAGCTACTGTTAAGATACACCTCTCCGCTCTCATTCATTTTATAAATAGTACCTAAATTATAACGATGTAAATACGTAGGGTTCATTAAATATCGTCACTTAAAAAAATACTTTTTATTAAATATTGATTGATGTACATGATTCCTAGCTTAATAAATAGCTTAGATAACAAAACAAGACGATAAATAACAATTAAAAATGAAATTTAAGTTAAAGATGTATTTTTTTAAACAATTGTAACGTATATTGTATTCAAAAGGCACTCAAGTTAAGCTTTCGTGCTTTTTGCATTGCCATAATTCAAGAGTTATTTGGTTGTTTATCCTTTTAAATAAATAAATAAAAATTAAAATTAAATGTATAATAAATAAGTAAATGTATATTTTGGAAAATCGTTCGTTAGGCGCTTTCTAATTTATTAAAGCATTTAATTAGAACGAATGTTAATTAAAAAGTTCAGTTTTTCCTATAAAATAAACACATGAATATTTTGTTAAAAAATCCCTTAAACTAAATTTGTTTTCGTTGTAAGTCGTCAGTCTTAAGATAATTCGAATCAAATGACCACAATTTCTATTTAGTTACATTTAAAATTTAAGTCTAACATATCATGCGGATATTTAATCGATTTTGTAGAAATGTATTTAATTTTATTTACATATACGTTTATATTCTAAAACTTCGAAACGTAATGTTATCCTAACATCGCGTAGGCAATATTTGGGTCCACATCATAAATATATTTAATACAATTAAAAGGTAATACCGATTCTCTTGATGGTAGAGCTTTGTGCCAACCCGTCTAGGTACCACCCATATATGACATAAGGTCCTCCAGACCGATTTCGGCCACGGCGGCCAATCTCAAGAGAGATTAGCCAACTGCGCAGGAGATATTATAGTGCACAAGTGTGTGCGCAAACACAGGTGCACTCTCTTTTCCTTAGCTCTCATAATCCGATGGGACGGCAATCCGACACGACCGGAAAGAGTTCAGGCGCAGGACCAACGGCTTAACGTGCTTTCCGAGGCACGGGAGTGTACACACTTCCAACTTCCAGACTCCGGGCTGCTACTGAGAATTTTCTGACAGAAAAACCCAATAACTATTTATTGGCCCGACCTGGGAATTGAACCCAGGACCACCGGGTCTGCAGCCTTATATCTAGCCACTAGACCAACGAGACAGTCATATATGACATAATCAATTGCCAAATGGTACTTAGTATCGTTGTGTTGCGGTTGGAAAGGTGAGTCAGCCAGTGTAAATAAAGGTACAATACACGGTCATCGGTTAAGATTCACACGTTCTAACTACTGAGCCATTTCGGCTATACAATAAACTTATATGAAAGTTCTATACCAAACGAATACATAAGCCCGGAAAAAACAAATAAGTAAAACATACCTCTTTATAAAAAAAAGCCGAGATGGCCCAGTGGTATGTGGTGGTGGTAAGCACCACTGAATTTCATGTGCTTAATTTGTAATTATAATTCATCTCGTGCTTAACGGTGAAGGAAAACATCGTGAGGAAACCTGCATGTGTCAAATTTCACTGAAATTCTGTCACATGTGAATTCCACCAACCCGCAATGGAGCAGCGTGGTGGAATAAGCTCCAACCCTTCTCCTCAAAAGAGGAGAAGAGGCCTTAGCCCAGCAGTGCGACATTCACAGGCTGTTACTTTACTTTACTTTACTTTTACCTCTTTATAATACTATATTATTATGAGTTGTTATATATATACGCACGCATTATGATTATTTGATGAAAAGCTATACCATACCATACATAACGCCCTACCAGCTGTAAGTTATTACGGAGTTTGGTATCCTGCTGATTCAAAATGCATCTGCAGTAGCAGGTCAGGGTTACCATGCTATTGTAATATCCATTTATTCACAATATTATATAATATTTTGAGCTAACGATCTTTTAAAAACTATTTGAATATAATAAATATCGATCAAGGTTCATCAGATCACAGCTTAGGAGCTACGATGCCGCAGAGTTCACTCAAATTTGCACACACGATAAATTTTTAACACCACTATTTTCTTCGGGCGTTAAAAATAACAGACAATAGAGATTGAAGTTTAAGAGTTATTATTAATTATAAATAAACACTTTTGGAAAAACCTGAAAATTTTATTTTGATCTCTTATTATTATTATCTACTGCCTCAATATTGATCTCAATTTCGTATATGTATTGAGTGTTTACACTCGCCGGCTTGCACTGGATATTGCGCTGTCATCCGTTCATGCAACACGACAGCGTTACCGTGAAATCCTTTATGATGCTAACACATCTCACAGGCTTATTTATCAGCGTATTTTTTTAATATATCGACTCTATTTATGTTAGACTAGCAGCTGTCCGCAGCTTCGCTCGCGCTTAAGTAAAAGTAAAGAATAAACGATTATTTGAAATTTGGATTGTTATGTGATTTTAAAGTAAGAAGCATGAACATGTCTTCTGGTCTACAATTCTGTTGCTTAAATACATCGGTCATCTATCCACGACGTTAGATATAGTTACTAATGTAAATGAGCAAGCGTACGAATATATTTTTTTATTTTATCAAACTTAGATTAAACAAAACTAACTCTAGGGTTTAAGGGTCAGGTTGAGGTAAAACTTAGGGACTACCAATTAAGTGGTACACATGGCAATAATGGAATATGTTTTTTTTATCAAAACTTCACTAACATATTGAAGTTCGTATAAAAAATATATATCTCCCTAGGAAATATTGATATCAGATATTGTATATTTTTAATTTCACACCCAACTCTTCAAATCAAAAATAAATGTTTCTAAAACTTCGAAATACATCTTTATTAATTCAATCAATAAACACAAATAGTAAATTTATATTTTATATATATATTTTTTTTTATACTAATGCTTTCACCCCACTTTTCCCGTTTGGAGTTGAATTTCTAAAAACGACGAAATACGTATGCGTAGCGTTAATATTAAATATCATTCTTCTTACATCAAAAATTACGGAATCCCCATACAAACTTTCAACCCCTTCTTTACCCTCTTAGGGGATACATTTGAAATACATTTTTATTTATTAAGTTTGTATATTAATTTTTATGCTTGTAATATTACAGGTTTCTAAACAATCGTTCAACTCTTTAGGGGTGGAATTTCCAGAAATCCTACCTTAGTGGGTGTTTACATTATAAAATGTATCAACTGCCAAAATTTCAAGTTTCTGACCCCCGTGGTTTATTAGGCTCTGCGATAATGAATCGTTCAGGAAAAGTCATTATACTATGTGTATAGATAACAACAAAAATACATATTTTTTATAACTTTTGAGAGACTCATCTGATTTTGATGAAATAAAGACTAAACCGAACCTTGAAATAGTTGTTATAATAATTCGGTTATTTGTAATTTTAAGATTAGCCTGAACAAACAGACAGACAGTGTAAAAAAAATATTGCTTTGGTTTTGTTAAATCGTAAATAGCCATATAACCTTTAAAACAGGCAGTTATTTTGAAATCACAGACAGAAACTTCAATTTTATTTATATGTATGGATAATTTATTTATTAATTCGTTTTTTGCTTTAGATTTATGTTCTTTTATGTGTACAATATAAAGTAAAAGAAAAGGTTCTTCTGTCAGAGACTAAATAAAATCGGACTTAATCAAGGCATAATCATTTAACTAAACAAACAAATAAGGGGATTTAAAACAAATGTTGTGTATTGAACTTGACACACATATCTCAATGAGCTACTTAAGCGGCCATTTCATATAGAAAAGGTATATAATATACAAAAAAGCACCTATATAACAATTTTGATTAAAGGTTCAAAAGCAGTTATTTGACCGCTCTGGTAGGTTAAGTGTTCATTAATTATTTGTAACAAACAAAAATGAAATGACACTTTTATGAGATAGCATTATGAATATAAAATAACACATAACATTGAGTAAGACCAATAAAGCGTAGTAAATAAATGATTTATATATTATTTATATTATATATATTTTTAATCAAATACAATTAAAAGGCAAGCAAGTAAGAATATGACTACAGTAGCAAATTTATAACAAACTAAAATATTGAATATTAAGAAGGCTGGTACATTCATTTTATATAAATTAATACATTATTATTTTTATCATTTCTAATATTTCTTACATTATTAATTTTGCATTTATTTTTTTTAAATATATAACATCAATATCTCATTAGACTTAATTATAATTTTGTCACCTATGGCTATCGCAAGGATGAATAATGACTTCAATATCATTCTTGAGTGGAGTGAGCAATCTTTAGCTCTTAATGTCAACCCTAGTAGATTTCAAGCCATAATTATTGGCAGGCGGAACCAAATATCATGTTTGATAATATTGTCATCCCTTATTGTGATTATATTAAAAACCTGGGAGTTTTCTTCGAATATACTTTGCTTGCCGTGTGAGTGTTTGCTGTATTGCGGTCATTGGGTCATCATCAACATTGTCTTTTAAATTATGATCGCACAGATCTACTTCTTCCTATTCATGATTATGCTGTTGCAAGCTTGACGTACCCAAAGACCAATTGAATTAAACTGAGAGATTTCAAAATACTTTTATTCGGTTTATATTGGGATAAGGCAAATAGAACCACGTTTCACAATTTTGTTCTCTTCTTAATTAGTTGCCCGTCTGACTTCGTAGGAATATGCACATCTTCTCTATTCTGTACTGTGTGTTGTTTAACCCTTTTACTGCCCCTTCATCACTTGATATTCATTAGCTGATGACGGTGATGACGACGTCTCAGTGCTTTTATTTATTTGCTCCGTATTTTGTTGTTCGATGACTACTATTTTAGCAATCTCTATAGCTTTCTTTAGTGACAGATCAGACCGTTGTAATAATCTTTGATGTTTGGCGAGCTACTCTAACACATATTCGCTGTAAATTTATCACTGACCAATGACTATTAATTCAACGAAATCGCATTTTAAGCTGAAAATTTCTAGACTCGTAATAAAGTTGGTTATATTTTCGTGTTTGCTTTGTTTTCTCATAAAAAATACATGTCAGGCCATAGTTAAAATTTTCCTCGGTTCGAAATACTTGTTACATTTATTAATGAGGTCTTCTAAAGTAATTTCTGTTATTTTAATGTTGAATGAATTGAACATTTCGACACCTTTTCCGCCAATCGAGTGTAACAAAATTGCTATTTTTCTCTATTTACACTTCTTATACATAACCAGTGGCTAATACTCCTTATATATATCCAAAGGCTAATAAATATAGTTCAAAATATGGTTGCCATTTTTTCCACGTAAATTGTTATTTATTTCGTTGTTTAGAAAAAACTTCGGTAGGTAAAACGTTTGAATTTTTATCTGCCGTTTTAAAACTTTTGACAGGAAACACGAATTTACGAAAAAACTATACCTATTTAAAGTTCTAAGAAGTGATATACCACGTTGATGTTTAAAGCAAGCACTTCTAAAACCATGTATTATTGTTATAGTTGTTTTTTAGGCTTTGTTTATACACCTATATACTATTTACGTATTAATTATTGTCACTGAGTTAACTGACTTGCTCACACGCAGTCCTAAAGCGTACTATTATGAAAGATATAAGATGAGATCATAAAAATACACACAATATATATGCAATATTAGTTTTTATGCAAAAACAACATAAGAAAGCTACTGAAAACACGAAATTGTTAACAAAACTTTTTGATTTTGACAACTAACAGTGCGCGTACTTTTCCTAAAGATAATAATTTATTGATTTTTAGTAGTGATACTAAACTTTTAATAAATAAATAAAGAGATTAAAAATTATAGGACAAAATATAGGATAAATCATAAGCAAAAGTGTATATTACATGTAATATTTAATCTCTTTTCAGTTTGACCATAACCATTTTTTAATAAATGTTCTAAGTGTATCTTTAAATTGACATAACTTTATTATTTATGAATCGATTGAAATAAAACAAACACTAAATGTTAAGTGAAGTTAGCCACAATACATTAGTGAAAGCCGCACTCAAATCCGTTAAGCCGTTTTTAAGATTAGCGTGCACAAACGCACAGACAAACAGACAAACAGACAAACAGACAAACAGACAAAAATTCTATTAATCATTGTTTTGGGTTCTATTGGGTTTATAAAGACCCCCGATAAAAGTTTTACTCATATATCTTCCATGTACAGACATCGACCCGTTACAGATTTATTACATGTATAGATTTAACAGAACTAAAGCTGGCCCGTCCGAGTTTATATAAAATGTTGGGCAAAGTCGCCATTCCTTTTGAGAAGGCTTTTGGAGCTTTATTGTTGGAGAATACACATGAAGTGCCTGACTAAATAGTTGACTGCGTACGATACGATATTATATCTTTACACATCTTAACAGAATGGTAAGATTTTCTAACGTTCTTCTTAAACGAGGATGCCTTGCTGAGGGGATTTACACTCTGCAAGAGAATATATACTTGATCGATAAAAAATAATCTCAATATACATATATCATATTGTATTCATAGTGCGATAACGACTCTTGAAAATATTCCATGATATAAAAAAGTTGCATAAAAGCAAGCGTAAAGTATTTTGATTCAAGTTAATATCGCACCAACTCCTTGAACTCAATTTAAGGGTATACAAAATATAAGTCTAAAACAGTTCTACAAAGTACAAATGTTAACGATCTTCGATCGCGGTTACAGCAAATCAACCATCAACATATCTGTCACTCCATTTTACCAGTTCATTCGTTCAACGTGTTAACATTGTGACGGTGAAAACGTCAGCTTTTGAACAGAGAAATGGTTTGCTATGTGGAAAGAAAATCACGATCGAACAACTGTGTATGCTAAATATATAGTACCTTTATAACTTCGAAAGTTTTCCTTAACAGTGAAAACAAAAAACATTTTTCAAGTAAAAGAAACACAAAAGAGAGATATGTAGCCCATTGATCTGAATAATATGAGTTATTTCAATAAAGCTATTGTATCCGGTATGGTCTAGTGGCTAGGATACCTGGCTCTCACCCAGGAGGCTCGGGTTCGATTCCCGGTACCGGAAAAAAATATTTTTATCTGTTATTTTGCTTTCTGCTTAAACAAATATTCATAACTTGTAAATTTTTCAGTTCGGTTTGGTAATCCTAATAAAGCCTAAGAAAAATTAAATGTACTAGAATATATAACTAGAAAAAAAAGTTTTCTTATGCATTTATTTCCTAAATAGAGAAATCTATCCTTGAACTTATGATACCTGAGGTTACCTACTTAAAATGTACAGTACAACCTGCACAACGAGTACGGCTACGCGGACATCATAAATGGTCTGCGCCCACGCTATACCCTTTAACGTAGTAACGCAGTTCCTTACGTCACGAACATAATCAAAAATACTCGAACTTCGTAGCGCTTTGTAATTCGAAGATGTGAATTTCACGGTTATATTTAGTATTTCTGAATTACACGAACTGACAAACTGCGCGTTATTTATTTTCTTTTACAAATCGACATCGCATCAACGGTTCACCCCTAACGTTTATTTTCGTAGCTGATTTGCGAATTGAAGAAATATATTTATGCTGTGGCTATATTTGCCATTCAATCTGTATATTTTTTATCGGACTAAGGTAAGTCACCTTGTCAGTAAGTGACAAAATAAACTTCAGTAGAATTAATTTTGTTATACAATAATATTTCGAAGTAAAAAAAAAACGAATTATAAAATAATTGAATTATTTGTATTTTAAAACCACTCCCATTATATACATTGCTATAAAATAACTTATTTCATATTTTATAATTTTATAAATATACTTATTAAAAATACGCTTTTAAAATTGGTATACGCATACGTGTCAAAAATTAAATAATAATATTGTGTAAAAAAAAATACCTAATCTAAATTTTTATAAATTCAAATGATGTTCAGTATTCTAAATAAAGAATATATTTTTGCCATAGACGAAACTGTCGGCTAAAAGGTCACAAAATTTATCAGCAGCCAAATCTCAAGCCCATTTTTCGTTAGCGGTATTAATGCAAAATCTTCGTAGACATTGGTTTCTCATACTTTCATTATCGATTCATAATCTACGATGTAAGAATTATTAAGGATTGCCTGATCAACTGAATAAATACATGGTAAATACATAAAATTACTGAAATCGGTCATAACTAGGACACTTCATAGAAAACTAAGATTTTTTTTTTTTAAATTAAGTAGGTCTCAATAATTTTATATAGACAATTGATCGTAATATACTACGTTAAATCCAAAACCTCAAATATTGAATTTATGTAAATATTATTACGATATATTTATTATAGCTACTTGCCTGAAGTAAAATTTAAAAGATTTATCAACTGATTTTGAAATCGTTAAGTTTCAATTTGGTTTTCCGACACAAACACGATTGTATAACTTACACAAACTATATTACCATTTTTGAAATATTAAAAATCCCAGATCAATAAACTTTATTTCAATGATCATTAATCATTAACTTTCAAAATTTGAGTAGGAATTATTTCATTGTGAATAAATAATGAGGGAAAAATGAATTCGCATATTAATAATTTAGTTGACGTTATTCAATCAATGCCTGCTTTGACCTTAACCACAAACATAATTATTGTGCCTATGATTAAAAATATATTTTTCAGCACAATTCCCAAATGTGTTAACATAAAATATATATATATATATATATTTCTTTTATTCTTTAATAAAACCATGACTCACAAGTTTAGACATATATGAAAAAAGCTAGTGATTTAAAAAAAAAATATAATTAAAAAAAAAAATTTTCCTTTTATTTCAAAACTTGACAAGATTTTAGTATTATAATATTTATAATTTTTTTTTTAATTTTATTCGTCATGACGCGTGCCGTTATGTCCAATATATTGCTTTTTTCCCTTATTACTAATAACTAGGTCATATTTTATTGAATTTAAAACGAAGCTTCCATGAACTGATTGAGCTAAAATTTTGCAAACACTTAGGCCTATTTTTTTTTTATCGCTGGAAAAACGCCTTGACGCGTTTCCCCCACATGAAGAGAGGGGTATGTGGGGCTCACAGGCACTAAGCGCCGGAATACCCACTAAAAAACCAGCGGTATCCTCTCCGTCTAGTCGGGGGGCGCCACGGGATCGCTTGCGCATGCTACCGTGACGCCCCGACGGTTGCAAAACACTTAGGCCTGGTCATCAATATACTTCATTAATTATATTCGTTTCAATCTATAACTCTTTACTTGGTGGTAGAGCTTTGTGCAAGCTCGTCTGGGTAGGTACCACCCACTCATCAGATATTCTACCGCAAAACAGCAGTACTTGGTACTGTTGTGTTCCGGTTTGAAGGGTGAGTGAGCCAGTGTAATTACAGGCACAAGGGACATAACATCTTAGTTCCTAAGGTTGGTGGCGCATTGGCAATGTGAGCGATGGTTAACATTTCTTACACTGCCAATGTCTATGGGCGTTGGTGACCACTTACCATCAGGTGGCCAATATGCTCGCCCGCCAACCTATAAAAAAAAAAAACTCAAATTAAGATTTACATCATAAAATCTATTTCATAATTTTATAATGCCATTACACGAACATCGCGCTCTGTATACATAAAAAATGCCTGTAGGCAGAAATACTTAAGCTAACAATTCAACTAGACGTTACACATTATTGTGAATCCTATACATAACCAACTTACAACATGAATACATGAGTGAAACGTAAAAGCTGACTTCGAGCACATTAATGACATGTCAGACGTACTAACTTGAAGCTAATAACCCAGATCATGGCCATTAAGTTTAGACCTTGACTGTAATAACACATTCACAAACCATCCTACATTCCACATTATCGTGATGACGTCATTCGTCATGTTATATATATTCTGAACTTAATAAAGATAAAGTTATAGCGTAATAGTAACCATAATTGGATAACACTCAAAGTTTTATGTATCGAGAATGTTTTCGAAATTCGAATATACAAAAGTTTGACGCGTTTCATTGTTTATGTAAGCATACATACGATCTTAGTGAAAGTTATATATATGATTCGTGTTATCATATATAACACGAATTGAGTATAAAAAAGATTACAATGTCTCTATAGGTATTTCGATAATATATTTAATTAAAATGTTAACATTATTATTATAACTTTTATTTATTAAACACATTACATAAGCAAATATACACACTTTAAAAAAAAAATTTGAATAAAAACTCTTCGATTAAACTTTCAAAATGATTAACCTAACACTATAAATAACTCAAGTTTTAAGTAATAAACTTTACCAATTACATTGAAAGAGTCAATAAAATAGCTTTAATAGCTTCATTCGCGTGAACTGTTTACAAAGAGTTATGTAAGAAAAATATCAAGTTATATTAAGGTTAAACGAAATAACACTGACAAGGAGGCATTCCCTCCCATTACTCGTCATCGCCGATTTCACTCAAATTCATAGCACTTCCAGGGCTTTTCTAGAAATGAAAGTACCCGAAGAGGGAACTCCAGATGACCAAGCGTATAGAAAATAAAAATGTTTCGCACCGTATAAGCTATTTAAGCTCATTGTGAGCCAGATTAAGATAAACTAATGTATTGCTGATCGACTGCCAAAGAATACGGAAACAGATTGTTAAATCGTCTCTGCACATTATCATGTTCCAATTTCTGAAAATGATATATATAAATCCATCATATGAATTAGTCACTCGGTGGTTGGGCTTTGTGCAAGCTCGTCTAGATAGGTACCACCCACTTATCAGATATTCTACCGCAAAACAGCAGTACTTTCTATTATTTTGGTGCGGTTTGAAGGGTGAGTGAGACAGTGTAGTTACAGGCTCAAGGGACATCAACATAACAGTTCCCAGTAACATCTTAGTTTCCAAGGTTGGTGGCGCATTAGCGATGTAAGTATTGGTTAACATCTCTTAAAATGCCATTGTCTATGGGCGTTGGTGACGACTTACCATAAGGTGGCCCATATGCTCGTCGGCCTTCCTTTACTAATAATAATAATAAAAAAATACATCACATTTATTTAACTACCTCATTTATTTACGAGCTAGTTGATGATACTGCGGATTCGAACCTGAATAAAGATTACATCTGTGATTGTGCTCATGCCAAAAGGTTATTGATAATTGCTTACTCACGTGTTAATTCTATAAGCTATCCCTATTCTAAATTTCATCCAAATCTGTCCGGTCGCTTTGTAGTGATCTATTAATAGTTTTTATATGTATAATTGCATAAATAAAAATCTAGCATATGTACATATGGTCTATCTACATATCACTTTATAATATTATGGAGATGAAATCTTTTAAAGAAGTAAAGTTTGGTTCACCTATTAGTTTTTCGAGCTCCCACAGTAAATACATATCGAATTTTAATTGAACTTGACTTGTTATCGCAATCAGGAAGACGATTGCCAGACCGAACACTTATCTGGCGAAAGTTTTATAGGTCTAAAATTGTCCACAGGAAGTTCTTGGTGGCATTAGTAATCCTATACGTAATGCTACTTATATACTAATTCTTAGTTAAAAGCAAATAAAAACGAAAATAGTAAACCAATTCAGAGGTTAGGATTGTCCTAGCATAGATATAAAATACCTATATGATTTATAACGCCTCAATTCATTATTATTAATAGTTTAGTTTTCTCGAGATCAAGTTGTAATTTATTGCGACTATTATAAATTCAAAGCAAATACTTCAACAGCTTTAGAAGAATAATAAATGATTTTTTCTTCACCGAGATAGTTTCAGTTGAAATTTCTTACCACTTTATAAATTAATTTTCGTGAAATAGCAATTTTGTCGCGTAGCTTTGCAATAACTCTGTTTTAAAATAAGAGACGTCCATATTTCATTAATTACCAATGCCGAATCGTTATGCTTATTTATTTATATAATTTCACGTCGATTTTTTTTTTAAATAAACCTTTTTATAATAATAGTAGTACACTAATCTTATTTTTTCTACCTTTTTCATAATATTTTTTTAATTTTTGTTGATTTCTTACTCGAAAATAAGAAAAGCCGTTTTAAAAGTCCAAATGTAAAATTACTAATGCAGCATTTATATAATTTCATTAGAATGATCGGGGAGGCTTTCGTCCAGCAGTGGACAGACGGTGATAAATTGAAAAAAAAAGAATGATTTATCTATAAATATCTTAGAACATTTTTGTATTTTGTAACATGTGACTCGCATATTTAAATCTAACTCATCTCGTCAAGACAAATAAAAATATAGATATAACTTCCATCAATCTCCAGAGCCATTGAACTTGATTGACTATGATTCAGACGTAAACGAAATAGACTAGCATAATATATTTTATTGACTAGACACGATTATTTTAACGCGACCCATGGGATCCACACTTGCGGAAAGTTTTATTGTAGCAGGACCGGAAAATAATCTTCTTTTGGTTTTATCCGATACTACTAATTCCCTTTACGCTTGTGGTAATCAAGGATGGATTAATTTTCGACCTTAAAATTCATTTAGTGTTATTTAATTAATAAATAGACGTACCATGTTCGTGGTCAGTATCACATTACTAATATCATTAAAAAATTATAAAAGTTTTTTGGTAGGTAGACAGACGATAAAATGAAATTTGACAGCATGGGACTTACCAGGCAGATAATTAATTAAAAATGTTTGTGTAATAAAATATTTTATCTTATAATACATACAGTACCTGGATGACCGGTATTTTCTTTTTTTTTTTTTGTTTGGTAAATTTTGTTTTTTAGTAATTATATTTAAATACGAATTACATACGGATGAAAAACACTCATTGGCTGGTGTTGCTTAAC
The DNA here is from genome assembly GCA_905220585.2 of Nymphalis polychloros. NCBI lineage: Eukaryota > Metazoa > Arthropoda > Insecta > Lepidoptera > Nymphalidae > Nymphalis > Nymphalis polychloros. The sequence goes on from HG992251.1 coordinate 4,901,435, forward strand.
ATATTTACTGGAGTAGCTTTAGTGTTGTTGTATCGTTAAAGCAGTTAGTTGATCCCAATTTAAATTCCCAATAGATGTTAGGAAAAGTCATATTTTTCAGTTTATGTTTAAGTTGATTATCGATAAAGTTGATTATTGAAAACACGGATAAAACCACATTTTCTAAAAATGCCCCCGAAACCCCCTGCATACTAAATTTCATGAAAATCGTTTACGTTTCCGAGATTCAGATTATATATGTATATATATACAAGAATTGCTCGCTTAAAGATATAAGATATAAGTATATAATACGATTCTAGAAAATTATACGAATAAATAAAATTCTACTTGTATTAACTCTTATAAATTTATATTTGATATAAGCTCGTCCCTTACTTTGTAGTATGTGACCTTTTTGTTGACTCAGAGTAAAAACTATTATCACTCGTAGTTTGATTAAAACCCATCTTGTCATTTCCGAGTAATCCATTCATATATATTTTTCTACCATTCATTTTGATGTTGGCCAAAAATATATTTGGCCAACATCAAAATTGATTATTTATCTTTCGGCCCAAATTTAAATATAAATCTGTTTTTCAACTTACATGGAATTAAAATAGCTATTAAAACAATGACAAACAAAACCGTAAAGATTGTCGAGCAGAGGCCGGCAGAAAATAATGAGCCCCTCTACCTAAATTATGGGTTGAACTCGTAATCTGACACCAATCCCTTAGTGTAAAAAAAATAGTGTTAGAGTGGTTGTTCAACTTAAGCTACGAAGGCCCTGCTATTGTTTTACCTTACACAAAAATATATAAACAAACACAAAAAAAAAAATTTACAGAACAAGAAATAAATATAATTGGATGAAATGGTTTTGAAGAGCGGGCCAATTTTCTGTAGCTTATAACATAATATAAACTGAAAGAAACATTTCATTTTTATGTTTAATCCCTATCAAGAAACAGCTATTAAAATCCTGCTTCGCTCGGCAACTAAAAAATCATTAAAAAGAAAGAAGATAAATATAAAAATAATCTTAGATTGTGTTTTAATATTATCTTAAGCCCGTGTTTTCTAGCCATTATATTCGTATAACAAAAGATACATACTGAAGCCAATCAAGATATTTATTATTACAACTCCACTGGGATTTTAAGTGTCGACGAACGGACGTCTGTCCGGTCAATATTAGAGGTTGAAAATTACTTCAACATGTCATTCCTATAGACGCTAAATATATACAAAAACTTAATGAAAATCAGTCACAATAATTATATGTTTCTGGTTGTTATTATTTATTTTCTTAACGGAACTATTCGTTTTTTAAGAAGGGAAAAAGTACGATTTTTTTAAACATAAACGTGATATTCTGAGTTTTGGAACAATACGATATAATAGAACGATATTCCTTAAGTATTTATTGTAATTGGTAATAACGCTGGCGCTTAGTTTGTTTATGTGCAATAAAACAACATTAACAGTAAACGTGACCTTATCATAATCATTTCATTTGTGATGATGATCGCGTTTTCTTGAAATTCCGAATATCGTCACACATAGTATTGGGTTTTCTGTTGTACTAAATATAAATAGTTAAAAACAAATTATTTTACAATTTGTCTCTAAAGTGTTGGTTGGTGTTAAGTCTCTGAGGGCGTTAAGTGTGAATTAATTATATTCGGAGATAACCAAATTGCACCTAAACTAATTAATTAATTGTACTGAGATTTGAAATTTAATATAATTCAACACTATATTGCTGGTCTTGTAGATAACTCAAATGGCTGCTAATTTCATCACACTATTTCGGTTACTCCAGTCTAGCGAATCGAACTGTATTTTGTTGTTATTATAGTTACGGGGTTTGTCTATCAAGAATTTATTAGTAGCAGCCCGGTGTTTGGAAATTGGCAATGGAAACATTCACTCTCGCGCTTCGAAAATCACGTAAAGCCGTTGGTCTTGCGCCTGAAATATTTACGATCGTGCAGTATTTGCCGTTACATCGTATTATGAGACCGAGGGAATAGATGCACTTTCGTTTGTCCACACTCGTGCACTATAATAAGTTAGCTAGTATCTCTTGAGAATGGTCGCAGTGGCTGAAGTCGTTCCGGAGGGCATCATCATTATGCTGTTAAATCAATTTCTGATGCCCATTGCAACAAATGCTGCGTTCAATCTACCGAGATGTGCAAAGTTGAAACATTTCAAGTGTGCTTAAAAGAGCGTTTCAAGTTTTTAAGTTCTTCTTACATTCGAGCTGAATGTTTTGAAGAGAATTTACTTTTAGAAAATCTTTTTTTCATTCTACATCATATTATACGATCTTCCCTAACAAGAAGTGTACAGTTACTCGCTATGTTTAAGGAGTTTATAAAACATTCACTGAAATTCTGTCGAGTTTTGAATATTTAATTAAACTTTTAACATAATATACATAAAGTTTTTATTCACAATAAGGTACCTTTTGTACGTCTTCTTTGTATTACGAGTACAATTATAATATTGTAAATTGCGTATTCAAGTTTCATTACTGTTTAAAAATAGCGATGAGGTTATGTTATACAAGAATGCCGAAATCAAAAAAATTACGGATTTTATACGATTTCATGAAAAACTGTTATCCAAAAATATATATATATATATATATTTTTTTTAAATTTCAAAGTCCGATATATCAAATTGCACATGACTTTAATATTCGTTGCTTTCATATACATTTTCGTTTTTTTAAATAAAATATGAAGTTTGTTTTATCAATAGCCGAATCAACGTTTTAAAATTAATTCCATAGTTGCATCATGAACTGAGCTCGTATTTTAACTTCATTAAGTGACTGCGGAGCACGGCTAGCATGTATAATAGCAAAGTTTGGTTTTCCATACATAAACTATGTCCAATAAATCACATTTTGAAGGAAAGCGTTATACGCTGTATTATAAAACTACATTAAAAAATTAAAAATATCAATTAATAGTATCCTTATTTGGGCTTTCCTTGTAATTAAAAACAAACTTAAATTCTTCTATTGTCTATTTGAGTATATTATCAAAATACATAAATAAATGAGTCTCCATTTTCTTTCCTATTTATATTACAACTTTGAGAGTTAATATAGTTCATAACATTCGGAAGATATCGAATAAGTCGAATGATCTTCTTTTTTTAATTTATTCACATTACTATCGTCTATATCCATAACCGTAGTCATGACCGTTGTTCTAATCCTACAAATTTCATTTCTCACATAACGTTCGTGTATTAGCATTACATAAATATTAACATTTTCATAGATTCACTTTTACTTTATTATCCTGTTCGTGTAAAAGCAAAGTTCAAATTGGTGTTATTATTGCCAGCTATATAATTTTCCACACGTTCAATTACTTAAAAATTATATGTACTACTTCTTACTTCGATTTATACCGTGATACCTAGAATGGTGGTAGAGCTAACATATACATATTTTGTAAATATTACAGACACACTTCATAAATGTCGTTTCGTTATAAAGTGTGAGTGAGCTTTTGTATAACAAGAAATGTTCTTAAAACATTTTCTAATAACTACAATTCAAAATGGTTATCCCCGTTGCCCCATTTCAATATTCCATTACCCCGGACCGGATTTGAAGGCTTGGAAATTGCGCGGCAACGAAGACACATCTCTGGATCACTTTTGAAACTAGTTAAAATAAATTTTCAATGTTTCAGTAGTTCGTTGCACAAGCGAATAAGTTTTATAAATGAGATTTATTTTTATTACAATTAAATAATGGGCTTTGAGTAAGCTCGTATAGGTATCAGCCACATATCAAATTTTCGTCACCAAACAGCAATAATTATTATTATGATGTTCTAATTTAAAGGGATTAAGCCAGTTTCACTACGGGCACAAGGGACATAACATCACATTGTGATAAACCAATCTTGTTAACAGTTCTTACAGTGTCAATAGTAGCGGTAACCACATACCATTAGGAAGTCCATTAACCAGTCTGCCATAATTTTATACTAAAAAAGGGTAAGCTAGTGTTTTTTTTTTTTGTTATATCAAATTAAAATGTCCGTCCCTATTTCATTCCACATATCGCCCAATATAAAACCTTATTCTCGAATTATATATCTTTATCTAATTTAATATTTATTTCATACGATGCTCATCCGTCACGATTGGTTATTTCAGAGTTATTCCGGTCACTTTCCGTGACATTGATGACGCCTATATTTGGAAAGGTCTTTTTGCTTTGTCACGTACTGCGTTACCTAAACGAAATAATTGTAACCTTTATTTATATATACATAAAGTTTATAATAGACTAATTGTAATTAGAATTTACGTAGATCGTATCAACAAAAATGGGTATGTAACTATAATAACATTGTTTGATACGAAATTAGTAAATGGAGTTATATTGCTAAGTTACGATTTAAGCAGAAGCAACTAAGTACTAATATTAAAACTGAATAACTGAATAAAGCTTTCTGCATCCGTTAATTATACAACAACTAACTTGCAAGGCGAAATAAAACATAACATTTTGTTTATTTTATATATGTTAAATAATAACAAACCTCACCCTTAGTATGGAACATACCATGACATAATTGACTTTAATTGCAGTTATCGAGGAACGGCCACAAACTTTGGCATTTACAAAATTAGGGAAATACGATTCAAAGCATTTTATCTGTGTAGCTTATATTAAAATTGATATGCTTTTCGGAGAATCGTCGTAGACGTCTCCTTCTATGAGACCGCCAGGATCAGAAAGAAATATCCCGATCCTCCGATCCGAGTACATAAAAGGATCCACGTATATTTACAAGATTTATCTTGCTTGAAAAAAAAAGATTTTTTTTACAGAACGTAATTAAACCTGTTCTTCAATACATCATATGTGACTACGAGAGTAAGGGAATAGTCAGGACTATACTGTGTGCTCAAACTTGGACACCGTAATATTTCCAACGCTGCTTAGATTGGCCACCGTGTTTAATATGCGATAAGAGATTTATAGCTGTAATAAATGTAATGTATTACTTATATTTAAGAAATCAAATGATATTTTTTCTATAATTGTTAATACCTAAAGGCTTAATCCTCAATATAATCTTATACAGAATGATTGAAACTGTTCTGTGAAAGGTTCTGTCGTGTCTGTTATGTCGTTAAAAATACATACTATTGAGTTTCAGGCTAGCCCTTCCATTGCAATCTAAAACAGTTAAGATATATATATTTTAACAATAATTCGAAATCAACATTAACAAAAGATTTTTCAAAAAAAAAAAAAGTTAAAAAAATAAAAAAGTAAATAAATAAATAAAAAAATAAATAAATAAAATAAAAAAAAAGTGAAGAATGTAATCACTCCCTTTTTTAATCGCGTTAGAAGTGTATGCGCCGTGACACATTTAAACGGTGCACTCAAAACCGATCTCGAAAATTATTTTCTTTGCGCCCAAAATAGCTTTACTTGAACGATCACTAACTATTACATTTCAATCATAAATTAAAATATTCTAAGCAATAAAATGAATATAACAGAAGTTTCTGAGTGACGTGCGAAACGAAACAACCTTACTTTATATAAATTATTAACTAGTAAAGTTTGCGTGGCAATTTAAAAAAAAAAAAGTCACTTAGTGCGTGAGTATTTTGTGTAACCTTTTGATAAAGAAAAGAAAATTTAGTTGTTAATTAGCGGCGTGATGTAATATTTTACACGATTTAAGAGAAAAAACTCTACTCGAGCTAATTGTAATGTAAGTTTATTTAAAACAAATACAATAATATTTAAAAATTTATGAAAGCTATGATTTCAAGTTGCTTAAGAAACGATGTTGTATTTTTTCAGTAAAACACCTGCAATGTACATTGCAATGAGAAAAAAAAAGTAAGGTCATCCTGCACGCTTATCCACCTGTTTATTTAAAATACTATTTTTCACCTTTATCCAATACCACTCTTTTAAATATTTTTTGTTGACTGTCTTATTGGTATATATGTAACCTGTGTATCTTTTGAGACCGCTGATCCGGAAGTTCTAGGAAAAAATACCGGGTCGAGCCGTTTTTTTTAAATTGAATAGGTAAGCGGACGAGCATATAGACCACCTGATCATAACCAACGCCAATAGACATTAGCATTGTAAAAAATATTAACCATTGCTTTCATTGCTAATGTGCGTTTTGCGGTTAATAATAAGGATAAGTTACAAAATCTTAGTGTAGAAAAATTCTCAGTAGAAGTCCGGAGCTTGGATATTAGCATTATCTACAGTCCAATACCTCGGATAGCATGAAAAACTGTAGATTTCGCGCATAAACTATGTCCATTCGTGTCCGATTTGTCATCTTGTCGGGCTATGAAAGTAAAGGAACCGTGAGTGAATTTGTGCTGCTATACCAGACGTTTGTACATAATTATATAGTGCAAAAGTGTATTACTTTTGCACTATATAATATCTACATACATCTGGTATAAGTGAGTAATATTTTTGGAGAGTGGCTAGTACGTATCATGTATGAAATACGCCAAAACAGCAATAATTGTTATATTTACAAAACAAAAAAGCAATTAGACTCGATTCTGCATTTAAAACTTTGAGGAAAGCTAAAAGTTCGTTTAAATCATTCTCGAAGAATTTGTAAAGGTTTTGTTGCCCAGAAAATAGCCGAATCTAATTGGATAACCTCAACTTAACTCTCACTCAAGTTTTCAAGTGAACTTAAAGAATAAAACTTAAAAATAAAATTATTTTTTATACGATTTTCAATTAAATGTCGATAATAATATCGATTAAACAACAAATCAACATAATAATTTACTTGTTTTATTTTTAATCTATTCTATTTTTAAATTTAGAATACCAAACATAATAAAAATTAACTATATATCTATCAAGCTCTTAACTATCTGTGTCAATTAATTAAAATGTACCAATCATCTAAAAATAACTTCTGTGTCATATCATTTATACATATAATAAAATTTGTAACAGGCCGATGTCTGTACTTTAAAGATATCGGAAAAAACTTATATGGGGTATCTTTATTAAATCAAGAGAAGCCAAAACAATAATTTATAGATTTTTTGTCTGTCTGTCTGTACCTTTGTACCCGCATCACGCAAAAACTACTGCGCAGAATTGAATGCGGTTTGCACCGATGTATCGCTAGAGGTCTAAGTTAAAACATAGGCCATCTTTTTTTAAGTTTGTCTGTTTGTCTGTGCGTTGGTGCGAGCTAATCTTAGAAACGGCTTCACTGATTTGGGTGCGTTTTTCATTAATGTGTTGTGGCAAACTTAACTTGAAATTTAGTGTTTGTTTTATTTTTAATATTTTTGTCGATAGCCAATCAATTATCAGGTATTGACAAGGTTATATAAAATAGTAACAAAAGGGAACACAGATGTCATACGTCGAATAAAAGTCACGTGATATAGAAAACATATTATAGCTCTGGGAACATTTTGTACTCACAAGAGAAACGTTTACCTCTATGTGTACGTTTGCGTGTGTCGTTGTCTGTTTGTGTCCTTTTCATTTACTTAAATAAACCTGAATACATGAACCGATTCGATGTGGCTTTTTTTTGTAAGGGTTTCCTAGTTAGTTGCAAGCTTTACGTAGAAACTTTATACAACCTTATTAAAAGTTTGTTGAAACATTTTATCGCAGGAAATAGTAAGCATCATATTATATTTTTTATTGCCTTGGTTTTTTTTATTTTTTAACAAGTTATTCAGTTAACTTGGGCTTGAAGTAATATTACGCGTGAATATGATCAACACAGTAGTACATATATCATTTTCTTATAAGCCCTTTTTATATAAAAATGAATAGCCGCTTAAGGACTCCTCTCCGTTTAAGGAAAAGGTTAGGGACTTATTCAAACACGCTACTCTAATGCTTTTGGTGGATTACATTTTTAATTTAAGAAATAAGTAATGAATGTTCCGATTTAACTTTATAAGGAGTTGAATTTAATTTTAATCTATGGCCGAGTTTCGTGAAAGCTCAATCATGATCTTGACTTATCACATAATCTGCCGCAACCCAGTAATATTCAGTACTGTTGTGTTCCAGGATGAAGGGTGAACCAGTGTCACGGGCACAGGAAACGTCTTAGTTCTCAAGGTGGGGCGTTAGATATGTAAATTTAACTATTTGCCTATTTATTTTAAATAAAATTAATTATATTCATAGAATTCATTGACATGTTAAAATACAATTTAATGTACAAAGTAGACGTGGATAGCTTGCGAAATATCAACACAAGCAAAAGCAAAATGGACACAATTTGTTCCGTCCATTCTTGTTACCTAAAAAAATATTGTTGTTAACCGAATAGACGTCGTTTATATGCAGTACATACAAAAGGTTCGAGTAGAGCTATCGTCTAGTTGTTTTCATTTGATCGTGTTCAAACTTTTTCAAATCAAACGCTATGCAGACCGATATTTTTATATCCACCACAATGTACATGTGTGATAAACACAACTAGGAGTAAACTTCAATCTATATCACTTTTGCTTAAATTTAAACCTTTCAACGATTATTTAAATAAATAAATGTTAAACCAATTACATACTTGTGGGAAAAACTGTACGAGGAGTATGCCTAAGGCGAGGTTTAATCATTTCACGTGATTTGGGAAGCACGGCAGTATAATAGTGCCGACTTCCTTACTAGGCCGATACTAGAAATTTGTTAACAGAGAAATGCTCAGGATTTTTCCGGACCTTAACTGCGATCGTACTACCGACAAATCCGCACCAAAACATAAGTTCTTTACTTTGTATGGTCATTGTCAAGAACTTATAATCTCTTCTGTTACACAAAAGTGGTCTTATAATTACGCCCAATATACAATAAATTAAAGCCACAACAATAAACAATAATTTAACATTCAACACCTTAATTCCAAGGTGATAAGGATTGATTTCGCTTGCCATACTATTAACATCAAACACATAACATGTGGACGTCAAATGAACCTGTTTTATTACACGTGTCTTGCAAGGGTTTTACAACAACCGCATCCGTTATTAATAAAGCACTCAAAATATACTTGAATTTCAATCGGATTATGTATAAGAACTGACGCTGATCTTCTAATTTTACATCTTTGTTACTCGCCGTTAATATTCTATATTAAACTCAAAAGATGCTTACAGGATCTTACAAGAAATAATACTTGTAAAGGATTTCGTTTCCTGGTATTTCCGCTCCATGTATTGTGCTACGGTAAATTTAAAAATAATGGTTTTTTTTCTATTAATAATAGTATAAGAGCAATAGTGTTAGTTTTAGTGTTAATATATATTGTTTTAATAATATGTTTATTCAGTTTTAATGTAACAGTTACATCCCACAGCTGAGCTAAGGCCATCGCTCCGTTTTCAGAAGAAGGTTTGGAGCTTACTCCACCACGCTGCTCCAATGCGGATAGATTTTCATCAGCCTCATATAGGTTTTGTCACGATATTTTCTTTCATCACCACGAGCACAAGATGAATTATAAACATAAATTAAGCACATGAAAATATGGTACTTGCCCGAGAATCATCATCGGTGAAGAATTTAGATTCCCGTCTTCTAATTACTAGGCCAACACGGCTCACACCTTTCATATTTTTTTTTATAGCATAGGTAGGCGGACGATCATATGGGCCTGATGGTAAGTGGTTACTAATGTCCATAGATATCGGCATTGTAAGAGATGTTAACCATCGCTAATTACACTGGCTCACTCAGTCATCAAACCGGAACACAATAATACCAAGTACTGCTGTTTTGCGTTAGAATATATGAAGAGTGAGTGGTACCTACCCAGGCGACTTTGCACAAAACTCTACCACCAAGTAAATATGACTTAAGATAATTAATGTGTATTTATTTATGTTACGTTATTTAATTTACCGTTATTATAAATATTTACATATCTAAGTTTGAAGCATTAACCTAGTATGTTATATTCATACGGCTCGAAAACGACTTAAGCTCCGGAAATGACGTTAATCGTCTAATTTAACGTCATTACTACACGCAATGCAAGTCTATAATTTCATCTATATATGTATAAAATTTATGAAAATAATCATTTAACTATACGAGTTAGATTTTTAACATAACAAAACATTTATCTGAAAAAATGTTCTCGTTCGTTATATTATGTTGTTATTATATTATATTGATTTTGATTACAGTTTTAAGTTAATAAATTAAAAAATGGTGTAAAGTAAAATTAGAACTAAATATCATCTCAATGAATTAAAATATTCGCAGATGACAAATATACTCAATCATAGTAACATTGTAAACAGGTCCATTTTGTTTCTTTGTTCTTTCGTCATTTTTAACGTTAATATAAATTTTATTTGTGAAGAAAAGCCGGTTAAAATCAAGCTTTTATTTAATCTCTGAATAAAACAAATCTAGAATTCTATTTTCTGTTATCAACTGCGCTTTAAATGTGAGCGCTAAAAATTTCAGCTCATCGGTTACGTGGAACAGAATTAAAATTTCAGTTGAGAGATTAAACCCATTCCTAACAGGTGCAGTTAATAAAACCTTAATAGAACAAGACGTGGGCCATAAAGTACTGTTTTCAATGTACGTGCGTATAGATCGAGAGCCGCGACTTCGCCCGCGAAAATTTAAAAACTATTATTTAACTTAAATACGTAAATTAGTATTTGTTAAAAGATTAAACATAGGACAGTAACAGTTTGTTCAAACCGTGACATTTTTCTTACTTAGAGATTAATAACTTACATACATAACATAACATAACTTCTAAACGAAAAGTCCGATCCGAATAATTTAAACTGGAATTTACACGTACATAATTAACCTTAATTATCAAACCATTTAAATGGGTAAGAAAAGGGTATCGTAATACGAATAGTATCACTATTCGATTCCACCCGTATTCGAACTTAATAATTTAAGCAAAAACTGTTCTCGTGGCTTAACTTTAATATAATAATAATAAAATAGTTAGGCATATACCATCATGGATTTTTTGGGAGCAATCATTTATATCAATATTTACTATTTTATATCATCAATAGTTTTCGCAGCGCATGCAAAATAATTACTTTTATAGGCCAAATTTTGATACCCTGGGTTATATTTAAGGTAGGGATAATAATTTTTTTTTGAAAATATATTGTAGCCTTTATTACTCAGTAAAGATGTAGCTTTCTTATGGTGAAGTTTTTTTTAAAATCGGTCGAGTAGTTTTGAATTAAATTGTAACAAACAAACAAAAAATCAATTCTTTCCTCTTTATAATATTAGTAAAGATATTTTTAAAAGAAAAATCACGTTATTCTTTTGGAAAGTTTTGGAAAATAATTTCATATTTAATGTTATGGAATCTGTTTATATGTTTGTCATGACCAAATTGATCAAAGTTGACCAAAGTTTACATTTATGTGTTTGCGTGTTTTCTTTATGATCCACTTTATTGTAGTTCGCCGCTAAATGGCGTTGGAGCAAATTAGCTTACATACCGTTCAACCAATCGTCATGACAATTGGTATTTAAATATATGTATACTTAAGCAATACAACACTAGACATGTTTTGCTAGTGATATTATAGAACAAAAAAAAAAAAAACAATTTCGCTGAGCATATCTCTTATTGCGAACGGATTCTAAATTGCCTCGTTTGTTCTCAACGACCAGGTACTGCGAAGAAAAATCTTTATAAACATGAAATTTTTCTTAACAATATTTTACAAGCCAACGCTAGATGTAAGCGGAATTCAAATTATTATTCCGGTTCAAATAGACGTTCTATTAGTTGTATAGAATTCAGTTTAATACAAACTAGCATGCTAGTTCTTTACATAGAATAACACTCGAATGTCAACCGACGTTGTATCGATTCTAGGAGGTTCATACAATTATTCTGAAGTAGAAAAAGGTAATAGATAAAAGAAAACGATTAATCTTTATATGTTTTATTGACTGATTCCATTGGTCGTTTTAATTTTTTTTTTATTGTATAGGTAGGCGGACTAGCGTATGGGCCACCTGATAGTAAGTGGTCACCAACGCCCATAGACAATGGCATTGTAAGACATGTTAACCATCGCTTACATTGCCCATGCACCACCAACCTTGGGAACTAAGATGTTATGGCCCTTGTGCCTGTGATTACACTGGCTCACTCACCCTTCAAACCGGAACACAACAATAGAAAGTACTGCTGTTTTGCGGTAGAATATCTGATGAGTGGGTGGTACCTACCCAGACGAGCTTGCACAAAGCTCTACCACCGAGTAATTGGTCGATTATTTCACAGTGAAAATGGTTTATGTTAATTGCACTAAATGTACAAAGTCAAAATTTACATTCTTATTTACCTAAATCTATTATGTTGAATAATTGAAAAAAATCAATAACTATCCAAATAAACATTACACGTGTCCTGAAAAACTAAAATATACTTTTAAGACAATACCGTGCGATACAGTAACAGCCTATGAATGTCCCACTGCTGGGCTAAGGCCTCTTCGCCTCTTTTTGAGGAGAAGGTTCGGAGCTTGTTACACCACCAATGCGGCGATAACTGCACTCTAATTGCGCGCAATTATAGTGAAGGTACTGAATAAATTATAACACGTCTATAACAACAACATACATCATACTAAGCACATTGGATAGCGTAGGTGCTTAAAATTTTCTGAATAAGAAATAGAAACTTTCTTGGTGGTAGAGCTTTGTGCAAGCTCGTCGATACAGCAGTACCCGGTATTGTTGTGTTCTCGTTTGACATAGCATCTTAGTTCCTAAGGGTGGCGCATTGGCGATGTAAGCGACGGTTAACATCTCTTACAATGCCAATGCTTATGGGCGGTGGTGACCACTTACCATCAGGTGGCTCAATCGCTCGCCCGCCTAAATGCGCTCTAAAAAAATATAACAAAAACCTTTAATATATACGTAAATACCTTTTACACGATAACGTCACAAGACTTCATATCATTACTATAGTTGTTACATAAAGCAAATAACAGTAATCTAACACAATCAACCTCCGAAACATTTGATTAAAGTAAGTTTATGTGATATTGTGAACAATAATTTAACATTTATAATACAAATACAAAGACGTGTAACTAAAGTCACGCATAAATGGCTTCGTATTTGTCGTGATGGGAAAATGCCAACTGACGCCAGGGGAGGGTGATCAATTCTTTAATTAGTGCCATTAAACATAATTGGGAAGGTGTCTCCGCTATGTCACCTGGAGTATGGGTAACATCGAGGGATTCCCCTTTAAAGAAACAATACTTATATGTACGGAAGACTAATGTCCGGTGATTATGTTTAAGAAATGATTATTTTAAAGCACGTAAAGCCGTTGGTCCTGCGTCTGAACTCTTTCCGGTCGTGTCGGATTGCCGTACCATCGTATTATGAGAGCTAGGGAATAGTGACTGCACCTGTGTTTGCGCACACACTTGTGCACTATAATATCTCCTGCGCAGTTGGCTAATCTCTCTTGAGATTGGCCGCCGTGGCCGAAATCGGTCAGGAAGACGTTATTATTGTTGATTAATTTTATTTACGGATGGTAGAATTGTATATGAGGCGCACTTTTACCACTACTAAAATTACAAAGAAATATGTAAATTAATTGATGTCTGATATTTAAAGATGAATAAATGAAATGCAAAAATGTATTCATAAAGCATAAATCGAGAAGAGGTTATCGAACTGAATGCGTTTTATTGTATCTTGAGCGAAATATTCGATAATGTTCAGCGATTGTATATTTAATCATTGTTTTTTTCATTAAGTTATAAAGGTGATCACAATAAATGTAATAAATTATCCAATCTTCAGGGAGTGGAATAAGGATGTTTCTAGTTTCTACCCTTATTGTACAGGATAAGAACTTACTCCTTCGAACGACGCTGTATTATCTGAAAAGACGCGGCGCGTTGAAAAAGTCTTCAACAACGTTGAAACTTTAACCGATATACTTTTTTAAATAACATATTAAAAATCGATTCTTATTTATGTTTTGCCTTGAGTGGCAACAACTTTATATAGCTAATTAAAGGATTGGTATATTAAGTTATATATATTTTTAGTAATGTCCATTTTTAAAGTTAATGTATAAAAACAGTATGATGTTTAGAAATTTGCCTGTTTGTACTAAAGCATGTGCATTTTGTTTACGTTTATTCGTAAATATTTTCTTCACAGGTCTTGAGAATAAAAGCATAATTACTAATGAGATAAATAATGTTACCATTACATTACTTTTATAAGTTAAACATTTTATTTAGGACTATATATTATTTTAATGGAAGTATATAATCGCATAGTTTTAATAACAATCTAAAGATATAAACAACAACAAAAGTTTAAATTTTAATATATTTTTATACATAATTATGCATAATATATTTCCATAGTAATAAATATTAAAAATCTTACCTCCCTGATGAATAAGTTTCAGTACGCCCGCCCAGAAATCTGTACCATATACTTCAAAACTTAAAGACACAGCGTTAAAACGCACTCACACTAAAATCCATGTACATACAAATACCTTCACACATTAATAAAAAACATACTGTACAGGCAATTTATCGAATAAGTGTTTTATTGTGTCAAGAAGGCGCGTTCAAACATCGATATTAAAAATTTACGGAGAGACACCGAGTGTTCGAATCGACGCGGGCGTTCTTGGCGCGAGCTTGCTGCGGACTGAGGGCGATACGATGGGCGGACTTGTTACCATAGATTAAAACAACTGAACTTAACTGTATCAGACATGTAAGTCGCACAGGTGACAGTTTTGTATAGTTGTTATTTACATGTCTTCATTCTTATAATGTTTTATGAATAAGAAAAAAAAAATCGAATAATTTTCTTTAAAATAGCGCAAAAATGCAATATATTTTTATGATTGTTTTATGGTAAGACAGATGAAAATATGGAATCGATGTAGACCAGAATATAAAACACATGGACCCTCAACGAAAACGAAACAAATGCTACTGAGTTTTCATGTAACTAATTTGGTGATTTTTAATTTATCTCTCACTCGACGGTAGAGGAAAACATCCTGAGGAAACCTGCATATGTCACATAAAATTCTGCTACACTTATGTGTATATACTTAGGCGCAAACGTTATTTTTAAGGGAGCATTGCCGAGTTTATATGTATTTAATTAGAATTATAGTAATTTTTTTTTTCATTATTTTCGAATATCGTTTTTTAAGATAACATTCACCTTTGTTAGAATGTAACTATAACAGTATAAAACCACTCTAACTTCCTCGTATAACTGAAGCCTAAAGATAGCTTACGTGAGTATTAGCGTATTCACTGCTCCGGAATGTCGACAGACAGCGTCAGATGTAGGTTGACATTCTTGCTGAAATGCTCATAAAAATATCTGTCTATTTCAATCCTAATCTAACATTTACTACAGTTAAATAAATCAGTTTTAATATAAAGAAAGCGCGTGTAAGTACAACTTATATTTATGAAGTCCCACAATATCTCATTTATTTTTATTGTAAAAATAATGTTACAAACTTTAATTCAAATTTACTTTAAAAAAAATTCTTCAATGCACTTTGTCGACAATACAAGATCGTTTCTGTAGTGATATTCTGTAGGAACTCACTTCATTACTCACCCGTGAAATATTTCCTACCGACTTATAATACAATATATATCCTGGGACATTATTCACACAAGGCCATCTGATCCCAAACTAAGCAGAGCTCGTACTATGGAAACCAGACAAGTACATATACTACTTTTCTTTTGTAAATACATACATATATAGATAATTACACCCAGACTTAGGACAAATAGGCATGTTCATGCACACAAATGTCTGTCCTGGGTAGGAATCGAACCCACGACCTGCGGCCACGCCAACCGGCTCGTTATGATGATATAGGTACTATTTTAATGCGTATATTCTCGAAATGTTATAATAAACAGTATACAACTTTAGTATTTACATTAATGCCTTAAATATATACAAATAAAAATTTAATAGTTACTGTACAAATCGTGACTGCGTGTAAGGGTGGCGAGAATGTAAGCAGCATTTCCCTTTGAATCGCAATTCCGATTCTCTGGGCGAATAATGAACCAATCCCCCTGTCACCACTAGAGGCAATAAGACGGGGGGGTAATATTTTTTATCTTTAATTATTATGGTAAATGTCTCATAATACATTTTCACATTTCACGACCGTTTTCTGCTGTGAGTCTCGAGTTTATTCTTACAGAATAGCTCTACTGATCATGGTATGAATATAAAAAATCCACTTGTTTCATTGAAATGCTTCATTATTTTTATTAAACAATTGTTTGAATATGGATACAAAATTTTATACCAGCTCGTCTTAATAATTCGTCAAAATCAATAACCTTAATTATTACTTATGTCAGAGAAAAAGCCACTTGTAACCGGGTCAAGGACCGTGGTTCAAAGTTTTGATATGTTTTCCCTTATATTATGTACAAATGTAATCAATAATGACTATGTACACAGTGTTACATATCATAAACGACACAATATAATGGTCCTCCTGACCGATTTTCGGCCACGGCGGCCAATCTCAAGAGATATTAGTCAACTGCGCAGGAGATATTATAGTGCACAAGTGTGTGCATAAACACAGGTGCACTCTCTATTCCCTAACTCTCAAAACCCGATGGGACGGCAATCCGACACGACCGGAAAGAGTTCAGGCGCAGGACCAACTGCTTTACGTGCTTTCCGAGGCACGGGAGTATACACACTTCCAACTTCCAGACTCCGGGCAGCTACATACAAATCGGCCCAATAAAATGTTATTGAGATTTTCTGTCGAAAATTCTGCCCAATAAAATGTTATTGAGATTTTCTGTCAAAAATTCTCAATAACATTTTATTGGCCCGACCTGGGATTTTAACCCAAGACCACCGTGTCTGCGGCCTTACATGTAGCCACTTTTTTTTTTTTTTTTTTTTTTTTTTTCACGCAATGGAAACCTTCTGTAAGGTACCCGTCTCCCTTGGGGGGGGGGACCGGGTTATGTGGGATTCTTACCCACTAAAACCACTGCGATGGCCGTCCTCGGCACGGATCGGAGAGGCTGCGGGATCGTGTTGATATACGCATCCGCGGCCCCTCCCGTGCTGTGCTCCGCTCGTAGCTCGGCGGAGCTCTCCTCAGGGGGCGAAGATAATCTCGCCCCCCCGCACTCCTCGCTAGTGCGTACGACAGCGCGAGGCCATCCCGGCTGCCGTCCTCCTCAGGGCCGCTTAAAATAGGACACGTGAGACCCCCACCTCACGCATCCACGGCCCCAGGGTTACGCCCTATATTTTAAGCCCCGGGCGTTGGGGCTGTGGGAGGGCCGGGACGACGCCGACGTCGTCTCTGCCGAGCAGGATCGGCCCTTTCCCGTTCCCGCTCCGCCGTCTCCTTCTGGACCATGACGGTCTCACAGAAGGAGGCTACGGCCCTCCACGCCGATTCCCTGCGGAGCATCGCCGACACGATTGCTCGCAGGGAGAGGTCATGTCCGACTTCGTGGACCAGGACTCTGGTTTCCCTTCAAAACGTATAAATCTTTCGCCTTTTACATGTAGCCACTAGACCAACGAGGCAGTCACAATATAACTTGCAGGCGAACTTATTACGGTCATTATCACTTTTGTGCATAGCTGTTGTTTTCAAAAACATTTTAATCACAAATCACAATCTGTAAAAATGTCCCACAATGTGTAAAGATTTTGAGGAGGTGGTTTTGAGAGCTTCCACCATGCTGTTCCATTATAATAAAAAATCAGTGTTCAAACGATCTTCATGAATAGTTGATAACACATTATCACGGACATACAGAAAAGAATATAGAGTTGCTACTTGACACCTTCTCTGCTTAGGGACTTTCCAACACAGGCACGTTAGTCCCATAATCTCTCACGCGTTGGCGCGAACGGAATAGATCATCATTTTCTGTTAAAAAATATTCTTAAATCTGTGAAGAATGTCAAGCTATCATTCACAAGGTCGATGACTCGCATCGGTATATCTATATATCAAATAATTAAATTAAAAAACATAAGTCTTATTTAAATGTCTCAATTCTATATCTGCATTGAACATTGCGGGGCATATTTTCAGAACTATATGAATTGAACTCTCTTTAAAGTTTGTAAACGATAGTGTTTTACACGTCATGTTGTTTGTAATAATGTCCAATTTACAGTTGAACGGTTAACGTGTTTATTCCAGTAAATGGAATGCTTATTTTAAAACGGTTTTAATGGTATACGGTAAAAGAATACGTTTATACGTGTGGGATGTTGAATGAAATATATTGAGACTTTCATCTCACTATTTCTGTACGTTCTACAACGCAATACATTTTTGTGAAAACGCTTTATTCCGAATTCATCTCTCATCTCATAATGAATGTTTAATCTACTTAATCTAAGTTAATTAGGTCTGCATGAATATCGATATCAAAAGTTTTAAAAATATTCTTTGTCTAGTAATTTTGAATATTTTACGACTACGTAAATTAAGTACTTGAAAATCTTCTTGGCTCATTTTCTCATCTCTATTTTATTTCGCCAATATCCTTGAAGTAATAGTAAGATAAAACCAGGCCCACCATTCTCTGGGGCCGTGGATGCGTGAGGTGGGGGCCTCACGGGTCATATTTCAGACGGCCCTGAGGAGGACGGCAGCCGGGATGGCCTCGAGCTGCCGTACGCACTAGCGAGGAGTGCGGGGGGGCGAAATTACCTTCGCTCCCTGAGGAGAGCTCCGCCAAGCCACGAGCGGAGCAGAGCACGGGAGGGGCCGCGGATGCGTTATATCAACACGATCCTGCAGCCTCTCCGATCCGTGCCGAGGACGGCCATCGCAGTGGTTTTAGTGGGTACAAATCCCACATAACCCGGTTCCTCCCCCCGAAGGAAGCCGAGTACCTTTCGAAGGTTTCCACTGTGTTAAAAAAAAAGAAAAAAAAAAAAGAAAAGGCCCACCATTCTAAAGTGAGACCTAGGCAAAAAAATAATAATATTCAGGACAAAATAAAACTATGTCCACCTTTTTTTTAAAACGATGAGCATAAGAATATTTAACCTGAAGATTAACTAATTACATACTTAATGCTCATTGGTCGCCTATCATTCAAAGTTCGGTTCAAAGACTTATTTCCCACTAAGAACACATTTCAAGTTCACTTATAATGAGAAAATACAACTCAATTTTATAAATAAAAATTTAAAATGATAACTCGGGACAAGAATAGTTATTCTTAAAAATAAACAATGTATAATTAAATAAGTTAATCCGACTTTGATCACCGTTTCAGACCTTAGATATTACTATTAAAATAGTCGTTAACTGACTAACAGTTGTCAGGAGCTGACGTCAATAAAGTAAATACCTCAGCCTTACTCCGCCTTTGATGTGGTTACTAATTGAAATTCTTTGTTACGCTAAAATTCATTTCAATTTCATATTGTATATTGCTAGGTAGTAAAAGCCTTATTAATTAGCGTTATAGTTCTTAATATTTCTATTCATTTGAATAATAAAGACTTTTAGGAAATTTTAGGAAACAAAAATACTATTTCTAGTTTTTTCATTTCATAAAATAAAACTATTGTTTTATACAGTTTCAAATTATACAATGTTAATCTTTAAGAAATGAATACAAAAACCAATAAATCCATTTTAATGAAACGCTTTACTCGGTGGTAGGGTTTTGTGTTAGCTCGTCTGGGTAGGTACCACTCACTCATCTAGTTATTCTACCGCAAAACAGCAGTACTTTGTACTATCGTGTTCCGGTTTGAAGGGCGAGTGAGCCAGTGTAATTACAGGCACAGGGGACATAACATCTTAGTTCCCAAGGTTGGTGGCGCATTGGCGATGTAAGCGATAGTTAACTGTTTCTTACAATACGTTTGTGACCACTTACCATCAGGTGGCCCATATGCTCGTCCAACTACCTATACAATAAAATTAAAAAAATTAAAAATGCCTAAGACTTATATGTCGTAATACATATAACTATAATCACTAACTATTGGTTTACGTGGCAGACGCCAATAAAGTTCTCAGTCTGCATGCTTTTTTTCGACATCTTTAATTATCATCATCTTATTTCAATCAATTTACACAAAAACTTAATGAATTCGGTATACCTCGTTAATCACTTTATGCATTAGTGAAAACTGTAAGAAAATCCATTAGATGGACGCGACTATTTTTTAATATTAGGTCCTTACATATGAAATTAGCGTTTTGTCGTACTGACCACTTTGACCTGAAATATCTCCTCTTTGGTTAAGAATTCCAAATTCAAATTTATAAATTAATTTAGACACATTACATTGGTACATTTGAATGGTACATTTGAGTTTTTAAAACAGTCATTCGTTTGTTTTTTCCTCATTATTTTTTTTTGGCGTCGCTTATTACCGCACAATGGAAAAAATGAAATATCGGTATATTTAAGAGTACGAGTTCTACTGTGGCACCAGTGCTACAGAAACAGCTCGAAGGATTAATGATGTGTACTCATGAATTGAGTGAATAGAACTTGCAAACATGCGTCGACTGCTGTGTTACTTTGCTCAATCGACACAATAATGAAGGGATTTTAAATCGAATCATTACTTGTGATGAAAAGTGGATACTTTACAATGATCGGAAGCGCTCGTCGCAATGGCTGAACCCTGGAGACCCAGCCAAATCCTGCCCTAAATGAAAATTGACTCAGAAAAAGTTACTTGTGACTGTTTGGTGGTCTAGAGCCGGTGTCGTTCACTACAGCTTTCTGAAATCTGGCCAAATGATTACGGCAGATATTTTTTGTCAGCAACTGCAAACCATGAAGGAAGAACTGGCTGCTAAACAACCGAGATTGGTCAATCGCTCTAGGCCACTGCTATTTCACGACAACGCAAGACCACACACTGCTCAACAAACAAACACTAAGTTAGATGAGCTACAATTGAAATGTCTGCGACATCCACCGTACTCCCCGGACCTTGCTCCAACAGATTACCATTTTTTCCGGAATTTGGACAACTTCTTACAAGGAAAAAAATACAACTCCGATGCGGCAGTCCAAACCGCCTTCAAAGAGTTTATTGATTCTCGCCCCCATAGTTTTTACGCCAATTTCATATGTAAGGACCTAATATGAAGTGTTACATACGTTTTATTAATATTCTATTTTAGCGTATTTGTTGGACACTTTTGTTATATTTTTTGGAACACTTTTTTTTTTGCGGCTTACCGTAGATTGAAATGGTAGTGCCCCAAGGTCACGTCATATAACGAAATAGCGTTTATACATCGACCCTACCAAATGCATATCGCGTTCGAATTTAGGAGGTTGAAGTGCTTTTTGGTGTGACAAAAATACAAAATATAGTCAATTAAGATAATTTTAAAACACAGTTTGAGTCGAAAAAATATTGCACAGAACTTCGTTCCTGACGGTGGTCAGTACCGCATTTTTTTTTCATTCACAGAAATATTGAATCAAGAGATATCTAAGTCAATTAAATTTGTTATTTATTTTGCCCACAACATATATATGTATATGTATTGTATACATATTTCATATGAAATTTGATTTCCTTGTGACTTATTCTTATATATCCGTTTTTAAGACAAACAACTTCGGGCGCATTATTTTAAATACCTTGTAACACCTTGTAGTAATGTTGCACACTTTTCATTATTAATGGTAACCCCAAATGTCTTCGTGTGATACAGCATAATAGTGACATTTTTCAATTAATCACTTTATAATTAATATATATATACTTTTTTTTATGTAAGAGGGGGCAAACGAGCAGGAGGCTCACCTGATGGAAAGTGACTACGACCGCCCATAGACATCTGCAACATCCGAGGACTTGCAGGTGCGTTGCCGGCCATTGAAGAAAGAGTACGCTCTCTTCTTGACGGTATTTATGTCATATCGGTTCGGAAAAGTCGCAAAAAATAATAAATAGAAATAATAGGAAAGTTTAAGTAGTATACTAATACCAGTATGTTGTGAAAGTACGATTCCAAAAAATATATGTCGATAAAAAAATTACAAAACTTATTTACTTAAACATAGACCAATAAAAAGTTTATGTAAATCCAATTTAATGGAATAAGAGTCCAGTGTGATTAATATTTTTTTTCAAAGGTTTTTATTTCGTTGTATAAATTAAACTATGATAAATTTATTATCGCCCCGGTCTTCCAACGGAAAGCTTGTGTCGCTCGCTATTTATACTACCTATTTATACTACGTCCTGCTTATAATAAGTGTTTTTAATTTCAATTCAAATGTTTTCAATTTCTATATAAAAATGAGAAAAAAGAAAGTCATTGTTTATTGATATAATAAGCATTTCCGAATTATCATACCTTAATCTGTAAATATTCAAGATAGTAACTTGCATAGTGCAACAGAGATAACTAATGTGCGGCGGTGAGACGGGGGCAAATTTCATCATCATTATCATGTCAGCCAAATAACGGCCACTGCTAGACAAAAGCCTAAAAAGTATTGTATGTATGTAATTAAGTATTTTGTTTGTTTAAATTTTATTTTACTTATTAAACGTTTGCTAGCGGATGTTACATAAATGATATCTTAATTAATCATATACGAAAACTAGAAATATTTTATGTACACACCCATATGAAAGTAAAGACTATATGCATAATATTCTTGCGCCGATTACAATTTAATAATTAATGTTCAAAATAAAAATAAAACTAAGAGAACGCAAATAACAAAAACGTCTTAGATTAATACATTTCAAAATACTACAAGCTTACATTGACGTTTAAATATTATTGTAACAATCATCAATAACTTTACAGAAAGTATTATGAGTCTACATCTAGCAACCCATTAAGCTCATTGTATAGTTTACATAAACGTGGTATTGGTGAATTTTGTGCAAAAACAGTTCTGCAGAAAGGCGGTACTAAGAGCGTAATAGGTTTTCGAGGATATCTATAGGACACTCTGAACTTTATTTTGGAAAATATTTTTGGGCAGACTATTTTATTTCGAAGTAGTTTGTATAGAAACTTAAAGTCCTGTAGGTCTCTTCTAAACTAATAATTTTAAAGAATAATAAATTTCACCTTAGCAAATTGAATGTTAATTAACAGTTCCCAATATTTACGCAGTTTATAATAATGTCATGTGAGTTAGAGAACGTTCCATCTATTAATTGCCAATTAATAAACATCATTTATTTACATGTTAAATTTGCGTAAACAGACAAGTTGGTTGATAAGGCAGAAGCGATCGAAGTACCTGGATGATTGATGTGGAATAAAAAGGAGCGATTTAATTGGTTAAATATTGTTGTCTATTATGCACTTTAATTACTAGTTGTTGAATTAGTCTTAGGATTGTCTAGCTAGCTTTGTAGCATGTTTTTTTTATTGTCACTGATAAGACACTGTCAATCTTGCAATAACTATTGATCGGTGTTTACCAAACGGTGTTACACAGAGCCTTACATCCATGGTATTTTTTTAATGTAACCCGGGAGGGCAAATGTCTCTACTCCACATGATGGTAAGTGGTAGTAGAGTCCAGACGCATCGACGGCTAGTACAGACAGGAAAAATAATCTGCACTAGCCGCCCCCACCTTGCCGGCCCGCAAGATGCCTCTTCACGCCTCCTTTGAAGGAACCCAGGTCATAAGAGGAGGGGAACAAGGTTGCTGGAAAAGAATTCCATTTTCAAGAGGTGTGACAAAGAAAAGAGTAGCCAAATTTCTTCGTACACGATGGAATTGATGTCACAGTTAGTCGGTGTCACCGAGAGCCAGCACGCCTTGTGGAGGAAAGGGGAAGCAGGAATGAGGGAGAAGCATTCCTCAATAATAGTTTTATATTATTGTATGGTAGAAATATTAAAAAAGAAGAAAAACCTATTACGCTAGAAAAAGAAATTGGTTGTGGATTATTAACCTCAACAATAACAAAACAATTGTACCTTTCAGTGTCAGCTTGAATATTACTAATACCACTTTCATTCAATGCGACACGTTCACCAAACACGGACGCATATTTACTTTCGTAGTTTTACATATACACGTGTTAATTAAAATTTATATTTTAATATTTACCCGTTCTAATAGTATGATTCCATTTGACGATTAACTTAATTTAGAATAGATGCTTTTCGTTGCTTTTTGTTTAAAAAAAATACATTCGCAGGCTATTTTGGTAAACATAATGCTTAAAACTCTAAAGTAACCGAAGGATGTGATGTCCTTTATATCTCTACCTAAAATACTGAGACGCTACTGAGGCTAGCGGGAGTGAAGATGCCTCGGCTGACCTACTGCGCTGAAAAAGACCAGAACCATAAAAATTTTACGCTGGAACTTGAGAGATTCTCAGTATCCTGAGACTCAAATAAAAATAAGGACTCCCTAAGGGCATTAAAGGCCTACATAGGCAGATTAGCCGTCAAGGAGTCATGAAAAATGCATGTGTAACCGATCCCGTGTCGTTTCTTAATGAGACAGAGGGTATTGCTGATTTTTAGTGGCTATTATGGCAAATAACAAAAAAGTCTCGTTTTTTTGTAACTGTCCTGTCAAATTAGTTTGCTTTAAAAATGATCAAACGTAATTTGCACCGATAACCGAATATAAATTACTTAACAAAGCGCTTATAAATTAACATATACCTGAAATAGTTGACGTTATCGCTAAGCTGCGATCACTATCGAGCAACCTTTAGGTAGATGTAATAATAGACCGGAAGCGGAAAGGGAAGTACAAAGTTTAGAAGATCAATACCAATATCGTTCCACTTTATACTATCAGACGTTCTAAATACAATTTTAAAATAGTATTGGATAGGCATGAGCGCACTGTTGACAATGTGTTAATTGTTTAAAGATATCTGCACCCTTCAAAACGAAAACTAATCTCTGTTCTGTCCAGAAATTCTCAGTAGTTGTTTGAAGTTGAAAGTATTACATTCAGAGGCATCGGAACGTACATAAAGCCGTTGGTTCACCTACTTTTTTTTAGTTTGCCTTTCTTCTTGTTTTTAAGTTAGATTTCCAGGACAACTGACTTGAGAATTCTGCTTCTTCTGTTGATAGGTTTAATTTGTTCATATTCTTCTGATTTATGACAACTCCATATAATCCTTTTAATACTCCATATAAACTCAACTTATTCAATGTGTCATACCATAATGGACAGCTATTTATATTTTAATTAAATTTTATTGAAGCAAATTTTACACTAAAAAGTACCTACAAAATAGGCTAAAGAGTAAGTTGATTGTGTGACAAAATTGCACGCAGACCAGCTTTTAATCATAGGGTTTAGAACAAAATTCTCGGTTTTCTATAAGCGTAATATAAAAGCAGAAAATAAATAACCCGCGTCGCATTCACGACACCCAATTTTAGTTGACGTTCTTGCTATTTAATTTGACAACTAACGAGTGTATTCTAGTTTCAAGATTATTTTCAATATATTCGGGATTTTATTGAAATATCTGTAATAAACCTTTCTAGTGACTTTTTAACATTGGAAACTGGAAAATCTTACCTGTTTTCGAATTAGAGTTTAGTTAAATAATGTTCACTAAATTTAACTTTTATTACTAGTCTTCTGGCTGAAAGGCTGAGAATTATATACCCTCCGAATATTATTTCAGCCCTATATTATTTAGTATATACGTTTATGTATGTTCATATGTTATCGCATAACTTCTTCTCCATAACTACTTATCATCATAATTCGAAACATGAGGTATCATAAGAAGCATCTTAATTGTCCGCTGGTTAATAGGCCATATATGGGGTTTTCCAATAGGGACGCTTGAACTTTGACAGCTGATTGCGGCCATGTTGTTTGAGTGACAGCTGTCAAATGCAGTGTGTTATATTCATTTCGTCCTCCCAAACCACCATGGCAGGTTACAGTGTCGAGCAGCACGTGCAAATCATAAAATTGTTTTATGAAAATGGGTCTTCAGTTCGAGCAACGTTCCGCGCACTTCGCCCGTTTTACGGTCGCGATGATCGTCCTGCCGAGTCGACTATCCGTCGATTGGTGGACAAATTCGAGTCAACCGGGTCAGTTAACAATCAGCCGGTTCCCGTGCGTCAACGTAACGCGAGATCTGCCGAGAATATCGCCGCTGTGCGCGACAGTGTCCTCGAAAACCCGCGGCAGTCAATTCCGCGTCGCGCACAGGAACTCGGCCTTTCGCAGACGACAACTTGGCGAATTTTGCGTTGTGACTTGAGCCTGCACCCGTACAAGATCCAGCTGACCCAAGAGCTCAAGGTTAATGACCATAGACAGCGCCGTGTGTTCGCTGACTGGGCATTAGAGCAGTTGGAAGTTGACGCCGATTTTGGCAAAAAAATCATCTTCAGCGACGAGGCGCATTTTTGGATGAATGGCTATGTCAACAAGCAAAATTGCCGTATTTGGGACGAGACCAATCCACACGAGGTTCACCAAGTGGCAATGCACCCGCAGAAAGTGACTGTTTGGTGCGGATTTTGGGCCGGAGGCGTGATTGGTCCGTATTTTTTCGAAAACGATAATGGTGTGGCCGTCACCGTCAATGGTGAGCGATACCGGTCGATGATAACCAACTTCTTTTGGCCTGAAATCGAGAATATGGATCTGGACAACATGTGGTTTCAACAGGACGGCGCTACGTGCCACACAGCACACGCTACGATGGAAGTTCTGCACGAGCAATTTCTGGACATGGTCATCTCGCGCGGAGGCGACGTGAACTGGCCACCGAGATCGTGCGATTTGACCCCGCTGGACTTTTTCTTGTGGGGTTTTCTTAAGTCGCAGGTCTATGCCAACAAGCCGCAAACCACCGATGCCCTCAAAGTCAACATACGCCACGCCATCGATCAAATACAGCCCGATTTGTGCGCCAGAGTCATCGAAAATTGGACCTTTCGTGTGCGCGCCACCAATCGAAGCCGTGGCGGTCATTTGAATGATGTCATATTCAATACATAATGGGGTCGATAGACCTTCCAAATAAAAAAAAATTTCGCAAATATCTATCCTACATGTATTTTTTTTTGCATTTCAAAGATCAAGCGCCCTTAATGGAAAACCCTATATTATTATGTGATGTTACTCTTAATTTAATATGAATTTTCATGTTTATAATTTCTATAATTTTGATAAAAGATACAAAGAGAAACTACTTTTACTAAGCCTACCTTTGCATCAGGTCAAATAGAACGTTATGATGCTGGGGTGATCCGGCCTAAGAGTGAGCATTACTCTATAAGAGATCGATTGGATTTCATTTGATATTGTCACACCAAGATTGGCAACTTTGTTAAATGGTGTTAGAGCAAATTTCTAAAAGAACAAGCAACTTACATAGATACGACATAAAAATACTTATACGACTAAAACTGAAAAGCCATAAAAAATAATATAGTGTAGTGTCGTGACATCGTTTTAATATTCTATTTAAACGTTGACGCGTAGTGCAGATTAAAAACTCTTTTTGCATCCAACTATATTAACATGTGCCATCCCATCGTTTATTCTGTTTCTGTGAATATTGGAAAAATAAAAAAATATTCTCAAATTTTTCTACGTCCAGTGTACAGTCATACAATTTAGTATTTATTGTAAAGAGCGTGAATTTAAGCTGAAATATATATAAAAGTATCACAGATAACAGACAAAGAAGGTCGCATATCGTTCAAAAAAACAATAGATATAATATAATTTTGACCAAACGCGTTAGCAGCATCAGCATTAAGTTTGTTGAAAGTTGATATTAAAAAGAAGCATTTTTTATTCGTTTATATTTATTTAGTATAAAGAAAATACTTGTTTTCAGTCGTGGCATGGTGATCCCTTAAATATTCGGCATTGTTTTATGCTTTAACGTTTAGAAATTGAAGATAAGTAGAGTTCAATTCTGATCTATTATTTCGTCAAAATTGAAGAATAACAAAACAGTATCAGGTTTCGTTCTGAGCTAATAAACGAACAACCTGTCGAGACCAAAACTTAATTTGAACAATTAATTTGACGTTTGTTTATAAGTTATCGTATTCCTTGTAATAACTTAAATTTGAAATCAAACATTTGTAAACGCGTTTAAATTTTAATGGAACTTGAATTAAAATACAAATTTAGAATGATTTATTTATTGTTTTATTACTTTTCATCTTATGGCTATTTACTTCAGAAGATTTAAATGTTTACGTTATATTAATTTTTTTTAGTTTCTTCTTTCGTAACTTTTTTACTCTTCTGATATTCTTTACAAGCTTTTTAGAGTCGTGACTGAAAAAAAAATTGAGGGTTATGACGACGTCACCTAAGCAGAGTATTATAAGGATTTTACGTTATATTAATTTGCATATAATAAAATAATAATTTTAATCATTACTATCTTAAATTTCAAGAAAAATATTAACCAATATCAAAACAACTGTAATATATTAAAAACGAATCTTTAACTGACCTGGTCTCCTCTGTGTATGGCGAGAACCATATCATATTCATTGGAACCGATCGAGATATGTGCACGGCCATCGTTACCAACGGTGATCGTTTTGCCAGTACAGGCATTATTTTGCTTTTCTCCAGAAATTATATCACAGTACCTACCAGCTGGGAGGCAAGTCTGAAGAATAAATAAAAAATATCTCTATTATATTAACGGCAGTAAGTTCACCAATTGCAACAGCAAACTTTTAAGAAGTATAAAAAATGCAGTTGAAAGGAATCGGTATATCGGTAATCATAAAAAAATAACAACCTGCAAGTTTTGGTTCAAATTCCAGTTGTCGTTGTTAATAGCAATAAAACCTTGGCCACCGCGACAGAAGGCGATCTGGTTGCTACCGTTGTCCCACCAGTCGTTGATACCAGTATTACCAGCAACGTTACGGAAGCCAACCATACCAGCAATTTGGCGCCAGCGATGTTCGCAAATCCAGCCATTTCCACAGCTATTATCCTTTAAAAAATATAATATTCAAATAAAACAGATTTTACTTATCACCTAAATTGTGCTGAGTATATTTATGAAGGATCATCACAACGGGCCACAAATTCTGTCAGTCAGTACAACTGTTTTTGATAGCTGTTTTTTTTTCAATTATAATTAATTTAGTGTTCACAGCCAAAAGACAACATAATGGAAAATAGGAATATAAGAACATAATATACATATATGAGAACTTTTATAATAAAATGTCATAGACATTCAAATGAATACTTACGGAATTAATAGATGGTGAGATAATATTGCCTTGACTGTCCATCGGTGGTCCAGCTTCAGTATCGTGGAAAGCAAAACTACTCATCAATTGTGGCTGGCCATATGGATGGGCTAACATGAACGCGATAGCTCCCTTATACTGCTTGGATTGTTTGTAGGTCAAGATGTTACCACCAGCACCGTGGCCTCTCTGGTTGTCGTGGTTATCGATGAAGGCCAGAGAATCACCCGAAGCGAGAAGACCCCATTGTGGACCCCAGTTGCTCAACCATCTGTTGTTAAATTTGTTTTAATGAAAGACTGTATTTTAATTTTAAGTACTTGGTTTCTAATTGTCTTTAAAACCATAAAAATATTGACACCTACCTCAATTGGTTATGACCGGAGAACGCACGGCTTAGTTCCATTCCAAATCTGAACTCAGTTACTGCAGCGAGTGAAGTATACTCATTTCGACTTATAGCTTCACCTCCTAAATCAATGACTTCTTGGAAAATATATGGACGAGCACCAGATGGGAAGCCATGGGCTGTATTCAGATTATTTAGTCGACTGTAGATGACACCGAGGTCATGGGGCCACATGTGCTTTGCAGCGTCGATTCTGTTAATTAATTTGATATTCGATTATGACATGAAGTAATTTAAAAAAAAATCTTCTAGTTCCTGCTTCTAAACTTTGATTATTAGTATATATTTTGAATTATTGGTTCTTTGCCGATAATTACTTACGTAAAGATTACGCGTGTTAACTTGATTCATAACAGTTTTAAATAAATGTATATGTTTATTTTTCTTAAAAAAATAACGATAATAACAAAGATTAATTAATTAATTAATATATCTTAGATGTTGCTTACGTTATTCTATAACAGTACAATTTGCAATGTATGAACCGTGAATTTTTGAAGACACTTCAGGTCTGGTATGTGAAAACTTATAAGTTTAGTGGTTTGAGAATCAGGTCATGACCCAAAAACGTCGTAGAACTTATACCATCTTGTCAATATATAGTGTCGTACCCACGTTTGGCAAACATAAAATAATATTTACCGTACAATTACAGTAAAAATAAAAATAAAATTCAACATTTAATTGCTTTCGGTATGTTTTTGAAAAACCAATTGTCGCTTACAAATTAATATTCGAATCAGATTTTCTTAGAAATAAATATCAGTTGGAGTTTGATATCGATCCTTGAATTATTGAACCATCAAATTGATGTATATAGTTAAGAACTTGAATGTTAACTTGAAAAGATTTTTACCTTGTCATTTTCCTTGTCAAGAGTTAGAAGGAGAGTGTAATCCTTGGAAATACACATGAACCTCATATAACAAACACAACCTTACGTAGTTGTTCTCTAGCACATTATAAAAACAAACTAAACGATCGGAGATTTCTCAGCTCAAACTATAAAATAATATTCAAATATTAATTGCCTTACCTGAATCCAGCAACACCCAAATTGATGAGGTGATTCATGAAATTGACAATCTGCGTACGGACGTACTCTGATCCTTGGTTCAAGTCTTTAAGTCCAGATAATTCACAGTTACGTACCTAAAAATACAAATTATAAAATGCATTTTTTTTATAGCATAGGTAGGCGGACGAGCATATGGGCCACCTGATGGTAAGTGGTCACAATCGCTCATAGACATTGGCAATGTAAGAAATGTTAACCATCGCCTACATTGCCAATGCGCCACTAACCTTGGGAGCTAAGATGTTATGCCCTTTGTGCCTGTAATTACACTGGCTCACTCACCCTTCAAACCGGAACACAACAGTACCAAGTACTGCTGTTTTGCGGTATAATATCTGATGAGTGGGTAGTACCTACCCAGACGAGCTTGCACAAAGCTCTACCACCAAGTAAACACAACATAATTATTTACATACTCTAAATAATATTTTGTTTGGTTAATTTATTTTAAGAAAGCTGATGACAACGACTTCAATGATGTTAAGTCTCTTGTGTCTATTATAATACTTTTTTTAATTATGTTATATAGACAGTGTCAAAGGAATCCAGTATAATAATTGTATGTGTTATTTACTATTACAACGAAATACTACTTGACAGTTTCTATTCATTTAAATTAATGCGTATTAAAAAGACGAAGTTATGTACGTGATATAATCCAAAACATCATAAAAACGATATTAAATATCAAAACATAACGACATTTTAAGCGTTTTAACTTAAACGAACACCAATTTGTTTTAAGTAAAATGAATATTTATTAACATTTACGGTTGAAATTCATACTGTAAACCTTCAAATTACTTCTACACTCTTCCGGATTGGATTTGGCACGCTAAAAATGAATACGTGAACATTCAAAATGTGTAAACCCCAAATTCATTTCATAGGTAGCTTTTCAATTGTAATTTAAGCGAACGGTTTATTTTAATGGCGAAACACGGAATCGTATATTAGAATAATTAATCTAAGTCAAATTATATTAACATTTTAAGTAAGTTTTGTTTGTTAAATAGTTTTTCATTATTAATAAACGTACCTATAATCTATATATACAATCACATGATTCAATGCTTTGTATTGTTTTTTACATTTACCAAGGAAAAGAAATAAAGATTTCAAGGACGGTTTTTTATTTCAAAAAATTTCATTAGTCATATGACTTAATCGGTGAATATATTGTTGACAGTGATCTGAACGCAGCTTAAGTCGTATTACAGTTCGAATATTATTCAGAAGCTATTCTGAATTTAATTGTATCAATTTAAATATTATGAGTAGTATAACACGATGAAGTTACAAGATTATCCCCTGAATAGAACACATAGCAAAATATTATACACATATTACTTAAATGTAATTCATCGCTTCGATGAAACCTGTACATCTACTTCCTCTTGATGTTTTCCTTTAGAAAAATCTTGTACAAAAGATCTAAGAAGGTCAAAGTGCTTCCGCCTTCGCGAGCTCCATTAAAAGGAATGATGAAAATATTGTTTAGAGTATTTTTTTAATAAGAAGGTTGTGATTGTGTCTATATATGTAAATATATTTGGTACAACATTGATAACTAATTTTTAGAGAATTCTATTATGAGATCATATTACTTTGTTGTAGTCGTTTGCGACCAATTATATTAAATGATTATGATGAAACAGAAGAAAATCTAGACGTAGAAATGTGGATAAGTGGATACATCGTATGTTGGAAAATGTATCTCTTAATAAATTCTTAATAAACATTGATTTTCGTTGCTATGTATTTGTTGTTTTTGACAAACACTTAACATTATGTACTACATATGCACAAAACCCGCTTTTCTTCATACATTCGAATATCCGGATTATCGATTATCCGAATGCCTAACGACAACAATTAGTCCGGTTAATCAAGTTTGTACTGTATGTGCGTTTTACTTTTCTTCTTAATGTTAACGTGTACTAATTTAGTGAACAATATTGTCAATGTCGGCACGTCACAATATCTTTTTCTTATGTTATACGTAGGTGGCAAACAGGCCTCCTGAAGTTAATTGGTCAACACCACCCACAGTCATAGGCGATGTAACAAATATTATCTATTCCTTGCATCGCCAATGCTCCACCAACCTTGGGAACTAAGATGTTATGTCCCTTGTGCCTGCAGGTACATTGGCTCACTCAACCTTTAAACTGGAACTGAACAACACTTAGTATTGCTGTTCAGCGGTAGAACATCTGATATTTGGGTGGAACCCATCCAGAAGGGCGCACATTAGTGACAGATTAAGGCCACTGCACCAAACTACTTAGTGACACGACATGACACATCTCCTAGTACGTAACCAAAAAAAATATGTATAAATAAATTATAATACATACTCTGTCAGCACAACAGTTATAATCGTTGCCGGAGATGACACAGTGGGGCCAGTTGAAATCGTTTCTTCCGTAAGGTACGCTTGGGTAATGCCAGTTACCGAAATCGGCTGTACTGCCTCCCGTGCCAACATTTTCGTTCCATGTTCCAGTCATGTGATTGATGATGGCGTCCACATAAATCCTGAGAAAATATACTTCATGTACTAGTATCAATTGATGGTGGTATTCATATGCATTTTTTCATTAATAAAACTTAAAATATTATATTTATTTTACGTACCTCACACCAGCGTTGTTGCAACGTCGCACCATATTGGCGAATTGATTTTCGTTACCAGAACGAGTGATCAATCGGTAGGAGATGGGCTGGTAACGCTCCCACCATGGACGATTCCTTGACCAGATCACCAAGTTCTCATTAGGAGGGGAGATCTATAACAAGACAAACATGAAATTATACAACAATAAAGATAATTAGTTTTTAAAGCTATTAATTTTTGAATGAATTATTACTTTGAATAATAAACATACTGGTACTTTTATCGCATTTCACTTAAATTAAAGTTTAGAGTCACGTTTCAATAAACTTAATGTACGTAGTTTAATCTTGCCATTTTATTTTTATCGGAAACGATCCTTTTTCAGTTAATTAAACTTCCGAACATCTATTTAGTAAATTGACTCCCGTGGAATGACCACCGGAAACGTCTTTCGTACCGTTTGTTAATCAACTCTCGGATTGCCGTTAATACTATCCTTTTTTATGTTCTAAGAAGCCGGAAGAATAAGCGGTGCAACACATATTAAGTAGTTATTAATGCCCATAGATATTAGTTAGTAGTTAGATGAACCAAATGTTAACCAATCCTTCCATCGCTAACGCGCCACCAACCTTGGGACTAAAGTATGTCCTATGTATGTCATGACATATATAAAGATTTAATTTTGTATAATAAGTAACATTAGTACCAGCTTACCGTGTATCTACATAAACTACTGACTGAACTATAAATGCCCACGGTCTTACCAATCCGAGTCTATAAAAGCAAGTTAGTATTTTTCTTTACAGTATTGCAAAAATCGAAATCGATCTTGAACAATTCACCTACATTTTAGCTCCTTTTTCACGCCTTAAGAGCTTGAATTTCGAATACGTAATTGCTATAATAAATGTATTTGTCAAATTACAACTTCGTATATATTCAATTACGCGTAATGATTCACAAGTTACTTATTCGCTTTTATGAAACCTTATAGCGTCAGAAGTTTATTATTAATTAACACAATACAAATCATTCATTAAATATGTAATTATAATAATATATAATCTTACTATGAGGGTTCCTCGTAATGGAATACATCTTAAACAAGATTTAGTATTAGGCTTGGAGTCATAAACAATGCAGGTTTATGCGGAACATTTGCTTACGTAAACGTAACACTACCTTGATTGCTTTGTACATATTATGTCATTCTATCCTAAGTTAAATTATGAAGAGTAATACGAGATAGCATTTGTGTCAACAGTTTCAGCCTTTAATAGCTACAGCACAGGATTAAATATGAACAAGGTAAACACGACCTTCATTAGTAATAAAATAAATCATTTTAGATGGTGATTACAACACGTCAATCTTAACTGAAAATCACGGGTTCAAACTTAGACAAACACCACTAAATTTTTAAGTGTTGGCTTATTTAATTTATTCCAAATATTATCGTTTCTGTACAGATTAATTTGATTTTAGAATTGCTTTTCTTCATTGTTACGTTCTTAACAAATTATATCGAAATATACATAAAATATTAATCAATTATTGTACAAATTCTTTATCATACGAAATAATAACAACAATATTCTTGTACTTATCTAAAACTGACATTTTTATATGACAACATTTTCACATATTCGAACTATATCATTTTACCTGAATGCCACCAAATCCGCGCGGTCCGAGGAACCTTTCGCACTCAGCCGCAATATCGTCCCACTTCCACTCGAAGAGATGGACCATAGTGGACCGCCCAGCTGCGTAGTGTGGGTTTTTAAATGCCACTGCCATGGTGGCAGCTGACACTAAAAGGATGAAACGCATCATCCTGATTTCTGTAAACAATATAAAATATATCAATAATTTTCTAAAACATTTTATTTAATAAACGCTTAACAAGATGAATTTAATATTGCTTCTTTTTCTGTTTATTATATTATATTTATGAGTTCGTCTGTTAATGTTCGATAATTTCTGAATGAATTGACACAATTTTTTTATATTTTAATGGTAATGATTCCTAGTTATTTTATAATTCAATGGATTACGCCCTAGATATTCATTAATTCTATAATTTATGAATGTTCTATAAGTTATGAAACAAAATGACTAAGATAACGATATATGTATATAATTTAGTTTGATAATTAAAACGAAAGTCACAAAATCGGAACTCGTTAGATGGCGGCGATCAAGTTATTGAATTATTTTAAAAGCTTACTAATTATACTTATACCCAAATTTTATTCTTAAAAAATAAAATAAATTTAAATTATACACAACAAAACTAATTGACCGTAATAATTTGTGACTTAATTTAATAAATAAAATCTTCGTATATTTTCGCGCGTAGCGTCGTGGTTTTTGTTTAGTAATTAATGTAAAAAAAGGATAAGGTAAGTATATTCGTAACAAATTATATAAATAATGTTAAATTAGAAAGTAAGAAAATATTTTAGAAATACACACAAAGTCAGCTTCAGCTGTTTAATATTAAAACAATTCTATGTCAAATAATAATTAATCCTCGGAATAGTGTTATGTTTTACCAAATGTATGCTCTACAAAATTCCCAACAAAGAATAATTTATTATAAAATAAAGCGGACTTCGTTTGTGAAAAGAGATTTATTTGCCACATTACCGTGTGCTTTCACTTAATCTATTTTTGCAATTCCAAATTCACCAACAATAGCACAACATTACAACGTATCAATATTTATTATTTGATGATAAAGACATTACGTATTTTCCTAGCGTAGTGATAGTACTTGCTGAAGACAAGTATGCACGGGAATACCTACTAAAAACCAGCGGTACCTACTCCGTTTCTTCAGGGGGGCTCACAGAATCACTTGCGCGTACTACTATGTCGCTCCGACTGTTTGTCCGCCATCTTATCAATACTACTAAGACGTTACTCCCGTTACTCGACTGCATAGAGTCAATAACTCTTTTATGGAGCAATGTATACGGTTCAACAGCAGGATCCCAGGAAGCGTGCAAAATGCCTCAGTGGCTACATTTAAAAAAAAATTAAAAGAACGCTTGTGTGCTAGAGGTTTTTATACAATTAATGATTTTATGGATGATAGCACACCTTGGGAATGAGACGATTGCCGCATGGCTATTCTATTTTCTATTATTTATTTTTTTAAACAATACATGATACATAAAAAACGAAATAAAAAAATCAACCCGCTGAGTTTCTTTCGCCGGTTTTTCTCAGGGCTTGGTGTTTCTTTTCCTAACCGTTGGTCGTTTCTAGTTTGACAATCAATAAGAAAGTGTAATAATTCAATATTGAATAAAGTATTTTAAATTTGAATTTAAGACCACGCAAAAGTTGCCGATTTTAGTTTATTGGAGACACAGCATCAACCAAATAATCATTTATTCGTCTATAATCTGACTGTAATTAATCCATTATGAAATGTTATTGCAATTAATAACCCACAATGTTGTTATGAGTAAAAAACCTAAAATTATTTATTAAGCATTGATGATTACGTCATAATTAACTATAAAATTATACTGTATCAGAATAATACAAAATATAAAATTATGTTTTAGCTATATATAAGGAGGTTTCTATACTCGGATTATTTTTTCTAAAATAGATATTGTGAGAGAGTTTTTGCGAAAATGCATACCAATTGAATACATTCTTAATGCAGATGGAATGTTTTAGTGGGGGGTATGTGGGACTTACTGGCACTGAAGGCGCCGGAATACCCACTAAAAACCAGCGGTATCCTCTCCGTCTGGTCAGGGGGCGCCACGGGATCGCTTGCGCATGCTACCGTGACGCTCCGACAATTCTAGGTAGGCCTAATGAATTTATAATTTATTCCTCTTGTGAGAGTCCATATACGCGTATATGAAGTATATTTTGGATAATATCCGATGTTATAATTGTTTATAATGATGATATATATTTATTTTTATTTAAATAATCCTCATAAAAATACAAATAATTAAAATTATCAAGTTATCATGATTGATGATAAAAACACGATACGCTTAAGATTTATGTTCTAGAATGTTGTTGCAGTACATAATTATCGATATCATTATACGACATAATTCCTTCGTAAAAATTCAAGCAATTTGAAAACAGATAAAATATCATAAAATTGTTTTCAATACACAGTACACGTCAGATTTAATACGATACAATTGTTTGATTCAATGAGATAACACTAAACAAATGTATGACTAAGTAATCATTAAAATAGTACAAAATATAATAAAAAAGTATGAATTTGAATTTAAAAATGAACATTATATTGTTTCATATTATGCAATTTTATATAAGGATTTGATGTGATTATAGTACGAGATCCGGCTGCAAAATCACCACGTTCATAACGTACGCAGTCCAAATCTAATTTTTATGCATAATTATAAATGGGAGAACAAATTTTTGCCAGGTTGCCAATTAAAATTTGCCCGCGAGTACTTTTAATTAAAATAATATTTATTGACCGTTCCAAAAAAATTCATTCACTTGTTATGAAAATAAACTACAATCCACTCCATAGCAGTGTATGTAAATAACTCGGAAAGGTATGGTTGCTGTTACCCAGTCGGCCGCAACCTATTCGCAGCCAGGCTTAAACAGGTAATATTTTGTTACGTTGATACGTTCATGGTGTATAAATACCTTTTATACTATATCAAATTGAAGCAAATTTTGTTCTGTGCATGACAAAATACCTCTGCCTGTGTAAAAGTACCCGCAAATAGGGGTTGCCTGCTGTTAAAGATTGATTAAAGTGAAAGAGAGTTAGCGCGTTACATCGGTAGTCAGACGAGGATAGCGATATAAGCTGATATTAATTATTGTACTTTCCTTTTTTTTATTGAGACTATTAAATAAAATATAAAACGCATATAGTGCACTATTAAGCGCATGCGTTGACAGCTGGTGTTCTCAACTAAACAGCAACATTCTCATTCTATCCGTATTGTTTTGGAGCCCGTCACAATGTGGTTTTATTACGTGGTAAAATGAAGGGTGAAGTTGTGTGTGGTACAACAAAGAATGTGCTTGACTTTAATAATACATCTTTCAAGAAGTGTTTGTCAAAGTTATTGTTTCGTCGTAAAAAAAAAAGAACTATCATGATATTTTATTGACTGTGGAATCTACGGAGGTTTTTGGATATCACACAGAATGTTCGAAAAAAATAACAGTTTTAAAACAAAAAGATAAGCAAGTATTTGAAGATTTTCGGCAAACTCTGATAATGATGATGAACTCTGATGATGAAGATGATTCTGATATGTGTGTTGATGAAAGTGACAGCTGCGATGAAACTGAAAGCAGCGATGAATCGGATATTGAATAAGCACATTTTTTGATTCGATTTTTAATTAAAATTACTCGCGGGCAAATTTTAATTGGCAACCTGGCAAAAATAGTTTCTCGCATTTTATAATTATACATAAAAATTAGATTTGGACTGTGTACGCTATGAACGTAGTGATCTTGCAGCCGGATCTTAGACTATTAGTTATGTAATATTTATATTGATTTTAAAGCTATTGACGTTGTCAGAGAAAGGTATTTTTCTTTTATGTCTAACCTCGAATCCTTTATAGCTTTACTTATAGATTTTTTTTGTCGCTAATTATAATTAGTAAGACATTTCTGTCTTCGTCTTTCGAATGCAAAATCATTAATGAAAGAAAGAGCAAACTCAGTGTTTGACAAAACAGCCACTAAACATTGTTTATAGTTAAGTAGAAATGCCGTTTAGTATTATTTTCATTCAATATTACTTTGAAATTGAAAAGTTTTATTAGAATCCTATAACATGAGTAAGTAAATAATGTTAATTATATGTATTTAATTAAATATATAAAACAACTAGTAGGAAAATCTCAAAAACTACAGTATAAGAAAATTATTTTCTATCGTGTTAATAAAACGTTCAGAATGATCTTATCGAGAAGATACGACATGAAACTTAGCAATTACTTATTTATACTAATTATTAATAACAATATGTATAGATGAATTAGCAATATGATTTCATCATAGACCCGACTAATTATTTTTTTATTATAAAACACCTTTATACAATAATGACCAACGATTTTTATATAAGTTTAAATGTAAAAAGTTAAACTATAAAACGCGTTTATCTGCACTTTTTAACAAAGTATAAAATGATTCTTAAGTATTTATATGATTATGAATATGAAAATTACGTAACGATACGTAAAATTACAAATATTATACGGGCTAACATCACGTTGCTTAAAAAAAAAGTTTTGAAAATATTTATTTATATTTAAATTAAACAAATTTGCATTAAATAACAGTTTATAAAGTTCTATTATAATATTAAATATATGAATAACTCACCTTAAACTTTAACTTATTATTCGATTATATTATCGACTGAGCCCACCAACAGCGATTTTACAATATATACGCTTGATATGATAAAATCAAAGTTACTTTCTCGATGTATTTTATCGTAACCCCCGTTAATTCGAGATAGCGAGAATATCGCTAGAATTTTAATAACAGATTAAGACAACGTTAAATACCTATAAATTAATTGAAATACCTATTGTACATAATCTGTGCACTATTGTTTTGCGTGTTGTTTAAAAGATGTTTAGGTATGTTGCGTAGATTTATGGTAAGATGTGATGGCCAATGAATCACCAATGATGACGATATGGCCATCGAGAATTGTGTTATGGTTGCTTATATTGAATTCATATCGAGTATTGAAGTCTCTCAACATGTTTATGAAAAGTTTCAGATATAACACACGTAGAGAACAATTATTGGTAGCTCAGCACAAAACTGCTATAAGTACACACACAAACACAAAAATGCACTCACACGCATGCACTCACAGATTCAATCCTAAGTTTTCCTCTTAATAGTTTTACTTTACTTACCGTCGTCTAATTAGTAATTGAATATATGTTTGTGTAATCCTATTTTGGTTTTTACCAACAAAAAAATCGTGTTAAAATAATAACCCTTAATAATAAATAGTGATTCCGATAGTGACTCCTGTTTTATTTCTCGTTTTGCGAGCGATGCATTTCTTTCGGGTATTGCCTTCTTCTTCTGTTTTAATGAAAAATCAAAAACTCTATACTAGAGACTCATTTTAAGCAATAACGCGTCGAGTATGTCGGCCTTCAAAGTCGGATTACATGAAATTGACATGACATGGAGTATGGACAGTCATTCAGACACTCCACGCATACAGGCGCAAGCCTACTTCAGTTCTACGCGCACTAATTATACATGTATAGCAAAGACTTTGATGTTCATAGCTTTATGTGAAAGATATTTGAATTAATTTTATTAATACATTCTGTTACAAGATCACCTTAGAATTCATAACTGGAGTTGAAAAATGATTTGTTTATATAATATTTTTGTTCATAATAGGTTGGCAGAATGGCAAATGGGCCACTTGATGCTAAGTCACTATGGCGTTATATTTAAATTTACCATTGAAACATTTGCTTAGTAAGGACAGCGAATAATGAGAAATCAACGTGTAATATAAGCAAAAGGTATTTGATAAACTTGATCGCACATTGATGATTATACAACGGTCTGTACACTTTTATAAAAAACTTTAGTGCCCGTCAATAAATATGGTACATCGACGAAGAGACAATTACACTGAATCTTTTAACTGTTTTAACAACTCCTAATAGATACCGGACTGTTAGTGTTTTGTGCGACAGAGATAACGCTCTACCATATCGAAATTAGTCGATTGTCTCTTTTCAAAGGTCGATGTGCAATATTTATTGACGGACACTATACCTGTTATTTATGCGACTTGTCGCTAAAGATTGTTACTAATAGTAATCAGTAGTAAGTAGTAATAACTCTAGTATGTGCGGTTTAAGTAATAACGATAATTTTACCGTTAATAACAGGATCTATTCGCGTCACAAAGGATATCAGCCCATTAACGTTTAGTAATTACTCATCCGTCTAATGTGAGACGCGTCGTGATAATACCGATTTTGATTACTATCTGTATTTGATAGATTAACAGTAAATTGTTGTTCAGATTATTGGGATACATCATTTATATTTTGATGTTTAATGTATTTTGTTGGATGCCTCGTTGGTCTAGTGGCTAGGTATAAGGCCACAGACCCGGAGGTCCTGGGTTCAATTCCCAGGTCGGGCCAATTAAAAGTTATTGGGTTTTTCTGTCAGAAAATTTTCAGTAGCAGCCCGAGTATGTAAATTGGATGTGTACACTCCCGTGGCTCGGAAAGCACGTAAAGCCGTTGGTCTGCGCCTGAACTCTTTCCGGTCGTGTCGGATTGCTCTCCCATCGGATTATGAGACCTAGGGAATAGAGAATGCACCTGTGTTTCCGCACACACTTGTGCACTATAATATGTCATGTGCAGTTGGCTAATCTCTCTTGAGATTGGCCGCTGTGACCGAAATCGGTCTGGAGGACATTATTATTATTATTATTATTTTGTAAAGTCAATAAATTCTTCCGGAGGCACAGTACTCGTTTTTATATTCAATTGCACAGCTATTTTTAACTTTGATTATTAATAAATTTAAAGCTTATGTCCATATAACTTAATAAATAACAAAGGATATGCATAAATTTTGACTTTAATTAAAAGGATGAAAAGAGTAACTATTGTGTTTCTTCCCGATTCTTCTCGGTAGAATCTAAATTCCAAACCGGAGGTAGTTTTATATTTAATTGAATATGGCAATTCAAAAGAGAGTGAAGGTGTTAGTTATCCTCATTTCCATGTTATATATAATATTATACTATTATGTAATTTTGTGTACCTGTGACAATGTGTAAAAAAAATCTATGATGATCAGCTTAGTAGTTAAGACGTTATAGAGTAATAAACAAACAATCGAACTCACTTTCGCATCTATAACATTAAGTAAATATGGAATATTCGCCTACAGATAATAATAGAATTCAGGCGAATCTATTATAAGAGAATAACTAATATTACTGAATGCTCTGTAATGTGTTCTTATTTTAACATTTAAATTATTTATTGAGAAAGATAATATTAGGTCCTTACATACGAAATTAGCGTTTTGTCGTACGGTCAGTACTTTGATCTGAAATATCTCCTCTTTGGTTAAGAATTCCAAATTCAAATTTATAAATTTATTTACTACATATTCATTCGGTTTTTTAGTAAAGAGATTAATTAACTACCTATGAGATGGCAAAAGATAACAACGGTGCATACTTTGATTAATTAAATATATTTTACAAAAAAAAAATGTCTTTATATAAAAACATAACTTAACTTAGCTTTTTTACCACCAATTACGTTCAAATTAACTCCCTTGCGTTCTCACGTTCGCTTCATCATTCTATTAATGTTTCAAAGAAGGAGGTAAAAAAAACTACAAATCTTTCAGTATTTTTTATTCAATATCTTAATTAAGTATGGCTCTTGTCAATCGTATGTTCATTCAATCACAATTTCGACTGAAACATAAATTACAAAATAAAATTATAGTACTTTTAACATGTGAACTCACTTTATATCTCTGTCATGATATGTTGAAAA
Source organism: Nymphalis polychloros (assembly GCA_905220585.2). NCBI lineage: Eukaryota > Metazoa > Arthropoda > Insecta > Lepidoptera > Nymphalidae > Nymphalis > Nymphalis polychloros. The sequence goes on from HG992251.1 coordinate 4,944,456, forward strand.
CGTTATAATTATTATAATCAATGTTACGTATGACGTTCTGACATGTCACGATCGATTTCTGCGGTGAGTTTCAAATTTGTTCCCACAATGTTTCGTAGGTAGAGCTAGAACTCTACGGGTAACTTAAACACAATAACTCTAATAAACTAAATTAAACGTGTTAACATAAATTTTGTACAACCTCATCATTTCTTATCCATTGAATCCTATTTTTTAAGTATTGTTATATCTCCAGATCATTTTAGCATAATGACACATATACCACTTTTGATCCTAATCGTGATCTTTTAAACTTTAAAAGTTGCCTCAATATCGGTTCTGTAGTTTTAGCGTGATTGCTCGAACAAATAGACAATAATTATACGATTCATAAGTCTTAATTCGCACTTAAAAAGGTATATTTAAAAAGTGTCATCATTGCTACGCGATCTTCTACATTAAATCTAGAAAATCTACTTATAGTATCCCTTGAATATAGTGCCTCACCTCTATCCCGACATGTAAAGCGATGTGCATATCTTCAGCGTGCTGCGATATGTAGAAATGTGCACGTCCATTACTATCTACATCCACTGTCATCCCAGAACATTTGGCACCAATATTCTTTCCAGATATAACATCACAATATCTGCCTTGCGGTAAACCTGTCTAAGTAACAGATTGATTAAATTATAATAATATATAATGAATTGAATTATTGTATATAATATACTAATTTCTTAGTTATATTCAGTGATAATATAATTCAATTGAGTTATTGTTAAGAAATATACCTTCAAAAAGTTTTTATGTCCTAAAACTAATGAAATAATTCGGTAGATTGTATTTATGAAGTATATCCGAAATTTCAGTTGGGTTATTGGATTGGGTGGAACTGATTTAGAATTCAATTGCAAGAGATAATTAGTTAGATTACAAATTATCAATGAACCCACGTGACCTAGTTAATTGCACCGAACACGGGTTATGAGTTTAATTCAAAATTAACTAGGAAACTAGCGCTAAAGACTTCGATTCGCATAGAAACATCGTGGTCGCAAAATCTTCTCAACAGAAACAAAGGCCTTTGCAACAGAGCGGGACATAATACAATGGACTTAAGGTCCCTTTGCTTTTACTCCTGCATTTGATCCATTTATTGACAGTGTAAGTATATTTACCGTCCCTTACATCGTAATGTGCGACCAACCTTGGAAATTAACCAAGTAAATATTGTCTTCATATATAGGGTTTTCCATTAAGGGCGCTTGATCGTGCAGAACTTCCATCGTAGCGTGTGCTGTGTAGCACGTAGCGCCGTCCTGTTGAAACCACATGTTGTCCAGATCCATATTCTCGATTTCAGGCCAAAAGAAGTTGGTTATCATCGACCGGTATCGCTCACCATTGACGGTGACGGCCACACCATTATTGTTTTCGAAAAAATACGGACCAATCACGCCTCCGGCCCAAAATCCGCACCAAACAGTCACTTTCTGCGGGTGCATTGCCACTTGGTGAACCTCGTGTGGATTGGTCTCGTCCCAAATACGGCAATTTTGCTTGTTGACATAGCCATTCATCCAAAAATGCGCCTCGTCGCTGAAGATGATTTTTTTGCCAAAATCGGCGTCAACTTCCAACTGCTCTAATGCCCAGTCAGCGAACACACAGCGCTGTCTATGGTCATTAACCTTGAGCTCTTGGGTCAGCTGGATCTTGTACGGGTGCAGGCTCAAGTCACAACGCAAAATTCGCCAAGTTGTCGTCTGCGAAAGGCCGAGTTCCTGTGCGCGACGCGGAATTGACTGCCGCGGGTTTTCGAGGACACTGTCGCGCACAGCGGCGATATTCTCGGCAGATCTCGCGTTACGTTGACGCACGGGAACCGGCTGATTGTTAACTGACCCGGTTGACTCGAATTTGTCCACCAATCGAAGGATAGTCGACTCGGCAGGACGATCATCGCGACCGTAAAACGGGCGAAGTGCGCGGAACGTTGCTCGAACTGAAGACCCATTTTCATAAAACAATTTTATGATTTGCACGTGCTGCTCGACACTGTAACCTGCCACGGTGATTTGGGAGGACGGAATGAATATAACACACTGCATTTGACAGCTGTCACTCAAACAACATGGCCGCAATCAGCTGTCAAAGTTCAAGCGTCCCTATTGGAAAACCCCATATATACACATACACTACCTTCCCTTACCAAACAACGTCTTAACAGAGAACATTTTTACCACCAATTACGTTCAAATTAACTCCCTTGCGTTCTTACGATCGCTTCATCATTCTATTACTCTTTGTTATCTACTTGTTCAGACATCTCCAATACTGACCAAATATTATTTCCAAACTACTCATATCATTAATTACAAATCATTTTTGTACAACTCACCTGTAAGTTCTGATTCAATTCAACGTTATCTCCATTAAATACAATAAAACCAAGTCTACCTCTGCCGAAAGCAATTTGTTTGTTTCCATTATCCCACCAATATCCAACGTTGGTATTACCTACTGCGTTCCTAAAGGATACCATATTGTATATTTGGCGCCAACGGTGCTCACATACCCAACCGTTACCACACGTATCATCCTGTTTACAGTAATAATGAAATTTTAAAATAAAAAAAGCATAATATTGTGCAGTAAACTACCACAGTCGTATTTATTTCATGCATGTCTTCCACATGTTAGTTGAAAAGAAATATTAAAGAATATGCCGTGCAAAAATGTTTCCAAACTTCTCTTAATTTTCATCAACCTATGCTCAAAAATTAATAAAGGAACGACGAAAATTCCAACTTCAAAGTGATACTATACAAGAAAATATTCTTAATTGGATTTTTAAGACTGCAAGAAAATTTCATAAAAAGTTTTATTCAATATGCAATAACTTTAAGAAAAGTTGCGAAAAACTTTTTTAATTCTCTGGAACTTGAGAAAATTCACTTTTTATAGCTATTTTTTAATCTATATTTTAAGTTATCTAAACAAAAGTAAATCGTTTTAATAGCGAAAGACAGCCATAAAAATATTATGTAGGATACGAAATCTCAAAAAACGATAAGCAAATCTGTATAGTTAAATTTGCTATAATGCAAGGTATTGTGACTGTCTCGTTGGTCTAGTAGCTACATATAAGGCCACAGACACGGTGGTCCTGGGTTCAATTCCTAGGTTGAGTCAATAAAATGATTGAGATGATATTGAGATTTTCTGTCGAAAATTCTCAGTAGCTGCCCGGAGTCTGAAAGTTGGAAGTGTGTACACTCCCGTGCCTCGGAAAGCACGTAAAGCCGTTAGTCCTGCGCCTGAACTCTATCCGATCGTGTCGGATTGCCTTCCCATCGGGTTATGAGAGTAAGGGGATAGAGGGTGCACCTGTGTTTGTGCACACACTTGTGCACTATAGTATGTCCTGCGCAGTTGGCTAATCTCTCTCAAGATTGTCCGCCGTGGCCGAAGTCGGTCTGGAGGACTATTATAGCAAGGTATGCTATAATAGTCCTCCAGAAATATATATATCAAAAAACTTACGTCATTAATACTTGGTGAGATAATATTTTCACTTTCATCAGATGGCGGGCCTTGTTCAGTATTATCAAAGAAGAAACTACTCATGACCCGAGGCTTGCCGTATGGATGTGCCAATAGAAACGCTATAGCTGCCTACAGAAATATAAAAAGGTACAATTTACTAACATTAACGTAAGCGTGACTTATTGAATTACCTGAAAGTCGTCGACGTATTAAAAGATAATATGTTTGAAATTTAATCAAATATTTATTGTTATAAATATATGAAAAGAAAAATCAAAGCTAAGTATGAGATTAATAAAAAGCAAACAAGAATGAGTAAATAATAAAACAATAAATTAGTTTTTGACAAAATTGAGAATTCCATCAAAAAAACATCAGAGCGTAGGAATTCCGACTATTCTTCATAACATGTAAATAAGCCTTTATTATTTTTTATCAATTCCCATGTCTTATGTTATGTATGGTCTTATGAAGTCCTCCTTTATAAATTAGAATACTTTTGTCTAGTTGTGATATATTTTCGAAACATTGCCATAGAATATTATCAAGAATCGAAATTCGCTTCGAATTCTGATATTTCTTTGAAAAAGGGCACTAGAATAAGCAATTTTAATCTACATTGTTACAAAAAATAGCTCTCGCATATTTAGATAAATTGGATTCGGTGTCAGTTTTATGTTGAACAGTTCAATAATATTTTATAGCAGAAATTTGCATATAGTTTCAACTTTCATCAGAGACAAAAAAAAACCAGTCTGGAAATAGAATTTGTTAACCTGAATAATTCTATTAAGTTACTTAAAATTTGTTACTTTCTTGAAAGCATGTGTACATTCCGGAACAAATAAAATTAGGAAACGTATACATTAAAAAAAAAGCTGAACCAAACCAAATATATCGAATGAAATTATACAACATGTGTACCAGCCCGCATTGGAGCAGTGTGACGGAATAAGCTTAAAACCTTCTTTAAGAGGAGAGAAGACCTTTTCTTCTGTAGTTTATTAACAGACTATTTATTGATTACCTTATAAGCTTTAGATTCCTTAAATGTCAATACATCACTGCTCCTCTGAGTATCATGGTTGTCAACAAAAGTTAAAGCTGATTCACGAGGTAATAGGTTCCAATGTTCTCCCCAATTTATTAGCCATTTCATTGCATTTTTACCGCGAAATACATTCGTAAGTTCCAATCCAACCTTAAATAGGAGTATAAAATTAAAAAAATATATAAATGAGGTGATAGCATTGACGACAGGAGCAAATTCGGATATACAGAGTTATTTGTAACGACCCAGCAACCTCGCAGGACTAGATAACTAACACCATAAGCAACAACTTTTGTTCTACGACTTTTTATAATTTGTTACATATAATTTTCATACAAAAATAAGTATTAATTTAGTTTCCCGCTTGAAAGTTTATAAATCTACGCGCATCGCAAAGATCGACTCGTCGCGTCGTCCTTTCGTTTATGAATGAAATGTAGATCTACAAATGTCACGACAGTACGACAAAAATTTGTAAAATCATTTTTTTTTTCATGTATTGAGTTATGTCCGAAGTCGTAGAACAAAAGTTGTTGCTTATGGTGTTAGCTATCTAGCCCTGCGAGGTTGCTGGTTTGTTACAAATAACCCTGTATATTCCATAATTATTTATTTAGAATTGTGTATGTGGATAAAAAATATATTAAAAAATTAAAACAAAGACACAACTCCAGGAATATGCCACTGTGTTGCTGAAGGTAAAAATGCCTTGACCTCTTTCCGAGAGAATCCACCACGAAGTTCAAATTAAAATAAACCTGTCTAAAAAAACAGAACACACGAAAAAGATATGACAACATTACTAGAAATTCATTTATTCATTTTATTTTATATCACCTTCGACAATAAAGTCTGTTTAAAACATTTTAAGCAGTCATACATACATACATCAATGCACTTATGACTACGGCATATAATATACGGCAAATAAAATATTATGTTCTTTGTGCCTGTAATTAAGCTGACCTGATTCTAGCCCTTCAAAACGGTACAAAACTATACAAAGTATTTTACTGCCAAGCAACAACACCTTATATTGTTGTTTGGCAGTAAAATACCCGGTGCCTTATCACTGATCAAATTCATATTTATTTAAATAAAAGACGATAACATAATTAAATTTAAAAATAACTTTAATTTGTTAACATACATTACAAATAAGGCGACCTTTGGACTTGTTAAATCCGTTTTATTTATATATGTTTTGTATCAGCGAGGTAATCTCTTAAATACCTACTACAAATCGGTGTGGTGATACAAATATCATGAACAGTTAATTTCAGAATAAATTGACATAGAATGGAAATTGAAATCTAAATATCACACATATCAGATAAAAAAAAATCTATATACAGAATAATTGAACAATAACATATATATATATATATATATATATATATATATATATATATATATATATAGCACACACATGCGTGCATTCACACATGTATTATCAGTATCTTACGATAATAAATCGTAGTTGTACGAAGTTAAATTAGATTTGAGAAATACGCTTACAAGTTCATTGTTTTCAAGCCAAACTTGTACGCTAATGTTAACACATAATTATTTGCATTATTCGTACCAACAAACTAAATAATTATAATGTAAATGTTAAATACAATTTATAATATTACCTAATTTTGTATAAAATTGTACATCCGTTATTATTTTTAACACTTAACGTACATTTATCATTTATGATAATTTTCGTTTAGTGATGTAATTCGGAATTTACGGATATTACAAACTAATTTAATGAATAGTACTTGCAAGTAAAAACAATTTCAAATAAATTTGTGAATGTCGAAATCATATTCAATGTATCTAATTGTCATCAGAATCGCCGTTTAATAAAACGATCTCATTCTTATTTTAAATTGCTTCTAATTCATCTCATGTTTAGTGGTGAGAAAAACAATTCGAGAAAAATTGCTTGACCTGCCGTAGCGTAGCGTGATGGAATAAGCCTCAAAACTTTTCCTTAAGAGGTGAGAAGGCCTTTGTATATCATATTTACGATTTGGTTACTTTACTTTTGTTATATATAAACTTCTTACCCTGAATTCAGTGACGTCACCGAAAGGCGTATACTCCTCGGGATGAATTGGTTCTCCACTGTTGTAAATCACCTCTTGATAAATATAGGGTCGTGTTCTCGGAGCAAATCCATATTCCGGATTCAAATCATTAAGCTGCTTATAGATCTCTTTTAGATCGTTCGGCCACATGTGCTTGGCCGCGTCAATTCTAAAGAAATTATTGACTAAAATGTAATTTGAGGCGCATAATTTTAGTATAATGGTCGTTATTGAATGAAATGAATAGTACTTTTCACTATCAAATTTATGCAATATTTTTTAGGCCATGATTATTATAAAAAGTAATAACTCAAAACATTTTAATATCAAGTGTATTTTGGAATAGATGACATGAATGTTGATTTAAAACAACCTAATCTTGAAATTCTTATCCACAAAACGTAATATATTCATCATATTGCTTCAAAAAAATTAAATCTCCTTTATCATTTCCCCAGTATCTATTTGCAAATAGTAACTAAAAGAAACTAACTTCAAAATTCAGTAGCGTTAGAGTTCATATTACAAAGTATAGAGATTACAGAGAGATGACGACGAGAGCGCCAGATGAACTACCGCGTGGCGTAATTTCCAATAGTATTAACTAGATGGCGTTGTTCATTACACCCTATTTTCTGAATCGCGCTGGCCAGATTTTCGCGCGAATAGTGACTACCGCGGCGCTGAGCCGATGTAAGCATACTTACCTGGCGTAGGGGACACCGTGATCATGAAGGCGGTTCCCCCAGAGCGAGGCCTATCCATTGCACTGCGGATGGGTTGACCTCTGCGATTATCCCTAATGCGGATAACTCGGACGCGTAATTTTTGGTAGTGGGGACTGCGTACGCGCCGTCCCCCTGTAAAACTCTTACAACACCTATGATATTTTTCATAGAGTTAATCAAGTCGCTAATGATGCTTGTATTACTCCGATTTTTATTGATAAAAATCATGGCAAATATTTCTTTATTGTATTGTATACAAATGACAGTTTTAATTGTACAACATAAAAGTATAACTCAAAATAAACAAAGTTGTAACCAATATACCTAATAACACAACACTACACTTAACTTAAAACAATGATGCTTATAGATATACCTTATGTAAAATAACCACTAAAACTACTACTCTACTATGTAGGTATACTAAAATAATGATACATATTAAGTACCAGTAAATATCGTTATCGTTAAGTACACATATTTTATTCAATATTAGATTTTTACATAAGACAATATTTATTTAATATTAAATTACCTAATTTACACATTTATCTATAAACATAATCATAAATAAATGCACTCCTTATATACTATACCTATCTAAATAAAAAATAAATCGGAACGGCACACCAATTTAAGCACATCAGATAAATCTAATGTGTCAGCTTCTTTATATCACAAATATCGATATGTACTTGTATATATATTATATACTGATATTATTAGGTTATTGTAACATTAATCGTATTATGTACGCCTATTCGATTTAATTTTTTTACTAATTGTTTTGTAATTTTCTCTGTAAGTGATTTAAATGTAAATCTTTTGAGAAAATAAATGTCTCTAACCGTAAAAGTATATTACTAGTCGTAGATTGTTGTAGTTAAAAATTTTAACTACAACAATCTACGGCATCTATAATTTATTTAAGCGAGATAATATGCAATTGATTATTATTTTGCAAATCATTAAGATGTCTACAAAAAATAATTATTCTCCGCCTAATCTAAACGAAAATCCAAGTATTTATACTTACTTCAGAAAAAGGAAACATTTGCTAAGTGAAAATGCACCGAATTTTATTTTATTAACATATATGATCTTCGTATGTTCATAATTCATATATTGAGACTAGATAACTTCAATTAAGTCTAGTTGTCTTAGTGGTACACTATTAGCCCGAATAATCGACAAAATAACGTATAAATTACTGTGAGAGCAAAAACAGGTTCTTCATTATTGCTTAGTATTTTTTTTTATACAAACACGAGTCGAATTTTCATCATATATTGTTTTAACAAAAGTACATAACATCTCTAGAGTTTTTTTAAAGTATTTTTTTTATACTACCTTAGACCAGCAACACCATATTTGATGAGTTTATTGAAGTAACGGACTATTTTCTTTCGTACATATTCTTCAGTTTGATTCAAATCCTTTAATCCCACCAACTCACAATTTCGTACCTGAATATATAATAATTATATTATTGTTGAATTAATGTATGCACGAATATTATAATGAAAAATTTATTCCAAAGTTTTTTGGACTATGTGATCATTTTAATAAATAGATTTGGCAGTTTCTTAATAAGTATCGACTTTAATTAATATTAATAAAATTATACAAACCTCATTGGCATCATAGTAATTGTTGAGCTCGCAATGCGGAAAGTGAAAATGTTTTTCGATGTATGGGACTGCTGTATAATTATAGGTATTGAAGTCAGCCGTGCTCCCGCCAGTGCCCTTATTATCTTTGGAATCGCCCGTCATATGATTAACGACAACATCAGCGTAGATTCTAAAAACAAATTTTAAAAACCTCTATACATTTATATGTACCATTATGTATATGTAGGTACTATTAAATTTGGAGCCATTTTTATGCCTAACTGAAATAACTACATAACCGACATACAAAAACGTACCTGAATGTGCAGCGCGTTTCAGAGGTTATAGTATATAACAATATCATTATATAAGTAGCTGCGCTTCGCAATTTCACCCACTTTGATTTAACAAGCATGAATATCTTGTTAAAAATATATACATTATAAAACGACGTTTTGTAACAAACTTTGAAAAATATCAAATAAACTAATGTAATAATCAAGTTATCCGATAGATGTTCAAAACTAGATCAAACCGAAACTTAAAAAAAAATCACATAAATTGCAAAGTCATACCAACCAGCCCTAACATTATTTTGTTATCTGCACCTATCGCTATAACAATTATCTTCATGACTGTACATAATAGTCTGTTTAACATGCAAATGACGCGGTCACAATGTCTATAGAACTCAAATACATATCAAAGGCACACAATTGACGTTTCATTTGCTAAGTCTGAGTACTACATATTCATATTATCAAATACATTCTGGCTAAGCGTATATCATTAAACACTAGTGGCAACACTGGTACCAGAATCAGGGTTTATCACCGTTTAGCTTTGTCGCATAAACATAAAGACAGTTGCATAACTGTTCTGTACTCAACTCAGGTGAGTTGATAGAATTATTTATTTGAGAAGTATTTTTTTTTTTTTTTTTTTATTGTATAGGTTGGCGGACGAGCATATGGGCCACCTGATGGTAAGTGGTCACCAACGCCCATAGACAATGGCATTGTAAGAAATGTTAACCATCACTTACATTGCCAATGCGCCACCAACCTTGGGAACTAAGATGTTATGTCCCTTGTGCCTGTAATTACACTGGCTCACTCACCCTTCAAACCGGAACACAACAATACAAAGTACTGCTGTTTTGCGGTAGAATATCTGATGAGTGGGTGGTACCTACCCAGACGAGCTTGCACAAAGCTCTACCACCAAGTAGCTCTACCACCAAGTAGCTCTACCACCAAGTAAGGATTTTTAAAGAAAATTAATATGTGCTTGAATGTTTATTTAGAACATATCTACACTCTCATATAGGTACATTCGAATACATTCGAATTACAACATACAAATCAAAAGATATAGAGTGATTATCGTATAATGCTCCAATTAACGGCCATTAATACATTCCATTATCATGTTTCGTTGTTTGTTTGGTTTTATAAAGATAAAACAAAAAGTAAATTTAAAATGTTTTGAAAAATATTAATAATGTTAAAGAAGACAAGTTAGTTATTTCTACTTAAAAAAAATATAATACCTAAAAGTAATTTTAAACGAAATATCGAACTACATAATATATGCAACTATCAAAAAACGGTTGCTTCGTATACGGTCAGATTTATTAAATGGTGTTTAAAAATAATTTAACGTAACATAAGCATGAAGCGATAGTACGACCAGCATTGGGACCTTACCCACTGCTGGTGGTGGCTGGCTTACCATGGCTTCATATCATTTGAGGAGAACGTTTAAACTTTAGTCAAACAAGTTACTCTAATGCGGCTTGATACATATGTAGTAGATTTTCATTCGATATAATTATGCAGGAGTCCTCAGGACATTTTCACTCACCGTCAAACACCAGAAGATTTATAACCACATAAGAATGTTGTGGTGCTTGCTTTTGCTTAAGTTTATCATCATTGAGGTGGGCTCCAGCGCGAAATGCAATCTATGTATCTTGTGTATTATATATTGAAAGTGGGCTTGGTGATATATGCTTGGGCGGTTGGCGACTACTTAGCAAAGAGTGCGTGGAATGCTTAACGCAACTAGATAGGGCCTTAGAAATCAGGGTAAACTTTTATTATGGAGTCTTGCGAAATAATTACACATTTAATTAAACGATAATGACTGATGTCAATGCAATACCACGTAATACTTTAATGAATTAATTAATCAATTTCTATTATATCCTTATTTAAATAATTATGAATTTTGTTGCTAGCTGTTTTTTTTTTTACTTGGCACTGATAAAGTATCAATTCAAGTTGATTATTTATATAAGTATATAAATATGATTGATGAAAAAGATTTTATTGAGTTTCTTGCCAGTTATTTTTAGTCTGTAGAATCAAAGTACCGATCCAGTCGTAAGTTTACTTTTAACTGTAAAATACTAATCCATTATTAGGAATATTTCTTGTCTAATATCTAGTCAATGAAAGTAGTAATTGTCTATCGAATCTTATATGAAACCGTATGGCGTCTTTTCATATATTATTATTTATTCATTAAATTACGTAAAATTATAATTTTGTTTAATTTAAAATAAATTTAATCTAATGTCCGAATACCTGGTGAGACGTTGCTGTCTGGATATATATCACACAAATTTCACCGCGATAATACATTTGTACTTATGTATGTATTCTGATTTAAAGGGTGAGTGAGCAAGTGTCTATACAGAGACAGTACTGAACGTTAATTGATTGCCTCGTTGGTGTAGCGCGTTTTACGATGGAACTGAGTTCAATCCTGGATTACTATTCGGGTTAATAAAGTTATGAAGTTCTTCTGTCAAGAAATTTACTTCGCCAATATGCCACCAATCTTGAAGGGTAAGAAGTTATGTCCCTTGTAATTAAACCGGCTCCAATACCCTTCGAACTGTAACACAATACTAAGTACATAGTGCCTCTTAGTGATACAATATGTGAAAACTAGGTGCTATCAACCCAATGTTACTGTTACGCGTACTGTTACTGTGTTTAAATCCTTATTTTGTTTTCAAATTAGTAATTTTAGTGTATCGATTATTTCTTACCGTACACCGACACTGTTACATCTCTTAGTCATAGCCAAGAAGTCATTTTGGTCACCGGATCTCGTTATCAGCTTGTAGGACATTACTTGGTAGCGTTCGTACCAAGGTCTTTGACCATCCTTATGTATTATCAGGTTTTCGGAAGGAGGGGATATCTATGAAGCAAAATTGATAAAACAAACAATATATTATGTAGTATATAAATATTGATATATGTAAAAACTGCCTCGTTGGTCTAGTGGCTAGATATTAGTCTGCAGATCCGGTGGTCCTGGGTTCAATTCCCAGGTCGGGCCAATAAATAGTTATTGGGTTTTTCTGTCAGAAAATTCTCAGTAGCAGCCCGAAGTCTGGAAGGTGGAAGTGTGTACACTCCCGTGCCTCGGAAAGCACGTTAAGCTGTTGGTACTGCGCCTGAACTCTTTCCGATCGTGTCGGATTGCCGTCCCAACGGATTATGAGAGCTAAGGAAAAGAGAGTGCACCTGTGTTTGCGCACACACTTGTGCACTATAATATCTCCTTCGCAGTTGGCTAATCTCTCTTGAGATTGGCCGCCGTGGCCGAAATCGGTCTGGAGGACCTTATTATATGTAAAAAAGTGATACAAATAATGAAATTCTTATGTAAGAAAACTTGAGGTAGGTTACGTTATATAGTTACAAAATCATATTTAGATAACGTTATCAAAATACTCAACTATAAATCAAATCGATTACGTCATAATATACGGTTATAAACAATAGCTTTGTCGTGGGGAATAATATCCAAGATAAGAAATTGTGACTTAAATTCACTAATCTAAATGGATTGGAAACATCTTTAATATGCAATAAACTAAATCAAAATGGCCGATATATATTAATCAGTAATTGTCATGAAATATAAGCATTGTTACCTGCACACCACCGAAGCCATTAGGTGCAAGAAATCGCTCGCATTCATCAGCGATGTCACGCCATTTCCATTCAAATAGATGTACAATTGTCGATCTGTTCGGTAACATGTTTATATCATAACTATGCACTCCACTAATTAAAAGGAATACTAGAATAAAACACGCCATTCTTTAAGTTTATATATTATGAAGAGCACTTGTATAGATACGTTAGTGGAAGTTCAATGACAGTCTTATAATAATTATTATAAATTTAATATTGGTATGTGATTCAGTATTACCAGTTCTTAATTAAATTTTAGGCTCATTTTAATTGTAATCGCGTTTTTACAGTAACACGTATAATTATTAACTTGTTTGGAACGAATGCTCCATGCATTCAGGGTTCCGTTGTTATTTTTGTTAAACTTGAATAGCAAATCTGCCCGTTCCGATTTCTTACGAGTAAAATAAGGATTAAAATTTGCATGATTCTAGCTTCAAAGAACAAAGACGTTCATACAAAGTTACCCCTGCTATTTCCTTCCCCCTTAAGTTGATTTTTTTTCAAAAAATACTTTCTTAGCAGATGCTTATATTATAAAGTCAACTCAAGTTTTCTAATTTCAGCTTTCTGGGCTCCAAAGATTTTTCTGTGTTATGAGTCAGTCTTTTTATGTATACACAGCAAGAGAAATGAAATCAAACTTGAAAACGGTCGGTATCTGATTGGATTTTCCTGGACGTTACGGACAATCTATACAATTCGAGTTCTTTGTAAACTCATTATTACAATCCCAACTGATTTCCTTGTTGTGATAAGAATCATTTTCCGGCAGCAATGGAAAGATTTTAATTTCAGACAATGTTAACTCAAAATATTTTATTAAAATAAATGCGTTATTATTAAATACGGAACCTTAACTTTTCTAGTTTGTTTATGTAAACATGCATGAAATTGGTCAGTTAATTAAAAAACATGTTTTCGTTTATTTTATTTTCATAGACCAAATAAAACAAATAAGGTAATTTGTTTGAAAAATTCGTAACTCTCCGTATGATTTTTTTCAAGTCCAGATTGGGCAGACGTGCATGACTCTCAACTGATGGAAAATTACTACCAACGCACATCTATGCATTGTGTATGTCACTAAAACGTACACATCAATACAATAGCCGTCAAAAAAATATATTTATAGTAAGTAAACTATGAATATTCTAATCATTTTTTATTTACATAGGTCATGAAATAAACAAGGCATAATACAGATAAAAAAATCATTTGTAACACGTGAAGATGAAATTTTATCGATACAGATACTAAATATTATTTTATCTGTTACACATATATTTGTTATGAAAAAAAAAAAAACGAATACATTTATTTAAATATTTATTCAATCGAATAATTCATTACATTTAATGTAAGCACTTACTTAATCTATGACTGAGAGTAAAATATATCATTATATTGTCTTATATACTTAGAATAAAAAGTTGGATACAATTTAAATGAACCCAAAGAGAGACGGGATCGTCAGCGTATAAGATATCAAACTAACCGTCATAGTACTGCCTAATGTATAGCTTATTCCAATCGATGAAGGAGTAAAGTTAAAAAAGCTTAGATTTACGTATTCCATGCGATTTGCTAATAGCTCTGCTATATTATGCACTACAAACAGTTGATTAATACATCTTTATTGATAATACAACGCTATTCCACACTCATATTCACTTAAAATTTACTTCCCAAGCTCCATTACCAATTTAATTCAAAGCGTCTACTATTTGCGAATCCATAGCTCTGCTAAAAAATCGCGTCAATTCAATATCGTAGTTGTTCAATTGACTTAACCCTTCTGGTTGGAATAGGCTATAAGTAGGCGGAGCGTCACGGTAGCATGCGCAAGCGATCCCGTTAAGACGGGAAGGGTATCGCTGGTTTTTTAGTGGGTATTCCGATGACCGGGGCGCACTCGGCGCCCTGGACATACGGCGAGCCCCACATACCCCCCCCATTGTTCCCGTGGGGGAAACGCGTAATGCGTTTATCCAAAAAAAGGCTTTAAGTAGGTATAACACTGGCTTGTTAAAACACGAAATAAAAAAAAAACCCGGCTGGCTGTTCGTTATTACGTCAGAGAGAGCAGCAGAGTCATTCTTCGGATCACTTTGTATCTCTTGTGGTATTGAAAACCGACTTACGTTGATACGCGATTTTGATGCGTGTATCCATTAAATGTTATTATTATCACAGTTCAAAATTGCATATCACTGTCTCACATTTCACGACCAAGTTATGCTGTGAGTTCCTATAGAGTAGACATGCGATAAAATTTTAAAGTTATCAGACATTTATTTGAAATAAAGTTATATAATTTAGAATAATGAATTGCACCTACTCCCGCAGAGCCGATAATATAAACTAAAATTATGCAGACCTTATAACGATAAAAATAATTAAAAAGCTTTAACGTAAAATAGTTGAATTGATATGAATATCGCCTTATAATATTATATATTCATAGCAAAAATATTTTATATAGACAATAATAAAAAAATATAAACATAATATGCTGCCAGAAGAAAGTAACAAAGAGTTTTTATATTTAACCATAAATATACTATAGATTAAAAATAATAGTCATTATAATGTTACTAAGATCATCTTAATTTCTTCTGTCATTGTGTTCAAACTATTTTAAAAAAGTTATTCATTTGATATGTTATTGGTTAATTGTAAGGGCTCTCAGTTCACAATAAATAACAATGAATATTATTTTTAATATAACTTGTGATTATAATTCATCTCGTGCTTATCGGTGAAGGAAAACATCGTGAGGAAACCTGCATGTGTCAAATTTCGCTGAAATTCTGTCACATGTGTATTCCACTAACCCGCATTGGAGCAACGTGGCGGAATAAGCTCCAAACCTTCTCCTCAAAAAGAGGAGAAGAGGCCTTAGCCCAGCTGTGGGACATTCACAGGCTGTTACTGTATTATTCTATCGTTTTATTGTAAACCGAATGTTTCGTTCCCAAATTTCTAACTCTTTAATAGATTTATTATACAAAGAACAAAGGCTTCTTACAATTTACCGATAACATATAAATTTATCAAGATATACAATAAATGTACATATTTCTAATTTAAAAAAAATAAAATTATATAAGTACAAGACAATTTTTACAAACTATTTATGTAATTGAACGAACAAGTACATTTGGACAATATGAAGTATTTTAACATATTTATTGGTTATTTACATACAATTGAAATTGATTTTATAGTTTAGCTGACATACAAACGGATCCCAATACATTATGACATACTAAAAATGACAATATATAAAACTTAAATCATACACGTTTATATAAATTTATTTTGAGATTTCCATCAAATTTTATTTAACAA
Source organism: Nymphalis polychloros (assembly GCA_905220585.2). NCBI lineage: Eukaryota > Metazoa > Arthropoda > Insecta > Lepidoptera > Nymphalidae > Nymphalis > Nymphalis polychloros. The sequence goes on from HG992251.1 coordinate 4,960,815, forward strand.
TAAAATAAAGGCTATATATTTATATATATTAGATATTATAAATACATTCGTTAAAATATTAAGTAAATATTTAATATTTTAAAATAAAAATTGACTTTTGTAGAAACATTTCCTATAACATAATAGTAAATAGTTATGACTACTAAGTACCAGTTTTTTTTTTTTAATAATACATGAACACTTTATAAATATCATCCTTCTTGCTTAGATTATAAGGTCTATAATGTAATATTAGAACTCAAAACATTTAAGACTTTATAAATACACGTGTAACTAATTGATTTTAGAACGCTCTTTCTTACGTAGTTGCATCAATTTCTTTACTGTTAAAACTGGTTTGGAAGAACAAGAACAAAAAATGTTAATATTATTTTTGACGTGATAACGTCTTATAAATTAATGAACGCCGGCTGCACGCATGAAAAAGCATCCGCCTGCGCCGAGGGTGAAAGCGAGACCGCGGAAAAAGCGATAGAGAGGCACGATCGGCTTAAGCGTTCGGCTTGTGACGCATCTATCTCTCTTCCACGAGTATTCATCAATGTTTTCTTATGACATTATCACGTAAAATTATCGTCCGTAAAACGACTTTACAGACAACAATTAGTTTTTTCAATATAGATTTAACGTCAACACAATTTAATTGTATACAATATTCATTTCAAACAATGGTATCAATATCATAATTACACGTGTATTTAATAATATAAGGAAGACTTCCATCCCGGGATAATTAATGTCATCTCTTTCTTTACTACTAAAACTGATGAGGAAGGAAAAGAACAAATAATGTTACTACTATTTTTTCACATTTGTGACGACATTAAGACAATTTTGGGTACATTAAACATTGGTCCTGAATCTGTTATACACAATATAATTAGACAGGACTGAAACATTTGCTATCCTTTTTTTACTTAAACCATGAGAATGAGAAAGAAAATCGGAACTATATAATCTGCCAGATATACAATTCAGTTGAATTGTGTACCACAGAACCGACCACTATACTTAATGTTCTTATACTCTATATCTCTTAATTATTTTTACTACGAATTGACGTATAAATATTGACTTTCTTTATCGAATTTTAACAAATTTCAAGGCGAAACGAAAAAAGATCTTACCGAACGATAACTAGTTTTATTTGAAGAACTTATACCAAAAAAGATTCAGACGGTAAGAATTTTTGTCATTCAAAATTTTGTTGAAATTATTTCTTCAGTCTTCATTTTATTCTTATAATAAATTTTACAATTTATTTCTATCAGAAACGCGCCACAGTATAAGAAATAATATTTCAAGTTATAAAATACATATAAATTAATAACGTCGGCTATCTCATCATTCGATAGTGGCAACACTATAGCTTTATTTTCGGGTTAAAACCACGATCTTATACACAGGTCTATCAACAACAGTAGTGGGGGTACGTCAGCTTAATGGTTGCGCTGTTCTGTTCAATTTACGGCCGCCAGAGGCATGCCGACAGATGGATGTGCTGTGCAACGAAGACAGAATAGCATTCTATCTCTTTTCTTTCACACGTAACGCATGCGTACCGCGTGTCACTCAACCGGCAAGTCACCCTACCCATCGATAGCAACGACGTACAGCGGCGTTGACGCGAAATAAAAGTTATCACACGATCGTACCAATCTCTCACCACTGAAATTGGGCTCCGTTGCTAGACCTGTATATAAGACCGTGGTTAAAACGATAGAAAAAGCACACACAAAGTGACTTATGGAAACAGAGGAATTGAAATGACTAATCGTGAACACCAGTTTAATACATCTTATAGTCATGATGATGATTGTGAGTTTAAACACTGGCAAGCACCACTGTATTTCTTATTTCATGTGCTCCAAAAATACATTTACAACATGACGACATTCAAATTTAATTATTTCCAATATATAAATTCCTGATAGTATAAAATAAGATCGGACTGTGAAAGTCCATTGTTTCCCATTCGATTTATTTATTTATATACAATTATTATATAATGGTAAGACAGACATTCTTCTGCCAACTTAATAAGATCAGTTCGTTTTCATATGGATATATATGTATTTAACAATATGTATAATTGACATTTTCTTGACATACTGACGTCATTTTGTTTCTTGTATTAATATCAGAAACTATAAATTGTATTTATAAAAAATACTTAAAGAAATAAATAATACGTTAAAGTTGAAACACTATATTTTGTAATAGTAAAATTTTCGTATGTATCGCATTATTTTCTTTTCTTAATATCAAAAACTGTATAAATACTTATTTAAATTAAGTCTTATTTCTTAACCGATAAAGTTGAAATTTCGATGTATATGCACGTGTAAAATGCCTTAATATGGTGCATATGTCAGAGTGGTCAACTCAAAGTTTGTTTAGACGGTTTTATTTTCAATCATATTATATCAATATGAAAAATGATTGTAATTTATTTCAAAGATATATATCGCATTAAATGCATAAGCAATGAAATGCATATAAATTGCATTGACCGTTACTGACAATAAAACTTAAATTGTCATTGTAGCCCGTAATTTTCATGCATGTATATAGTCCTATTCCAATCTAAGGAGTATAGACAATCAAACCCCAGATTAGAATATATGTGATCTACTAATAGCTCTGCTACATTAATCACAACAAATCATTCTAGATTTGTATATCTTTATTTATAATATAATACAATTCCACTTATATACTTTAACTTTACTCGACGAAGTTTTTATAGGAATTACACAGTTCCTATAAAAGCTTCGTCGACATTCATATCGCGAAGCCACAATGAATACCATAGATTATTCAAGACCAATGTCAATTAAATGTCAAAGTTGTTATTCCGTCTCTACTCCTCCTGTGATTGGATAAGGCTAGTGCGTAATATGACGAATATAGTCGACATAGTTTTATATCGTGTAATATAAATTGTTATTCCAAGCTTGGAACTAGGAATAATGCGTTTGGTGCAGTGTTGAGGTTAGCTGCTTGGAAGGAACGTTTGATACTAACTTGGGGGTATTGCCTTCTCCATTCGTTTACCTGAAAATATATTATATGTTTATATATATATACCATAATTATATCATTTAATGAAGATGTATTAGATAAATATAACATACATAAGGTTACTATGTTGATCCAATATAATGTAAGTAACAAAATTGTTATCACTATAACTCAACATAAAAGGGTACTCAATTATTTGTTAATACTTTTTATGAAAGCAATTCAGGACAGTTTAATAATTTAATACTTTTGTTCAAAGATCTACAGTTAAAACAGCTGTTTTTATATCCATACTATACATGACTACCACAGCTTATGGACATAATATACAGCGTGTAACAAAATTCGTGTCCGACCCGTGAAGTGGTTATTAGGTATCGGGTGTCGGTTCTATTTATGTAATAATTTTTAATATACTAAGCAAAAAATTTATCCCGGAATTTTCTTTTTTTATTAAATGACGAAAATTTCATGGCAACACAGGTGCGGGTAATAGCGCTTGATAGCTATTACCTATGGGGTAGCTAAGACACGAGGTCATGACTTCAGTAGTCCACGTTTTTACCACAAACAGTGTCATTAAACACAATTAATATATTTTCTAAGTAATTTTTATGCTTAGTATTTAAAAATTATTACATAAATAGAACCGACACACGATACCTAATAACCACTTCACGGGTCGGACACGATTTTTGTTACAGCCTGTATAAGTTGTTAGTAATACATATAGAAGTTGTTAGTAACTAAATTACTAGTTTGTGAATACTATCAATAGGTCTCAATTACTCAATTCGTTAGCAAGTGAAACCATTTTAAAATCTTACCGCCTTATTAATAATCTTTATTTAACTGGTGATTAGTTAAACAACATTTTGTCTTCTTCTTTCGTATGTCAAATCAATAATGACAGAAAGAGACAAATCAGTGTTTAGCTAACCAGTAACTAAGCAACGTTTATAAATAAGGCGGTTAGTGTTTTATTTCATTTTTTAATCAATGTAAAATTGTATAAATATTAATTACCTGAAATTCTTGAATTTGGTCACAGAAACTCACGTCTAGCAACCTGAGTTCTCTGCATTCTGCAAGTATGCTGAAAATAAAAAATGGATAGTAAATTTTTATGTAACATAAAAACATACATTATATTTTGATAAACCATTACGTCGAGAGAGGTACGTCAGTTTACGCATATTTTCTCGGCCTAAGTGGGGCTTTTGATCTAGTAAATTATAATTTACTTTGGGACTAACTGCACGTCTCAAATGTTCCTACAAAAACAAAGAATCTGTTGTCAAAGTATTTTTATAGAAACCTATTAATAACTTATACTACGAGATGGAGGCGACGAGCCAATTAGCGAATACGTGCTAGATCGCAGAGTTCGTCAAGCAGTCAAGAGTTCGTGGGTTGACTTCCCTTGGCACCATTATTTATTAAGTAATGTAGGATATCTGTGTCTCCGGTCTCTGGTCTGGAAACGGTACCGTCGGTTTTTCTCGGTGGGTATATATTTGGAGAGGGGATGATACCTCAGATGTATACTGACTGGGGGCCTCGTTGGCGATGAACATGTAGTGATGGAACGTCGTGGCCTGCCTGTTCAATGTTATATGCTAGGATTCACTTCGTCAAGTTAAATGACGAAATAAAACTGATATTGTTTATTCTAATATACATGTTTACCAAGCGTGCCGTCGGCGTCATCAGGTTGCATAAAATAAAACATATCGTAACCTGATAAAGTTACCACGATATTTCATCGCGTCGGACATCTTTACAATAGCCAGAGTACCGGCTTTGTTTTCTATCATAAGATCGCTAATCACATCATTTTGAAGACGGTTACGTGCCTACAACCAGATCCTTGGCCGTTGGTTGGTTGGTTGGTTGAGAATCTGGACTGTTCCATATTTAAGCATTCTCCAGCTCTCACCTCGAGGAAAATAAAAAATAGACACGATACTGATGTATTTAGACTGGTGAAATTAAATAAGTGACATAGATTTTGTAATACTTACTCAGAGCATATATCAGGAGTAACAGCACGAACTCCTAGCAGGTCGAGCTGAGCCAACTTGGTCGCCTTCGGTAACAGCACGCGGAGATCTCTGTCGCAGACACCTCGCAACGCTCCGAGGAACAGCTTGCGTAGTTCTCCCCCTGCGAGTGAAGCCAACCACTCACCTGAGCCACCGGCTTGTAAGCTGAAAATAAAAATTATATATGTTTTACACCTAGTATAAAATGTTTTTTGGTTAATAACCGATATAGGTATTAAAAGGCTGTTGTAAAATTAGTTGTTATTTTATTTCGGATGATTAGTATGAGTATGTGAATCTTAAAATTGACAGTAACATCATAAAATTACTTCTTCAGCCTTCAGTTCCTGAAATACTCTTTAGCCAGATTTACTCATCTAAAATACTAAAAGCTATTCGGCGACATCGACTGCTACTTCCACTGAACACGCAGACTGAAGTAATTTTAATTAATCTGACTTTGATCTGAGTTTCAAATACAGCTTTTTTTTTTTTTATTGTATTGGTTAGCGGACGAGCATATGGGCCACCTGATGGTAAGTAGTCACCAACGCCCATAGACAATGGCATTGTAAGAAATGTTAACCATCATTTACATTGCCAATGCGCCACCAACCTTGGGAACTAAGATGTTATGTCCCTTGTGCCTGTAATTACACTGGCTCACTCACCCTTCAAACCGGAACACAACAATACAAAGTACTGCTGTTTTGCGGTAGAATATCTGATGAGTGGGTGGTACCTACCCAGACGAGCTTGCACAAAGCTCTACCACCGAGTGTATCTGTATCATATTATTCAATATAACCCAAAGTAACCCAAAATGAAAACCAATAATTAACTCTCTAATAATTTTTAAAATAACACTGATGCAACTTGAGATGGCCATGTAGATTTAACATATCGATCTGAATAGAACAGAGAGTCGAATACAATTAAATTGAGTTTTATATCTATCTATAATATAGTTTAATCTAATATCCAGCAGTACACGTTAACTTAAGCGAGCACGTGTCAAATGAAGAAAATTCACTTACCACCAACCAACGTCTAATTCCTGTAAATTCCTACAATTCCCCAACGCACGGATGCCGACTGCCGTCAACGAATACGACTTCCAAAAGTCGACTGACATCAAATCTGGACAATTGGAACCCAAAGCAATCGCTACTTCATCCATCGCCGATATCATTTTACAGGAACCTGAAAATATTCATCTGAAGTTATTCTACTTGTTATGCAAGACGATAAGGGACGAACTCATTTTGTAAATAAAATTATATACAAAAAGTAAATATGTAATATAAATGAGAACCCTGGATATCTAATATTAAATTAATAATGTTATCACGATGATTGTATCAGTTGTACTGCCTCGTTGGTCTAGTGGCTAGATATAAGGCTGGTGACCCGGTGTCCTGGGTTCAATTCCCAGGTCGGGCCAATAAATAGTTATTAGGTTTTTCTGTCAGAAAATTCTCAGTAGCAGCCCGGAGTCTGGAAGTTGGAAGTGTGTACACTCCCGTGCCTCGGAAAGCACGTTAAGCCGTTGGTCCTGCGCCTGAACTCTTACCGGTCGTGTCGGATTGCCGTCCCATCGGAATGTGAGAGCTAAGGAAAAGAGAGTGCACCTGTGTTTGCGCATTACACATGTGCACTATAATATGTCCTGCGCAGTTGGCTAATCTCTCTTAAGATTGGCCGCCGTGGCCGAAATCGGTCTGGAGGACCTTATCAGTTGTAAGTCTGCTTAGAATAAAGAAAACTTGATATTTTTGTCATGTAAGTATAAAAGAAGCCGAGATGGTAAGAACGAATGACTCTTAACCAATGATCGTGGGTTCAAACCCGGGCGAGCACCACTGAACTTTATGATTATAATTCATCTCATGCTAAGTAAGGAAAACATCGTGAGGAAACCTGCATGTGTCAAATTTCACTGAAGTTTTGTCACATGTGTATTCCACCAACCCGCATTGAAGTGGCGTGGTTGAATAAGCTCCAAACCTTCTCCTCAAAAAGAGAAGAGGTCTTAAGCCCAGCGGGGAGACATTTAAAGGCTGTTACTGTAAGTATATATATGTGTAGATTCATTTTTCAAAGAACATTCCCGAGATATTAATAGTATCAATTTATTATTATTATTCAACAAATAAATATAAATAAACTCTAGGTTACTAAGACCGAGAATTTCTAAACGAAAAAATCTTAATATAAAAAATAACGTATAAATTCGTACCAACATTAAGATGTTGTAACGCCGGGTTAGACCACACGATAGCGACTGCTGCCGAAGTAGTTATATGAGTTCTGTACAGATCCAACCTTTTCAACTTTGTCAGTGACGATAAACACGACCATTCTGTACAACTTATCACTGACCGGAGGCATAGTTCTGAAAATATATCAAAATTAAAAAAAACCGTTTTAATATAAACAGAAAGCCAAACGCTTATACAATATATATGTGTGTGTGGTGAAGCTGTGTGTGTGTGTGCGTGCGTATATATTTTTGTGCGTTAGTACGTGCGTGCGTGTGTGTGTGTGTGTGTGTGTGTGTGTGTGCGTGCGTGTGCGTGTGTGTGTGTGTGTGTTTTTGTGAAATGAGATTAAAGTCATGTAAAACTGTTGGGCGTGTTATTTATTAACGATATCGCTCATGCTAGATCGAAAGCATGCATCAATTCGCAGTGCTGTCTTTAATATCCTGGACTCGTACTTATGGTTAGGTTAGGTTAGAGATGAGTTTTCAAGATTTCTCCATACAGTCAAGGATATTCTCTTTTTAGAAAGTAATGAGAAAGCTAGAAACGAACAAACGAGAAAGTTGGCAATAAAGTTTCCAATATCGAAGATAATTTTTTTGATTATAGAAATTTAAGTACGAAAATAATTATTCTCGTGAAGGTCGTCAACGTCGGTCTCGCAAACAGACATGTTACGCACCTTGTAAATTAGACGACGTGTCAACTATAGCTCTTAGCACTGAATTGTCAACGAATTTACAGCAGTTCATTCGTAAGTGTGTTAACTCAGCCCCACTGTCTCTCAGGAAACTGAAAAATAACAATAACGCTATATAATAATAATAACATAATTTAGAAGAGTTTATTTTTCATTACAAACCTAAACTGATTACATTATTATGATTTACAACCTCACATCAGTATTGTATCAAAATACAAAAACCCCAAATATTGACATACAAAAAACACAAATATCTTAATCGATTCCAACATCGAACGACATTTTTTTCATGACATAAGTAATCATTCTAAAAAGTATCAAGTGATCACGCGTCGCACTTTACAACACATACTTTTCGTATTAAACAATATATCTATTTAGACTATTGTATTTTATACTTACTTGACTACGTAATGTGGCTGTATCATACAATGGCTACCGCACCAGGATAGGTCTAGTTTTTGAAGAAATTTACACCTCATCGACAGTGTTAGGAGTACCTATAAAACACACAAACTATAATATAAACAATGCCAAATATGCTCAATCACACTATACTTAAACACAAGGGACGTTATAAGAACTGTTTTTTGTGTACAATAATTTTGTAAACAAAAGGAAAGATACGGACTTATTTAAAATAATCATAAGTATAAATGGCATACGGGGAAATGGGTCACCGTTCAAACTGGAACACAACAATACTTATTACTGTTTGGCGGAATATCTGATGACGGGATAGAACCTACCCAGACGGAATTGTACAAGGCTCTATCACAAGTAAATATAATCTTGAAGTAAGTAGTTATAAATAATATCCTTAAAAACATTACGGCCAAATAACATATATACGTATATAGGAAATCTACGTTTATTTTAAATATGTCGAACTTCATTATTGCATATGGCAGGCGTCCAAACTACGTATGTCCTTAACATAATAACGTAGAACACAAGCGATTATACTTTTTTATATTATTCATAAGTAGCTGTTCTCAACGACTTTAACTGCATTTAATTTTATTTTCCTTTAGGTCCTCGGCTAACTCTATGTGAAATTTCTTTGCAATCGATTAAATGTTCATGGAATTTAAACTATAATAATAAGGTCCCCAGACCGATTTCGGTCACGGCGGCCAATCTCAAGAGAGATTAGCCAACTGCGCAGGACATATTATAGTGCACAAGTGTGTGCGCAAACACAGATGCACTCTCTTTTCCTTAGCTCTCATAATCCGATGGGACGGCAATCCGACACGACCGAAGGAGTTCAGGCGCAGGACCAACGGCTTAACGTGCTTTCCGAGGCACGGGAGTGTATATGTATATAATATGAAATTTAAACTATACATATATGCAGGCATACATCAAAGACGCCGCCCAAATAATTAATTTTTTTTTTTATTGAAACAATTTAAGGCCTTTCTAAAGAAGTACAATTCTGATATCTATGACACTCATCTAATGAATAATGCCTTCGTTAGTAGGCTCAAATATTTATTTAAAAAAGGTACATCCAACGAATACGAATTGTACTCTACATACTTGTGTGAAAATTAAACTACACACGGGCGAAGTCACTCGCTTAAACTAGCGGATTTAATTAACATACGACTTATAATTCTTAGTTAATTGTTATAAGGTCAATTATAACACACACATACCTGAGATCTTACACAGTGCCAATAAGGACGCAGATCAATACTTCGATACAGTATAGCGTCGGATGCGAGTCGGCTGAAGTGTTTATTGACTTGTGCGCAACGACATAACGATTGCATATCGAGATATTTCATCACCGAGAGTATAGTTTCATCCTGAAACACAAAAATATTCATAAGAAAATATGATTTATATTCATTTGTAAATATATTTTTTTATTGCATAGTTAGGCGAACGGGTCAATTGGGCCACCTGCTGTTTAGTAGTCACCATAGACATTGGCGATGCGAGAAATATTAACCATTACTTACATCACCAATGCGCCACCAACCTTGGGAACGAATATGTTATGTATGTTGTGCCTGCAGATACACTGACTCATCCATCCTTCAAACCGGAACGCAACAATAAGTATTGTTGTTTAGCAGTAGAAAATCTGATGAGTGGGTGGTACCTACCCAGACGGGCCTTGCACAAAGCTCTACCACCTAGTAAATTTTCTCGGAACTAATCTGCGACAGTTAATTAGTTCCAAATATGGATCATCACCATTATCGTAAATTATAATTATTTAGCTATAAGAAAGGGCTATGATTGGAATTTGAAGGATCGCGACTTCAATTATTAGATTCAACAGAATACGAAAATAATGTACTCAGGATTGATTTTTTTTTTTTTTTTTAATTATTGTATTTGTATCGCCACGGAGTTATTGCCTTTGGTGTATCTTTAATTCATTTTAATGTTCTTGAATGTATTTTTTTTTTTTTATCAAGCAACATCACAATCTACGATTCAACATTAACAACTTAAATCAACTACATAACATTTTTACCGAGTGTTTATACTAGTATTATTATTTACAAGTTTTTATATTACGATTTTGTTCAGGCGTAACGTTGTAGTTAGTGATTACGTTTGTCACCTTGGTCAGAAAATGAAATACTCGATTTCCGAGTTTTTACTTCAGTAATATCTTTTTTTATTTTTTTGGATTAATCTAATACACTTGTGAATATGAAATTTATATTTGCACTTATTTTAGATAAGTAATGTCATTTAATGTCCAACTGCTGGGCAATGAAAATGACAAATCTTCAAAACTTCGACGTTGAACAATTGTCGTCATATCATGATCGAGATCCTGAAAGTCTATGGTATTCGAATAATAGTATGGATTCGTGAAAAAATTGCATTTTGAATTTGGAACTTAAAAATTCAAACTCATAAAAACTCAGGAGTACTTGCCCGGATGTACACCCACGATCTTTAACATTTCATCATATCCATCCAATTCATATATAAAAATACGTATTTAAAAAGTTCCAATAGTTTCGAATCGCATTATTTACATAACAAGGAATTCTTAAACAAAAGAACACGCCAACTCGATATAATATGATATAGGTTTTATTTAAGTACTATCTGATCATCATTGTCATATTGCGTGACACGTTTAGTATCAATTGAATAATTTACACCGTCTATTGTGTTAAGTGACTCACAAACGCCTAGGTCAGGTTGTATTGTTGTTAAACGACATAGGTAATATCTCTAAAGTATTATATATATGTATGTTAACCTTTAGAAAAGACTACGCCTTGCTACTTAAGTAGAGATAATCGGTGTTATTAATTTTCTTTATCGCCAGAATGTTATTGGCCTTGTCAGTGACCTTTATAGCGAAAATGCTATTTTCATCGTTGAGGCGTTACAAATCTGTGTTAAACATTAAACTTTATCGATATGCAGTTTCCGTTACGTATAAGATATTTGTTTGAACCAAAATCATTACTTTGTAGTGTTTATTGTTGTGTCTTTGTTATCCCTTAAGATAAAATAATAAAAAAGTGTGATCGCTATTAAAATTCGAATATAGTCAGTCACATGTTTTAATCAAAAACGTTATGGCGTAAACAGCAACGTCGTTACTTGATAGCGCGTAACTGTAATAGCAAAACACTGCGATTACAATTTGATATATAATATTATTTGTATTTACATTTATATATAAAATTGAAGTTATTTATCAATACAAAGCACTACAATTTTTGCCATTTTTATGGTTTCTTTGAAAAATTATTTCGATTATCATTATTTTGAAAGATTACGTCAAGGAAATATATTAAAAGTATATTTATTGATCTTATTTTACTTTAAGCTGGTATATTTTGCAATAAACAGCTACCTAGGAATGTTCGAAAACAAAAATTCCAGAACATTCTCGAACATTCCATACTTTCGAGAATTTTACAAAAATTTTTTACAATTACTATTGTTAGAAAACCACATTGACAGACATATATTGTACATTTATTCGCAGTACATAACGAAACATTTGCTTATTACAAAACCGTCCAATCGATCGTAAATAAAAATATTAATTGAGAAACGTACACACGACCTTGATCGTCCGCCGTCGTCCTGCCCTCCAAACCATAAGAGAAACAAATGCGACAAAGTTTTCAGAGGCAAGCGGATATTGAAAATCAATATTTTTTTCATTATATTATTATCATGAGTCACAAATCTATGTAAAAGTAGTAGTTTAACGGTATAGGCGGCTAGATGCTCATCTGAATGAAAGTACCTTCACCGGTGGACGTCTGCAACACCAGAGGGCTTGCAGGAGCGTTACCTGTCTTTAAAGAAAGAGTAGGCTCTATTCTTGAAGGTTCCTAAGGTATAACGGTTCAAAAAAACCACCAACGAAAGCTGGTTAAGCAGAGGTGGTTGTGCGAGGCTGAAAATACCTGCTGTGTATTTCCAATTTTCTTGTTCCCAATATTATCTACCCACTTAAGAGTATAATATCTGATGACGTCATCGTCTTCAGATATATTCTTAAGTCATAAACGGTAATATATTTCTGTCATCATTGATTCGAGATGGTTTAACTAATAATAATAATAATATCCTGGGACAATATTCACACACAGCCATCTGATCCCAAACTAAGCAGAGCTTGTACTATGGAAACCTGACAACTGATATACTACATGTACTACTTGTCTTTTGTACTTATATAGATAATTACACCCAGACTCAGGACAAACAGACATTTTCATGCACACAAATGTCTGTCCTGTGTGGGAATCGAACCCACGACCTGCGGCGTGCAAGGCAAGTATCTTACCATACACGCCAACCGGCTCGTCCAATTATTTCCTACGAAACATTTATAGACAAAATGAATAGTTTATATGCAATTTAACGTAAACTTCGATTAGATAAGCACCTACCTTACAAAATAATTACGCATCCGATGAAAATAGTTTGGAGTAAACATCATGTGCATCACTCGCAAACCGAATGAAACTTTAGCAGATAAATTTTCAACACAATTATAATATATTAATACGAGTATGGTTTCATTTTTTTTTTTTTTTTTATGGTATATGTTAGTTGACGAGCATGTGGGCCACCTGATGGTAAGTGGTCACCAACGCCCATAGACAGTGGTTTGTATATTTCTTAAAAAAAAAACAACATCACCACTGCGCCACCAACCTTGGGAACTAAGATGTTATATCCCTTGTGCCTGTAATTACACTGGCTCACTCACCCTTCAAACCGGAACACAACAACACAAAGTACTGCTGTTTTGCGGTAGAATATCTGATGAGCGGGTGGTACCTACCCAGACGAGCTTGCACAAAGCTCTACCACCGAGTAAATTAATATTTAGGTATGAGTTGTTCTATGTTTAGAGGTAAGAAGACGCGTGATGACTCAATGTCGAGAACACGCGACTATTAACTGAAGATTTAAAAGGTTCTCAAAGACCGGTAAGCACCAATAATTTTTTATTGTTTATTTATCCCGTGCTCAACGGTGAAGTCAAAAATCGTGAGCACTGCACTGAGCACATATTGGAATAAGCTCCTATATTTTTCAAAACTTCAAAAATATAAAATACCTTAGCCCAGCGGGCATCTATAGACTCAAACTTAATTATGGCGTAACGATTTAAAAAAAAAATACATTTCTAAATTTAATCACGTTGTTATCTCGACTTTTATATTCATTCATCTTATATGACGTTATCGGAAAAATCTGCTCAATTGATACAATTAAAAACTATGAAACAAGCAATGGCAATTTTAATTACAAATATTATATTTTTAATATTTATTATATTTTTAATAATAAAAAAATATTCATATATATATATATTAATTAAATTTTCAAAACTGTTTTTAATGATTTGAAACGGAAATACACGCATTCTTATCAAATGTCCGTACCCGAAGTAATGACTAAAAAACGATAGACAAGAATTTTGTTTGAAAAGTATACAAAAATAATTAAATATATACAACAATTAAATTATTTGTAATATCTCATAAAAAAAAAGATAAAAGTAAAAGATTATTTGTGACGTTACTACAACATTAATTTTGATCGGTATTAGTATGCCTCCTACTTTGCATTATGCCTCCTAGATTTTCTTAGTAGTAGGCCTTCGGATAAGTCCGTCTGGGTAGACTCACTCATCACATATATGTATATATTACCGCCAAATAGCAGTAGTCAGTACTGAGTGTTCTGATTGGTAAGATTTTTTACAGCGCCAATATCTAAAAGCGATGGTGACCACTTGCCTTTAGTTGATCCATTTGCCCGTCTATGTATTTGAACTACAAATAACTATAAAAAAAATAGTACATATCAAAGCAGTACTTACTGCCAATCGCTGGAAGTCACCCAGAGGCGGACCCCTGTCTATAAGTTTATCATTTTGAGACAAAACCGTTCGATTCAGAACATTTTCATGCAAGTTTGAAGCTATGACTCTGTTGAGAAGCGACCCTAAAACAATATAAAATATTTAGGATCATTTGATATTTTTATCAAACAATTCGGATATAGGAATATTTTACATGGAATAAGGTTACTGCTTACTCATGATGATGACGTTCTCCTAATCAATTTCGGCCAGGGCGGCTAATCTAAAGAAAGATTAGCCAACTGAAATATTATAGTATAAAATTGTGTGCGCAAGCACAAGTACACTCTCAATTTCCTCACTCTCACAATCCGCATCAATGGCAATCCGAAACGACAGGAAAGGCGCAGGACCAAAGGCTTTACGTGCTTTCCGAGGCACGTACATTACTCAGATTCTCCGACAGAAAAATCCAATATTTTAATTGGCCCGATCTGAGGTTTGAAAACTGAACCTCGGGTTATACAACGAGGCAGGCAGTCAACTTACTTCTTACCTAGGATTATCATTAAATAAGTATAGTGTCCTCTATATATTCGGATATTTTAATAACTCCAATATATCATATACAAAATGAAAACGGACAGGGAAGTTATAAAAATGATCGTATACAGTATCACGATATCAGATGACAAATTAAAATAATTATAATATATCTATCAGTCAACTGTTTATTTAACTTTCATGACTTGACCTTAAGCGTGTTTACGAGAATACCAGAACTGAATACCTGCCAAAACTGACGATATGATAATATTATTTTGATTTCATGTTTTAAACAGCATACATATCGCAACGTTTTGGAATATATTTATAAAACTTCTAGCAAAGTTGACAGTTTAAACATTTATCAGAAAAAAAAAAACTATTCATCAAAATTAACATTATTCAATTCACTTACAAGCATTTTTACTCGACAACCGTAAAGCCAAAAGGTGTATATGTTCCAGCAGGCTATGTATGTATGCTATCAAACGACAAATGTGGTATTTTTAGGAGTGCTTGATCGTCCGCTCTGTTATACGCTATGTGACGGAAATTTAATATGGCATGTAGAACAATGTGGCATGCGATCTTGGCTATTCTTTGAACATCACTATATTTTAAATTGAAACATATAAGTCTACTTGTTAAATAATAAAGAAATTAATAGTGATTTAGAATTTCGGATACAATACATTTTTGTTAAATACTTTTCAGAGTTCGTTTATATCAAACTTATTTTTAACGACATTAAATTTATTGCAAAATATCCAATGGTTCGAAATGTAGAGTCTACCATTTAGAACCACCAAGGAAATTACATCTTTATCTATATGTAATTTTATTATTATTATATTATTATATTGTAATAATTAAAAGGAAGAGATTTTTTGTTCGATCGTGTTTTTTTTTGTCTTATGTTGTACATCAATTGAGTAAATTTATTGCAAAATATCCAATGGTTCGAAATGTAGAGTCTACCATTTAGAACCACCAAGGAAATTACATCTTTATCTATATGTAATTTTATGATTAATTTTCCTTCGACTTTTTATCTTTTAATTACTTTTGAATACAATGAATCTAAGCAACCGATTTATATTAATTAACTTTATATTTAAGTAAACAAACAATTTGATTCGATAATTTCACAATATAAAGAGGAAAATAATTTAATACGCAATTAATCGTCGGTAATAAAGGTCTTAACTAATCTACTAAGAGAGTCATGGTCAAGGTGGATTTTAACGCGATATTACTAATCCTATTTTCGCGTGATTCTATTGCTAATGTTTACCTATAATATTTACGACACCTCGAGGCTATTTATGAGGGCATTCGTTATTACTGGAATAATAGATTAGAGAAGCTATTGTATTCTTTATTTTAGCGACCTTTACCAAGTCCTTTTCAATTAACTTCTAATCAGATTCTTGGAGCCCTGCTTAGTCTGAACAGAAGCAGGGCTGCTTATTCTGTTCAGCCGTCAGGATTGCCTGTACATATATGACAAATGCATTTTCCACTAATTCAAAGCAAAAACACAGATATATAAATCTACTATTTATTTTATTTTAATCAGATAGATCAAACTTAAAAAAACTCTATTATACAATAAACCGAATAAGACCGTAATTTTACGAGATAAATAAAATTCAAAACGTTTGCATTAAATTGTACGAAATGTAGATAAACTCATATTAACTCCAAGCTTTTTTATCGCCTATATAATATTGTACATAATAATAAGCCTTATTTATTAATATTACTAACTGATGAACTATAAATTTATTCAATGGTAAATTTTTAGAAGAAACCCAAAGAATTTTGTTCTATTTAGAGAAAATATTTGAGTTCTTCGATGTCGGTATAAAACAATTATATCGACAACACCTTTGAAATATTATTAAATGATGTTGTTTAATAATATTTCAAAGGTGTTGTCGATATAATTGTTATAATAATAATTATTATATTATTATATTGTAATAATTAAAAGGAAGAGATTTTTTGTTCGATCGTGTTTTTTTTGTCTTATGTTGTACATCAATTGAGTAATTGAAACGTCTAAACCAAATTAGGTGATTGAAATACGTTGTCAATATATTTTTCTGGCGTTTTGGAAATGGTCGTTAGTCTTTTAAAAGAAATTAAAGTCAAAAGCAAAAATTAAATCAGTTTTAATCATCTCAATGATGTAACTATAAACACTTTTAGTTAATTCAGTAGCAACATCTAGAAGCTATTCCGTAAACATAAGACGTCAAATATGTTCCATATAACATACATAATGTATGTAATATTTCGTATAACAATCTCTCGAAGGATCGAGTCATTGATATACGACATTATACATACGGTTTAGAAATTTCAAAATGGTTTATATACAACAAGAAAAAGCCCAAATTTTCGTTGAGAAATCACGAAATCATATTCATGCTCTATAAAAATCGAGAGAAATCGGAATAAATGAATTCATTGCTCGACGTGAATCAAGCACAAACATCTGTAAAACAATTAGACCCTTACGTCTTCACGGTTCTAATAATAACTATTCAGTCACGTGCAAACGTTCATGTGTTATTATTTGTACTTTTAGATTGCATAATTGTAATATTAAACTGGTCATAAGTTCAATTTTTTTTTGTCACTAGGAACGATGATGACACAACTTAGGATTTAAATAAACCCTTGGGCTATTACAAAGGAAAGGAGTTATTGATATGGATTTTTATACAATGATATTTTGTATTGACAAATATAGACATGCTGTATTTATATTTCGACTGCCTCGTCCAGTGGCTTCATGTAAGGCCGGGGCCACGGTGGTCCTGGGTTCAAATCCCAGGTTGGGCCAATAAAATGTTATTGAGATTTCCTGTCGAAAATTCTCAGTAGCAGCCCGGAGTCTGGAAGTGTGTACACTCCCGTGCCTCGGAAAGCACGTTAAGCCGTTGGTCCTGCGCCTGAACTCTTTCCGGTCGTGTCGGATTGCCGTCCCATCGGGTTATAAGGGTTAGGGAATAGAGAGTGCACCTGTGTTTGGGCACACACTTGTGCACTATAATATGTCCTGCGCAGTTGGCTAATCTCTCATGAGATTGGCCGCCGTGACCGAAATCGGTCTGGAGGAACATCATTTATATAAAACTTGTTATGTCTATATAGACAAAGAGAAACATGCCAATTCAGACGATTTGAAATAAACACTGATTCAAAATATTTAAATAAAAATAATTAAAAAAAGTTTATCTTAATCTCTATGACTATCGAATTTTGCAAATTACTATATCTCAATCAAAAAATAGAAGATGACGAATAATTTTGTTTATAAGTTACAATACCTGGGCGACCGAGCTACGCTCCAATAATTAGTTATAAAGAAAATGTGTATCGCGAAAAATTGCGTTTTCTCTTAAGGAAATTACTTGTATAGATGAACTTAAAATGAAAACTAATCTTAATACTATATTTGAGCCAAATCGTTAGAGATACTTCCGCTATGTACGAAATAAGTGCGTACAAGAATTACTCATTTAACGTACCGTAAGATATACCGTAGCCAATTGGATTACCAGTGTGGTGCCAACAAAATGGTATAGAACCAGATGCATAAATCGACGATGTATACCGCATAAACTTCTCAAGGATATGCATTGCCAAGGAGTTATCGTCAAGCAAACGGCCAGCCATAAATAATCACAAATAAGATAAAAACAGACACATGATAGAGAGACTTAGTATAATAAAACAGCTGCTAAACGAGACGATCTTCTTCGGTAATACTTACGACTCACGACATCGTTATCACGTTTATAATACTAACGAT
The DNA here is from genome assembly GCA_905220585.2 of Nymphalis polychloros. NCBI lineage: Eukaryota > Metazoa > Arthropoda > Insecta > Lepidoptera > Nymphalidae > Nymphalis > Nymphalis polychloros. The sequence goes on from HG992251.1 coordinate 4,979,554, forward strand.
CTGCACAATGTCGAGTTTCCGTAATCCGTACCATCTTACTAAGTGAGTGAGGAAAAGAGCACATCTGTGTTTCTCACTTGGCACTATTAAATTTCCTGCATAGACTGATTTCTGTCTTCGAGATTACTGCCATGGCCGAAATGCGTTAAAGATAATAATCTTATATGACGAAATCACGCTGGATTTATATGCATGAAGTAATCACGCAAAAATCATGTCCAACCCAATATTACATTTCCTACCCCTTACTGGTTTGAAATTCGAATGGAACTTTTTTTAGAATTACAATATAAAAAAAAAACTATATTGTCTATTAAAAAAAAAGTAGGCTATTCGTCAATACGGTGATCACTTACCTTTTTCTATAGCTGGTTGAGTTTTCTTATAGAACAGTGTTGTGTACGCAAAGTTATTCTTCATTTTGACTAAATTTGGCGGCTCTCTACCTCTCAACAGAACTGCATCTAGTTCAGTGTAGTATGGAAGGAGTCGATGATTAAATTCCAGTCTTAATATCCTGTTGAAAAAAAACAAAAACAACATATTTTATTATAGGTCTTTTTTTAATTACTTAATAAAAAAATTATAATTTAATACAAACTTTCATCCCCTTGTTTTTTATCCCCTTATTTCAATACCTACGTAGTAGTTACATTTTGAAAAATCTAGTACTACCCAATGCATATGATCATGGTGATAGTAGTTTGGGCTGTTTGTTGATGTGTCAAGTCAGTTATGCTTTTATATATAGATATATCTCTCATACAACATTATATTTATTATTTTGATAACAATAACTAATATTAACTTATGTTAACTTGCTTGCTTGATTTAATTCACTTTTTAAATTTTTATTGCAATATGTTGTTTGTAATTTCAACATATTATTACTTAAAATGTGTGGGAAAAATTAATATATATATACCTTGTAGGAAAATTTATTTGTCTAATTGGTGGGCTGAAAATTCTAGTTGTATCACCGGCGTATTCTGGTTCTCCTTCCCATAGTAACATCCACGATGTTGGCCCCAAAGCCCATATCCTAACCAGGGCACCAGGATTATAAGTTTCAAATATTGCCACTTCTAGTGGATATACTGCTCTCTCAAATGACACTTCTGTTAAGATATATCTAAATTTAATTATGATTAAATTTTAAGTTTTATTAAATAGACTTCTTTGTATAATATAGTAAAGGCAATAAAATACCATGGGATTGTTAACATACAAACCTACAAAATCTTGACTTGGTATAATGCTGCTATTTTGTGGCATGTAGTCTTTTTGGACTGACGGTGCTTCATCCCACCAGGTACCATAAGTTCTCTAAACAAAAACATAGAACCTATATTGTTTATATTTCTTTAATAATCAAACAAAAAAAAAAATAGATCTTCTGCGTATGATTTAATTGTACCCCGGGAATATAAATAATAATGAATAAATTTATAAATAATTTCTAACGCACAATTATACCATACTTTACTACGAATTGATTAACTTACCATAACAAAGGCTTGTGGATAGTCTCCATAATCTGGAAAATTCGAAGGCGGGCCTCGAAGATTGAATGCAGTATACGACACACTTATTTCACTTCCATACTGAGAGCTAAAATCTTCAACGTTTTGTACAAACTGCTCGATTATTTGGAAATCTTTTTCATCATCCGTGTAAGTATCGTCTTTAAACCATGAAGATATTAAATCAGAAGCACTCTGCATTTCAACTTAGAGGTTTATTTTATTTTTTATCGAATGTAACAAAACAAACAACTCCTCTCAACATCGAAACGAAACGAAATGATGAATGAAAATAAACAAACAGCATAGCGCTTCGCGCTAGAACCAAAATAAAGGAAAATTCAAGTTTTAAACTGTCAACAGATTATAATATATTTTGTTGCGGTTAGCGATAAAGTATAGATTATAATACTTGTCTATGCCTATATTCAAATATATATTTTAGCTTAAAATCGCAGCTTAATATTATTAAAAAAATCTACTCTCTTTAATAGTTTAATATAATTTATCTCTAATTAATTTTATACATGTTATCATTTTAATATTATTATCTACCTACCTATTTATCGTTGTCTGTGAAATGATTACCTATATTGGTTGGCTATATTTCAGCAAGCGTCAGCCCGGTTGTTTGCTGTCATGTCAATACTTCAATAAAACTTAAAAGTTTTCTTGCTAAATTAAATAAATAAGCATCATGGCTGCGGGCCCTATAGCCGAAAGGAACCAGGGTAATATATTCATTTTATTTAATCATATTTTATTCAACATTTTGTCGTTTTATATTTGAGGTTATACTCATCAAATTATATGATAAAATTTCTTAATATTTTACTATTCATCCCTGCGTTTAAATTTCAGATGCCACTATTTATGTTGGTGGGTTGGATGACAGGGTTACGGAAAGCTTGTTATGGGAATTGTTTGTACAAGCAGGACCTGTTGGTGAGTTGAGATTAATCCCTCTTCACTTAAAGCTAAACAACAAAACTTATTGATTAAAACATTATAAAATATTTATATTGTAACTAGTTCAAGTCGGATATTAAGTAAGAGTATAGTAAATAGACATAATAAAATTCTCAATATGTTAATTATCAATCTAAACTGTTAATATCTTATGGGCTGAAAAAACTTAAGTAACCATGTCATATGAAGTTCCTAAGACGTGATTCACAATTGTGGATATGTTGCCAAATTTAAATATCATAATCTCCAAACCAATATAGAAAGTCTACTGCTGGTAGGTAGATTTATTAACCGGTACTGTTATTGGAAAATTTGTGACTTTTATTAAACACTATAAATGTGTAAACTGAGAAATTCAATTAATTATTCTTGTAAGTTGTCAATAATTATAACTAAACACATAAACTTAAAACAATCCTTACTAATGTTATAAATGCAAAAGTGAGTTTTCTTTGTTTGTTACACTTTCATGTCCTAATTATTCAACCAATTATCACAAAATTCCATACAAATTGTTGGGTACAGAAAAAGGATATAGGGTACTTAGGTTCCGAATGTGGAAATTATAAATAAGTTGTATTAAACAATGTTCCACTTTCAAATGTTTCTAATGTTTGATAGTTGTATGCTTATCTTTCAGTTAATGTTCACATGCCAAAGGATCGGGTGACACAAACACATCAAGGTTACGGATTTGTTGAATTTATGGGAGAAGAAGATGCAGACTATGCTATAAAGGTGCATTATGTATAAAATATTGTTTTCCGTTAGTCTTGTGGTTATCTTTTAATATTGACTATTTTATCAGGCCTAGAATTAGATACCCAAGTCACATTGACATTTGAGGATTCCTCCTCCAATCCAAAGCAGTTAGAGTAAAATCATAATATTATTTTTTGGTTGGGTCCCTCATCTGATCTGGATATCATGTTGTGTTGCATTATTGAATATTGCTAAAAAGAAAAAAAAAATATATTACCCTTTATTAGACTAAAAAAAAGCTACAGCAAAAGGAAATTCCTCTTGCACTCTTGACTTAATTATTGTTGTATTTTTAACAGTTGATAAGATATTGTTGTAATAACAAATTTAACAAATCCCTCTCACAATTTTTTTTATACACTGTATAAATTTCTTTTGTGTGATTTCTTAAATTTAAATAAAAACCATTAAAAACATATCAAAATAAAAAAAAAAAAAAACATTTATATCCAAAAATTAAAACATGTAAATGTTTCAAACTTTTCAGGTGATGAATATGATAAAACTCTACGGTAAACCAGTGAGAGTAAATAAAGCTTCAGCACATCAGAAGAATCTCGATGTCGGTGCTAATGTGTTCATTGGTAATTTGGATCCAGAAGTTGACGAGAAGTTGTTGTATGATACATTCTCCGCATTTGGAGTTATTTTACAAACACCGAAGGTATTTTTTATTGTTTTATTAGCTTGCTTTTGTGAATTATTATTTTATTTATTCTGTGGCCTGGTACTAATAGGGTCAATATTAATACCCTTTTGGTAATATGAATAAAAACAATCAAGAGAAGTTAGTTGTTTTAGATAACAGACTTTTGCATAATATTGTTGGTATTATTAAAGTTGAGGTTATGCCGTCTTAGAACAAGTTGTTAAATTCCAAAATGTTAACATTATACTCAAAAATTATGTTCGACATTTTTAGCACCAGACCACAGAATGAATTATAGAGTTATTAACATTAAGCAATTATAACACTTAAAACAAGAAAGTGAGTCATAAATATATATAAATATAAATTTTAATTTAATCATTGTTCTAGGTCATGAGAGATCCTGAAACTGGTAACTCAAAGGCATTTGCTTTCATTAACTTTGCCTCATTTGAAGCATCTGATGCAGCAATAGAAGCTATGAACAACCAATATTTGTGCAACAGGCCCATTTCTGTGTCATATGCCTTTAAGAAGGATGTCAAAGGAGAGAGACACGGTTCAGCGGCCGAAAGGTAAGAATTAAGAATAATTAAGTTATTAATATTCTATTTTTAAATCTACAGCATCTACATTCTAAACATGCAAAATTATAAAACTATATTTTTTTTTAAATATATTTGAATACGAAAAGCAATATGTTATGAGTATGTCCTAGGGGTTACTTCTATACAAGATGCCGTTTATCTAGGACAGTGTAATATTTATTCAAAACTCGATACATAATTATATAAGTAGTTTAATAGTTAGTAAGTAGTTTTATAAATATCAATTTATGTTTTGTTTCCAGATTGCTAGCTGCACAAAATCCACTGTCACATGCAGATCGTCCTCATCAACTGTTTGCAGATGCACCACCTACTATGATGGGTCCAATTCTAATGGCACCACCGCCGCCACCCACGCCGTCTCCAATGCCGCCACCTGGACCACCATTGAATGCAAGACCACCTCCTCCCCTACCAATGACAGCACCGCCACCGCCACCTACCTCAATGCCCCCGCCAGGTCCTCCTCCACCACCTGGTCCACCACCGCCGCCACCGCCATTCCATCACTTTCCACCACCACCATTTGGACCTCCTGGTTTTGGACCTCCACCTCCGCCTGGAGCGAGGCCTCCCCCACCATGGAGGCCACCACCTCCATCCTTCAGGCCACAGTTTCCTCCACGTGGGCCTCCACCGTTTGGGCATCCACCGTTCCCCCCGCATCACCCGCCTGAACCGAATTATAACTACTAAATGTATTTAATTTTAAGAAATATAGAATATTTTTGCCATAAATGTGTTTTATTGATACAGGATAACATTTATTTTTCATGAACACCCGGACAGGTTTGCCCATAACTCTACCACCAATACATTCATACAGCAATACATTTGCTATATCATTACGTTTATTGAAGTCATTAAATAATATACTTGTACTGTTTTGGCATGCATCATAATAACTACACAAAATGACGGCGAAGCTTTAAAATACTACCAGCATTTAGTACCTTTGTTTAATTATTTAGTACCTACCAAAATCGTTACCAAAAAAATTAAATTTGAAAATGCCATTTATGATTTCCGCACAAAGACCGTATTGTGCAATTATTTTTACACTATAATTTGGTGCCTAAGCATACATTTTTATTAGATCCCTAACTCAAAAAATAAAGATTATATTAACAAAATCAAAAATACAAAGGTCCAGACCGCTCTAACCGACTTACAGTCTACAGACTGGTGAAACGTGATATGAAATGTCTCATCCTGCCTTTCATATCATGTTCGCTGCAAGCGTGAACGTGTAGTAGCGCGTTTTTACTGCGCATTCACTATGAACCTTCGCGGTAATTTCAGTGGCAGATTTACACATTTTCAAGGTATAGGCTGTAAGGGCTTTACCGCCCTTTTTTCACGCTGGTAAGTGTCGTTACAAACGCTGACATTTTTTTTTAAACCCACCTGGACCACTTTGGGAATTAAGGCTCTAGAATTTGGAAGTTTGCTGCACAGTTAAATGTAACCATGACAAGAGTGAAACAATAAAAATATTTGGTTCACAAATATGCCGCCCTGGGCTAAAGCGTACTCAGCCTGCTAGTAAATTCGGGACTGGTAATTTATGTTTAGATAGCAAATAGATGTGCATCCACACCCTGAGATCTTAATTTAAGTATTTAATCTGTATTGTGAGTCAGAAACAAATTAGTTTACTAGTGGTTGCTTTTACTAAATAAACTACGAGTCTAATATCAATATTAAGTTTTTTTTTCTGTGTAATGTATTAGCACACCTGCATTGCGCTTCTACACTTAATAATAATATATTTCGATTCATGACGAGTCCAATTTTTCCTCGCTTTCAAAGCTTTTAAGTAATGCGTAACATGTTTCCGAGGCGCGAGGCCCCCGGACCGCGAGGACCCCCGGACCGCGTGGCCGTGGGCGGTCACCTACACCGCCCACGCCTTGCCCCGCCTCTGCAGTGTAATTACAGGCACAAGAGATACAACATGTTAGTTCCAAAGATTGGTCGCACATTGGCGATGTAAGCGATGATTAACATTTCTTTCAATGCCAATGTTCATTGGCGGCGCCCGGCGGTGACCTCTTACCATCAGGTGGCCCAATTGCTCGTCCGCCTACCTTTTCTATAAAAAATATATAATAGTTGTGATTGAAAATAAATTATAGGTATTTACGTATAAAACGCCGAATCCAGCTACGCAGAGGGCGATTTTCTTATAGTCCTACCCCTCCCCTGTTTCCAGGAACAAATGAAACTTGGGAGTCTTATGGAACTAGGTTTAGTGTCATGGGCTCTTAGACGAAACAACAACAGCAACGAATATTTATGCTCTATGATGTGTGATCAAACATTGCACTGGTATTAAGAAATTAAAAAAATACGTTCAATACAAGTGTTATTCTTCTATCACAATAATTATAATGTCGTGAGCGATTTCAATACATATAGGTACCTACCTATGCCAGAAAAAAAACTAAAGTTCTGGGCAAAAATATGAGGTATATAAATGAAACTCGAAATTATACGTCATCGTGGACGTGCTAGTCACCCAAGTAAGCTAAACAGAATTCATTATTTAGTGGACTTATATTTTGTTTATATTTTTATTAAATAATTACAAAACAAACCGCACGATTTTATGAAACTTCCTTTTAATCCGATCATTCGTTGCATTGCGATCAGCGAGCGATAATAGCCGGTGAGAGTGAGGATTAAAAACATCGTTATCTCGCAAAATGAAACACAAATATTTGTGTACGTTTGCACTTCCGACGGATTATACTTCCGAATTTATACGATGTCTGAACGGTCATTTCATTCAGTCGAATCCACTTAAATCTATTTTGTTATATTTGTTAGTTATACCGATGGTATAGTTCCATAGGATAACTATACTTAAGACTATTATTTGTAACATATTAAATAATTCATAATTTTTGGGCGAATGAAATTAAAATAAAAATGTCAAATTTCTGGTCAAGTTATCAAATCGCAAATTTATATTTAGGTTAACGTAAAACTAGTAATAAAAATGAAAGTTGTGATATTATTTTTACATTATCTACCTATTTATATGAGCTGAATTTCGATTATTGATGTGAAACGTAAGCTTAACGGTAAGTGAGCAAAACCCACATGCGCTTAACACTTTAACAGGAAAAACCACAATAATTCTTTGTTTTTATTTTAAATAATAAATATCAACGCCTTTTCAACGCGACACCTGTGCTTAATTCAAGCAAGCTATTGTTTATGTTTGATATTTAAATATAATACAAAAGAAACACTCTGAGTCGTTTGGATGAAGTTGGTTGGGTTGAGTGATCTCCCAAAAATGAAAATTACGGAAAATCTTTTCGTAATACGCCTCAACATTAAGGAAAGAAAACCTTCAGATTTAAATTAACATGTCATGCAATTTAAACCATTTCTTTAAACTTAAGTCGTCGATGCATCGATTAGTCAGGTCATTTAGATTAGAGAGCGTCACCGATTGTAAAACGATTAAAATTATTCTTTTTTTATTTAATAGGTAAATTATAATATATTCTATACAAATAAATAAAATTGAAGTTTCTGTCAGTGATTAATTCGTAACTGCCTCTTTTAAAGTTCATATATACTAAAACTAAAACAATCATAATTTTTGTTTTTGTATTTCCCTGTCTGTTTCTCCAGGCTAATCATTGAAACGGCCAAAAATTACAAATTGATTTACTGGATTATTCTAAGAAGTATTTCAAGGTTTCATTTAGTTTTTATTTCATCAAAATCGGTTGAGTCTATGAAAAGTTAACTAGGATTATAGTATATAAGGAGGCATAACAATAATTCAGTATATATATTTTTCTTTAATTACTAGAATAATAATAATCGCACTAATGTCTTAAATACGAAAGGTTGTGTATGTTGTGAATATTTGTTACTTCTTCACGTATTATCGCACCTAAAATATGACATAATTAACGTATCGTGCCTTTTTGTCCCCCTAACTGAATTTTCGATTTTGTTTGAAATAAAATCCAACCTTAATTAAGAATGCAATATTATAAGAGTCGAGTGAAAAGTGTATATTACTTAATATCTTAGCTGATTGTAAATTAATTTAACGAATGCATGTCACTCTTAGCCGAAGCAAAGTAAAACACTCAGAAATCTATTTAAAAAACAAGAACTTTTTTTTTTAATTATTCAAATTTAAAAATATGTATTTTCGAATCTATATTCGAATCTTTAGTCTATTGATTTTCCGCCTTATTCATAAACTTTATTTAACTGGTGATAAGTTAAATAACAGTTTGTCTTCTTCTTTCGTATGTCAAATCAATAATGACAGAAAGAGACAAACCAGTGTTTAGCTAAACAGTAACTAAGCAACGTTTATGAATAAGGCCGTTTGACTCCGCGCCACAATACTTTATAGTATCGATAATCGAAACGAAACGCTTATTCTATGTCTAAGTTTTGGAACATCTATTATTCCACAGATATACGTGAATAGTGTATTAAGATCGGTTTTCTTTTGTGAGCCTCACAATGATAATATCGGATCGGATCTGATCTTCAAATGGGGGATTACTTATACCTCTCGATTCGGATAAAATATATGATACTAACTATAGCTGGCTATTTTCCTTTGTTAAATTCACTTCTGGCAACATTATGAATTTTAATATATTGCTTATGATGTATTAGTGTACATGTTGAATTATTTATTTTAGGGGATATTATCAATTTCTGGGTAACGTTCTTGGTTTATCTGGGTATCTTTTATTATTGTTAAATTAGTCCAAAAGTTCTATCAAGCAATTTTGAATCGTCTATACACAATAATATATTATAAACAAATAAATAAATAAATAAATAAAATAAAATATATTATATTATTATAATATAGATAACTTAAATTTAAAGCTACCATCCATTCGTAATTTAGTTTCCACTGAGAATTACGGGTTGAAACTGAGTGGGTACTCTGATATAAATAAGATGACAATTATCTAATTAGCCGCCTTTCCTTGCCTTGTAAATCCGACGAGACTGGAAAGAGATCTCAGTTCAGTCATAGGACTAAAGACTATATGTGCTTTCCGGCGTACCGGGCTGCTACTGAGGCTTTCTAGAGTCTAGACAGAAAAGCCCAATAATTTTATCATTGGTCCGACCCAGGGTTCCAACCCAGAACCTTAGTATCTGCAGAATCACTAGCTAGTCACTAGAACAAAACTGTTGTTCCTTTCTTATCGGATCTTATAAAATCAATTCAATCTAACTTCAATATCAATGTTTTTATTCTAAATATTCGCATTATTTCGGCTACAATACATACAGACAACTGAAGTATGTATATTTGTATATACTTATTTCAATACTGCTGATTTGTAAAACGTACCTTATATGGATTCGAATAAACCTGAAGGAATCGTGAGGGAAATTGGTAATATGAAATACAATACTCGATCTTTCATTTCGAGCAATTTGACGATACCTCGCCGCTTGAATAGCGAGGGTTGGTAAAAAATAATTGTATTTGTTTATTATCTTTCCTATAATGTTGCCATATGAAAAATTATAGTAAATAAATCGATGATAAATAATCATTTGCGTATGGATTTATGGTTATAAATGTGGATAGAATTTTCTCGTTTTTTATATATTTTTGTTAGTGTCATCGGAACCATCTTAGCGTAACTATGTGAGACGTAATTAAACAAAAATTAGGGCACAGAATGCGCGGCAGATATGAAACATAAAAATTATTGGTCATTGATAGAACGTATATATAAAGCAAATTGATAAAACAAATAAAAACAATATAATTATATTTTACTTATTATTTTATGACAATGAAGTATATACAGGGTTATTTTTAATGACCCAGCAACCTCGCAGGACTAGATAGCTAACACTATAAGCAACAACTTTTGTTCTACGACTTCGGACATAACTCAATATCTGAAAAAATATTAATTTTACAAGTTTTTGTCGTACTGTCGTGACATTTGTAGGTCTTTATTTCATTCATAAAGGAAAGGACACGTCGATCTTTACGATGCGCGTAGATTTATAAACATTCAAGCGGGAAATTAAATTAATACTTACTTTTGTATGAAAATAAAATCTAACAAATTATCAAAAGTCGTAGAACAAAAGTTGTTGCTTATGGTGTTAGCTATCTAGTCCTGCGAGGTTGCTGGGTCGTTACAATTAATAACCCTGTATACGCGGCTCGCATAGGTATAAAAACTAGTACATGTAGGGAACGGCGGCGGACACGAGCCGTCACGGCATTCGAGTAGGTCTTACTCCCCAAGGTGCGCCAATTGATATTTTAAAAATATAAAATTAAACATAAAAATTTGTGCGTTGTGGGACCCTAATCAGTAACGAAATTCTGTGCGATAATTTTTCGACTCAAACCGTGTTATAAAATGTATATTTTAATTGATTATATTGCTGTTTTTTTTTGTCACACCAAAAAGCATCTTAACCTCCTTAATTCGAACGCATCACATTTTGTAGCATTTGGTAGGCATAGTGTGAACGCTATTTCGTTATATGACGTGACCTTGGGCCACTGCCATTTCATTCTAACGTAAGCCGTGTAAAAGAACATCGTTCCAAAAAACCATCTATACGGGTATCGAATCCCGATCCGTGTTTGAAGAAAGAAATAACGCGTTTGATTCGCTCAAACATTTTCAGTACTATAATCCTATTTCGTACTAAAGTAAACTTGTGAATGCTTGCTTTAGACGACTTTGCTACAAAAACGTATATACTTAAATAAATTGAGAAGACAAAACCATTCCAATATTTTATGTATTCAATGGCAGACTGTTCTAAATTAAGCACATTTATAACTCTAATCTCAACATTACGACTATTGGCGTCGAAGATAGGACGGAATGGACACTTTATCTATATCATATTTGAACGTTAAAACTTTTTCATTGGCCAGTCAGATGACACATCGTTCCGTCGTCAGCGCTTTAGTTAGTGGAAATATAGCAAAATTCGAGCGCTGAAAATGTTTTGAGACAAAACTTGCTTTTATGATATGTCATTGAACTTTTAAAAATGTGCGAAAGTTTGGCTTTTTTATAATATACCGATTTTATCGTGATTGAATAATTCAATTATGAATGTAGGAGTAGGTCTTGAGGAGGTATTGTGAGATTAAATTGGAAGTGAATTAATTTTAAAGACACTGTCAGTTCTGAAATGTCTTATTCTTTATTTTAATTTTAATTTTTTTTTCTGGAATAAGACCTGCCTCGTTGGTCTAGTGGTACCTGTAGATTCTGTCACGGGTTTATATTTAGAATGCACCAGACCTTCCACGTAACTGTTGCATTTATGATAAAAGTATTATTATCACTTAAATTAGTTTTTATGTTATGTTTACTTTTTAATTTCTTTTATGTTTAGTTTGTTATATATTTGAAAGACAATTACCGCTTTTTAAATAAAAGACGTTGCGTTAAGTATATCGTATAAATTCGTATTTCTATACAAATTTTGATAATGACGTGTATGTACATTTTTTATAAGGACAAAAAATCATTATAGGTACTTTCTCGTTTACCGTGAGATTGTATCGCCCATGCGTATACAGTTGCCTTATTTATCAAGGACATGTTTCTGGTAGGATACGGTCCCATCGTCCTAAGCGAATTCTGTTTAAAGCGAAGAATTTGAGCTTAAGCCCGGGCTAGTACCACTGAATGTTCATATGGAATGTTCAGATGTTTTTAAGATTCTTCTCGTATTTAGTGTTAAAAATCATCATGATGAAACTTGCATTTGTCAAATGAGATCTTTCACAAGTGTATACACCAATCTGAATCGGAGTAGCGTGGTGGTAAAAGCTCCTAACCTTTTCTTCAAAAGGAGAAGAGGGCTTGATCCAGTTGTGAGATATAAGCAAGCTGTTACTTTACTTTAGCATTGAGTAATCTTAAATGTTTTACCGTTTTTGAATTTTTCACGTTACCATCGTGAACTTTTCGACAATATTAATGTATTTTGTAAACTAAGGAAGTTTCTGTTATAGCGAAGGTTGTTCATCTCTTCACTTTGAGACACTTTTGATACGAGCCCATTAATAAGAAAAGTTTTTTCATTACCTTCACATTTCGTCGTCAGATACTTTGAAAATGTTTGTTACAAATAATTTTACATCAACAAATTTTTCAAAAATGTCGTTAGACCAATGGTTAGAACATGTGAACAACAAAGAAATGCAGTGCTGTGCAGTGTCCCGTATGGCAGAATACCATAAGGAACAATAAGGGACTTGCGTTTTGTATTTGATAATTGTTTTTAAAAAAATAAATTAAGAGGTATTGTAAAACTTTTTGTTATCCTTGATGTTTTTATTGTTTTTTTTTGTCGTATAGCATAGGCCTACCTATGCTATACACGAGCATCTGGGCCACCTTATGGTAAGTGGTCACCAACGCCCATAGACATTGGCATTGTAAGATTGGCAATGCGCCACCAACCGGAACTAAGATGTTATGTCCCTTGTGCCTGTAATTACACTGGCTCACTCACCCTTCAAACCGAAACACAACAGTACCAAGTACTGCTGTTTTGCGGTAGAATATCAGACGAGCTTGCACAAAGCTCCATCACCAAGTAAAATTATTTTAATCATAATCCTTACGATAGTTACTAATATTTAAATGTGAATGTGAGTTTGTTTGTAACGCTTTCACGTCTTAACTTCTCACCCGATTATGTTCTATATTATATATTATGAAATTTTTTATATACATACGCGTTATCAGGTACATAGGAAAGTACATTTAATCTGACCTGATCTGATCCTTACACGTGATCGGAAACTAGTGCCTTTTAATTTAGAAATTAGAAAATTATATTATAATCATATCTTATTTATTTATTAATCGTGTCTTAAACAATTAGGTACGATTAATATTAATTATATACCTCTTATTGCCTCTACTGGTGACAGGAGGGCTGGTTTATTTTTCGCCCAGAAAATAGGAATTGCGATTCAAAGGGGAAATGCTGCTACCATTCTTGCCACCATTCCACGCGGTCACGGTTTGTGCAGTAACTATTTTGAATTTTTTTTTGTATTTATTTAAGGCTTTGATGTAGTTATATACTAAAAAACAATATCAATATATTTTACTTAATTTAAAATTATCTTGGCGTTATCTTGGCGTTATATTTGCCGAGATGTAAGTTTCATTTTCCGAGCACCGTTTACACTTCACTTCGTTTTAATTAAATTTACGCATTACAAGTTTGTTAACACAATGAAAGACAACACATTATCACGCCATTAGCCCCTCGGGACCGTACAACTTGTGGTAATTACCATTAGTATTGTATCCCTCGACCCAGGGTCTATACAGACGAAGAATAGGTTTCGTTGGAGAAAATTAGGGTCTTATTGAATACACCCTCGCTAAGACTCGAACGAATGTATTTTATGTGTAATTATTTTTGTACACAAGTATAAACATATAATACAATCGTTCGATCCTTATTAAGTTTTAACGAGAATGTCTTGGCTATTTATATATAGGGTCGCTGAGCCTAATTTGGAAGACTTGTTATAATATTTTTTTTCATCGTAACATCGTACATTTTATCGTAAAAATATGTTCTAAAATATCTTTCAATGTACGAAGTTTTATTATAATTATGTCATTATGTGCAGCGTACACTGAGAATATGTAAATTGCGTGATGATCGGTTGAGTAGTTAAAGCGTAACAAACAAACTCACTTTCGCATTTATGATATTAGTAAGGATAAATAAGTACACATAATAAGCCATCGTTATTGGCCTTTCCTTTCCAGTCCCATTGTTTCTTTCGCATATTTTTTTTTTTTTTTTTTTTATAGTTCCCGGGATGGCAAATGACTCTACTTCACCTGATGGTAAGTGATAGTAAAGTCCAAACGCGACGACGGCTAGTGCAGTCAGGAAGAATGACTTGCACTAGCCGCCCCCGCCTTGCCGGCCCGCAAGATGCCTCTTCACGCCTCGTTTGAAGGAACCCGGGTCATAAGAGGAGGGGAACACGTGTGCTGGTAACGAATTCCATGTTTTAGAGGTGCGACAAAGAAAAGAGTTGCCAAATTTCTTCGTGCGCGATGGAATTGATGTCACAGTTAGTCGGTGACATCGAGAGCCAGCACGCGTAGATTTGTGAAGGAAAGGGGAAGCAGGAATGAGGGTGAATAGCTCCTCTGAGCACTCGCCGTGATACAGTCGATAGAAAGCGCTCAGTGCCGCTATCTCTCGACGCAACTGTAAAGGCTCGAGGGTGTTGGTGACCTTTACGTCGCCAATAATGCGAACCGCACGTCGCTGCAACCGATCCAAGGCCTCCAGTAAGTACTTAGCGGAGCCATCCCAAAGGTGCGAGCAATATTCGACGCAGGACCGCACCTGTGTTTTATACAACAGGAGCAGTTGTTGTGGCGTGAAAAAACGCCGCACCTTGTTCAGGACTCCGAGTTTTCGTGAGGCTGTTTTTATAACAGCCTCGATGTGATCCTTTGGATTGAGGTCGCACCGAACGTCAATTCCCAGTATGGCGACTTTGCCTTGTATCTCCAGCGTAGTGCCACAGAGGGAAGGAGGAGGGGAAAATGGTGACTTTTTCGCTGTGAGAGCGCATACCTGTGTTTTCTTGGCGTTGAACTCAACAAGATTATCAGAGCCCCATTTGGCAATGAGTCCTAACGTCCTATCGATCCCTCCGTCTCTCCCCAGTTTCCGCCCGCCCAGCTCCTGCGCTTCCGTGGTATCCCCCGTGCACTGTACTATCATCTGCATAGCAATGTATGTTCCCGAGAGAGAGCATATCATTGATATGCAGAAGAAAGAGTGTGGGGGATAGCACAGACCCCTGGGGGACCCCAGCATTCACTACATGGAATTTTGAAGCGCAGCCATCAACTAAAACGCGAAGGCTACGCTTGTGTAGGAAGCTGGCAATCCAGGTGCAGAGCTGAGCTGGCAGACCGTATGCCGGCAGCTTGGAGAGAAGACTTCTGTGCCAGACCTTGTCAAAAGCCTTGGAGATATCGAGGCTGACAGCCAACGATTCCCCACGCTTGTCGATAGCTTCACCCCAGAGGTGTGTTACGTACGCTAGAAGATCACCTGTGGACCGTTTCGGTCGAAACCCGTATTGACGATCATTAATCAGACAGTGATCTTCTAGGTAATGGATCAGTTGGTTATTTAGAATCCGTTCCATCACCTTACAAAGTACTGAAGTGATAGCTATTGGCCGATAATTAGCCGGGTCTGACCGATCCCCTTTTTTGGGAACCGCTTGCACATTAGCCTCTCTCCAAGAATCCGGCACACGTCCTGTATAGAGAGACAGCTGGAACAGGCGCGTCAACACAGAAGACAGCTCCGCTGCACACTTCTTCAGCACTATGGCTGGTATTCCATCGGGACCACTAGCTTTCCGTACATCGAGTGATTGCAGCTCTGCACGCACATCGCGCTGCCTGATTTTGATGTCAGGCATCGTGTGGCCACATGAAGGTATTGAAGGTGGCTGTGCACTGCAATCATCGATCACAGAGTTGTCCGCAAAGAGTTTTGCCAGAAGATCGGCTTTCTCTTGCGGACTGTGAGCTAGCGATCCGTCCGGATTCCTGAGCGGTGGCAGCGAAGGTTGGCAGAAATTGTTTTGCACAGACTTGGTCAGACGCCAGAAGCTACGAGAGCCCCTAGGATACGAAACAAGGTCGTGACCAACCTGTACAATGCGCTGTGCATCCGCTCTCGTGTATGCCTTCCTACAGGACTTGGAGCTTTTGTTGTAGGTTGCTTTCAGTGAGTCAATGTTAGATGCCCCACTAACGCAGCCATTGATCCATGCGCGATATGCCGCCTGCTTAGATGACACAGCATCGGCACATTCGCGAGTGAACCAACGGTTACGCGTACCCTTACTGATGAGGTCTGAGTTAGGAATGTAGTATTCCATCCCCAACAGGATCTCATCAGCAATAGCAGCGGCGCTAGCTGTCGGGTCATTCTCACTAAAGCAACGTTCCCTCCAAGGGACTGACGCATAGTAATCGCGCAATCCGTCCCAATCTGCCGACTTATAGTGCCAAACACATATTATTTAATACTTTAAATTGTTCGTGTTAATATATTTAAAATTTAGATTTTTATCAACATCCAATAATAAATATAATATTATATATATAATTTAGATCTGGCTAAAGATATCTATATAAACTTCTCGTTTGATAAATGTTTGAAATTAATTGAAATTTCAGACGACAAAAACTAATTGGTTCGATTAAGTTAGCCATTGTTTTCCAAGCAATAAAGCCAAGACAAGTAGACAAGAGACTACAATAAAATCTGCATACACTTGATTTATAAGTGAAAATCTGTATTTTAGAAATCTCGTTTGGTAGTTATTCGTAGGGGACGTGGGATGACGTCACAAATTCGTTACAAAGACGTACTATTAGACCGAAGGGCGTTTCGGATTCTACAGCAAATTGGGCCGAAGGAGAGTTAGTGTTATTTTATTCATTGAGAAATTTCAGATCGACGAGTTTCTATTTCGGTGGCACCGGATGATATGACATCCATTTTGGAAATGGAATATGTGATTAACTTTTATTTTATTGTTTTTTCTTCATTTTAAGATTCATTAAAATCTAAGGCTTTGTTTAGAAGACTGCCGAATATATTGTTTTCTTTTGCTGTGTTCTGGCGTGAAAGGTAAAGGAGCCGATGTAATTAAAGGCACATGTCTAAGTCTATCTAAGTTCCTGTGATTGGTGGGACAATAGCAGTGGTACAACAATTTGCTCATCTATAGAAAGAAGAACTGCTACTTTACTAATAATAAACTATTAATTAGCAAACGAACAATAAATCAAATAATATAAATATATAAATCAAAAGTACCATAAAATTGTACTGCGCAAATTATAATTTCTATAACATTCGAACTATGCATTTTTCTCTTCTGTCACGAATAATCGAGCAAGGAAATATATTTCGGGATTTCCAAGACTTTAATTTACAAGTATGATTTACCTATGTTCACATATCGAAAACGATACTTTTTGCTCGCATAAATCACTTGTTCCCAGAGGATACCTCAAAATAAGTCGAGCGTAACTGAGCGAGGAACATAAATTATGAAAAATTACACTTTTGGACATTATGGTCAGTGCCGCGATGTAAATAAAAACCACATGTGAATTAAATTTAAGATATATTTTATTTTAATATAAATCGAAATAGCTGACGAGTAAACGCATTATAAAATAAATAAATATAATAAAGTAATTGTCTTTAAATGGTTGCTAGGTTGAGCTTACTCCACTACGTTGCTTCGTTCAATTTCATCTGACATGCAAGTTTCCTCGCGATGTTTCACTGCTGACCACGATGTAAACTATAAACACAAATAAATCATTAATGCATTGGTGTATACCTAGGTTTGAACCTGCGCACTTAGGAGTCACCCCACCTTGCCACTAGGCTATAACACAGCAAAGTAATGTTAAAGGTTATTATTATTATTATTATTGTTCATGTATTGAAAAATGCGCATTAACTATACTATATTTTAACATACAATTTATTTCATTAAGAATCAATTAGCAAATGTAGGATTTTATTATTAAAACGAATGCACGAATTAATTATTATTTCATTTTAGATTGATGAACGGTAACTAAGGACATGTTTGTCCAGTATCCACATTCTAGTGAATGACCTGAATGATAAAGTGAATGATATAACTTTGGTAGTGAAGGAGAAATAATAAAGATATAACAGAGCAGTGACATTTTATAATCTATCAAGGCAACGGCAGACTATATAAAGCTTCATGTAATGACTCGAGCTGTCATTAGCCCGGCTCTAGGAGATTGAAAATTTAACGAGCATCATTTCCTTTATGCAGACATCGCATCGTTGAAAATTAAAAAATAAACACGGAACGTCGAGTTTGTTTTGACGTTTTCTTTTTCAATTCGATGTTAATCATGATTTTACTACTTTTAACGTATGGATATTTTAAAAATAGAATTCATTCGATAATGTTTGACAATATAGGGTTGTAAATAAATGTTCTCCTTTTAGTTAACCTCTTTAGTTTGCCACTTTATAAGGAGACCATAATATTATCGAATGTTGAGACTTGTAGTCAGCTCAGCAGATAGGCTGGGTGGATCTTAACCGAAGATTATCTATTCAATTCCGATAGCGTATCAGTGAGCTTAGGCTATTTATATTTATAATTAATATTGATCGGTTAAAGAAACCATATTTTTGGCTAGCAGTGGCTTATTCAAGAACAACTTGGAAAAGATTAATGTTTAGTTTTTATTCTTAGAAATATTGATGGTTGGATATAAGTTATTGTTTTAAATAAAGTAGCTCATTATAATATTATTATTAATCCAAATAATTCAAAATACTTTGCACAGCAAACTTAATGTAAATCTTTATTAAAATTGGCATAAACAAAAATATTTTAAATACACTTCCTGTTCCCTGAGTCTACTCAATAGCGTGTCTTAATGGAAGCTTAAAAGAAATACACGGCTCGCTAAGCCATTGAGTCTAAGAAATTAATAATATTCTTTCAATGTCCCATAAAGGCTTGGCAGTGTTCCACCATAACATATGCGTTTAAGGGTGCTTCTTAGTAAAAGGATATTTCCGTGAAATTGGTGCATAATTTTTACATTCGAGCACTCTACAGTCGATGGTCGTGAAGAGGTCGGTCACAGACGGACGAAATTCCATTAGTAACTTTTGGACCTTCGCCAAAGCAGCCACGGAAGGATTTTTAATTTTTAAAGACTTGAAAATAGGTGAAAGGTGCGACTTTATACATCGTTTCACTTAATTGTGATTGATTCATTTAAATTTATTTTAACTTACTGTTTGTATTTAAATTGTTTATTTTTAAAAGATAAGTTTATAGTAGTAACTTGTCAATCATATTAATGACTAGCTGTGACCCGCGGTTTCACCCGCGTATAATTAATAAAAATATAGTAAATAAAAATAAACCCTAAAGCCTTCCTCGATAAAAGTACTATACAACACAAAAATAACTTTTAAAATCGAACTAGTAGTTCCTGGGATTAGCCGGATCAAATAAACAAACTCTTCAGCTTTATATATTAGTATAGATTTACAAAAAAAACGTCTAATGAACTTATTTTTTATATCATAGTCACTACCATACAGTATCATCACTAAACAGTCACGATTTTTTTTATATCTTATTGCTGTCATATAATGAAAAAATTATATCCAGACGGACATTGCTTTGTTAAAATAAAAAAAAGAATATTTTCTTTTACACTAATAGTTTGTCCTATGATATAAAAATTAAAAATATGCGTCCCTGGCCTAAGCTTTGCTTGCGTTCATGGTCAGCAATTAAAACTGTCTCTGGTCCGTCCACTTCTTATAACAACGTAGTTTTGTAAATAAAGGATAAAAAAATGAACTTTCAAACGATTTTGAAAATAAAACGCTGAGTCATACACGTTGCGCCTACCGGCAACTTCGTCCGTCCTCAAATTTAATTCCACATGAACTTCTACAAAAGGCAAAATGACCACGAGATTTTTTGGCAACGAATTGTGGAGGAAAATAACTGGTTTGCAACACGACTGCGTGCGCTATTCGTTTGTGGACGCCAGCGAAGTTAAAAAAATTATATAAGCGTATTTCATTGCTAAGTTTTGAAATACTATCATCATTCGTAATTACTTCGTACACAAATTGTTACTACAAGTATATAATTACTATTTATTTTATACATAATTTGCAGTATTTTTAGAGATGTTAAAAAATTGGTTTTATTTACAATTTACACAATATTTACGTGACTGCCAAAAGAGGTGTGTTATGTTTTCAGGGTTTATAGATGTGTATATATGTATGTGATTTTCTTTATTCCACCGTAACTTTTAAATGCCTTAACATATTTGTATGGGATTTCTTTAGAAACTTATATCACCTCGAATGACACTGGCGTTAAAAGGCAGCTGGTTTATACAATGTACAATTGATTTTGCGCACACACTTGTGCACTGGAGCTAATCTCCCTTTTTTTCTTGCTGGAAAAACGCATTTACGCGTTTCCCCACATGAAGTGAGGCTCACCGGCGCTAAAGGCGCCTTCACGTACCCACTAAAAAACGAGTGGTATCCTCTTCGTCTGGTCGGAGGGCGCCACGGGATCGCTTGCGCATGCTACCGTGATGCCCCGGCGTTCGGTCCGCTTCTGAGGGCCTTCATTTCTTGCCGGGAACCCACCTAGCTCCAGCGGCTATTACGAGGGGGGGAGAAGATGCGCATAGTGCCGACGCCTCCTCCCCGGTCTTCTTCGGCGGATCGAATCAGCGGAGGCACTTCCCTCGTGCTGTCTCTCCGCGGACTCCTTCTGCAACATGACACTCTCGCAGAAGGAGACCATTTCCAACCAGCACCTCTCATGCTCGGTAGCGGCATGGCGTTAATCACACTCGACAGCGAGAGATCTCCGCCGACTATCACCGCCAGAGAATGCCTCTGAGGCCCCCACACAGCACACTACGTCAGGGTATGGTGCGCCGTATCCAGAGAGAGCTAGTCTCCTTTGGAAAATGGACGCCGTGACCAAAATCGCTAAGGAGGTACATCATCGTCATCGTCATGTATGTTTATATCATAACTCGTATATATGTGATAGTATAATACTTTTATTGCGCTCGTGCTGAGAGCGGAGATGTCACTTATTTATAGAAAATAATCAGAATAGTTTGAAGATAAAGATAAAATTTTCATTTTTATTTAATACTCGATGTTAATAGATAGCAATGCCTCTTTAATTTAATATATATTATTATCCGATACGACTCGCGTATAGGGAGCGCTATAACTTACAGAATAGGACTGCTGGTCCCTTTTTCGCCTAGAAAATCGGAATTGTGAATCAACAGGGAAATGCTCAAAAACTAGCATTTTGGTCATTATTCCATACAGTCGTTATTTGTAGTGAATTCAAATTTTGTATTTACCTATTTAAGTCCTCAATTAAAGTCAAAATAAGTGTCAGACTAACCAGCAACGATACAAACATAACGAGATAATATAGATTCAGAGCTTAATTTGACAATCTAGTAAATCTACCTTTATTTGTATAATAACTTATTCATGAAAGTCTAAATAGTTGCGCCTTATATTTTATTCGTACGTACTAACATATTCTGAGCGAAACTGAGTCGTACCATTAGTTTATGTTAAACGTAATTGGCTATATAAGTGGTGGAGGGAATAGCTGGATAGCACGCAGAGCTGAATTTACTGCTATGACTCTATTAACAGAACAATTGCTAAGTACCCATCGCATTTAATACCTATAGGATTAAGTAAAATCTATGAAATTATCTTGACAAATTTCTATGGTCATAATTATAAATACTAGTTTTGTTCAATTCGCCCGAGTGTCCGCTTAAACGCAATTTTTCTGATTCTAATAACTATTAAAAGGAAAGCTTAACAGTCAAACAAATAAACAAACTTTCTCGCTTCACTGTAAGATATAATTTTTATTGAACAAGATATATTTGTAATGTCGTATGAGCTTATGCATCTGGGTGTCCCAAGTAAAATGACTGATTTCAGTAACATAATTTGATTTAATTTGATAATACATAGTATAAAACGTATTGAATTTTAATTTACCGTGATAAACTAAATAGAAATAAGCCTTTTCCACCAGTAATTTCATTTAATAAAAAAACATGTGCGTCTCGGGACGCTCGACAGAAGTGATAATATTTATTACTAATTATAATATATTAAATATAATTTAAATTAGTACTTGAGAGTTCCTAAATTATTATAAGTACTATCTGTATACGCTAGATGGCGTTAGGTTGGTAACTTTCAGGTAAAACAGTCCGCGTCGGTAATAGTGGCACCGTAACGCGTTACGCTACGAAGCGGTTTACCCTCCCATAAGAAGACATCACTTCAAAAATAATGTTATGGTAAATTTTCTGAAACTTGTTGAGAGAATTTTTAAAACAATGTCAAAGAACTGATCGTGTAATAATAAACAATTTTGTATGAGATTTTCTATCCGTAAATCCATTGATAACGTGACATATCGAGTATCTGTTATTTCCATATATTTTGATTCGTCATTCCTTTTTGTTATGTATTCCAAACCGAATTTTAATCAATAATAAACAAAATATTTTTAACCGCTAAAGAAAATAGTTTTAGGTCGCAACAAAATTTCTACATTCCGTATGATAAAAGTTATAAACTTTAAATGTAACTTTCGCAAACTTTTCGTTTCGTGTGGTAAACAAATATTCATTTATTCTTTGCAATCTTTCACATATAGTTGGAGAAATGGATTCAATTTTAGTTCGTATTGTGGCGTATATAAATACCATATTAGAATAAAGTACATTAAGGTGCAGTGTACGATGGTAATATCACGATTCAAACTCTGTTTGTGAATTAAACATGAGAACAGATACTCTCAATCTGTCAAGAGATCCATCCAAATTACAATGACCTTCCTCGTCCTTTTCAATTAATAATATCTAGGTAAGCTTAGGGGTATTTTAAGGTGGTCGATAGGTCAAATTATAATGGTCGAATGTAACTCGTATTTTTGCGAGTGAAGAAAGTTTGACAAATAGCTTGTTGTGCAGCTCTCGTCATCGCAGATATAAACTGATATATCTACGTAAACAAGCGCTTTCATTGTTATCTTTCACTGTTATTACATGTTATCTCTTCCTTACTTGCTGTGGTGAATTTTTATTAGAATGATTTCTTATTATTTACAAAGAAATTATGTTTTTAGGACCCTATAAAATTTTTTATTAATATAAAAATTTAGATGTTTTATTTTCTCGTTAGCATTTCCACTTTATAATCCGATTAAAATTGGCAGTTAAATGGTCGTATGTGCAGACTGTGCGGCGTTTGTTCATTACATGCATTATTTGATAAAGCCTCATATTAAAAGCGCCTTGTTAAAATTTTCGAATATACACAATTTTCTATAAAACTAGTAAGCATAAACAGCTGAATGGGATAAGAGAATAACGGCTTGATTTACATATTATTTTGCTTAGGCTTTTAGAAGTGTATTACAAAAATTACATAATTGGTAGTATTCTAAATTCATAATGTAATAAAAAATACGTTAATTATTTCATTATTGCGTACTTTTTTAAATCTGATTAAAAAGTAATAAACTTCAACTTACTAAGCTGACAACTCAATTAAAAAACGAAAATAAATAAAAAAAGGCAAATACCATTTGTAAAACATTCATTTGAATATGAATATGATGATATGAATAGATTTTTCTTTGGAATCATAATACTACGTATCGTCGTACATAACTTAAATATTTGCCAAAAGTGGATATATATATTTTTTTATTGTATTGGTAGACAATCGAGCATATGAGCCACCTGATGGTAAGTGGTCACCAACGCCCATAGACAATGGCATTGCAAGAAGTGTTAATCATCGCTTACATCGCCAATGTGCCACCAACCTTGGGAACTAAGATGTTAAGTCCCTTGTGCCTGTAATTACACTGGCTCACTCACCCTTCAAACCGTAACACAACAATAGCAAGTATTGCCGTTTTGCGGTAGAATATCTAATGAGATATGGATATTTTACAGCACTCAGAATAACGTTGAAAATCATGAAAAAAAAGTCAAAGTTGATAACGCTCGAATAAATAAGAATCTTTAACAATAAAAGCGAAGAGGCAGAAATAAGGAAATTTTAATTTAATTCACGACTCTTCCGCTAATCGTCTACGAAAATGAGGGGTAACTTCTGTGACATTTGAGGGGACCGAAATTAATGAAGTTGTTCATTAAGCCTAAGTAGTATTGCCGCTATTGTTGCAAATAAATAAAAAAATAATATTGACGTCGTAAAAGACTATTTATTAGGATATTAATTAATAATTCACCGCTCGCTATGTAAACAAGCTTCGAATTTTTTGTGTGCGTAATTAATTTTTATTTGAGTAATAAAAGTAATCTTCGTGTAATAATTTTACATAACATAATACACCCAGACTCAGGTCGTAAATCGAACACGCCACCCCGGAGCGGAGGGTAGGGTTACTGTCAACTGCACCAACGGGCTAGTCAATCGGAGTAGAGCTTTTGAAAATAAATTTCCTGCTTTCGCAAATATATTGTCTACATCATATTGCAGTTCCTGAAATATTTACGCGAAAATGATACGACTTCAGGACATATATCTGCCGTAAAAATAAAACGACCTATACGTACAATATTAATAGCAATAACTTATAGACGACCGAACCATTGAGAGGTGATTCCCATTAAAGGTCATCTAATAATGGCAATATGTTCTGAAGGGATAATAGGGACCGACATAAATGGGACTTAGTGACCTTTCCGTTGAGTTCCCGCTGCCCTAAACTGTAATAAGGATTTGGCTTTGGATTCACAATTAAGGGGCGAACTTTTAATAACCACGACCAATTTTATAGGCTATGCGAGTAAATTGCTTGATTTATGGTTACGAGTTTTCAAAGTCTGAAATCATTCGAGTCTGATGTTACAGCTTCTGTTCTTTTTTAAATATAATTAAATTGTAAAAATTGCACCAATCAAATTATGGTAGTTATTTAACTAATAGGGAAAATTTTCTATTTTGTGTAATAATTATATGATAAGCAGTTCTTTCTTTTGCTTCATTATTTTAAATTTTTAGTATTTGTTTATTAATATAGATTGCTACTGCGTTATCGAACCTTAAGACGTACTCATCTACTAACTAACGTACTATCTAACAAATGATTGTTAGTAAATATTATGGAAGGGTTAAAGTAAAAAAATATCTTTAATTATAACATTTCATTCAAATTCGTATAAACTATACACACGTTAAACATACCTCGTACTATACCTATATATAAATTAACTTTAAATGAATTATGCATATTTTATCTGTAGAAACGTATTCGAACTCATTGAGAGACATATTGTTAATTTTCATATTCATTTCATTACTATAAAAAATAATTGTATTATGGTAATATCAATCTATTAACAATTTAAAAACGTGATCTTAAATTTTAAGAATATTTGATGAAGTCGTTTCGATTATAATAAAGTAGTTGATTTATTCATTTTCAAACAGAGTGAAGTTTGCTGAAGGCGAATAGCTCGTTAAATTTATATTAAACGTTTTACTAATGCTCAACTTTAGTGTAAAGTCACGATGACAAACGAAACTTTAATAACGCCATCTTAGGATTATGTAGCTACTAAAAGACAGGGGCCGATTCTGCTAAGCTATACCGATTACGATACGTTCCCGATTCGATTCCGATCCAACTGACTTTTCTATATTCAGTCGGATCGGTACCGAACCGATATGTTCTTAACATATATCGTTGTATCAAAACCAAACTTAATCGTTAACTTTTATGCCAATAGTCGATAATTAAATTAAGGAATAGGAAAACGGCAACGATCACGCTTCGATTCGATTGCGATAAAGTGGCAATTTGTAAGTAGAATTGGCATCTGATCGTTAAACGATTATATTACCTATTATTAAAAACTAGCTGTGCCCGAGGCTTCACCCGCGTATAATGAATAAAAATATAATGAATAAAAATCAGCCTAGAATCTTCCTCGATAAAAATACTATATATACAACACAAAAATAATTTTTAAATTCGAACCAGTAGTTGCTGAGATTAGCCGGATCAAACAAACAAACTCTTCAGCTTTATATATTAGTATAGATTTACGCTTAGTAATATAACGAATTTATAAAGAGACTATTCACTGGAGCGTTTATAAAATACAGAATACATACAGACAGATATGTTAGTGTAATACTTTATATGAATTACAAAATATTGATTTAGCAGTATTTTGTTTATTTATCATATCGATAAATAAATTCTTAGATACTTAACAGTTATTTCAAGAGTATATTCACATTTTTTATATTTATTGTTAGATACATAAAAACTACATGGAAACTAATTATAAACAAAGAATTAAAAGTAATATTCTAAGTGATAGGCATGTTTGGTAAAGATAATGAAACAGTTTTTAGTCTTTAAAAAATTAATTATTTATAAATTTATCAATATTAATGTATCTTGTATGTGCAAATTATACCTCAAAAGTAACATATTTAATTACTTATAATGTAGATACATTATAAGTTAACAAGGTCAAAAACTTAAAACAGCTTAACTTCATAAATATTTTATTAAACTAAAATATATACACACACACACAGTACAAATAAGCTATAATTTGAGTTTCAATACCTTTTATTTATTTGTCAAATCCACACATTAATAGCTTTACCCAGCGGTGTTTGACATAAAACAAGTGAGTCAAGTGTTTCTATCAACAAGGCTCGTGTCATTCGCAACGCGGCGCTAATTAGGTCACCTCGTCAGGGTATTGGAACCAAATAGAGCTGGAATGAACGGGAATTTCGTGTCCAATCTGTAGTTAACATCACCTGCAATCTGTTACAAACAAATACGATGAAATAGCTTGCTAATTAGGTATACGTTTTGAAAAATGTTACTTCTTTATGTATATGATTAATATTTAAAAAGTATATAATGCAATAAATAAGTTTTATTTTTTATTTTATTAGATGCAGAACTATAGGGCTATGATTATAAAGTTATAAGTCTTAATATTTTTATGGAAAATATTATATACGGCCCCGTTGATGTAGTGGTTATTTTATGTAGCAGTAATTCTCGATGGCCTGCAATGAAATCCAGATTCAGGGCAATAAAATATGTTGGGTGGCATTGGAAAAGAGTGAGGTATTAAATAATGCATCTGTATTTGCGCACGCGCTTGTGCGTTATAAGATCTCCTGCAAAGTTCCTTGAGATTGTCCGTCGAGCGATATGACTTGTATGTACGTATTATATTTTTGAGATTGTTTTTTTTTTATATGTCATAGCTTGGCGGGCGAGCATATGGGCCACTTGATGGTAAGTGGTTACCAACGCCCATAGACATTGGCAATGTAAGAAATGTTAACCATCGCTTACATTGCCAATGCGCCACCAACCTTGGGATCTAAGATGTTATATACTTTGTGCCTGTAATTACACTGGCTCACTCACCCTTTAAACCGAAACACAATAGTACCAAGTACTGCTGTTTTGCTGTCAAGTACTTCCACATTATCTATACTATAAATGCGAAAGTAACTCTGTCTGTCTGTTACGCTGTAACGGCTAAATCACTGAACCGATTTTGATAAAATTTGTTATACATAATTAAACCCACATTGGAGCAGCGTGGTGGAATAAGCTCTAAACCTTCTTCTCACAAAGAGGAGAAGAGGCCTAAGCCCAGTAGTGGGACATTCACAGGCTGTTACTAGTACTTACTAGTAAATCAATACGAATGCGTTAGAAATTTTGACCTTAATGAATGAATGAATGAATGAAAATAATTGTAATTGACATTGAGTTTTGTGTTATGGTATACATTATAATGCCTTTAAGGAATATCTAAAGAGCAAATAGATTAACCAGTAACAAGTTCACTTTGTTTATATAAAGCTTTTGTTCAATTTGTTGTTATGAGAATAAAAAAGCAGCTTGAAAGGATGTTTGGTTTTGTATATCGTGTTGCTTTAATCTTTGTATCAAAGCAAGTAACAGCGACGGATAAAGCTCAATCTGCAAAGCTAAGCACTATATTGCTTTTTGAGTAACATTTAAATTGTGTTTATAAGAGTTTCTTTGTTACTACAGTCATAAACGTTTAAGTACATACTGTAATAAACCACATAGCAGCCTAAGTTAGATATATTTATACAAAACTTTTCTTTGTCTTCGCCTTTCATGCCATCAGACTCTGACATTCTGATGATAGAACAATTGTCGACCGAATCAGTTTATACGATAAAATATGTTATAAAAATACAACATTGTACATTATAATTATTTTGAATGCCAAGTAATGAGCTGATAACATTCAAAAGTCAAAATATTCATAATTTAAAACTAAGAACCACCCCGTTACAAACGGAAAGAACCGCAACAAACTCTGTCCATTCGTTTGGGATGATGCCACAGACAGATACATAACTTATAACAACTCTTTTTTTTTTTCGTAGAGGTCAATATAAAAATTTCATATACTTATGACATTATTGTATCGCTATGAGAGAAAATAAATCAAATTTACACAGAGAATAACTACATCGAAGAATGGGCT
This sequence comes from Nymphalis polychloros, assembly GCA_905220585.2. Classification (NCBI taxonomy): domain Eukaryota; kingdom Metazoa; phylum Arthropoda; class Insecta; order Lepidoptera; family Nymphalidae; genus Nymphalis; species Nymphalis polychloros. The sequence continues at coordinate 5,008,352 of HG992251.1, forward strand.
AATATAGAAACAAGTCGTTTGTATATTTACTTAAGAAATTGCTTTACTAGCGCTCGCGTATAATAATAAGAATATTATAAACAGCAAAGTTTTATCAAGATGAAAGAGATCTCAGTTTGTTTTCTATTATGAAATCATCCTTCCTAAGAAATCTGACCCAATGTTATAAAAAGGTAAGTTTTGTTTCATTACTTCCGGATTCCGATGGATATGAAACTTGAATACGTTCATATTTGTATATTTTTTCGATGTTAATGTAGTCGGAGAGAGAAAATATTAACAGATATTTGTAAAAAGCTTTATAAATTCTATAGATATTCTGCGACAGCGTCATGTCCTCTACAGAGACCTACCCAAGAGATGTTATAGTGTTGATGTTTGTGCAAACAATCTCAATTACCTTTCTCTCACAGTACGATATGACGGGATTTCAGTCGGATACAACACACACTACTAGGATCTAACACACTGTGTGCTTGGGAGTGTAAAACTTAGCCTCTTAGCCTAGCTACGATGTGTACAAGCTGACAAAACAATAGACAAATGAAATAATTCATACGTTAAAAGTGGGTTAGCGTATAACATTAATAGATAAATTAGAGTAAATATATCTGTATATAATGCCAAACGATAAACGATATCGTTAGTTCAATTTATTTTAAATATAATATGTAGATGGACGGGCAAATATGCCACCTGATGGTACCATAGAACCTTAACAAATATTAACCGTACCTTACGTCAATGCACCACCAACTTTGGGAACTAAGATGATATGTCTCTCGTGCCTGTAGTTACACCGGCTCATTCACCGTTCAAACCGGAACACAACAAGACTAAGTACCTACTGCATAGCAGTAGTAATATATACCATATTATGAGTGGGTGGTACTTACCCAGATGGGCTTGCATAATGAAGTACCACCATGTGACAGTTTTTACCAGTATCTTTATCACATATATACTAATATATAAAACTGAAGAGTTTGTTTGTTTGATCCGGCTAATCTCAGGAACTACTGGTTTGATTTAAAAAATATTTTTGTGTTGGATAGTCCTTTTATCGAGGAAGGCTCTAGGATTAGTTAGTAGTTTTTATTTATTACATTTTTATTAATTTTATACGCGGGTGAAACCGCGGGGCACAGCAGATAGTTAAATATAAAATACGAGTATATGAATTATTTTCTCGTACATCTTTAACAATTATATTTCATTCAGTTTATACAAAACCCTAATAAATAATACACTATTACCTTTTTGATTAATCACTCTGTCCATTGGTGAGAACCATATAAAAAACCGTTCGAGAGTTTTTTAATTTATCGCGATCAGACGGACAGACATGGCGGAAGGACTTTGTTTTATACGTATCTATGTTCAACTACAGTATATAAATACAGAATAATCTATATTAAGGTCCTCCAGACCGATTTCGGCCACGGCGGCCAATCTCAAGAGAGATTAGCCACCTGCGCAGGAGATATTATAGTGCACAAGTGTGTGCGCAAACACAGGTGCACTCTCTTTTCCTTAGCTCTCATAATCCGATGGGGCGGCAATCCGACACGACCGGAAAGAGTTCAGGCGCAGGACCAACGGCTTAACGTGCTTGCCGAGGCACGGGAGTGTACACACTTCCACCTTCCAGACTCCGGGCTGCTACTGAGAATTTTCTGACAGAAAAACCCAATAACTATTAAATCAGCATTTGTCTACTCCTTCGAACTCATTTGATAGTTCAGCTAAATCACGTACTCTTCACTCACTATCTACAACTCCGACTCCTCCTTATCCTCCGTTCGTATTAAGTCAGTTTACTGTAGGTGATGTTAAGAAGAGCGTATTGTCCGTCTCATCCAATGCCATCGGTAGCGATAATGTGAGTCGTACTATGATCATCCCTCTTCTAGATATTATCGCTCCTGTGCTCACATACATTCTAAATTAATGTGTCTCATCCTGTATATTTCCTGAACCCTGGAAGAGTGCTAATGTTATACCTCTTCCAAAAAAAGCTAATCCTGTTTTCTTTTCTGATTTTCGCCCTATCTCTATTTTACCTTTTCTGTCGAAAGTTCTTGAAGAACTTATTCACTCTCAGTTAAGTCTCTTCCTAAACAAGAACAATTTGCTCAATCCCTGCCAATCTGGCTTTCGCCCTGGACATAGTACTGTTACTGCCCTTATTAAAGTTACTGATGACATTCGATGGGGTATGGACAATAAGCAACTCACCATTATGACTCTGTTGGATTTCAGCAATGCTTTTAATAATGTTGATTTTGATGTCCTACTTAGTCTGCTGCGTTCTCTTAACGTATCCCCTGCAGATATTGACTTGTTTCACAGTTACCTTCATGGTCGTCGGCAGCGTATTCGCACTGATGATACATACTCATCATGGTGCGATATTTCTGCTGGCGTACCACAGGGCGGCGTGTTATCACATGCAGACGATGTCCAAATTTACACCCAGTCGACTTTAGAAAACCTTCCTTTGGCTATCGCAAGGATGAATAACGACCTCAACATCACTCTTGAGTGGAGTAAATCTTTTGGCCTTAATGTTAACCCTAGCAAGTCTCAAGCCATATTAATTGGCAGCCGTAAACAATTATCAAAAGTCAATTGGTCTTCCTTGCCATCAATAATGTTTGACAATATTGTCATCCCGTATTGCGATTATGTTAAAAATCTGGGAGTGTTTCTTGATAATACTCTTAGCTGGACTCGCCATGTGAATGAAATCAGCAGGAAAGTGTTTGCAGCTCTGAGGTCTCTGCTTCGTCTTCGACATTTTCCTCCAATTCCTACCAAAATTATGCTCGTACAGACTCTACTCCTTCCTATTCTTGATTACGGTGACGCAAACTTTGTTGACTTAACCGAAAACCAATTAAATGAGCTTGAGCGACTTCAAAATACTTTTATTCGGTTTATATATGGATTACGCAAATATGACCACGTTTCACAATTTCGTTCTCGTCTTAATTGGTTACCCATCCGACTTCGCCGGAATATGCACATCCTTTCTATTCTATACTGTGTATTGTTTCACCCTGTTACTCCCCCTTACTTGAAGCAGAAATTTTTATTTTTAGGGAAACCTGGAGAAGTTCTCCGTTCTTCGAAGAAATTGATTTTAAGGGTGCCCGATCACAAGTCATCCTTTTATAATAATTATTTTACAGTACAGGCTATTAAACTCTGGAACGACCTCCCTTTAAATATTCGGGAGGCCAAATCCATAAATATTTTTAAAAAACTTGTAAAAGATCACTTTTTGTTTCAAGTACCTTATCACCAATAATTTTCTTTTATTTTTATTCTTTTTTTGGATTATTTTTCTTTCTTGTCTCGTGTTGTTTGAGGACTTATCGTTTTTAGTATCGTATTTATTGTATATATTTATATTATATACTTGTAATTTTAGTATGTATTCATAATATAATTTATATATAGATATATTATATGTGTATTTTTTATTTATATTGACATGTATTTATTAGTTTGTTTTTGGTATAGATTATTATTATAATGTTATTTTATTTTGTTATTACTGCACCACCTACCTCATATCCTATGGGTTATTCCTTACACCGTTGGTTGCCTGGAAGAGATCGCTATGTAGCGATAAGGTCGCCAAAATTGTATGCTACGTTTATATAGGCTGTCTAAGTTATTGTAAAGAAAAAATTGTTGTGGTGTACAATAAAGTATAAATAAATAACTATTTATTGGCCCGACCTGGGAATTGAACCCAGGACCACCGGGTCTGCAGCCTAATATCTAGCCACTAGACCAACGAGGCAGTCTATATTAACTCCCTAACAATATCATAATCATAAAAAGTAACAGCCTGTGAATGTCCGACTGTTGGGCTAAGGCCTCTTCTCCTCTTTTGAGAAGAAGGTTTTGGAGCTTATTCCACCACGCTGCTCCAATGCGGATTGGTGGAATTCACATGTGACAGAATTTCAGTGAAATTTGACACATGCAGGTTTCCTCACGATGTTTTCCTTCATCGTCAAGCACGAGATGAATTATAATCACAAATTAAGCACATGAAATTCATTGGTGCTTGCCCGGGTTTGAACCCACGATCATCGGTTAAGATTCACGCGTTCTTACCACTGGGCCATCTCGGCTTTTTTTAAATCATAATCGTATATAATAATTATTATATAAGTAGTTTAGGACGTAATTGATAAGTCGTAATTACTAGTTCATATTACAACCATTGGTTAACTACACACAAACCATAAATTGTACGAGATGTAATAGAAGTTAAAGTAAGCGTGGAGTTAATAATTGTTGATTTTCATCGAGGATTTTATTATAATTGCTGTATAGAATCTATATTAAGGGCAGTAGCTTCAGATTTAATTTAAAATTAATACAATAAAAAATACATTTAATTAAAATATTTGATTATAACAGCCAATGCGATGCAAACATAAGTCGGCGTTGTTGATTTAATAACTTAAATAAAGCCATTCAAGTGCAACGAATTTTAACCTTAATATCGGATTTCAAACAGATTAAACTTCGTCAATAAATAATTTATTATATAATCTATTAATGTATGACATATACAGTAAATGAAAGCCAATAGCTAACAAAGCATCGTGCAAACGGTTTGATTAAATTTCGAACGAATGCAATGTTAGCAAAGGTATAAATCCTTTCAAAATCTCTCTTAATCCATCTACGTTGCTGTATATTGTGTAATAACGAAATATGAAGCGAAGGCAATATGACCATAAAGATTTTCCGATTAACAGCGAGTAAGAATACAAAGTGCATCAGCTAGCGGTTATCATGACGTCATAAAATGTTTTTTAATATGAACAGTATTTATTGACTAAAGAAAAACACATTGTGTTATCTGTGCTATTATTTTATTTATTTTTATTATCATACTAATATTGCAAAGAGTTTAATTTCTTATTAGATTTACTTATTAGATATGGAACACCTCATAATATTATTAATCGTAGCTATGTCTGCCTGTTACGCTTTTACAGCTAAACCACTAAATAGTATATGATGAAATTTAATATCAATCAAGCTTGCTCCTCAAGGAAAAACACAAGCATACTTTTTATACTTAACATGTGACTAAAACGCGAGTGAAGCCGCGGGCGAAAATTTGTTGTTTATAAGTTCAAGACATACATTGCCTTAATATTAATATGTTGTATATTTTTAAGATAAACATAGATTTTAATTACGACGTTGATGGCGAGAATTGAAATGATATTAAGGCAAACATTGACAAAAGTCATAGGCGTAAAACAAATAGCACCCATATCAACCGTCCACCTGAAAAAAACACAATGAGGAATATCCAACAAATGTGTTGGATGGACTAATAATAGTACTAATAAGTCCCTAGACGGACAAGTAAAAAATCAACTAGTTGACGCTATAATAGTAATTTTGATACTTTAAACGGGTGCCCAAATTAGCATTATTGTTATAATAATTAGTTATTATCGTAATTAGTATATTATATTATATAAACAGTATCTAAATATTTATGTATAAGACATTTTGTCCTTCCCTATCTTGTAATGAATATCTATCAGAAGAGTAGCCTGTAAGATATAAGGACGCCTTTGTATGAATATGTTAGTAGCTTTTTCTATATGTAGCATTTTTTTTGTATGCTGTGTAATATATAATAATAAATATATTTAATTAAGTAAACGGTCAGCAAATCTTAGTTTACCCTGTCTAGAAGATTTGCCAAAGACTTGCTGCACTTGAGACTTGGCTCGGTCATTTTCTACATCGGATTAAAACAGCACAATCAAAATGTTACTCCATAATTAAACTGAACTTAAATGTTATATTTTCTTTTCATGAAACTCAAATTAATGTTAAATTTCAAAACTGAGAATAGAACATATGAATTCAATTCGGACAAACACTGTCTGCGATGTGAATTATAAAAACAAGTTGACCACGTGAACGGTCAGTGCCTAATTTGTATTTATAATTCACGTCGTGATCGCCAGTGAAGGTAAACATCGGAAGGAAACATGTACTAGTTGGAATGAAATTTTGTCACATGTACATAATTTATATTTGTGACGTATGTGGTCTTCGAAGTATACTAGGTTATATGTATTGCGTGTTCTCACTAACTAAAAAACCTTGTAATGACCGTTCTCGATACGGATTGCAAAGGGCACCCTATTGGGGAGTGTTTATCCCGTATTGTTATTGTTGCTCGACAAAGTTCTGTTCAGGCGGCGAGAATGATCTCGTTCTACATATTCCTCGCTAGTGTAGTAGTAGCGCAAGGCTATCGCAGCAGCCGTCCTCTTGCGCTACCTGAAACAGAACAAGTGAGGTCTCCACCTCACGCCTTTTATGCCCCAGGTGAAATCTCCTAAATATTTACTCCAAGTTTTATAACAGCACATATTCTATCCTATTTCTTTATTGTATAAACAATTCGCGGGAAAGATTTTTAAATAAAAAAAAATTTATGAACTAATTTTTAAACCTCTTGTTGCTATAAACATTATTTAAATATTAAACATAGTTTAAAACGTTTTCTGCAAATAAAATGTACATACGTTTGCATTTTATAATTTGAATATGTACTCACAAACGATATTGGAATAAAACGCATAAGAGAATAATTTATGGTTTGCGTGCATGTAAAACATTTCATTAGCTATTCGACCGTCACCAATGCAAAGGTCTTAAATTAATATGCTTTATAAATGTCTTAAATTAATATACTTATAAGTAATATGTCAAGATTTGACTGCCTCGTTGGTCTAGTGGCTAGATATAAGGCCGCAGACCCGGTGGTCCTGGGTTCAATTCCCAGGTCGGGCCATTAAATAGTTATTGGGTTTTTCTGTCAGAAAATTCTCAGTAGCAGCCCGGAGTCTGGAAGTTGGAAGTGTGTACACTCCCGTGCCTCGGAAAGCACGTAAAGCCGTTGATCCTGCGCCTGAACTCTTTCCGGTCGTGTCGGATTGCCGTCCCATCGGATTATGAGAGCTAACGAAAAGAGAGTGCACCTGTGTTTGCGCACACACTTGTGCACTATAATATGTCCTGCGCAGTTGGCTAATCTTTCTTGAGATTGGCCGCCGTGACCGAAATCGGTCTGGAGGACCTTATTATTATTATTATGACAAGATTTATATAATCCCCTTTCCAATTTATAAAATGGCATATTCCAGGAAACCTGATTCATGCATCCCTACAGTTATCCACTTTACGGTGGAAAATTGAAAAGTTAACAAGCCTATTTCACCTTGCTCGTGTTTCACTAACCACCTTTTGTTTGCCGCCGGAACCATTGTTACTAGGGGAAATTACTTCAAGAAACGTGTAAGCCCAGATTTCCGATGACCTAATTTGCTTTACCTATGAAACTATGAAAGTTTGATACAGGTTCAACTCATAATATTAGCATGAAAGTCGTTTGAATATAAAGCAGTTCGCATGCTTCAGAATCAAACGACTTTTGCGATCGTTATATGAACATTTGAATTTAATTTTATCCCTTTAATAAAAATTTAAGAAATATATTTTGCGTTTATCTTGCATATAGGTGAGTATATTTTGTTATTTCACTTAATGGGAACCTATAAGTAATATTTATATAAAACAAAGGTCAAGGATCAAGAAGGAAAATACATTTTTATCGGACAAGGTTCTGTTTGGTGAGTATGTTTTATTATTGAATTGTAAGCAGTTCCAGACCACGACAGGTGCAACTGAGTCATGTCAACTATTTCATACCGTGGAGAATAAAAAGTTAATAAAAAGATCCTTTTAAATACACAAATTTAATACTGGATTAAGGAAATGGAATGCCTGCCAATTAAAGATAAAATTAGTAAAGAAAAAGCGCACTGGTCGTAAAAGGCCTCCAATGTAAAAGTCGCAGTTTCGATTCTAATCATTTGGTCTATCGTTCCCCTCCCAACTATTACAAGCTATACGCCTAATTGGAGAGGTTAATAGGAATATTAATAATTCCTTAAAAATGGGCATTACTAGTGTATCTTTAAAAAGAAAATAAATATATTCATCGTTTTATGTTACTTCAACTAATACCTTCTACCAGGTATTTATTAGTAATAATATGGCACATGGGACGCACATAAATTCTAAAATTCGATCAGAAAAATTTCTGATTACAGGCGTAAAATTAAAATCGTACCGTTTCAAGTTCAATACGGTGTATTTGGAATCAGCCTAATTGGTTATGGGATAAATAAATCAATTAAATTATTCCACCGAGCGCGCCGTCTAATGGCGTCGGGTATCGTGCAAAATATTCTGACCCCCACCTCTGTACCACTTTATTAGATAAATATTTTTTCGATGAAGCTTGTGCAAATTTTTGGACGAAAATTACGTGTTACGTTCGTTAACAATATAAATTTATAACCCATGATTATCTTTGAAAAATGTATGTATTAAATCCTTTTTTTTAATCGACACAGAGGTGATTATATATGTATGTAAAAGTGTAAACAAATAGTAAAGTAAACTGTATTGGATCTACGCAAACGCACTCATTGCCGTACTCTGTGTTCTCGTATATATACATCTTATAATAAATAATACCATCCAGATTTTTACAAAAACTATATATTTTCAACTATAGGTCCTATGTATGTATTACTAGCTCTTGCCCGCAACTGTGACTACGTTAAATTTCCTTTAACCTTAAATTTTTCATGTCATGGTCATGTCATCTTCTTATCCAGCATCAATGTTATTACGATCAGTTCATTAGTTTAGTCGTGTGGAGGCAATAAACAGATACAACAGAAGAACTCGGTGGTAGAGCTTTGTGCTAGCTCGTCTGGTTAGGTACCACCCACTCATCAGATATTCTATCGCAAAACAGCAGTACTTTGTATTGTTGTTCCGGTTTGAAGGGTGAGTGAGCCAGTGTAATTACAGGCACAAGGGACTTAACATCTTAGTTCCCAAGGTTGGTGGCGCATTGACGATATAAGCGATGATTAACATTTCTTGCAATGCCATTCTCTATGGGCGTTGGTGACCACTTACTATCAGGTGGCCCATACGCTCGGCCTACCTATACAATAAAAAAAAAACTTTCATTTATCATAATCTAATAGCTTACCTGGATCGTTTTTTTAACGATAAGCCTAAATGTTAAATGTTTTATAATTTAGGAATGTTATAGACATAATATTAAAGAGATTAAAAATACTAATAATTTGAAAAACATTACGTTAACGTAATATGACTTTTATTTCATTTATACGACTAAGTTGATGGCACTGTGTTAAATTTCCTAATCAGTGGTCAGCTACTACGAGTGGAGTGAAGTCATTGACCTCGTTTCAACTAAGGCCTGGTTAACACCAATCAAGCTTGCATCTAAATCCAATACCTAATGAAATAGGGCATTGTTAGCGCGAGTTAAAACCGTGAACATGTCATGAGGCTGAACGCTGGAGAGTCGTTTATCAGACGGTCGAGTAGCGACGCGTAATTAAACGTTACACATATGACACACGGTTGTAAAGTTTCTGAAACTTTTTTTGCTTTAGAAAATTTATAAATCGAATTTTATTTTAAACTACCTAATTCCCATTATGAAGTTGCAATGCCTATTTATCTACATTTTTGTCTGTAATTACTCGGTATAATTCGCGCTCAACTCTATGCTACCTCATCTTATATTTATTGTACTTTGATCAGGTCAGAAGCTTATTTTCCTCGGACAGTTGTATGCTACCAAAGGTAACTTATGCGTTCTCTGCAAGTCAACCAATGGCAAAAGCAGATAATCACGATGGCGGCAAATGCATTTAAAACAATATCTTGCTAATCGCGATCAGTGTACAAAATATATATACTATATTTATAAATAAATATTGATTTGAATATGACAATATGAAACACCTGCTTTTCACACGCGGACGAAACTGACGGTTAGTATAATTAAAATTAATATTTCTCAATATTGTTATGGCATTTAAATATCATATCATATGTGTGTGTCTTTTGAATTGTACTCACGAAAACCCTTATTATTTAAGGTAATGTGTAGTTATGATTGCACTAACTTTATATTTGCGTTGCATTAACATTATGTTAATATAGTGATTAATGGATCACTGTGTTTGCGTTACGTTTGCATCACATAGCTCTGAATTTGCCGGTACAATGCCGTCACATTTTAAAGTAAAGATATTAATATTAATCAAGCAATTAAAGTTAAAAAGTATTTTTGTATGCAGGTTCTCAAACGCCTAATTTTGTTATTATGGATCATCATCATGTCAGCCAAAAGACGTCCACTGATGGACAAAGGCTTCCCCAAGGATTTCATTTTGGCCAGCCTTGCGCAGCCCGCATCCAACGGCTTCTCGCGACTCTTGTTATATCGTCGGTCCACCTTGTAGGGAGCCTGCCCACGTTGCTTCTTCCGTTTCGTGGTCGCCACTTAAGAACCTTACTGCGCCAGCGGCCGCCAATTCTGCGAGTGATGTACCCCGCCCACATTATGCATATACAAGTCTTATTACTAGGTATATATTTTATCGTTACTTAACAAGCGTCTACTTGATTGGATGTATTGTACGCTTTGTATTTTTCTTAATGAACTTTCATTCAGTATGGGAAAATAAAAGCGTATTTATTTATTCGTTTATTTTTTTAAATAACCTTCAACCACAGACACAAATACATGAACTATTCTCTGACCCTGCGAATTATTGCACTCTACATAATTATGCGATATCAATTAGGTTTAAAATGTTAAGCCCCTTTAAAAGAGGCTACGCTGATTGTGATGTCGCTGATGGTATTATAACTAACGGGAAGGTGGAGCCCATCCAGACGGGGTATTAATCATTTATTCTGGGTACTCCACACATCCACCAAAACAAACAAAACTTACCACAATACATTCCAAAATACCTTAAGTTGCATATGTAATTCTATAACTCTAGAACCTATATGTGTATGTGTACGTGACTGCGAATTTATGGGTGCGCTTGTGTGTGAATAATATCAGCTGTTGTTGTGCATTTTTATCAGGTTTTATATTGGCAATTTTTTTCGGTTGTATGTTCAGTTAATTCGACCTGTTTTAGACAAGCGAATTGAAATGATAGGAACGTGTCGCGCGAGATGTCGCTCAAGTGTCGTGAGGCACGCGATTGCCTGTCTCCGTAACGTGTTACGTGTCCCATATAAGTTAGAAGGGGTAATTTAGGAGAATATTGAATTTTTGTTGCGAACATCCTTCGGAAGTCTACGTGAATTATAAGTGTCCGCAACGTGTCCACAATCATTTGCATATAAATTTTTATTACTAAGCAGAAGATATTTTATAAACATTAAGGCATATACTGTTTGTACGTGTATATCTTATTGTATTTGATTAATAATAACTTTGTGATTAAATTTCTGGAAAAGATTAACTACTACAACTATTGAAGCCTATTTGAATAAATTACACTTTGATTTTGATTACTGATAGCAATTCGTGTTCGAAATTTATGCTCAAGCACAAGCGAGCGGTCCTTTTTTATTGTATAGGTAGGCGGACGAGCATATGGGCCACCTGATGGTAAGTGGTCACCAACGCCCATATACATTGGCATTGTAAGCTTGCACAAAGCTCTACCACCGAGTAAAGAGTCCTATATTTACTATGACATCTACAAATGACATTACTACTACATTTTAACCGTTCTCAAGGTTGATAGTGCAATTGATTTATAAGGTATGCTTAATATTTCTTACAATTGCAATTCCTATGGGCGGTAGTAACCTATCGAGATCAGTTGACCGAATTGCCAGTATGCCCACCTAGTACAATAATATTTGTAAAAAATACTGATCAATGCAAAAAAAAAACAACTGTAGTATTGTTCATATCAGAAGTGCTATTCTGTAAGAACTCACTTCTTATCTCACTCGTGAAATATAGAAGAGCAACTTAACGGAATTGCTTTTACATATTTGTATAATTTTTTCACGATTTTCTGCGCTGAGTTCGAGTTTGATCTGACAGTTTTTTTTTTATTGGATATGGATCACCTGATGGTAAGTGGTCACCAACGCCCATAGACGCCATCAACCTTGGGAACTAAGATGTTATGTCCCTTGTGCCTGTAATTACACCGGCTCATTCATCCTTCAAACCGGAACACAACAATACAAAGTATTGCTGTTTTGTAGAAGAATATCTGATGAGTGGGTGGTATCTACCCAGACGAGCTTGCACAAAGCTTAACCACCGAGTAAAAAAATAGTTCTACTGTTCACCAAACTACAGCCTAAATTACTACATAATAGAATTTTCACCTGTTAAAATATCTAACAGCAAATTTCAAATGAGTGTAGTTGAAATATTTTAACTGTATTGTATAAGCGCGCTCTGCGGGTGCTACGAGTAGATAAGGACGTGATGCATTAACGGCGCGCCCGCGTTTCGGCTGGCTATGTAAACAATTGCCTGCTCCGCCCTGACTTGTCTACTGCAGAAAGAGCAAAAACTTATCCGGACTAACGATATGAAAGCGAGAAATTATCAATAATAATATTTGAAGACTTGTTTTTGTACAATGGAAAATAATAATAATCTGAAATATAATTATCTATACCAAGAGAAAAACTTAAATTATGCAATATTAAATAGATATAATTCAAGTAGCAAAGTTTGAGAATAATATTAATTTACAATTTAGATAAAACCATTTTTTTTTTATTAATTTAAAGTTAAATAAAATTATCGACATTAATGGCAAAACGTTCAATGTGTTACTATTATTAACTGTAATATATTCATAATTCTTATACATAACGTTGCTTAGCGGCTATTTAGTTAAAGACTGATTTCTCTCTTTCTGTCATTACTTATTTGACATTAGAAAGAAAAAGACACAACATTGTTTAACTAATCATATTAAACAACGTTTATAAGACCGTATGTAATTACGACCATAAACTGAACAGTAGAACTATTTTGTGAGAACAAATTCGAAACTGACCGCAGAAGATGATCGTGAAATGTCAGAAAGTGATGCGACAATAATAAATATATTTATAACATATAAGAACCAAAATAGCGTATCAACGTAATCCAGTTTTAAACATTTCACTGTTAAGATACTATGGTATGTTACTTGGTGGTAGAGCTTTGTGCAAGCTCGTCTGGGTAGGTACCACCCACTCATCAGATATTCTACCGCAAAACAGCAGTACCTACTTGTTATTGTTATGTTTCGGTTTGAAGGGTGAGTGAGCCAGTGTAATTACAGGCACAAGGACATAACATTAAGATGTTGGGAACTAAGGTAACCAAGTTTGGTGGCGTATTGGCGTTGTAAGCGATGGTTAACATTTCTTACACTGCCAATGTCTAAGGGCGTTGGTGACGTCTTACCATCAGGTTATCTATACGCTCGTCCGTCAACTTATCCTATAAAAAAATATGTGATTTCTTACAGAGAAATGCAGATGTGAAATGTTAAAAACTTATGGAGATAAACCAATTTGATATTTCTATTCTTGAAATGTTATGATTATTATGATCGCTTATAACTCACTGATATTTCACGACCGTTTATTGCGATGAGTTTCGAGTTTGTTCATACAGAATAGCCCTAGTGCTGAAAGCAATATAAATAAACATGTCCTTATAATTGACAGTATTATACAAAGGAATCAGTGCCAATAAATTTTAGTCGAGAGATAGTATGAAAATTCCCTTAAATCGAATTTAAATAATCATTAATCTGTTGTGACCTAATTTACTATTTCAGTTATATGTTTGTATATTCTATTTGCTTGATTTAATAAATTAATTAGTAGCCTAATTGCTCGCTAATTGTGAGTTTAAAACATGTCAACTACTAATATAATTAACAAAGTGGGAATATTATTCCAATTTTGCCTCGTTGGTCTAGACCAGTGGTACTCAACCTGCGGGCTTTGTGGTTGGCCCACTTGATGTTACTTTCAACTATTTTAAATTTCAAAATTTCTTATTAAGTCCTAAAGGCACAAAAAACGTTAAAATTTGAAACGTCAAATGATAAAAAAATGTTCTTTTTGTAACGATCCCGAACCTAAGAAATCATTACTGAAATATTTATTGTTTGTCGCGAAAAACTTGTTAGTCGCGACACCACGACTAATAAGTTTTTTGGGCCCTATAAAGAAAAGGTTGAGTATCGCTGGTCTAAAATATAAGGCCGCTTATATTCGAATAGAAGAAAAATAAACGATTAGAGATGACCCAGGTTAGAACATGTGAATCCGAAGCGAAAATTGCTTTTTAAATCTGCATACTCACATCTAATTTTTCATATTCATATTTGACATCTTTATAAGACTATGTCAAAAAGACGGGCTTTAACAGTTGCTGCTATAATAACTAATTACATTTGGTATGATACCCAGTATGATACAATATTAAGTGAAAATAACTGGACCAACTAAAATGTTATGCATAATGTACGCTTATCGCGACTAATTAGCAAGGGATGATTATAATAACAATGTTTTGTGTAAAATACATGAAATATGTGGACCGTTAAACTTATTGATTTTAGAACGTTAATTAATGCTCTGATAACATGTTGTATATTGCTTTAATAGCCAATAGATTTAGAAACAATATTTATCTCGAGATAATTAAATTTTATATTTGATGTTAATATTTATTTTTAAATAAAAAATTGTTTTAAGTAAAATGCTAGTGTGAAAGGTTGCTGAAGAAAGTAACTTGACATTGTGACGATTTACAAAATAAAAATGAACGATCTATTTCTATGTTTTTTTTTTCACACTTACTGACGGTCAACGAGTATACAACGTATTTGGTAGTCGTTCATATCTGCACCGTGTAAGTGGCTTAGGGGATACTTAGCGGATACGTTGCCGTCCGCAGAAACTGACATTTGATTATTGAAAATGTTTATATAATATATTTGAGATGACTATCTCGTGCTCTAGAGTTTTAATTACAACCTAGGTACAAATTTTCGATAACAAAAGAAGTCCCGGAAAGCACGTAAAACCTTTGATCACCTTTGTCCAGTCGGATCTGCATATGTTCCGTGTGTCAGATCGCAATAAGAGACTCAGAGAGAGAGAGTTAAAGTAGAAATGACACTTTTGTGCTAATTTTCAGAATTAAATTAGTATCGAAAATAATCAATGAAGTATCATGTTTTGTATAATAATAATAATACTAATAATATTGTATATTATAAGTAACGATAAGCATTTTAATGTTAAAGATAACTAAGAACCAAAAATGACAACGTCACTTTTGAACTGAATTCACCTTTAGTTTATAAATTAATTTTTAAAACTCACTAAACTGTTTTATGTTCATAATAAAAATTTGTAATTTGTACCAGTAATTAATGGAAATATGAAATTTGAAGAACGTAGTATGACGTTATATTGAAAATATAAACGAAATACCGGAAATCTAGGTACCCTTAAAAAACCGAGACTGGCGTACGGCTTGTATTGTAGTAAAATTTAATATAATTAATTGAAATCGAATTCCAAAACTAAACTATATATATTTCTGAACCTCGGTTCTTTTAAATTGATAACAATAATTTATCTGCGATTCTTTTAGACAATATTTATCTTTCAACCTTTTCTAGACGCCTTATAGTAAAGAATAAGAATCTGAAAGCCTTTCTATTCCATAGAGATAATCCAATACAGGACGACGCACCCCGCTTTTTTTCTAATCGCTACAATGCATATGTGGAATGTAAACTGTAATGCCGAGGCCACACTACGGGAAACGTCATTATTGCGTTAATTTTTAACGCGATAAAGTGAGTGGCTACACTCACAACGGTCAACGTGAAAACCCGTTCTTGGCGATAAAATTGGCGCTAATTTTCCTTGAATTTCAAGCAAGATGGATGTTGACGGTGCTACTCTGTATTTGATAAGCGTACATTATTATCATACGAAGAAAAAAAAATTGTTTAAATGGGTTCTATAATAACCCATTAGCCTTTCCATCTTGTTTTTAACTTTTTCTATAGTTGCTATAAAAACTTGATTCTTGAAAATTTTGTGTCTCAGATCCCAAAAACATGGCTCTGTTTGCAGCATCTTGAGAAAAGCAATTAGTTTTTCGTTACTCCACTCCATAGCCATAGTACGTATTTCACGAAGACACGTGCGATCCCGTTGAGCTCACGGTGCACTCTGAGGATTCGTATTTCATAGTGTGGCCGCTTCAACGCATTCATTATCGTTAATTTCTTTAATGTACCGCCACTTGAGTTATCGCCTAACGTCAAACGGCAATGTAAATGCCGTTGTCAAATTATCGCGCAAGACGTGTTACACCTACGTTAAACGACCATCATCGCGATAATTAACGGCAATTCCCGATAGTGTGGCCCCAGTATAATAATGAGCGCGTTTTCGTTGGTTGAACTAAGAAATCTCTCCGTATCTAATCTATTTTTAATTTTATTTAAAAATACAAAAAACGAAAACCAAGTCTGTAAACAATTTTCTTTTAATAAATACTGAATCACTAAGTAATAAAAATTATAAGTTAAAGTAAAAATGATACATCAATAAAATGTCATTAAAATAGTTGAGGCTGGTGAAGTGTTAACCATTTGTAAATGTCACTATCGCAGATCATCATCGTAAGTCTGATACACGCTTAGCCATAAAGAACGAAATTTGAATATAACATCATCCCGAGTGACACTGACTAATTTTTTAAATAAATCCAATATGGCGGACATCTTATTATTATTATTTTTTATTGTAACTTGTGTCTATTATTAGATGAAAATTCAGAGATTTTAAAAAACACAATCGCTTTTGAACGGATTTATAAGGTAATTATAAAAATAATGTTTGTAATGACTTTTAACCATAAGCACACAATAAAGACAAAATATCCTCGAGTCGCATCGCATTCACTTGCTCCATAAACAAGTATTTTAAGCTCCCATATTCTTGTCGAAATATGTATGTTAAATTGCATGAACCACGTGTTTGTCCACTAACTTGTAAGAACTTGTCACTTGATATTGCTATTCTAAGCTAAAATAATTTAAGTATTTTTAGGACTAGTCATACCCATATATTATTAATACTAAAAATGTGATCAAATTTACAACAATAAATCTAATTAGTATAACTTTAAATTTATCCATGAAATCAGTTATTTTAAAAGTATTTTTAATTAATTGGCCTCTGGATCCGCTAAAGCACCCGTGGAAGGCTTCAGCGCCCACTGGGAGGAGGTATCGACCCCGTGGAGAATCTATGGTCTAGACATAAATAAAAACTTCTCCGCCAATGATCGCATAAGCATCTCAGTAGTAATTATTAATTATACAATTTATTAATAGAAATAGAAACGCTATTCATTGATTTAAATTATTTATATTTCTTCAATTTAAAGATATTAAATTTATTGTAATATTTCTAAATCAAGATAAAAGTAACCATAAATTAAATAACACCACATCCTTTACTTTTACGATGTTTTATTATGTATGTTATGGATTCTGTTATGCTTATGGTTCAGAAACGTGGTCGTTCACTGTGGGCCTCATAAGAAGGCTAAAGGTCACCCAACGAGGAATAGAGAGGGCTATGCTCGGTTTCCCTGCGAGATGGGAATGATGAAATTCGTAGGCGAACCAATATAACCAACATAACCCGAAGAATTTGAAGTTGAAGTGGCAGTGGGCGGGGCACATCGCTCGCACAGAACAGCCGCTGGGGCAGAAAGGTTCTCGAGTGGCGACCACGAACCGGAAGACGCAGCGTCGGCAGGCCCCCAACAAGATGGACCGACGATGTAGTGAGAGTTGCAGGAAGCCAGTTGGATGCGTATCGCGCAAGACCGGCTATCGTGGGGAGGCCTTTGTCCAGCAGTGGACGTTTTCCGGCTGAAACGTAGAATGATGATTATATATGTTTATATCTTCAAAAATAATGAAATTATCAAAAATATGAATTGAACAAAGCAAACTTTTTTTTCTACTTTTTTCTAATATTATTATAAATGCGTAGTAACTCTGTTTGTTATGTATTGACGGCTAATCCCCGAAACCGATATTTATGAAATTTAGCACGCAGCAAGCTTGAATCCTAGCTCGCGGGTGAAGCCGCGGGCGAAAAAATTATATATAATTTAATGTGGATTAGTTCAAAGAATCGAATTTCATTATTTTTTTCAAATAATCAATGATCTTTCCCTAGTTTTATCCTCAGTAACTAACTTTATATCAAAATCGGCTTAGCATTTTAGTTGTGAAAATATAATAGGTGTATTTAAACGTTCTACGTATAGTATGAACTTATAACATTAGCTTATGTGTGGCAATGACCGGTAAAAATTTCGTAAAATATTTTTCATATAAATGATATGTATCATTCTTCTATATCTTATTATCTATATAGACTCATAGAGTTTTATTAAATAAGTGATATATTGTGTAAACGGTATCTAAATACTTTAATAGAATTAAAATGTAACTTAAGACTAACATTATCGATAAGTGACTCTTAAATCGATTAAGATTGAGCTCCTTAAACTAAAACGTCGATAGCCATTGTTTTCAACTAAGGCTACGTTTACAGAAATGTTTTGAAAGACATATCTTTCAAATACAAAATGAATGTGGTGTGTGCAGTAGTAATATATTAGGTAAATTGTTATTGTTATTTTTGCTGTATCACATTACGTATGCCCTGATCGATTCGGCTGTCGGTGCCATTGGGGACCATTTTCAATGGAGAATAAATACCCTCTGCAGGAGATTTTGGTATTATATAGTATAAACACAAGTGCGGCATACAGTTGCACACTCTATTCCCTCACTCTCACAATTCGTCGGCACACTGACTTTAAACAGAAAAATCGTATATTTTTAATATATGACCCGGGGCTTAACTCTCAGATCTGGCGCCTTATATGTTGATCACTGACTACAGTCACAGTACAAAGGCAGACAGCTGATAGTTTAAGTAAAAAAAAATACAAACTACCCTTACAAACGAATTTAAAGAAATGTAATGATATTTCTGCATGCGAAGACATCGTATTTTGTATTATATTTGGTGTTATAGTGTAAGATCCCAAGCCCCCTAGCCCTTACTTATTTTCTGATGGACAAACTATGCTCTAGCTCTAATAGAGTAAGATCAGGGCACTTAGGCTCTGGGATCTAATTTGCTTCTTCAAGACGAGTAGGCCTCTGGTGAACATTGAAAGGACCAAAATTATGGTCAACCAACATGTATCCCCGAGACCAGTGGTCGTCAATGGCCCTTCACTCGAAGTTGTGAAGGAAAACATCTATCTGGGTCAAATTATACAACTTGGCCGACACAGCTTTGAGAAGTAGGCTAAAAGAAGAATACGTTTGGAGTGGGCGGCATTCGGGAGTCGCTTAACACCAGGGTCTCTAATCAGTGCGTCCTACCTGTAATGATTTACGGTGCCGAAACGTCGCCATTCACCGTGGGACTGGTCCACAAATTTAAGGTCGCTCAGCGAGCAATGGAACGCGCGATGCTTGGGGTTTCCCTGGGACACTGAAATGAGCACATTCGCCAGAGAACTAAAGTCACCGACATCGCGCGTAGAATTTGCTCGCTAAAGTAAATATGGGCTGGTTATGTCTCCAGGCGCCTTGATGGCCGATGGAGCCGACTCCACTCTAATACATAGAGTGGAGACCACGATTTGGCAAACGAAGTGTAGGATGTCCTGTAGCGAGGTGGATTGACGATTTAAAAAAGGTTGGCAGGTAAGGGATGGATGCGGGCCGCCCAAGATCGGGATGGTGGGCGTTTTATGGGGGAGGCTTTCGTCCAGCAGTGGATGGCAAAAAGCTTAAGATCCATGTCCACTGCGGTGACCACTTACCATCAAGTATTCCATATGCCCGTCCACCTACAAGTAATATAAACAAAATTTTCTAGCGATTCTTTTTGTTATGTATAATTATCTGAAATCAAACTTTTTTTTTACAGAAACGTTACTTTTATTAAACAAGTTAGGACCAAATGGGTCGTTTGGACAGACTCCTGTACACTTTACACCTTTTGGTGTGATTTTATCGACAATGTATTGCCAATTTATACCTTTATTGCTATTATAATAACGCCTATAATTATACTGGCTATTAAAATGGTAAATAAGAACTAACACTTGATTAAAAACTCTAAATACATATAACTGTAATGTAAAACCACCACTGCTCCCAAATGAAATTGTATCGAGAAGAAACAACAAAAAACGTAGCAGTTACTTTTTTAGACTTACTAAATTATTTTGGTATATTCATTTAATACATATTCGATAAATAGTATTTTCAACATTAAAGAGACTAGTGCCGTAATATGTACGAGACCTAAGGCTGTCCCTTACATTTCACAATATCAAACAAACGTGACACGCTTACCCCGAGGCTAACCAGTTTAAAGCAAAGAAGAACCGCATTAACCACGACAAAGTAATCTTTGGAATTGATCATTCACTGACGACTATCCTGAACCCTTTAAGGTCACGTGATAAAAGGATCGTGTAAACACACTCTGACGTCATCGTAGTAAGTAGAACAATCAATGAAATGAATGAACTTGTATTTAAAAAAATATTAGTTTGACTATTTTCTTCGTGGTAAGGATTTGCAAACTCGTCTGGGTACCACCAAATAGCTTTACCTAGTATTGTTGTGTTCCGTTTTGAAGGGTTAGTGAGCTAGTGTAACTAAAGGCTTTTTGCCTTGGATAAAAAAATAGTTCAAAATGTCAGTGGCGTATTGGCGATGTAAATTATGGTTAATATTTTTTACAGCGCCAATATTTATGGGCAGTGGTGACCACTTATCACCAGGTGGCTTATTGTACGTCCCGCTACATGTTACATTAAATAAATGTACTTAAAATTACCATGGATTTGGCCATTAAATCAAATTTAGGATTATTTTGAAGGCGAACATAGGATACGCATCTTGTGAACTGAAGTTGACTGACATTATCATGAATCGTCATAGCTATTGTTCTAGTTTTAGTTCATCTAACATTCTAATTCAAAATCAAAGAGTATTATTTAATGGAACAAGCTTTAATACAACTATATTGACGCCAGTACAAATATAAAAAAAAATAATTAATGTTCATAAATAGCTCGTTTGATTAATAACAAGTTGCTAATGAGATAAATATTTCCTATGAATTACTTTATTTTAAGTAAATATCTCATACGGTATCTGGGAGATAGATATTTTCATCACACTTCCACTACAATAATTAAATTACGAACTATAATAATAATGTTTTTTTTTTTAAATAATTTAATTATTACATTTTATATGCTTTTATTTAACTTAACATGTACTTACACTTAACTTGACGAGCCGGTTGGCGTGATTGGTAGATGCCTGCCTTTCGCGCCGCAGGTCGTGGGTTCGATTCCCACCCAGGACAAACATTTGTGTGCATGAACATATCTGTTTATCTTGAGTCTGGGTGTAATTATCTATATAAGTATCTATTTACAAAAGAAAAGTAGTATATGTAGTATATCAGTTGTCTGATTTCCATAGTACAAGCTCTGCTTAGTTTGGGATCAGATGGCCGTGTGTGAATAATGTCCCGGGATATTATTATTATTATTATGTTAACGTGGATCAGATTATGCACCTGAGTTTTGAAACAGTTAAATCGAACTTCTGAGCACACAGATAGTCCTATTGACAGTAACAACTACAAATTGTATTATTTTTGTACGTTAAACAATTTGTCGTTTATTTATAGAAGAATCCGATAGTTAATATAAATACCTTTATTAAGTATTATATAACATGTAATTAAAATCAAAATAGGATTACACAATTACTTTAAACATAATTATATGGTATTACTAAGAAGACAGTTAGTAAATTCAAATTATTAAGAGATGAGAATCTAATGAGCTTTGTGCAAGCTCGTCTGGGTAGGTACCACCCACTCATCAGATATTCTACCGTAAAACAGCAGTACTTTGTATTGTTGTGTTCCGGTTTGAAGGGTGAGTGAGCCAGTGTAATCACAGGCACAAGGGACATAACATCTTAGTTCCCAAGGTTGGTGGCGCATGGGCAATGTAAGCGATGGTTAGCATTTCTTACAATGCCACTGTCTATGGGCGTTGGTGACCACTTACCATCAGGTGGCCCATGCGCTCGTCCGCCTACCTATACAATAAAAATAAAAAATAAATAATGAATGTCTGTGTGAGTGTGTTTTTGTTTTGAGAGTGTGTATTGTATTTATAGTAGTTTTAAGTAGTATTTTTTATCTATAAAAGATTTATTTGATATGCAAAAAAAAATATATTAACTTATCAACATACCCACGCTGTGCTAATAAATTAGAAGAAATGTTTTTTCCATGTCTGTTACTTGTTATGTTTGCCTAATAAATGAATAGACTTCATAACATGAAAGGGCGCCAATTTGCATATATACAAAAGCATTATACGCCTTACCCGTAACCCGGTTCCCGTAATTTCTTTATCGTCTGTGTTTATAAACGTATTATAAAGCAGAGACGAAGGCTGAATACAAATTATCTTAGTAATGGTTTTACGCTTCGCCGCCTTGATCTGTACCGCATAAAATTGCTAATGTGATTTTCTCCACTCAGTTACGATATAACATAAGGAGATACTACACACGTGGTGACATTTAGCGTGTTTGGATTGGACCATTACTCATAAGTGTGTGTGACCAGTTCCTACAACTATTTATAACCTATTTATTTATTATATGATTTAAAAGGAAGGCAGGCGGTTAAATGTGTCAGATGGGCTAGGATACGATTTTATACTACAAGCTTAAAGCCCACGAATTGAATAAGTTGAAGAAGTATGAATACATAAAGCATATTGTTCTGATTGATAAGATTACAAAGTTAATAAAAGAGCTTGAGGTTAGTATTCCTTGGTTTTTGTAGTGGGTACTCTATGAAACTACTAAAAAATAATTATGTGTAATTTATATGATTTATGAAAAAGAGTAACTATTGATTTTCTTGTTGGTTCTTCTTGGCAGAATCTACATTTCGAGCCAATGGTCGCTTTATATTATTCTATTAATATAAACCTTTGATTTTTGATGTTGATAATTGCAGTTGCTTACATTGAAACCGTTAAAATATAAAGAATTCGCCAAACATTAAATTGAAGGCGTTTTATGCCTCGTGCTTGTAATTGCACAAAACAAAGTAATTACATTGATGTTCAGGGGTGGAATAACTCTATTAACTGTACAAACAGCTTACAGCTTGTTGTTGTTGTTAAATACCGACGGTGTTAAATTTTTCTGTTGGTGCAGTAGCCAGCTTATAAGACTGCAGATCCCGAGGTTTCTTGGGTTAAAATACTCTTAGTAGCAGCTCAGAGTTTGGAAAACGACAATATTTATATTTTCATGCCCCAGAAACACATAGATCTGTTGCCTAAGCTCCGTAAACCAATGTTAGAACTCTTACCGGTCGTGTCGCCTTTCGTCCTATCGGATCATATCATATCATAATGACAGTCCTTTGATAATTGCCACTGTGACTGAAATCAGTATGTAGGACAGCAGATACCAATATAGCGGTAACAAGAATAAAGGATAATAAAACTTATACCACATTTACTTCCGCTCGTTTCCACGACAATGAGACGTGGCAGCGCTAGCATGTGGAGACTTACTGTTCATGATGCTTCTCTTGTTACACAAGTATTATGGAGAGTAAATATTGTAATGCGAGGACTAACGAAATTGAGCTTACATGGTGTCACAACCCAGAATTATATATTATATAAAAATCTATATTACTTAGTGAATAATAATAGTGCTCATTATACTGGTACCTACTAGTAACATCGATTTAATGATTTGAAAAAATATAGGTACTCCGTCTTTTAGTGTTTATATGTACATAATTGATTAAAGAAACTACAAGAAAGTTTTTTAAGATGTTTTCACTGCAATAATCTCTCTACGTATGCTAGAGGCACTCTGGATGTTTTCGGACTTAACGAAGGTGAAGGGAACGGCCGGCGCCTGTAGAAAACTATATTTTTTACATTCATTTGAATGCACCAATAAAAAAAAAATCAACATTACGTTACGCCTAACACTCAGGCGATTTGCGCGACAATATTCGCAGTTCGCGTCGTCGCTTGCCGCTAACAATGGCAAACTTAGTACATTTTAAATGTAATGTTTCAGTCGCAAGACGCGTCGCCGTTCGCACCGCACATTCACTACAGAATTTCCCGTTTCCAGGCGAGCAACGGTATTCAGTTAATTTAAAAAAAAGCAGCCCTAATGTTGAATGCATATTAAGCACGTCAATCCATTGGAATCCATTTATTTATTATAAAAAAAATCAAAGTTACAAAGATGATTCTTATACTTGCTGCAACTTATTGATAAGTCAACCTCCTTTAATAACTTCCTGGTGCAAAACAAATAAATCACATATTAATTTGAAAAACTCACACGTATACCTTTGAAAATTAAACACGTAAAGTCAACGACTCCGAACTAATATTTGCGATAAAGTGTGACGATGGCCTTAATGACTAATGTACGCTGGCAGTGTCAATGAGATCTTGTTTAAGGTTATCAGAAGTAATTAAAAAACCATATAAGTGCGTTAAAATGTTTATAACGAAATCAATGACATTGTTGCAGACTTTCCCTAGTGTAAATTCTAAGAAATATTTTTCACTACGACATAGATTAAAAATCATATAACTCCAACTAATACAATAAATTTGATAGTGACTTTATTGTTTGTTACGCTTTCATTTCTTAACTGTTCAACCCGATCATCAGGCGTTTTTGCAGACACGCTGTCTGCGGTATAAAAAGAAAACAAGGTTTCTAAAACTTCCCTTCTCATTAAATGATAGCGGGAGCTAGATAAATAATAATCAACAGATACATTGTACATGAACTATTAAGTAATTTTAAAGCTAAACATAGCTAAAGTTTAAATAATATGAATGAATACAGGGTAAATTCTGTACAAGATTATACCCGGCAGTTTTAATTAAAGAATATTATAGTGGCCAATTAAAGACTGTACCTACCTATAAATGTAATATAGCGAGTGATTAATTGAAGACAACTGAATGTTTTTTTTTTTGAATGTCAAATAATTGATGTTTAACCAAACAATCCATATAAATATCATTAATAAATGCAATTTTTTTTGGTTAAATAATATTGCATCAGCAGCTGGCAGGTAGGCAGAAGTTTATTCAAGTTATTCAGTGTAGTTCCAAGAAGATAATAAAATAAACACCTGCTTGTGCTGGATTACGACGAAAAAGATTTAGGGAGCGAATAACGTTGGTGTAATTATTTGCACAAAACGTTTCCTAATTGCATGCCCTGTCGGTGACACTTCGCACGTGACGAGACCACTGCAGCAACGCGATGGTCCAATACACGAACGAATCGAGTCATTTGACATGATTACACAGAACAGAAATATTTATTATAGAATTCATTTATATTGCAATTAGCATAAAAAAAAAATTTTGAAACGCTTGGACCTTGGAGTAATAGTGCAAAAAATTTCATCCAAAATATTACACCCCGTCTTATTGCCTCTACTGGTGACAGGAGGGCTGGTTCATTTTTCGCCCAGAGAATCGGAATTGCGATTCAAAGGGGAAATGCTGCTAGCATTCTTGCCACCATTCCACGCGGTCACGATTTGTATAGTAAATATTTTTAATTTTTATTTGTATTTATTTAAGGTTTTAATGTAATTATTTAAATATATGGAATAATATAAAAAAAAAAAACTTCACATAATTAAATAAAAAAGGGGAAAAAATATTTTAATTTTAACTGGATGTCATGTCTGGTATCACCAACTCCTCATATTTTCTACCGTTGAACCGCAATACTTGGTATTGTTATGTTCCGTTTGGAAGGGCGAATGAGCCAATGTACAGGCACAAGTGACATAACATCTTAGTTCCCAAGTTTCGTGGTGCATTTGTGATTTACGGTAATAATATTTTATTTTAATATTATATAAACCTATTATCAATTCTTATTTTTGTAGTAAATTGCTCTATTTAAATAAAACTAAGTTAACTATATACATAAACATATTTGAATAGCTGCATGTTTCTGTTTTACGCTTAAGTTTATGGACACAACGAAATAACATCCCAGGGGCACAATGGAACAAACGATAGTTTTGACATTGATATTTTGTTGTGAAATATTTTGTCTTATTTATTCGTCAAAGCAAAAATATACATTTTATAATATAAATCTTTCTAATCTTATATTGTGTTTGTTATTTGTAGTTAAACACCGATTTTGCTCTTTCTGTCATTATTGATTTGATATTCGAAAGAAAAGGACAAAGTATTGTATAACTAATTAAAAAAATATTAACATTAAAACATGATTGAAATTGTGCCAGAAAAGTTCCACTGAACGTTAGACATATAAAGGTCTCAAACAAATCCGACATTGAAATTTTCACGTCATAGAAACGAAGTTGTGTTTTTTTAAAAACGTAGAATAGAAATTTCTCTATAACTAGAGTATGAATATATGACAGTATTAAAATATTTTATCCTTTAAAGTAAAAGAAATTAAAATTAAAAGAAAAAGGTACAAGACATGAAATAAACAGAAACGTATAAAATATCTCGCAGTGTTTCGAAAGAATACCAAATTTTTATCTTAATTTCTTTGAAAGCGTTTAATTTCAACAAAGAGGAAAAGTAAAGTTTTGTCTTTTGTGAACTCGGAATTTATTAGCGATGAGTGAATTCTTTGATGACAGAATTAATATTTGCTACATTTTTAATGAACCGGCATTCATTCTTAATATTGCAATTTTCTCTTTTTCAACTTTTTTTTTCCTTCATTTTCAATTAATTTTCATTGAAGCGTACGTAATATGTTCGCGTGTTTATTTAATTGTATTAAGTCATATAAGCGAATACGAATATAATTATGTATGAGCAAATAATTTTTTTTTTAAATTTAGACAGTAAAAATAGACATTAATATATATATTTTTATTTATTCAAACAAATAAAACACAAGGCAGACCTAAAACCGAACTCAAACTCGAGTCGATCTATTAAATGAAAGCGATTTGAATGTTACCGAAGTTTTTTTTTTACTTTTGTTGAATTGATTGTAAATTTAGTTCTTTGGAAATTTTTTTTTTTTCACTCTAGGCCGTCTGATCCCATACTAAGCAGAGCTTGTACTTTGTATGATACGATGTGAAACCAGACAACTACGTATACTACTTTTCATTTGTAAATACGTACTTATATAGATAATTACACCCAGACTCAGGACAAACATACATGCTCATGCTCACAAATGTCTGTACTGGGTGGGAATCGAACCCAAGACCTGCGGCGCGAAAGGCAAGCATCTACCAACCACGCCAACCGGCTCGTCAAGTTTTAATTTTCAAGTTTTCGTGGATCATCAATTAATGTTATTCGCCTAGAAATAAAACCACGGGGACTCAAGATAGCGTAATATTAAAAAAAATACTGATAATTAAAAATAAATTTAAAACATATACATGCTGTACAAATTATTACGTAATAGGATAATTATAAAGAATAAACATTGTTTGTATTTATAAATCTTATAGACAATCGCGATAAAAAAATTACAAAAATTAAATAATGCTCTTAAATTTGTTACTATTAGCATAAATGTATTTAAGAAAACTTCGAAATCGTCGATAAAACAGAAAATCAGTATAAGAACGAAACGACATCTTAAAACACATATTTAACATAAAGCATCAATTATAATAATAATAAATTGTGCGGTCGGGGGACCCCCGTCATTAACGAAGTTCTGTGCGATATGTTTTCAACTCAAACCGTATTTTTACTTGATTATATTACTGTATTTTTGTCACACCGAAAAGCACCTCAACCTCCTTTAAATCGACTTTGAAATTCGAACGCATCGCATTTGATAGGCACAGTATGAACGCTATTTCGTTACTCACGTAACCTTGAGTCACTGCCATTTCACTCTACTGTAAGCCGCGTAAAAAAACTTCATTCCAAAAAAAATATTTAAGTAGGATATTAGTAGCAGTTTTGCTTAGTTAAATGAATGTAGATTCTACCGAGAACCGTCAAGGAAACTAGTTTATATTTTCATCGAATTAAATATAACTCATTAAGTTAAATAAAAGATATGTTTGTGTAATTAAATAATTAGTTATTCATGTTTAATTTATTTTAATTAAATAGGATATGTATTGATTCAAAAAATAAATTTAACTAATTTTAATATTAACTGTATCTTGCTTCTATTAAGAGTAAACAGAGGAGTATAAAAAAGAAGATTTGTTTCTCGCAAATAGCCGCTGCTTTTTCAAATATTTCGGAAATTACTTTTAAATAAATATTTTATGATTTGCAACAGTCGGCGTGTGCCTTTCATTTTCTATTACAAAGCGTGCAATATTAAGTCTATATTTGCCATTGTGAATGAATATTTACTTTTAATATAAAAATATAGTTTTTATTTAATGTGTTTTATATTTTCAATGCAACCGTATATTCTTTTACATATTTTAAATGAAGCAAAGCCTTAAAACGAACAAAGTCATGATTTCTACATACAAATTTTTAAAACGTATTTAATGTTATAATATTAACCGTTACTGAAATAAAATTTAAATTAATACACTTTAAATTTGGCTTTTATTTGAGCTGGCGCGTACGACTGTGTCCGCTTGAAAGCATGTTTTAATTACGATATATTAAAAAATAATAATTGTGATCTGTCACTCTTTTCTTATCGCCTACACTAGTTTTACGATTTTAATTAATATATAGACACACTGCTTATACTGCTTTATTATATGACTAGATATACATGTACAAAAGATTCGGATTTTGGAGCAAAACCTACTTTGACTTTGACTGCTGAGTGCAGACAAGTAACAATGACAGGATAAAAAATATATATTCGCGGCTATAAGCCGAATATATCATCAAAAAATAAGTACCAAACAAAGATATTCTGTAGGATACTTTGACACTATGTATACCCCAAAAATTATAATAAATCTCGAATTTCCTTTTAAATTCAGTCAATACAATAAAGAGTAACAAAAACATATACATTAAAAGACATCGCGTGGGGTTTCGACTATATTGCTGTGAGGATGCAGTAACTCTCGGTGATAGATCGTCGCTTTTCCGGCTTTCTAACAGACCCTAAACGGCTTGTCCGAGTAAGGCCTTACGAACTTTTGGCCGCATTACGATAATTAAAAAAAGGTGAAATATATAAGCTTAAATATAATTTAGATTTGTGACCGGAATAATTAATAACACAATTCTGAAATAGCTATTAAATTGAAATTAATATATTTAAAATTACATATCAATGTTATGGTTTTACCAGAATTCATGTACTAATTGTTATTATTAATTCGGTTGATAAGGAACTTTAAATGTATATTAAGTAAATATTGTTAGATGTAGTTTATGTTACAGTTGGTGAGAAATTTGTCGACAATCGGATGCTGACAAAACTACATAAAAAAAAAAAACAGTAATTCGTGGGTTATATATATTTGGGTATAAGATTTTTGTTAACGAAATGTTTTTTTTTTTTTTTATTGCCTATATAGGCGGACGAGCATATGGGCCACCTGATGGTAAGTGGTCACCAACGCCCATAGACATTGACTTTGTAAGAGATGTTAACCATAGCTTACAACGCCAATGCGCCACCAACCTTGGAAACTAAGATGTTATGTCCCTTGTGCCTGTAATTACACTGGCTCACTCACCCTTCAAACCGGAACACAACAAAAGCAAGTACTGCTGTTTTGCGGTAGAATATCTGATGAGTGGGTGGTACCTACCCAGACGAGCTTGCACAAAGCTCTACCACCAAGTTTTTTATGTAAGAGAGGGCAAACGAACACGAGGCTCACTTGATGGAAAATGACTACCATCGCCCATGGACACCTGCAACATTCGAAAGCTTGTGGGTGCGTTGCCGGCCTTTATTTTGATGATTCTTTTTACTTTAAGTTCAGTATGGCTCCAATATGGTTCCATTATAATTTAATTGGTACTGTACATTGTTAAGTTTTTATTTGAGGTGTAAGTGTAATTCAGTTAAATTTAAATAAAAATGATTTATTTTTTATTCATAAAATGACACTCCATTTTAATTTACATCGATTGCATCTGTGATTGTCACGAGCTAATACGCAACTCTGTTAAAACATCGTCTAAAATAATAATACGATACGATCGCGGTAAGAACCCGAATGCAATGAAAATAACTCTAAAAGTTAGTCAGCAATGTTCCTTAAACATACACAGATGTAAAACTGAAAATTAATTTTACAACCACATTGGGTCGGGGCGAAGATAACAACTCCCAAGGATATTCAATTACGTCTAAAGCCAAACTTTTTCAAGATAACGCTGAAACCCAATTTCATTTGCAACATTTAAAACTTCATCTTCAGAGAGTATGCTTACATTTGTAAAAATCTTACTTAAACTTTAACATGGAAAAGTTTTCATGAGAATTATAAATCAGACTATGAGTAACCTGAGAGACGCTGTCTGTGTTTGTTACTTTATTCGCGAGTAAAATATATATCCAATCATAATTAAGCAGCGTTAGCCTGGGATCTTAATAATATAGGACATAATCCATTTTCGTCCAAATATGAACATGATATTATAGCTGTATAGCCCTTGGTTTTATTTGAGTTTAGAATCTGTCATTTTTAGATTAAGCAACAGAAATGTTTTTACGACCATTTTGCTTCCATTTTAATTTTTCTTTGGGATTTTTGTTATTTGTAATTTTTCCAAATAAAAGGAAATTCCATATTCTGAAATATTTTGTTGAATATGCATATCCTATTCAATTTAAGATCTAACGTACACATGGATAGGTAACCCATGTGTAGGCTTACATTAGGTTTTTTCTTACATTTATTGGTCTACTATCGGAAATAGCTAAGTGGAAAGAATACGCGGATCTCAACTGGAGATGACTGGTTCAAATCTGCTCAAGAAAATTTTACGTGAGGAAAACCTGCATGTGTCCGATTAAATTCTACTTACTATGTGAATTTAAATAAATAGTCTTAAATGTGGATTTTTTTGATATTGTATAGGTAGGCGGACGAGCATATGGACCACCTGATGGTAAGTGGTCACCAACGCCCATAGAAAATGGCATTGTAAGAAATGTTAACCATCGCTTACATCGCCAATGCACCACCAACCTTGGGAACTAAGATGTTATGTCCATTGTGCCTGTAATTACACTGGCTCACTCACCCTTCAAACCGGAACACAACAATACAAAGTACTGCTGTTTTGCGGTAGAATATCTGATGAGTGGATGGTATATACCTAGACGAGCTTGCACAAAGCCCTACCACCGTCCTACTGTACGGTCTACCAGGCGGAACTCCTGGCGATATGCCGGGCGGCGCGGATAGCCGCGGACCACTTGGCCGGGTCAGTCGGGATTTATTCCGACTCCTCGTCGGCACTGCTCACGCTTAAAAATCCGAAAGCCCTCCATCCCCTGGCTGTTGAAGCGCGGGGACATCTGCATAGGGCCCTGCTCCGGGACAAACATATCAGTTTGTATTGGATCAAGGCCCATGCAGGACTAGAGGGGAATGAGCGTGCCGACCATCTGGCCAAGGAGGCTGCGCTGAGGCTCAAGCGCGCGTTTGACTACGACGGCTGCCCGGTTTCGTTCATCAAGCGGAGCATTCGTATGCAATCGCTTGATGAATGGAACCGGAGATATCGTGCGGGCGAGACGGCTGGAGTCACCAAGGTGTTCTTCCCTGATGCGGTGGCCGCGTACCGGATCATCGGTAAAATAAAGGTGGACAGATTTCTCACCCAGGTTCTGACGGGGCACGGTGGTTTCTCCGAGTACTTGCATCGGTTCAAGTGCAAGGAGAGCCCATCGTGCATCTGCGATCCTGCGTGCTCGGAGTCTGTCCTCCACGTCCTTCTGGAATGCCCGGCCCATGATCGTGAGAGGACAAAACTGGAACAGGAATTGGATCTTAGATTAGATAAAAACACTCTAGCTTATATAATGAATTGTAAAAACAGAGACTTGCTCCTTAAGTATTGCATAAAAATTTGTAAGATATTAAACAATAGAAATAAGGTATAAATCATATGTTGGTTAGTTATAATTAGTATAATTAGGCTAACATAGTGCGTATTTTAGGAAAGTAAGTAAGGAGCGTAGGATAAGTTTTTATAAGAATTAGATATAAAATTAATTATAAGTTAGTGTTTTGTAATAATAAGTAGTTAAAGCCTTTATATTGTTAGTAGTAAGAAATTAAAACTAGTGTAAGCCCAATCATATTTTAAGTGTAAATAAAAAGATAATTCTCTCCCCCCTTATTATTTTCCCCGTGTATGTAGCTTTAAGATAAAAGATAGACAGTAGAAAAATTAGAAAGGGAACCCACCCAGATCTGCAAAAGATGATGAATGTAAGAAAGACTTAGTATGAAGAATGAAAGTACGAGAAGCATGAGAGCGAGAAATGGTATGAATGAGTAACAAATTAAAAACTGTAAATAAAGTCTCGCATCATGTGTGAGGTCAAGTTCTTAACAAAAAAAAACAAAAAAAAAAAAAGCCCTACCACCGAATGACCCTTGTCATGTTAAACGATTTGAAGAATAATAATTATGTCAAAATAGCTAATTTCGACTAGGGTTTACATACAACTGACTCTACATCAAAAATATAGCATCTAAAAAATGGATTTAATAAGAAACACTGTTTTTTGTCTTTTCAATTTACGGAAAAAAAACAATACGCTAAAGATAAAACCCGCAGGATAATCTTTTCCAGAAACTTAGTAAAAGAGGCCAACATTTTAAGACGTAGTTGCCAACTCGTACAATTAACTGCATACAACGGCGGCTAACGTGCGTGTAATCTATTTGAATGTTCCGGCTAGCTAGCTAACTCGGAAGTCGTGATTAGAGTTTAGTATTGTACTGTTTTCTACATTGTTTCGTATGTTTATTGCATACACGACCTGCTCGAGTGACTTTTTGTTATTTTAATTTAACACGAGACGTATAAAATTAAAAGTATATGTACAATAACATATGTATCGTTTTCGGGATTGAGCGTGATTGTAGGAGATTATATTTTTTTATGTGTGTCACAAAGATGTAACCGATTATTAATTTATAAATGGCTAGATGGATTTGGATGTTTTTTATTAACATTTATACTTTGTTTTATTATGGTTGCGAGGTTCTAATTTGTAGTCAGTAATCCGCTTTCGAAAAATCATGGTATTTTTTTAAAAACATTTATTTGGTTTACTAAAAATCACTTTTTTGTCTGTTATATTCGAAATCTCGCAACTGTGTAGCCTTACATTTTAATCTTTCCAAATGATGCTTTGAAAGTGATTACTTGAATAAAGTATAATTAAAATTTTACATAAGTTAAAAAATCACACCTAAAATATAACAACTTAGTATTATAAATAACTTTACTGATAAAATTGTACTTAATGCTTAAATTATGAGTATTTATTAAAAATGGGTAATCATGACCTAATACACTATTGTCCGATAGAATTATACAGTTGGATGAAATGATTGTATCGTTCGTTTGTATTTTATTAAAATATATTTGTGGTTAAATATGTTTGACGTAATCGAACTTATATCGAAGCTTCCATGTGATTCATATTTATACATATTTATTTATTGAATATATAAGTACTCATAATTATATTGAACAGCCGAAATAGCACAATAATTAAGACACTTGAACCTTTATTGATGATTGCGTGTTCAAATACAAACAAGAACACATTAATTTTTATGCACTTAATATGTGTTTATAATTCATACTGTGCTTGGCGGTGAAGAACATTAAGAGCGAATATGCATGTTTCTATCGCCACTCAAACGCATTGAAGCAGTGTTATAGAATAAGCCTTCTCATGAAAAAGAGGGTAAGCCTTATTTTTAAATATTTAGCTTTTAACTAAAATATACACGGTGGTCGTATATAAATGATAAGGCGTTTTTTCTTTGTTTCTAAGGTAATGTAACATTTCGGCGGTCCTTCCTAGCACAAAAGAAAGGTCATAGTAATTTCGTATAACAAAAGAGTTTCTGGTCGACATAACTTTAGCGGGAAATGTTCAGTTTCCGACACACCGGGCGGTCTCCATGCCACATTTCACCGAAAACACTTGTCCCAATTTCCCAGTATAATTTACTCATTTCCCCTACAACTCTACGTCACTGAAATCGTAACGGAATAGCAAATTCACCAATTCCATTAAAAGATTGTTCACGCTTAAATCTACTTGGACAATTGCATACTATATGACAGCTCTTAATTGAAATAATTGCAGCGGATTATCGCAACAGTGTTTGGATTGTTCGTCATATTCTTTTTTCAAAATAAACATTCATTTCACGTCATTATTTCGCGAAATATGAATGAAAACAATTAAAATATTCGTATATGGATAATGGGGAAGCAAATGAAACTTCATAATGATATTTCAGTGTTCTGAATTATTTCATTTCTGAAATCAGGATAGTATGGATATTTGTAAAGCTTATTATTGTTGCAATGTTTTGCAATCTGACTATTGTTATTGTGCGTTAGTGTGAGTTAAACCACATATTATTGGTGTGATTATGCTGCATAATCTGTTATCTTTATAATTTATTTGAAAAGACAAACAAAATTGGACGATATTAATATATTTCTCATATGAAATACACGCGATTAAGAGATTATTAAGTCATATCTTTTTAGTCGTTTCACCGCAAAACACTGTCATATAATGTGTAAGTATTGTACGCACGTTGGCTATAATTATTATAACTTACTAGGAAGAGCTTTGTGCAAGCCAGTCTGGGTAGGTACCACCCACTCATCAGATATTTTACCGCTAAACAGTAACATACAAAGTATTTAATGAATACCTTGAAGACAAGAAGATGGCATTGTACGCCTGATCTCCCTATTGCAATATTAGACTATCTTTATAGACATTATTATGAATGGTATTTACTTGGTGACTTTATGCAAGCCCGTTTAGGTAGGTACCACCAACTCATCAGATATTCTACCTCTAAATAGCAACACTTAATATTGTTGCGTTCTGGTATGAAGGACATGTGAGCCAGTGTAACTACACGCACAAGGAACATAATATCTTCACTCCCGAGGTTGGTGGTTCATTGGCGATGTAAGGAGTGGACATATTTCCTACATCACCAACGTCTATAAGCGGTGGTGATCAGTTAAAATCAGACGGTTCATTTGCCCGTTCACCTGCCTATATCATAAAAAATAATAATTAAGGGACATAAGAATCCACCTTGTAAGTCGGTTTTTATCATTAACTCACTCGAGTTAAGAAGTGATTTTTTACAGAACATCACTGCAGTTCATAAATCTCTCTTAAACACCTTTTAATTTTGTTTAAAAGTAAAGTTATTGCTCTGTATAGTACTTTTTACACGATGCAAACATTGTGAATATTTCCCTTACCATAATACGTTACAATAGTAACGACCTGTGAATATCCCACTGCTGGGCTAAGGCCTCTTCTCCTGTTTTGAGGAGAAGGTTTGGAGCTTATTCCACCACGCTGCACTAATTTCATTTCAGTGAAATTTACACATGCATGTTTCCTTACGATGTTTTCCTTCACCGTCATGCTTGACGGTCGGACGAAATGAATTATAATCACAAACTAAGTACATGAATCTTCAGTGGTGCTTGCCCGGCTTTGAACCCACGATCATAATACGTTAGAATAAATATTAGGCCCTTACATATGAAATTGGTGTTTTGTACGGGCGGAATATAAAGTCATTATTTTTTTTTTGTAAAATATATTTAATTAATCAAAGTATGCACCGGTGTTATCTATGCACTTTTGCCATCTGATAGGTAGTTAATTGATCTCTTTACTAAAAAAACCATGGGGGCGAGAATCAATACAGTCTTTGAAGGCAGTTTGGACTGCCACATCGGAGTTGAATTTTTTCCTTGTAAGAAATTGTCCAAATTCCGGAAAAAATGGTAATCTGTTGTAGCAAGGTACGATGGATGTCGCAGACATTCCAATTGTAGCTCATCTAACTTAGTGGTTGTTTGTTGTGCAGTGTGTGGTCTTGCGTTGTCGTGAAGCAGCAGTGGCCTAGAGCGATTGACCAATCTCGGTTGTTTAGCAGCTAGTTCTTCCTTCATGGTTTACAGTTGCTAACAATAGATATCTGCCGTAATCGTTTGGCCAGATTTTAGAAAGCTGTAGTGAACGACACCGGCGCTAGTCCACCAAACACTCACAAGTAACTTTTTCTGAGTCAATTTTCGTTTAGGTTAGGATTTGGCTGAGTCTCCAGGGTTCAGCCATTGCCACGAGCGAATGATTCGATTTAAAATCCCTTCATTATTGTGTCGGTTGAGCAAAGTAGCACAGCAGTCGACGCGTGTTTGCAAGTTCGATTCATTCAATTCATGAGGTACCCATCGTTCAAGTCTTTTTATTTTCCCGATTTGCTTCAAGTGGATTAATACAGTTTTATTACTTACCCCGAAGCCTGCAGCTATCTCTGAAGTGCTTTGTGATGGATCCGCTTCCACAATAGCCTTTAATTTTTCATTTTCCACTTTGATCTCCGGCCGTCCACGGGGTTGGTTCTGAAGGTTGAAATTTCCAGAAAACGTTAAAACCAAAAAACGTACCGTGCTTTATTTTGCAACACCAGCGCCGTACACATCATTA
Organism: Nymphalis polychloros; assembly: GCA_905220585.2. Classification (NCBI taxonomy): domain Eukaryota; kingdom Metazoa; phylum Arthropoda; class Insecta; order Lepidoptera; family Nymphalidae; genus Nymphalis; species Nymphalis polychloros. The sequence goes on from HG992251.1 coordinate 5,045,254, forward strand.
ATCCTTCGAGCTGTTTCTGCAGCACTGGTGCCACGGTAGAAGTCGTACTCGTAAATATACCGATATTTCATGTTTTCCATTGTGCGGTAATAAGCGATGCCAAAGAAAAAAATACTGAGGAAAAAACAAATGAACGACTGTTTTCAAAACTCAAATGTACCAGCTAAATGAATTTATAAATTTGAATTTGGAATTCTTAATCAAAGAGGAGATATTTCAGATCAAAGTGGTCAGTACGAGAAAATGCTAATTTCCTATTTAAGGACCTAATATAATATTTTATACTCTAAAACTCGTCTGTTTGCCCAGTTTGTATATAAGCATACGTGTCTTTAAATAATTGTTTTTAGCAGACATGTCTTAAAAGAAATTAAATATCGAGGAACAGGGACACTTAAATAAATATAAGTCAAAAGTAATTACATAATTAAAATTAAAACTGATACCGTGTCCGAATCATCGAAATAAAACTGTTTTGAAACGGATTCAAATCGTGTATATTAATTCAGTTTGTCGCCTCGTTAATTCGAAAACTTTTCAGAGATCGTATTCCGAATTTATCGTTTTAAATAACTTGATTCCAATGCTTTACACAAAGTAGTAGTGCTTACCGATTTAATTAATTTACAGTTATTTTATTGTTTATAATATTAGCTGTTACTTAATCGTATAAGATGGATGCTGTAGATTCTTGTAATTGAAGGTTAGATACACATAGACATATAGTTAGTAAGTAAGTAACAGTCTGTGAATATTCTACAAGTGAGCTAAGGCCTCCTTTCTTTTTTTAAGGAGAATGGTTGGAGCTTATTCTACTATGCGACTCCAATGCGGGTTGGTGGAATACACATGTTGCAGAATTTCAGTGAAATCAGATACATGCAGGTTTCCTTACGACTTTTTCTTTCACCGCCAAGAACCAGATAAATTATAAATACAAATACGTAGACATATAACTCCTAATAAAATAAAACTTGAATTTCTTAAAGAAATAACCTTCATATTTCTTAAAGATACACAAGTATATCTTGAATCACCCTCTTAGTTTCAATAATCATAAATTTGACGCACATGTCTCGAGGGATACCTCTACACCCGATATAGTTTCAATAAAATTACGCGAGAACAGGTCACATTGTTGAACAGGCCTTAAGTAGAGTTACAAAGTGATTTATTCCGTCCCCTGCCAATTCTTAGACGGTTGATTAAATTCCTTGGAGTTACAGCCGTCCTCAAACGTCGCGAAGTTTATATCGATTAGCCTATAATTTCATTCCCTGAAGGGACGCTTATGTACCCTATTAGGAGCACATGGAAATGAATTCGTAATGCCGGCAAAACGTCTCGACTTAATTAACTAGGTGTGTACCTTTGTCACACAATATCAAATTTAGTAATTAACGTTTCCCTGTAATACTATTTTGAATATTAAGCAAGTGTTATAATTGTACTTATCTACGAAGTAAAATCCTGCTTTTTGAAACATATCACTTTTAATATTGAACTTTATCTTACTTTCCCATAAATCTGATTCTAATATCTGATTTTTCATAAATTTTAGCCAACATTTTTCGATAGGATACACATCTGTGTATAAAATACACATATGCACATTTGTATTCTCGTAACGTTGATTCCTTTAGTTTATCGCTAATAAATGTGATTAGCTGTTGATATGACAGTTCGTATATTTGTCAATTTAAGATTAATTCTTACAATGCCAATGTCTGGCCCGCTTTGTCCTTTACATATGACATAAAAATATAAAAAAAAATTGAACATTTATGACACTCGGGAATAAGCAAATAGAATTATCGTCATCGTCAACAAAGGTTGGCGAAGAAATACAATCAACATCGAAAGCGTGAAACTTCCAATCAACTAGTGACAAGTAGAAATACACTCAATTCATACAAACTTCGTCATAACTAAAAAAAACGCGTTACTATTTAAAAAAAATACACAAACCAACTTTAAAAAAAATAAAACTACCCCAGGATGATTTATTAACAGGTTAATCTAAATTGAATAGGAAACATTCGAATTCATTTAACAATGTACATTCCACCTAAAAACTCGACACGGGTGTTTGAAAAAAACATTTCCGAGCAAAACTCGTTCTAACCCAATCGTGTTGTTAAATTTGTGTAAAAAATAAAATTAACAAACGAGTAGATCGTGTCGGGAGGCAAATCATGACGATTAATTATCACTCATCTGGGATTTGAACGCGAAACAATTCCCGTTCGCCGTGAAAAATATTTTCGCAAAAAAGACAGGTCTTCGATCAACTCTTTTGTGTTTTTATGGGAAATTCATTTCAATCTTGAATGCGGAATTTTAATTATCAACGACGGAGCACAATGATCTGATGTCGACGTTTCGTTGATTAAACTCGGAGGATAATAATTTAAACTGGGAGAATATTACAAATTGTTAGCATATTATAAATTATTACAATAATTTTTTTTAAATACATATTTCGATTATCTTCGCCCATTGATAGCAACTCTGTAAGAAGTATAAAACATTTATTACAACGCCAATGAAAACGTAATGCACTTTGTGAAAGTTATTTCACTTGCAGAATCAATCTACAAACCAGGACGGTGCACACCCCTAAAACTTTTAATTTACACGTTCTATAATTATAAACATAGAATAGATATTTCATTATTCATCAGTTGGACAAATAACAATGTGACGTCATAAATAGCAACTCAGCATATATTGGAAATCTAAGCGAAAATCGGGATTTCAACGCTGATTTTCAGTTTACTATTATACAATTTTTACGCATTATATACATTGAAGCAATTACAGTTTCAATTAAAGTTAGTCGAACAGACGTGTGTGTGTGCGTGACAAAAAATGTATTTATATTCCATGTATATATTACCAAGTGATTAATAGGATATTATAAAAAATACCCAATATGGGAGGGTAGTGTGATAACAGCTATTGAAATAATTAAATCGCCGAGCATTCTTTATAAATCTTAACACAAATGGGGCTGAAGTAATTGAAACGAGATTTTATTAGTATTATTTTTATTTCAAACATAGAATCAATATTTAAAAAGAAATACAATTTTGTCAAGCTTTTATTTGTTTTTAAATATTCATTTGAAATATAAAAATGCTTCTATTTATTAATTAGTCCATAAAATATACAATTTATAGTAGTTTTTAATTAATAAAACGCAACGCTTACAATAATCTCAAGTCATCATTTCTTTTACAAGAGCTTCGTTCGCTCAGACGTTGAAGTTTTCCTTTTTAATTTCACGGTTATATTAAATAAAAATAATAATTATTGAATTCCTTTGAATCTTCATTTTACAAGTTTAACGTGTCAGTTAAATGAGACGTTAGAAATATGACTTCCGAGGCGAGAAACGGCGTTCTTGCTTATATTTTAATTTATTATAGTCAGACAGACTAAGATAGGGATCTTCGCTTATAGACGATGGCATTATAAGAAACGTAAATAAATAATAATTACTTTCAACGTCACTACTGCACTGGTACAGTAATTGATGGGTGAGTGCCTACTCGGGCGAGCTTAAAGCTTTAAACCATTGCAAAACTAAAGTTAAAATATTATATACTGCCGTAAACCATCGTCATCCATCGTGTATACACCAACTCGTATTTTGACATTGTGGAATACTCTCCAAGCCTTATTCTCTGAATGAAAGGAGACCTTATTTCAGCAGTAGCTCAGCATTAACAGCCTAGCCAGCATTTTATTTTACAATATTATAAGCCTTTAATATTAAATCAAATAAAGCATTTTACTACATAAAAGATTAAAACCTCTGATTTTCATGCAAATCGACAAATAACAATATAGTTATATTTAAACATGTACCAATAAGTGTTCCTAGACGGTTCTTATTGGTAAAATCGAAATTCCAAACTATGATAACTTTAATTTTGTCTTCTCAATTGACGATTCAAAAGTAATTGTTGAAGAAAGTATTTTTTTAAATTTCAAACTTACCATATCACTAGATTACAAACTCAATACTTGTAACAAAAGTAATCTATCCATTAGCAAATTCTTAGGTATATTTACAGTAGCTGTATTTTTCAAGTTGATTTTATTTAAATCGAGGTTTCTAGTTCGGATTCTTACGTTGACTAATCGTTTGACCGAGGAATACCTTAGTTGGAATTCATGACCGTGAGTGAAGTATATCGATCGATCCTTTTAAAATAATTGTATAGCTTTCATTGTATATAAATAAAATAAAATATATTAAAAATACTTTTTTCATTAAAAATATTCATTTAACAGAACAGTGAATGAATATACTCTTTGGGGTTTCAGTGACAAAAGGTTTTGACAATGTTGTCAAAGCAATAAAACAAGAGACAATCTCGGGCAGACATATGTAATTATTTAGTTTTAGACGAAAAATGAAAGAAAACATCTTGTCATTTTGTTTATATATACGAGTCATCGGGGTCGCCTTTCCATTAGATTTTTTTTTGTCTTGTCGCAATGTTTTCTTAACCGTGAAGTCATGAATATATGAACTAGCTTTATTCATTGTCGTTACGTGTAAAACAGATTGAAAACAGCTTTTTTTATACTCAAGACGTTGCTACCTTGGCTTTGTTTATGCAATAATATGTGGTATATAGATGAATGAGTTTCGTATGTGCGATATAGAAATATTCACACACACCATCACTAGGGTCCAGATTTTGTGATTATTGTTTTTATCATCGAATTTTACCATCTTATAATAAACCCGAGCCAGTTTGGCTAAAATAAAACAATTAAAAGAAAATTACTAAAAAAAAATACTATACTATCAAAATAATCACGGATATCGGAAAACGATTACGTCATTCGATTATATAAAATTATTAAATAAGAAACATTAAAACACAGTTACTGAGATGAACAGACAGCATGCAGTCAAAGTTTTATCATAAGTATAGATAGCTCAGTTTTTATTATGTTACAAATGACCGCGGTCGAGTCCGGCCGGGGTTACACACAATTTATCCCGAACAAGGGACTTGTTTTTGCCATTACCCTAATGTGTAAATAAATGCGAGCGATAATTAAACTCGGTACTGAATGACGCGAAACTAATTGCTTTCCACCCTTTTTGTCTTTTTGACATATATTATACATGAAAAAGTTTCCTATGCATTTGTTGTGATTGATCATTTTGTAAAGTACACCCTTACTAGTAAGTCTTCTATATCCAGCAGTTACTCGTAGGCTACGAGTAATAGGTAAATATTTGACGCTTTACGCTCGATTTAGCTTACGTAATAATTCCGAATGGCTAAATAAAAGTTTCCATAGCTCTTTATTCAAGGATTCTTATACAAAATATCATCCCCTTTAGTAAAATATAATGTATGCAAAATTTTCAAGGCGCTAAACCCAGTAGTTTGGGCTGTGCGTTGGTATGTCAGTCAGTTATTCTTTTATATGTATGTACTAGCTGCCAGTCCCGACTTCGTACGGGTAAAATAAGGATTTTATTCCGTGCATTTTTTAATCAATAAGGTTTAAATATTCACCAATTGATCTATTCGCCCTTACAGTACAGTGTATGTTCAGTACAGGGCATATAATAAAGAACTACTAAAGAAAATCGTAAGGAATCGGTGATATCTTCTAAAGTATGTATTCAAATTAGTGTAATAGAAATTTTTTCAGAATTTTAATTTATATTAAGTTGCCAAGGTAATTAAATTACATATCTGAAAAAAATTGAAAAAGAAATTGCTACACAAAAACAAAAACTATTGGATATACAAATAATGTACTACATGTTTATATTACTCATCTTTAACTACAAAAAAGATCGGGAGACTTATGTATCTAAATATTATAATTAAGTTATAATAGCTGCTTTTTGTTCAAATTAGTTTTAAAATAACACGGGCAGAAACGAACGATGATGATATTCTTATCATGATATTAATCCCTATGCCATTAAATAGCTTCAGGTTGATTATACACATGTAAATTCCTCTTTAAATGGTTCGAATTTGACTGTTACCAGTCCTGCAAAAAGTAAGAAAAATGCAGCGGTATGTAGATTTTTATTGATTATACTTCTGTATTTTCGTCAGACTCCCTTACTCATTATGAGAGTTACGGAATATAGAGTGCACCTGTCTTTGCGCATACACTTGCGCACTATAATATAGTTGGCACATCTATCTTAAGATTGGCCGCCGTAGCCAAAATCGGTCCGGAGGACATTATTAATATTATTTTTGTCACAACAATAAGCGTTCTCCTCCTTTATTCAACTCACTCTTGATTTTGTATATTTTATGTTATTTTTTCAATGCAAAAATGTTAATTAAGGTAGTTTAAATGAATAAATTTCATTTAAAATTTGAGGTAAACAGTAATCTTTCAAAATTAAATATAAAACAGCGTATTATAAGTTTAAAAAAGAGTTCAAATGATATTTACATCTGTCAAAATTTATATCGTTGGATGCACACAATGCTTATTGTCAAATCTAAATCCACACACACACACAGATACACACACACATACAACTGTATAAAATAGGAAGAAACGGTAAGAAAGAAAGAGAGGAAAGGTCATCTCCTCTTCTGAATTGCGCTTTTTTTGTTACATGACGATTTCTGTCAGTTAAAGCCGCGTAAAAAAACTTCGTTCCAATAAATGAAAAAGATATGCAGGGTGTGTTGTACTATGCTTATACATATATTATTATATTATATGCCCTGTACTGAACACACATACACTGTACTGTATTGTCGAATAGATCGATTGGTGACAGCAGTTTTTGAGTTTATTCATTACAAACAAACATACCAAAATACCAATTTTATCTCTTTGCAATATTAGTGAAGCGTATACCATGTCACGCGTATAGAATACGCGTGCGTGAAGCCGCGGGCAACAGTTGGTATATAAAATATAGTTTATGCATTACATATTATTTTACTGATGGAAGGGCTTTATGCAAGCTCGCCTGGGTGCAACCACCGACTCATCAGATATTCTACAGCAAAAGTACTTGGTATAAATGTTGTGTTTCGGTTTGAAGGGTGAGTGAGCCAGTGTAATTACAGGCCTAAGGAACATAACATCTTAGTTCCTAAGGATTTTTTTAAATTTTTAAAATAACAATAACAATTTTCTTTTAAAATCATCATATCAGATCATTACCAAAATGTGAACGATAATAACTGCTGTACTGTAGTATAAAACTGCGGTGCAGCTATTTACCCCCGCCAATTAAGCGACATTTCTCTATTTTTTAAAACATTTGAGATGTATAAAATAAAAGAAAGAAAAATACACGATATAAGTATAATGAACAGATTACAAAATTGAAATATTTAAAACAAAATTTGGCTGGTGGCGCATTGGCGATATAAGCGTTGGTTAACATTTATTACAATGCCAATGTCTATGGGCGTTGGTGACCTACCATCAGGTGGCTCATTTGCTCGTCTGCATAACTACACTATAAAAAAATTACAAACCAACAACCAAAAAAATTCAGATTTTATCTGTGTATATTATTAGTATAGACATAGCTTACGCGCGTGCTAAGCGGCGGGCAAAAGCTAGTATATATATAAAATATAGTTTATTCATTACAAACAAACATACAAAAAAGAAACAAATTTTACCTCCTTAAAATATTAGTATAGATATAGTTATAGATTACGTGCAAGCGAAGCCACGGGCAACAGCTAGTTTATCAATATAAACATGAAATCGGTTACCATGACAACGGTTACTAAGGCAACTTTTACTGATGTTTGGTATGGGCTCTCCTACATATAAAGAGAATGATAAAATATGTGATAAATCCGTTTTGGATGAGAGTTGTACAAAATCCGTTCTTAGTGAGCGTCTACGTATGGGAAGGAGTATCTGTGTCAATTTCAAATTTCGTGATGAGTGGGGATGAATCGATTATATATATATATATATATAGATAGGCGTAGACATTAGGTAAATCCATCTTATATTGTAATAACAACTATGAAACAATTCAAACGTTATTAAAATTAACGGCGATCCGTTAATGACGTCCAAACGATATGGTTGTCCGTTTGATGCTCTCTCGTCTCAAATTCTATAGTCAAATTAATGATAGCAACACATTCTAGCCGACATATGTTTATAGAAAAGAGCTTGGAGTTAATAAATCTACTCATTTCGTAAACTGTTGAAAAATTATGAACGGCGCATATTGTTTAATAGCAGTGATTTCGACTTAAATTATAAACACACAAACCTAAACTAAAATATTATTAACTATAGAATTTTGTATGCGTTATATTATAAATTGAATGCTTCGTTCACAATAGTTCGATTAGTACAATCTGTTTGTATTATAATTATTATAAACTCCTCCTAAACAATTTTATATATTTAATTGTATATATTTTAGACTTTGTAATGCTATTATTATTTAATATATATATGGGTCTTTTAATAATAACAACGTTATGAATACTTACGGTTCTTAAAATAGTATTATATAAATAGTTATAGATTTCGATATAACTATTATTAAATTAAAAAAATTAAAAGTGTTTTAAGACAATCACAAAATTTATTGTTGCGTTAATGTTCGGTGTATTCATTAACGTGTATGATGATTGTATACCACCTCATTAATATGAACTTATTTAATTTAAAACTTTATAATGGATATTGTGAATTTATATTACATCGGCAAAGTCCTACGCTATAAAAATCCAAGTATTTCATGAGATATTTTGATTAAAAATTCTTTTAAAATATTATTAAAATAGAACGAATTCATAGCTCGGATTTAAAAACAATTTTCGCACGGTAGTTTTAAATTCATCTAGTGCTATATAGTGACGGGGAACATCGCAAGGAATTATTTATGGTTTTAATGAATTTCCAGAACACGATCCATTAATGCGTAGTAGTGAAGTGTGGTTGGTCATGCTCCAATTACTTCTATGGAGAAACATGATCATTGACATTGTCGTGCAGATTTTAACTGACATAAAAAATAAGTTCTTATTTCGTCGGTATATTTATATATATCCTTTTTTGAATGGATTTGGTTAATTATTTTTGAATTGGACTCAATATATCTCTAAAGTATCTTAATTTCATTGAAATTGGACAATCTGATTTTTTTTTTATTTGAAGCCTTCATTCAGTCAATGTTTTGTTTTTAAATAAACTCCTTTAATCAAGTTTTTTAACAACATTGAAATACTCGGATAGAGAAATTAATTACAACGAAATGCTCAAGTAAATTCGCCAGGAGACATCTTTACATTGTAAGAACCCCTTGTAGGACGTGAAGTACTTTCACTGAATGAAATCCTTAAAAAGGTTTGTTTTTGAAATGTTTATTTCCAACTTTATTTTTGTTCTTTTTTCATTTTCCTGTTGTATGAGATAAGAATGGCACCGGTATTTTTTAAATACAGAAGAAATAAATAACATTTTAAAATACAGTACTAAAACGTATTTAACCTACTTTATATTTTTTTATTGAAATATAATATCGTGATTTCACTATCGTTCACGCTGTCTTCATATACGAAGATAAAGTTTTTTGACTATCCACGTGCATCTAAATTATGTTGTATGTATTCAGTATGAAAAACCTATGGATAAGCTATCACACGATCAAAAGACAGACGTATCTTTTTTTAATAAATCATCATTTCTCCTTCTATTTCATACTTTCCTAAAATAGCTCACCTCATAGTAAAT